>SJYO01018757.1:4410455-5010455 GCA_006410555.1 Capra ibex | reverse complement strand
TTCACGTGTGTCGGGTAATAAGGCCCCGAACCTTCAACGGAGACTTTAAAAGTTATCGTCAATGTCTCCTCAGGGAGAAAAGAGATCGTGAAAGTGCCGTTCGTCATACAGTTAAAGATTTCGTTATAATTTGTTTTGGTAGTTCAGTGGAGATGACAAAAAAGGATCTTTACTATACCATAAAGGACGACGGGTAATACTTCTTTTTTTGACAGAAGGATCTCAGACCTGCAAATAAAAAACTCTTTTTCTTTAGATTTAAAAGATTCTTTTGCACATCCTTCGAAGGTTGGTTTCTGAAAGTCAGTCAAACTCAAGATTTTAAAACAGTCAAGTATTAGTCTTGGTAGTGATAATAGTCTCAATCCAGTATTATTTCTTTTTAATTTTACTTTATATTACATTCCATGTACCAATAGGTATCGAGTGACACTGCAATTAGTAAATTTTGATGAAAGGTAACATAGATTCTACTCTTATAGTGTCACTCTGACAGTTTTCAGTGTTTGAACATAAAGAGTTCGTTATGGAATTTAGACATTAAACTTTGTACTTAAATAAATGGGTCACGGATGACGGTTTATCAGGATTATTGTAAGTTCAAAAATCCGGTTGACTAACAGTAATTTCTTTATACACCAACTGACTTGTCCTTTTGTTATAAGAACCTCTTAGATACAGAAACCGAATCTTGACCAGACTACTTTAAAGTCTTGCACGATAAAAAAAGGAAACTGTATCCGTGATGTAAAGAATTACATTAACGACTTAGAGTCTTGTTACATTTTATACCCCGTATATATGATACTCTATTGAAATCTTCTGACAGAGGATAAACGGTCCATGATACGACCTATAAAATGTCCATAATTCCTTAGACTATCTCGATCAACACTTAAGTTCATTTTATTCTGGTTCTTTTCATAGAATTCTGAATCTTAATATAGATACACACGTATACACTGTATATTATTACTTTCTTTCTTTGAAACCTAAACGTTTCAGGGGTTGGGTGACCTTCTCCCCTTCTTTCCCACCTTCTCCCACCCCCTCTTTCTTTCTTCTCACTCTCTCATTTTCAATTTCTTTCTGGAAAGTCCGTGTAAGGAAGTCAGTCGTCACTGTTCGGTTACTAACGATTACTGTTGGTTGTCTATGGGGTCTCCTGTAAGATCTCAACTTACGCACACAAATTCCACAGACCTGACCTCATTTAGAATGATAGTACCCAAGTGTCATACTTGACTGAAAAACGATTTACTTACTCCATGACTTATGTAAACGTTCACGTAGTAAAATTATGTATGTATATATCTCTCTCCAATCTTTGTGTGAAGTAAGTGACTGAAATACGTTTAAGAATGTTTTACCAACGTCTATATAGGTCCATTTCAGAGGAATATATTAAAGTTTTGTATTGTAAATCGAGTAAGTTTTACTTTATCATTACTTCTGATCCTGTCTAAAATTTTCCTTACCAAATCTCACTCCTCCTACCCTACTTAACTCTCTCATCGTGATGGTACACATTTTGTCGATCGGTCCCCTTTCGGTGACATCTCCCCTTTCGAGTCGAGTCACGAGGCTTCACTGGACCTCCCCGCCCTTCCCCGCTGATCCTCCTTCCGAGTTCTCCCTCCCCACGTACCTGTGTATAGTAGCTGAGTGAAACGACATGTCGTCTTTGATTGTGTCACAATATTTCGTTAATGTGAGACTAAAAAAATTTTTTTACTGTATTCCTATCATCGATCGAAACCCCCTTCCATACCTAACACCGACCCAACGATCTACCACCTTCCCTTAAAGACTCCACAAGTCTTACAGGACAGAACTGGTCTTACTCTCGACGTACGTACAAGTGAACCTTTATGAGTAATTTGACACGAAATATAAAATTTTTATTTTCCTTGTCACCCATAAATATTCGTAAAGACTATCCAAGAGGTAACCTTTATATAAGTAAGATAAATTCTTACAAGTTAATTCAATTTAGATACCGTCCAAACGAAACAACAATTACACCAACTCATCTTTCTAGTCATTTCGTTCTAGAGACCGAAGTTCTGACTGGAGATCTCCTCCACTGACTTTCCATCTGTTGTATTCTCTCAGTCTCCTTCCTCAGTTTTAATACTGCCTGTCTCTTAAAGACATTACCCTGTGTTTAGTCATGTGCCGTAGATCACCATCGAAACTAAAGGTGAACGAAATCCGTTTATAAAGGTATAGATGGGAAGTCAAAGAAACATTTAATTTTTTTTTTTCTTATTTACCGGAGATTCTAGGTAAATTTCGGTGTACATTTGTAAAGATTATTCGTTCTACAAATCCACACTGTTCTATAATACCTTTTTCTCCCGATGACCGAAACCGAATTTAACATATAGTATGATTGCAGTGACAAAAAATAATTTAATGTACATTTAAACACAACTAGACTCGTCTTGTCCTTGACTTTTTTTCTACCTCACCCAAAAAATAAATAAATAAATAAAAATACAAAAAAGTAAACCTCCCCCAAAAATTTATGTCGTTTACTGAGGTCTAAAACGACGGCATCTGTATAATCGATTACTCAAGTACTATAAAAAGATTATTTTCGACAGTATACGTTGAAAATAAAACATTTTAAACCCTCATATTCATCCTTGATCCACCTCTAAGTATTTTACAAATGAACTAGTAAATTTCTTGAAATTTTCACCTGATATAGATCTATATCCATCAAACAGTAATCACCTAAATCTCTTCGATCTCGACAGTGTCCTTGAATGTATTGTCTAGGTGTTAACTTAGTCTCCATCCGAAGAAGATTGACACTCTAAGATGAGAAGGAACTCATATCTTCTTTTTCGAGTTAGGACTTACCGAATTCCCACTTATACCTCTCCCTGATCTTCCCGTAAGTTCCATATCCCTGAGATCCCTCATTTACGTTTCTTTGAAGGGTATGTTTCCACAAATTTGTAGTAAGATCCGTTCTCACTTTCACTTTCAGTGAGTTAGGAAAGACTGAGAAACGCTGGGGTACCCGTCATCGGACGGTCCGAGGAGACAGGTACCTTAAGAGGTCCGGTCTTATGACCACACCCATCGGTAAGGGAAGAGGTCCCTAACTTCGGTCCAGAGAACGTAACATCTGCCTAAGAAATGGCAGACTCGGGTAGTTTATACATCTGAAACTTTAACTGTGCAACTATCATTACGAAGATGTACCATTGGGAACTCCGTTCCACTTTTTCTTAGACTCGTTGACAGTAGTGGGTACCCTGATACTGTTACAGAGTGATCCAATACCCTACGGAGTGTTCCTGACACTGGCTCTCATTTACTTTAACGTAGGTTATTATTAAACAAATACAGTCAATATAAGACATTACGAAAGAACCTCTCCTTACTAAAGATAATATCGATAGTACAGTCTTTGGTATATGCTTGGGCTCGACTGAAGTCGTCATCGAGTGTCATCAGATGATTATTACTGTATTATCATCACTGGAATGTAAAGATTACAAATAAAAAATATACACTAAAAATGTCATTGTAAAGGTTTTTAAAATATATGTTATAATTATAAAAATCACCCATTCTTATTTTTCGTACCAATTACGTTGAGAATTCACAAACATTATTAGTGAATAGAATCACTAATAAGTTTTTTACTAGTTTAACTTTTGTTCACTAATGATTTCATTTTACATCTTGTTACGATGGGTATAAGTTCAATGTCACAATGTAAACTATATAAAAATCTTAAATTATTATGTCACTAATAATTTAGTGAATACTAACGTAAAATTATCACAGACGAGAGAACGGATTATTTACATTCAAGGTCACCAGACCTTTGTGTTGGTTTTCAGAAGTTGTCGTTAAAAGTACCAAAACTTTGATCAAAAAAAAAGAGAACATTTTATTATGTCGTATAGACTATACTTGGGTGTATGGGTGAATATTTTATGCCCCTGCGTGTATTTTCACACACCTATACATACCCGTCTAGAAAGAAGTATTCAGGGTCACCCACTTGTGAACCTCGCCATACTTTCATCTCTATCATTCTAGATAAACTTTGGATGACGTCGAGAGACGATCACATTCTGTAGAGAAAGGTTATTTGTACTACTACATCGCCTCAGATGGTTCAGACTATGAGACAGAGAGCAGCGAAACATGTACAATGAGTAAGGAATGTTACATTGGATCCTTAACCCTCGGATAAATTGTCCACTCTTTTGACTTCATTTTACTGACGATTGTAGTCTGTGTCATTTATCGTTCAAAAAAGGAAGAGTTTTTTTTTTTTTTCCCTAGTTAACTTAGTCTTGTTATTGTTACCTTTTTATTACCTCATTCCTAAGTATATGAGTCTAATTACAGTTAATTACTTTTCTAACTGTCCTCCCTCGGTACTCTATGGGTCGTTTAAGTCGTTTGATCCACTGTTATAACATGTTATAGTCTAAAACAAAGTATACAGACACTGAGATGTTTTTGTAAAGGTAAAGTAAAAAACTTTAGTCTCAAAATTCGAAGGACAACGTAAAATATTGATGTTGAGTTTCATTTTCAAAATGGTAGGAAACGGTAATACTCTGTTTCTTTAGAGTAGTGACACATCCAAGTAGTTATTTTTGAACCACAACCTACATATAAGTGATCATGTAAATCTTGTTATTGGATTATTGACAAAAAGTAACAGTATTAGAGATCAGAGATATCGTCTTGTCAATATTATCTTCTCTTTTTCGGAACTGACAGGGTTGTCCCCCCTTTCAACTTTTCAGGTTTAATAATTTCTTAAACCTGTAAGACAACCAGATAACGATGTTTTTTTAGGAGTTCACTTTTTTTATTACACTGATAAAATGTGTACTGAAATATCTTCTCTGTAGATAAAAATTTTCGTTACCTAGACAAGTTACTATTGACCGTATAAATCCGAAAGTAATAAAACAGCGAAAGGGAACACAAACGACACTATAAACACGTTTACTAAGATATAAAACATTTTCAATACGATTTGTGTTTCATTAGGTCACAAAGTTTATTAGTAAAGAAAAGTAACGGAAGTAGGTTTTTACAAGTGCCTAAGGAATTATCCTTAAGAGTATACGTAAAATTCCTCTCAAAATTGAAATTTTACTTCTACACTGATACCTCAGTACCTTACTATAAAAAAGAAGAATTAATAAAGATAAAAGAAAAAAAGATGTTTTAATATTAATTAAAAGAATATTCCTAATTTTGTAAATTTGTCTTTCCTTCCTCCCCAAAATGACCAAACATTCTCCTGAGACTCTTTTGAGGATCCGAATTCCAGTCCACAAGACCGTAGTCAATGATGGAGACGGGGAATTCTAACCACTAAAACAAAAAAATTCACTTTTTTGAGAGAAAAACGGAGACCTAGAATCCTATATTTTATTGTTGTCATAATTGATACAGTAGACCAACAGTACTCTTTATTTGACGTATTACGAACCCTTAATAAAACCCCTAACACTTGCATGTTTATTTTCCATTACAATTCCACAGATAGAGGACAAATTTACTCGTTAGGAACACTTGCATACGGTCCCAAGGACCTCTCATCCACCATTTTCCTTGTTCTACTTTGACTACCAAATCTTCTAAAATGGGTTCAACCTTTTCACTATAAAAGGACAACGTCTTCTACTGTACCGTCTTCCCCTGTGGTCCCCACTGACCAACGGCCATAGGACGTCGGGAGGTCATCTTACCCTCGCATTGGTGAGAAACGGAAGGAGAACCAACCGGACGGCTCTGCTACCCCACATAGACGTTTTGTCGTGTCGATTCTGTGAAGTCGTGTAGACGTTCCCGTTCCGTTATAGTCCTGCTCCTTTGTTAACTCTCCTCGAATGATAAGTCTGACTTGTTGTAAGAGTTTGTCTGACTTAAATTAATATTAACGAATCAAGAAGGTCTACTAAACTGTGGTAGACAAACTTAGAGTGTCCTTTTTTTTTTATTTCCTAAAACTTTTCTTTAATGTAAGGACACTCTATACACCAACTTTTAGTATTCGTTGCTCGTCTGTCGGTCCAATTAACTCTTCCCGTGTTTTCGTACCACAAATCTTCCCACACTTCTCCCACTTTTGTGTTTCATTTATACCATCTGTCATCGACCGGTCTTCGGTTTCCTTGCCTACCTACCCGTGTCATTCTGTGTCCTTTGTCTTGTGCTTGACGGTCTAGAAAAAATTTCCTTTCGCTTTTGTAAATAAACCAATTTTTACGGTGAACTGTGATACAGACCTAAAAAAATTTTGTACCTTTCTCTTTATTCGAGGGAAATAACCTTATGTAAAGACCTTGTTTTAGAATTTTACCTTATAAACGTTTGACAAACGAGAACAATTCTTTGACCTCTCTTCCTCCTATTGTCTATTTCTAGATTATCCGGTCATAAGTGAAAGCGGTCTCATTCATTTAAGAATCAAGGTTTATCGTCAGTTGGATAGTACAAGCATATCACAGTATGGAGATCATTATCAAGTAAGGTAATAGAAGGGTAATCTATCTTCACATGTCATTTTCTACCGGTACGTAATTTAAAAGTAAAATATAAAAAATACTTGAATTCTTAGGGCCCTTGCCCCCTCGGACCACCCGACGGTGGATACCCCAGCGTGTCTCAGCCTTTGCTGACTTCACTGAATCGTCGTCGTTAATAATAAAAATATAATAATACATTATGATCTGATTGAAAACAGACAAGACGAAACTATCTATAGTCGTGAAGACTTTTTGTCTTTTTTTTCGAGAAGACTCAAAAATGGTTTTCCAAAAGAATTTTTAATAGGGAATTAATGTGATAAACAGGAGACTACTACTTTTATTGACAAGAACCTAAGTTTAATCTCATAGGAAGTTGGAAAGTTGTAATTAACCGATGTCCACGTCTGATATCCCCAGCTCCGTATACGGAGGTTCTATGTTTGTGATCCCTTTGACTAAAATAAGAAGTCTTCACTCAGGACTTAAGATAATTTTAACGACGGGGGGTTTATTACAGAAAAAGTAGTGTAAATTTAATGACTCAAAACCGGAGATGGTTGAAGATGGACTCCCGGTAGAGTGGTTGAGGAGTCCGGTCTCTTTTGTAGTCCTAATTCTCACTCAACTAGGAACTACAGTCCGCGAAGAAACGTTTCTTTCTTTCTTTCTCCGTCTCTCTGTCGTGTGTTTCAAATGCATTGTTGTCTCTTTCCGTCGTTAACACGACTCTCTTTATATATGGAATCAGGGAAAAACCCATCACATAAAGACAGTTCGACGTACGACAATTTTGTTTCTTTTGGGGATTCCTGTATTACATTTTTGGGGAGGTTTAATATGTAGGTTGTATTTACTGAGATAAACTTTAGACAATGTGTTTTATTCCAAAAGAAAAAGCATGTTTGTATAAATTACGAATTGAGTAACCTTTTACGGTTGGTTTCCTGTGACCTAAAGTGACAACGTTGTGTAAGTTACTATTGAATAACTGTCCAGATAAACTTCTATCTAATTCAATATATAATTGTATGAAGAGGAGATCTAAGATAAATGGATCACAATGCCATCCAAAAGGAAGGGGTACGTTTACTGATCTAAAGACGATACTAAAGTGTGCATTCTCTTAGTATCTCCTCCTTACTCTTTCTAGAGACGGATTCAATTTTCACCGTGCGAGGTTGTCTCTCTCTACATTATTTAGGGGAAAGTTATGAATAAAAAACATAAATCTACTAGAAATCATTTTTATTTCCGTCTATATAAGGATAAGTGTCTTTTTCTTCTCTTTATATATTGACGAACTTTACATTAGGAAGATCGTAGTAAATAAATTTATAAAATTATGTTAATTTGATACGATAGAAAAGTTTAATATTTAACCTACAAATTTTCCGATACTCAAAAGTCACAGATAAAATTTGTTAAGAGTTAACCAGGATTTTTCCCTTCTTTCTTACACAGACCTCTTTTACTCTTCACCGGAGGGATTTTTATCTCCTTTCCCACAGTTCTTAATTCACCCTACTCAGATCCTTAAAGACAATATTAGAGACCGTATACCTATTGGTTTATTATGTTAATTAAACCTAAAAGTCCTACTATAGACAAAGTAATTTGAAGTTTACCAGTTTTAACTTATGTGTCCTATACGTGTACTCCTACTATATTGTACCTACGGTTGTGTTACTGAACTTTAAATTAGTGATTTTTAGTTTCGATTTTACAAAAGAAGATACCCAAGAGGTAATTAATCGTGACGTTATCTTTGGTAGGTTTCTGTAGTAGAAGAAAATGAAATACATGACCCTTACAGGTTTATCCCATTAGTGTGTTAATACATCTTCGGTTAAGATCATACATAGAACGGAAATCTACATAAGAATCATGTAGACATAAAAATCATGTTGTCTTTCCTTAGTAAGACTTGTTGATGTTCTCATGAGATTTGTATATGATGTTGTGCGACTTCGTAGCTGTCGCAGCAATCGATAAAATTTCTAGTAGAGAAAGTATACATACTTAAATGATCTGAAATTGTAGTGTCTCCTGTGACTTTTATCCGTACCAAAACGGGTACAATAAATGACACATTTGTAATATACAAACATAACATGTCTCTTAAATTACTTTCCTTTTAGTCTCTTATTCAAATGGTTATATTCAATTTTAAAATTCATCTTTATAGACAAACTTAGACCTATAATTACTAAAATATTATACCTGTGAAAAGTGTTTACGACTTTCCGATTTTCGAGAATACGGAGGTTCTCGGTTCTCCCGTTACCCCTATTTACTTCATCTTTACAATTAATTGTCAGACTTCTCCTGTCCGTGACACACAGACTTCGGTCATTTGCACCATGTCCTAAAATTTCCGTCCCATCGATCTAGACTGTCATTTTTTGTTCGGTCTGCGAAATTTCAACCGATGTTGAATTTTTAAAAATTCCAAACCAAACCAGTATTTTTCGTTTTACATGTTTTGTTTATACTTGATTATCGGTTTCCGACGAGACTAGATCTTGTCTGTCTCCTTTTTTGACAATTTAAAATTTATTAAATACTATGAAATTACTCCTCTTTAAATCTGGTTTTAATTTTAGATATTCTTTCCGATGAATAAATTATCATAATCTTATTATTTATAGTTATTTCAGAAAACTTTAACATTTAGTTGTCCTTTCAGTAATTGAATGTATGTAGAGATAGTATAGAAAGATTAATGAAACAGATTTTATAAATGAAACCGGGTAAAAGAGAAGTCAGTCAAGTCAGCGAGTCAGTACAGGCTGAGAAACGCTGGGGTACTTAACGTCGTGCGGTCCGGAGGGACAGGTAGTGGTTGAGGGCCTCAAGTGGGTTTGAGTACAGGTAACTCAGCCACTACGGTAGGTCGGTAGAGTAGGAGACAGCAGGGGAAGAGGAGGACGATTTGCGAACCGAAGGAATCACAAGGGTTATAATACACCTGATAACATTAATTCAGTCCTAGAGACTATCCTAGATTAAAAGAGAAGCTCCCTAGTGTATCAAGAACCCACATGAAATTTCCTAATCCTACTTAACGACAACGAACGTTAAAACAAGTGTTCTTTTTTTTCGTGTTGAAGAATATAGTTTTTAATAAAGTCAGTTCATTAAATAACCTTCTTTGATCAATTACAAATATAACATATGGCATTGATACTTCTATTAAACGAAAAAGTATCAAATTATCAGTACTTATATAGAATGATTCTCATTTTCCATTTTTAAATTAGAGAAGTTTTAATCAAAATTCTGAATCAAATCTTTTTAATAAATAGACAAATATGGTCTTGTGTAGGTAGACATTTTGACCAGATAAACTTAAGACTTTTGGTTCAAATTTTTCTTCTAAACAAATTTCTCTTTTAATTGACATATAAACAGTCACATAAAGGTATCGATTTTAATATATATATGACTGAAGACGATCTTATGTCTAGTTTCCTTTTATAATTGTGGTGTAAATATGACGTCGATATTTCGAGTAGTCATAATAGTTGATCTAAATAAAATCTCAATGAACCA
Organism: Capra ibex; assembly: GCA_006410555.1. Lineage (NCBI taxonomy): Eukaryota > Metazoa > Chordata > Mammalia > Artiodactyla > Bovidae > Capra > Capra ibex. The sequence goes on along the minus strand of SJYO01018757.1, from coordinate 5,000,373 downwards.
ATGTTTATTAATGAACTGGTGAAAGGACATAAAATTACATGCTTACGGTTTCTTTACTTAGCTACCGATTTACCAGTTGAACATCAGTATAAGTACTATTTTCATTAGTCATAAAACCTTCCACTCATAACAATTGTTTATTATTGGATAAACGTCACACGGTACAAACTTCACTATACAGTAGTAGTTGTTGTCTGACTTATTTTCAAACACTTTCAATAGTCCGTAAAAGTCACTGGACACCGTGAAAGTGTTTATTGTGTTAATTCTATATGTCGGTTCCCGTAAAGACTTTCGAAATCCACACGGCTCTTTGTTTGTCGTAATTCAAGTAGTACCTTTTGGTCCGTCCAAATTCTATGTAAGAACCCCTTTTCTTAGTCATGGTTTTATGGACTCTTTCCTAAAAAATCCCTCCTCTTAGGTCTCGGAAGAACCGGTTGTCTCTACGAAAGAGAATTCATATAATCCATTCCTTACGGAATCATACCAGTAAAATTCAAATTTCCTTTTGTCATTAATTAATTTAGTTACTCTTTATAGAATATTACATCAAATTTTTCCCGGATTATTTTTACAGTGATCTCAACATTAAAACAGATTCTTAAGTATAGACTGTTGACTAGAAAAGAAAAGGTTAAGTTGATCCTAAGGATCGATAGGTAAACGATAAAAAGGTTTCTTTACGATTATTTCGGTTGACTTGTAAAATGAGACTCGTATTAACATCTTAGGTAAATCTAAACTAGAAATTTATACGAATTTAGTAGGATCTCGAGTTCGATTTAGTAACAACACAGAACTCTTTTGTAGTAAGTTATGTATTTTTGTACGAAACTTAAAATAAATTTAACCGATCACCCACATATACATACGTAGTATGGTTTTTTGATTGATGAGTTAAAAAATACCTAGGAATTACCAAAAGTGGAAGACGTTTACACCATCATTGTGGTTTATTTTCCGGGTCATAATTATTAGGCTGTAGGGAAACGTTTCACCGTGAGAGTGACTTTAAATTTTTTTGTTTTTGTTTTGGTTTTTTTTTGGCTTTGACTTACGTCCCATACCCATCCATGTCACACCCCTCCTCCCTCCACTTCTGAAGTCGTTCCGGAGGTCCTCTCGAGTGGAAAGACTCTCTCATCTAGAGTGTGATGGTCAAGAGTACTCGTCCGAGACGTGGAGCACTCACGGACACCAGTCAGGTCTGTCCCTCGGTACCACCGACTCCCCCTCCAGTTACCTGAGTCTCGAGCACACCTCCGATCAGTACCTGACCATTGAGCCTCACAGGAACGACGGTCGTCTCCTTGACGAGTCTAACCGTCGGGTGTGCTCTGGTGGACTACACTTTCTCACTTGGCTACGTCCCGACCTACGGTTGCTCACCGAATTCGAATATTGCAGACGTCACTCCAGACTCCCAAATAACTTCTCTCCCGACGACGACGGTGACTCGGGTGGTCGTGACGGGTCCGACGGGCATGGTCTGCTGCCGCTGAGGTCTGACGGAACGGCGCGATCACACCATGACCCTGACCCGTAATGTCTCCTCCTAAAGTGTGGGAGTCATAATCCACGCCTCCGTCCAAACGGTGGACGGAACCGTGGTTTGTTGGATTTTCTTTTTGTTTATTGTCGAAGTCAACAAGGCTCTTTGACTGTAGGTGTAAATTATGAATCCCAATATCATGTATCTCGGTTCGCACGAGACCACCTGTCCAGTGGCTCGTGAAGGACAACTATTCGAACTATTTGAACTACTCGAACTTGAAGGATTAGAGAGAGAGAATAACGGTATCCCCATTTGACCATGACCCGACGGTAGGACTACTACCCCCCTGCACCCGGTGTGTCTTCCTTCCCATTCGGTTTGTAGTTTCAGGGACCAAAGGCGTCAATTCATTAGTACTCTCAAAATAAAAACGTTTTAATTCATCAAACGTGTATGAACGATGGATAAATATCTTGGTAATATTACTTTGTTGAAGATGCGTAAGCCATATATTATACTTTAAGAAGAAGAAAAAAAAAGGAAGTACAACAGCCGAATAAGTTTGAGATCTTCCTTACGACTTCCGTTTCAAATCCTCAGACACAACATACCGACCCCAGGGTTCACTGACAGTCTCTGCTCCACCAATCTTTATAACCTATGACAGCCGTTGTACAGTCATACAGAAATCACAGGGGTTCTTTCCGGTCTCCCAGTCTACAGTCAACGGTCACGATAAGGTTATGTATAAATATTATCACTAAACTTTGTACCAACCACGATTCAATCTACAGCCTCAAAGAAGTCTTTTGTAAAATCAAAACATTTACTTCGTCTACTATATTAACTTAAGTACATTTATACCTTTATTTCACACTATACTTTTTACTGTATTACTAGTGATTAATTCAACGTTACTTTAGCAATAAAGGGTATCGCTTTATAAAATACTGCTTATTCTCTTTAACAAAGTATCCATTACCCGGTGACCTCCCGTGATAACCGAAATGAATTCGTTGCCTTTATAAATGAGAGTGATGTTCACTAATGAGAAACGTTACTCTTAGTTGTAAAGTTTTGTGGTGAAGAAGTCCTAATTACAAAGATGACACCTTATATTTTGGAGATCCAGAAAGTTTGTTAGTACATAGACTCTAATGACTTTACATTTTCATTCACAAAGTTCTGTGATAAAGGGTCTATAGTTCCGAGGACCAAATCAGTCATATTAGTTTCGTTTGTAATTTTTATGATTTGTATTGTACATTACCTAATATTTACCTGATATTTAGTATAGGACAGTAAAGTGTCTGTTCCTTTGTCTGGGTCTTATTAAATTGACAGACATGATTTAGAAATGGACATACATAAAAGGACGGTGAATTTTGTGTAGTCATAAATTTGTGTGACTATAACTCTTCCTCTTGAGCTATATAACTTATAGTTTTTGTTAGGGGTACGTCTTTGGTTCGGGATATCCAATAAGTTCAGTATAGTTACTTTCGACTATTACTCAATCTTTTGGATCGTGTAAAGAATCAATATTAGGATACGGTTCGTAGATTTCCAAAAGTTTAAGACAGTTAGTATAGTATGGAACTGAAAGTAATTCTAAAGTCCTATACCACGATGTATTTAGACAGGAGACACTAGGTCATGACATATTTCTTGTGTTGAAGTAGATACAAGTACTAATTGTAGTCGAGTAATCCTCGGTTGTTCTATTATTTGTGATCTTTACCTATGGTTATCAGTATTTCTGGATAAAATAAAATAATTGACACATTTCTACTTTTAGATAATGTTCGATGACAAAATAGTGAGGGGGATCCATGATGGTAGACGAAAATGAGTATTTACGACAAACAAAACGACACTGTTATCACTTTGACGTTTCAACCTCGTAAAGAGTTTTACTCGTTATAAAAAGGTGATCGATAAATATCGTAACCGAAGACTTTTGAGTAACATGAGTCTTCGACTGAATCTTAGATTCAATATATATGGTATGTGACTCCGATATACGTATATGTATGTGTATCTCCTATATGTAGAAAATATCCTGTCCGATACCCTGTGTGTTTATATCTATTTCGTAATATACAACAGGGTCGTGGTAAAATACGAAAGAATGGAAGCTTTACAACCACTCCGTTACAGTCCCATGAACCTGGGACCGACGGACTCGGGAACACAGGGTGTCCGTGATCGTCTGCACCCCGACCTAAACCCCCTTGGACTGTTTCTTTGCGAGAGACTTAGACTCTGACGTTGGAAAAGAAAGAGGAACAGACAGACCAACTGACACTGCCCTGAGCTCGCGGGACTCGGTTAGAAACACCCAAGAGAGTCAAAGCTCCACCACCGTGGTCGACTGAACGACGACTGTAACCTTAGCTATGACGACCACGACCTAGACACCGGCGGAGCCGGCCCTTACGGTGACCGCGACCTAAACCTACCCGCCCCGTTCGAAGCCATGACGTCCCTCCAAAACCACGATTGTACGTCGGGTCGCAGCAGGACTAAGACACTGGGTAGGTTCGACCAAAAGGAGGGACGCAAACTGAAGGGTGGTTACCGTCGTCTAAACCCCTAAAACGGGTCACACCGACTCGGCGAACAATACCACCGAGGCGACGATCACTAGTACCGTCTCCTGGGCTGAGGTGAACCGAAGAATTTAGGTTTTCTCGGTCACCGGCAACTAGAAGGTTACGGGCTCCCCCCGAAAAAGGGGAGTAGAGGTGACGAGAAAGGACGTAGACTACCTCTAGAGACGTCTCTACTAGGAAAGTCCCCTGAAAAAGGAAAGAGTCTTCGAAACCGTAGTAGTCAAAAGGGATTACTCACTCTTTATGTGTGTAAATACACGGACGTGTATTATAAAGAAATTTGTCTCACATTTTACACTTATGTAGACACACACACGAACCAACGAGTCAACACAGACTGAGACGCTGGGGTACCTGACACCGGGTGGTCCGAGGAGACAGGTACCCTAAAAGGTCCGTTCTTATGATGTCACTCAACGATCAAGGACGAAGTCCCCTAGAAGGACTGGGTCCCTAGTTTAAGTGTAGACACAGAGGACGTAACCGTCCGTCTAAAAAATGGTGACATGGTGGACCCTCCGGGTTTATATGAAAAAATGATGAATTTAAGGATAAGTAATAAAATCGAGATTTATCCGTACATGTGTTATATAAGTCTTCTAATTCATGTTTCGATATTTTTATACCGACAATCTCCTTTTACTGATCTCTCGTTCCTCTATTTTACTTTTACGTATAAAAACGATACATAATAACGGAATATCGAACGTTGAGAGAAGGAAATATTTCTATCGTGAATTAGAGTAGTTTGATTCACGAACTTTTTCTCAAGTAGTCTACTAACACAAACTTCCTAGGACCATGTAATCATGGAGTCCACCGTGATAAATATACTCCGTAGTAAAATTTTTATCCCTCTCGCAGAATTTTTTTTCTTCCTACCATGTTAAATGTCTTTAGAAAATGAGTTATAAAATAGTTCAGATTAAACCTTTATTACAAAGTTTAGAGGTCGGAAGGTTGGGTAATCTAATCACACTGAAAAGAACGGAGAATCTTCACTTTGTATCCCCCTCTCCATTGTATTTATAAGGTTTGAAATATCCTTTAGTCTTACTTTCGATAGAATAAAAAAAATTATTCACACGAATAAAATAAAGGTGTACTAGTCTTTACTGACACCGTTTTATTTTGTGAGTGGTTTGACACTACTATGGGAGATCTCCTACGGACCTCACAACATAAGTACACCTACGTATACCATTCCGTGCACTTTAAATCTGTCTTTTTCATAAATATAACTCTTAATGATATAGTTATATTTATTAATATAAAAACTATATTAATACTTTTCGACGATAATTTCTGTTCTTTCTAGTTTAACTTTGTTAAATCGAATTGTCGACGGTCTTCTGGTCGGATGGTCCACAGAACTCACGTGACCAGGGTCAAAAGACGGACCTACCACGAGGAGGAACCCGACTGTACGGAGAAGAGGTCCTGGGACAGACTCTTTGTCGGTCCCTCCGAAAGACGGGGCAGAAGAGTCCCAGAAGTCCTTCTGGTCTCCTTTGCGGGAAGGTGAACGGTGGGGGTAGGGGTACCGACAGTTTCAGGAGGAGCCCAAAAAAGTCGAGGAGCCACGAGAGGGTTCCGAGTAGACAACGTCTAGCAAAGAGACTTAGACAGAAGTCGACATTTCTTTTATCCTGTCTTCTTGAAACACGTCTTTTTAGATAGTTCACATTTAACCCGGGACCTTACAGGAAAGTCTATTAATCGAATTTTTTTTGGTCGTCGTCACTAAACATAAAGTTTTCTTGAGGTTTCTACGGAGATAAAAATAGAGAGACAAGTAAATTCAAAGTAATTAAAATCAGGATATTAAGAGTAAACGTGTATAATCTCTTATAGTCTTCTTTAGACACGTCTTTTGAAGTTAATTTGTGAGGTCTCTCCTTCCGTAAAAGATACAGTTTAGATTGTTCCTTTTCATTCTGTTCTATTTTGAATTAATAGATTATAAGTAAGAGTTAAGTGGTAAGAGTTCTCTAAGTCGCTACGAAGAGTCTCTAGTTATATTTTACTTAGTGCTTGGTAGGTTTTAGTCTGTTAATTTTTTAGTAAAAACCTAAGGATTTGTTAATATAGTTATAATATTTCTTTCTATACGTTGTCTTCCGAAGGACCCAATCTAACATTAGTTAACTTTCTTATGTATATGTATTCGACGGAGTCAAATTACATTAATAAAGTCTGTTTCTCCGACACGATATGAAATTACGTTACATTGTATTGAACCCCCCTTTAGACCGTCTTCGTGACCTCTTTCTTACCTCCGTTAAGAATGGACTCACAAGAAAGCCCTACCTTGTCACTACAACCTCATTCTCGACTGTCTCCTACACCATAAGTCCAGTAGTCACGACTACAATAGGTCCCACAGCGACTCTGGTGACGAGTGGCTTGACGACAGTAGGGTCGATTTCTGTCCGTCACCGTTACTGAGTCGTGTCCCACGTGTTGCGTTTAGTGGGCTTAAAGGTAAATTGCACATAGTACATAACCCTTTTATTAAGAAAAAAAAAAAGTTAGAATACTACTTTTTATGAGTGAAAAGTAAAAACCTTATAGTACGACAATTCTTGACTCGTGTTTGGACTCCTATTAGAATAGTTTCCAAACGATTCTTAGTCACGGATCTCGTCTATGTCCCTCTTACAACTATTTTACTCATTTTTATTACAACTCTCGGCTTCTTAACTACGGAAACTTGACACCACGACCTCTTCTGAGAACTCTCAGGGAACCTATCGTTCCTACAGTTTGGTCAGTTAGTATTTCCTTTAGTTGGGGTTTACAAGTAACTTTCCTGACTACTTCGACTTCGAAGTTATGAAACCGGGGGACTAAACTTCTTGACTGAGTAACCTTTTCTGGGACTACGACTCTTTCTGACTTCCGTCTTCGTCTTCCCCTGCTGTCTCCTACTCTACCAACCTACCGTAGTGACTGAGTTACCTGTACTCAAACTCGTTTGAGGACCTCTACCACTTCCTGTCCCTTCGGTCCGGACGACTTTAGGTACTCCAACGTTGTTCAAACTGTACTGATTCGTTGACTTGTTGTTGTTTTTTATAACGATAATTATGAAGTTTCGTAGTCCCTTTTTTTTTGTAATATGGGTATTAGAAACAAAAAGAGGGTCTCTTCCGTTAGTCTTCAGTACATCGTACATTCTTAGGTAGGAAACACAATTTTTCATTCTTCTTTGTGTTCGTGTGTTTTTGACACGAAATCAGTTCTTGGTCTTTTAGTAAGGAATCAGAAAGAGGATGGTTATTGATGAAGGTCACTAAATGGTTTAGAACTTCTAACTCTGAATAAAATAGTATCGTAAGGAGAACGTTATGAAGTTCTAAAGACTGGACCTGTTGTATGTTATAAGAAAGTAAACCGGAAGGGCGGAAGTCAGGAAGAGTTATTTGAAGTGGACCATTTGAACCCGGTTGTAAGTCTTCAAGTGTAGATCGGTACAGTGAGGGATTGAATTGTGAGAAGTTTCTGAAGAGAAATGGTTTCGACATCCAAGGTGTCAGATTTCGAGGACGGGAAGTTCCACGTGTTTCATTAGTAAACCCCGTATTCCTTTCATAGACTTTAAACCTTATTTAGACAAGAGTTAACTTTCTTCTTATTTATTTTATCCGATATAGTTATAAGTATACGTCTGATGGTGCCCTTGGGAGTGAGTTAGTTGTACAGTCTGCTACGTCTGTAGGACGTCCGACTGGTCCCAGTGGACTGCTCTTACCCTTGAGGTACCCTTCCCCTTGAGGTCTCTCATTTCTCCACTTGGTACCGAGAGCGAAGGACCGACCAAAAGTCTGAGGACTCTTTATTACGACGAGTGGACGTGAGATAATCAACTAAACACATTTGACCTATGTATATAGTGTATGTCTGTTCTCACTTCAGAGTATTTTATCTGTTCACCGAAATCTTGTGGTAGACGTTCATTAGGTGTGTTTCTTTCTGATGTGTATTGCTGTCCTGTTCGATTGCCGTTTCCTTCCCGTTTGACCACTGGAAGGAGGAGACGATACACACGAAAGACTCAGTGCGGTATGTAATTTTTATTATCCCTACCGAACTCTAGTGTCTCGTTCGACTGATCTTTACATTAATAGTTCTTCTTTTAAACTTTAAGCTTAAATATCTTTTACAACAATAACTGCTCTACGGGGATCCACTCGATGACTGTCGTATTCTGTACTGCTGGTTTGTGTAAATATTTAGTATAATAATGGTCATTGTTAATATATAAACTAGTGTCGTTTTCCCATAAAACAAGGTGACATCCTTTATAGACGGCAAGCTTCGACGAGAGTAGAAAACTAATAGAAGGGGTGTAGAATAAAACTATTAAAGGGTGCAATCCTCGGAATCAAAGAGTTCTGTCTTACATTCTTTGAGTGTAAAGGTCTAAAGGAATATCGGTCTATACTGTGCATTGTGTCCCGGAGTGTACGTGGGCGTCAATGTCTACTCTTTTTATTAGAAGACCGTTTGTATCATCATCAGTAAGCTTAAAAGAGAATATTTGTGACCGTCTATGTACTAGAGATCGGGGTCCCAAGTCTCCAAGGGCCATCTCCTTCTGCACTACACCCTAGGTTCGGACGTTTCTCGGAGTAATAGGTTAGTGGAGTTACTAAGGTTGTCGGACAAATCTATCGAAGTAAGGAATTTACTCTATCTCAGACATCAAACTTTGATTCTTGGAGATAGTTATTACGTATTAAAATTTTTATTATAAAGAAGGAAGTATATAGGAGATTAAAAAAAATTACAAATATATACGATACGTTATGTATATGACCCAAAGGGTCCACCACGGTCACCATTTCTTGGATGGACGGTTACGTCCTCTGTATTCTCTGCACCCAAACTAGGGACCCAGTCCTTCTAGGGGACTTCCTCCCGTACTGTCGGGTGAGGTCATAGAAACGGACCTCTTAGGGTACCTGTCTTCTCCGATCACCCGATACCCGGTATCCTAGCGTTTCTCGACCTGTACTGACTACGTTGAATCGTATCGTATTATGCATATAAGAGTATCCTTACACACGTATATTAATATTTTAAAATTTATATGTATGAACTCGTTGATGAACAGATAAATTCATCAATAAATTAATCTAATTCGTTAATGGTTAACGATAGATTAATTCGTTGATGAATAGTCTAAGGAAATTTTTTGTATACCGAAAGGTTTAATACACCGGGATCTGATGAAGAAACCTCTTCCGTTACCGTGGGGTGAGGTCGTGAGAACGGACCTTTTAGGGTGCCTGCCTCCTTGGACCATCCGATGTCATGTACCCCAACGATGTTTAGCCTGTGCTGACTCGTTGAAGTGAAAGTGAAAAGTGAAAGTACGTAACCTCTTCCTTTACCGTTGGGTGAGGTGACAAGAACGGACCTCTTAGGGTCCCTGCCCCCTCAGACCACCCGACGACAGATACCCCAGCGTGTCTCAACCTGTGCTGACTTCGCTGAATCGTCGTCGTCGTCGTCTGATGAAGAAGTCGAATTTGAGAGGTAGGGGACGGACTGACCCACGTGAGCCTGATTCTCGACGTAAGTCAAGGGTAGTGGTAGTGTAACAAACGTTGCAGACGGAAACTGGTTCGATGGGAAACCGGATGGACTGATGGAGTATGAACGGAATGTTTCGTTAAGCTCGTTGACAGAAGTCCTATTCGATCCCTCGCAGGAGAGACGTAACAGTATTATGAGTACTTGTCTGATTGTCCTGACCCACGTCGTGTGACAAAATGTTTAGATGTTTGTACACATATTCACCTAGTAATCTGGTACTCAAAAGACTCGTGCCTTGACACACTATATCAAAAGAAACTTTAAGAAGATAAACCGTTAAAGATGACATACCGTTACTGACTGCATTTACAACTTATTTAAGAGTACAAAATGAGTCCAATTTTCTTTCTTTTAATGTCTCCATCAGAAAGTATGAGTATACTTTACCTCAAAATTCCTTATGAATAGTCTTATATAATTCATGAGTTTCTTTTAATTTGTTTTTCCTTTAAAATGGACAAAATTTTTACTCAGAAAAATTCCGTTGCTAAAGAGACCGTTCCTTCTATCTTAGTTATAAAGATTGATATCGAAAGTGGTTATATTTAGGATCGTAAACGTTGAGTTTCAATTTACGTTGTTGAGAATGCCTTAAAATTTTTTAGTGAACACAAAGTTTCGGTGAATTAAAGTTTACTAGTACCACCGAAACACCAATTTTATTATATTTACTCTCTTAAGTTTTATTCTATATTTTAAAGTTAGAGTGTTGTCTTTTTAATTTTTTATATAGTTTAAATCTTTATAGTATCTATACTTGTTAGACTTAAATAGAACCATATTACCTTTCTTGTTACCTAAGGAGTACCTTTCTTGTTACCTAAGGAGTACCTTTCTTGTTACCTAGGGATTTTACTTTCAAAGAGTGTACTCGGAAATAATCTCCGTGTATCGATCAGAACGACAAGACTAGAGGGATAGAGTGTCCCATCGTACCCTTCTTTTACTTAGTAAATATACTTGGTCAAATATTATGAAATGTGAAAAGACAGTAGAGGAGTTTGACGAAATGGTGGTTCTAGAGTTTACAACGTCAGAGTAAAAAACTAGTGTTAGAAGGTATAAAGGTCGCAAGATTTTAGATGGCTAAGGATTAAAAATTCTGATAAACTATCGATGAAGGACAACAGATGAAAATTACCGGAAGAGCACAAAAAATACGGTGACTAGAGAAATGACTTACTACGTCCTAGGTTTCTACGACCTTGTTTGCCTGACGATTTCACTCTTCATGACATAAGATCGAGAACGGTGGTATCGTCAGAAGGTATGGACAGAACTGAAACAATTAATTTGTACAAAAGGGATAATGATAAAACCTTTTACTGTTGGTTCAGTTAATTACTCTTACTTATTATATTTTATAATAATACATAAAAATATTTTACATAAAAAGACCCGAGGTCTTAGTGACGTCTACCACTGACGTCGGTACTTTAATTTTCTGCGAATGAGGAACCTTCATTTCAATACTGGTTGGATCTATCGTATAAGTTTTCGTCTCTGTAATGAAACGGTTGATTCCAGACAGATCAGTTCCGATACCAAAAAGGTCACCAGTACATACCTACACTCTCAACCTGACACTTCTTCCGACTCGCGGTTTCTTAACTACGAAAACTTGACACCACAACCTCTTCTGAGAACTCTCGAGGAACCTGACGTTCCTCTAGGTGGGTCAGGTAGGATTTCCTCTAGTCAGGACCCACAAGTTACCTCCTTGACTACAACTTCGACTTTGAGGTTATAAAACCGGTGGAGTACGTTTCTCAACTGAGTAACCTTTTCTAGACCTACGACCTTCCCTAACCCCCGTCCTCCTCTTCCCCTGTTGTCTCCTACTCTACCGACCTACCGTAGTGACTGAACTACCTGCACTCAGACTCACTTGAGGCCCTCAACCACTACCTGTCCCTCCGGACCGCACGACGCTAAGTACCTCAGCGTTTCTCAGTCTGTGCTGACTCACTGACTTGACTTGACTTGACTTATTATTGACGCATATCTAAGTTCAATGGATTGGAGTACACTAAAGAGTCGACTCCAATCTAGAGAGTGAATCTTTAAGACGAATTAGGTTTTCACTAAAAGAAGTCTAAGGTTACTATATCAAAACCAAGAAGAAAGAGACTTAGGGTTCTAGAATGAGGATCATGAAATCACTTTGGTGAAAGTGTTTCCGGTTATTTAGGTATCTAACTCACGAATGATACACAGGATGAGAAGATTTATGAATTACGACGACGACGACGACGACGACGATTCAACGAAGTCAACACAGGCTGGGACACGCTGTGGTGTCTGCCGTCGGGTGGTCCGAGGAGACAGGGACCCTAAGAGGTCAGTTCTTGTGACCTCACCCAACGGTAAATGAAGAGGTTTTATGAATTATATATAATAGATTAGGGGTTTACTTCGGTTCTCTGTCTGTAATATGTCTATTTCCCCAAGTCCTTCAAACTTACTACCTCGACCCTACACTTGGGTCCTTAAAACGGGATTTTGAACCAGTCGTGAAGAGAGAGAACGGAGGGTAGAAGAGTGGGGAACATAGAATTTTATGTGGTTACTACTCGGAAATCTCCGAGAAACGTTTCAAGGGGTCAGGTGTCTTGGGAAATGAAAAGAGAAGAAACACTAAGGAAGCTTAAGGAGTTTTAAGTCCTGAATTAGAATTTAGTTGAATCTCTAAGAAAGAACCTTTATAGAATCAGAGAGTGTTCAAGTTATAGTGGAGGTACTACTGTTATGAGTTCAAATGTAGAGATTAAGTCTGAAGAAAGAACTAATTGACTCGTCGGAAAGGTCGGAAGGAGACTTGTCAAAGAGTTCCTACAGGATAAGTTTAGAGTTTAAGTCAGATGGATCTAGGGTAGTAAAGAGAAATTTTTAAAAAGAGGGAAAGTCAATGACGGATAAACAAATAGGAAGAAGTTTTGTAATGACGATCATAGAGAGAAGAGAGTGGACCTAAGTGACAACTAGTTCAACGAAGAATAGGAGATTTCAGACAGAGTCAATGTCCACCGTACCGGGAGGAACGCAAGACGTAATGGTCAGTCATATGAGGAAGGTATTCTCGAAAATCATTCTTAGACGAGAATAAGTAATTCACTAATTATTTAATATCGAGGATAGGAAACTTCTCGAGTGACACATAACGCCTCCCGTTTGTATTTGTCTGGTAATATTATGTTTTACCATTCCCAACATTATCTCTACTTACCGTTTACATACCGTCTTGTCGTCGGGATGGTGAGTAATCTTCTCAAGTTCGTAAAGAAGGTCTGTCCCTATGATGTCGTACTAGTCTTCTTTATTGACAATTAGTGACATAGTCTCGTACATACCGAACAATACGGTAATAAAACAAAAGGGTAGAAGGACCAGTATTAGACCTAATGGACTGCAGTCTCTGACACACTGTAAATAGAAGTATTAAGATCGTAAATTGTACCACAGTTGGTAACTTTTCTACTAATCAACTACCAACAATTTATTTACTTTGTCAAAATGAAAACTCTTATGACGAAGATAGGTTATTACAATTCAATCTGATTTACGTTATTATTTACATCTTAAACTCCCTTTTTTTTACACAAGTTGTATAAAGAAACGATTCATTAGAATTTCCTTATGGAAAACTAACAACTGTTGTACTAAAAGGAGTAGGATTCCAAGACACAAAACTGAAAGTAGAAACCAAAAAATCTTGGTCTTAAGAGGGATCCATCCTACGTTAATTAGAACAAATAATACCGTATAAATGAATTCACTTTTTGAGGTATCTTTTATCGGAAAAAATTGACTGTTTTTACAATTAAATGAGTTTATTAATCGAGGTTCATTATACAGAGTTTGAGTTATATAAAAGTAGTAAAGTAAAAATTAAAGTAATTCTATAAGATTCTTAAGGACTGATATAAAAAAATATTTTCACGTTCAGAAATAGAGGAAGTTGAATGTCTATATAACGAGACGATTCGAAAAGAGTTGTTTGATCCTGTCAATTTTTTTTAATGTATAGACTCATAGAATATGTGTATCAAACGTAAATGTGTGACTCAATAAAGGTCAAAATTTTATGATACTTATTTCGACAGTTCTTGTAAGTGTATTTGAGGTAAATACACGGTCAGATCTTTTCCGTTTTGATGTCTATACATCCTGTTTAGTCACTACGGTCACCTATCCTCATACCCTTCTGGACACCACAGACAATGTACTGAACTGCGTATACAGTTTTAAGACTTGATATATTTTTATAATAACATACATTTCGAAATTTTTTCATCGATTAATTGGACAACCGTTTAGTGTTAAACTTATATATGATCTAATGATTAGTAAGATTCTTCTTTCACTGAAAAAACCGTACAGAAATTATAATATGAAAATTTCTAATTAATAACTGATACGGTTTCGGAAACTGACACAACTAGTGTTGTTTGACACCTTGTAAGAATTTCTCTGTCCCTATGGTCTGGTGGACTAGACGGAGAACTCTTTAGACATACGTCCAGTCCTTCGTTGTCAATCTTGACGTGTACCTTGTTTTCTGACCAAGGTTTTCCCTTTCCTCATGCAGTTCCGACATATAACAGTGGGACGAATAAATTGAATATACGTCTCATGTAGTACTCTTTGCGACCCGACCTCCTTCGTGTTCGACCTTAGTTCTAACGGTCCTCTTTATAGTTTTTGGAGTGTATACGTCTACTGTGGTGGGAATACCGTCTTTCACTTCTCCTTGATTCTTCGGAGAACTCCTTTCACTTTCTCCTCTCACTTTTTCAACCGAATTTCGAGTTGTAAGTCTTTTGCTTCTAGTGCCGTAGACCAGGATAGTGATGTACCGTTTATCTACCCCTTTGTCTCCTTTGTCACAGACTGAAATAAAAAACCCGAGGTTTTAGTCACGTCTACCACTAACGTCGGTACTTTAATTTTCTGTGAACGGGGAACCCTCTTTTCGATACTAGTTGTATCCGTCGTATAATCTTTCGTCTCTCTAATGAAACGGTCGTTTCCAGACAGATCAGTTTCGATACCAAAAAGGTCACCAGTACATACCTACACTCTCAACCTGATATTTCTTTCGACTCACGATTTCTTAACTGCGAAAATTTGACACCATAACCTCTTCTGAGAACTCTCAGGGAACTTGACGTTCCTCTAGGTTGGTCAGGTAGGATTTCCTTTAGTCAGGACTTATAAGTAACCTTCCTGACTACGACTTCGACTTTGAGGCTATGAAACGGATGGTCTACACCACTTGACTGAGTGACCTTTTCTGGGACTACGACCCCTTCTAACTTCCGCCCTCCTTTTCACCTGTTGTCTCCTACTCTACCAACCTACCGTAGTGACTGAGTTACCTGCACTCAAACTCTTTGAGGCCCTCGACCACTACTGTCCCCCCGGACCACACGACGTCAGGTACCCCAAAGCTTCTCAACCTGTGTTGACTCACTAACTTGACGTGACTTGACTTGACTTATTGAGTCACTTCGACCCCTAGATAAAATAAATAAACCGATACGTGCCCACCGAGACTGTGAGTACAAGTGGGGACCTAAATGTGACACTTCGTTTATACACCATATATAAGTATTAGAAAAAGTAAAAAAAATACAACTTCTTAAGACTTTATAATTCATTTATTTACAATTTCATTAAAATGTCTATATTTTGATTAAAGTCCCTTCTTACGATCACGACAACCATTCATTAAAAAGTTGTGTATGGACCTACTATTCGTTTAGGTAGTAAAAATATGTACTAAATTTGTTTCAAGTCAAGTCAAGTCACCGAGTCAGCACAGGCTGAGAAACGCTGGGGTACTTACCGTCGTGCGGTCCGGAGGGACAGGTAACCGGTAACCATTTATTGTATCTATTGTATTATTTCACAAGTGAGGTCACGAACTCAGACCCTTGTAGAGTGTGTATGTCAGGTTATGTGATCAACGTAAATCCGAGACGTCTGTGTATGCTCACACCTCTAAGGGTAAATAAGGTACTCACAGATAATATTTTACATTTTACCCCTATGTAATCAATATACACTCCACCGTTTTTGTCTTTTTTGCATCTCGGATCTTCTTTTTCCTGTGTAAGGTACCCATACAGTCTCCATTACAATTTTTAGAGTTTTCTATTAGTATGACTCCTTTTATCCGACGAAAGAAGGTTGGATTTATATTAGTACTATTTCATGTTTATAGACTATATACTTTTAATTATTATATACTATTTCATGTACAAGATTCCTAAAATGATATGTACAGAATTCTGTTCATTAAAAAAGTACTTTTATGTTCTCCTCAGAGACATCAATAGACATTCTGGTAACCCACTTTTGACCTATACGAAAGACAAAGATTCCGTTTTCATTTATTGTAAACGGATTCTTTTATTTCCATGGTGAATTTTCAGATAGTGTAAGGCCCTATCGAAACAAAAGGTAAAGATGACAAATGCGGTTAAAGATATTATGTGTATTTTTCTATTGTCAATAGAGTTTTTATAAATCTGTATTACTAGAAACGTTATTATTAGAATTTTTATGACTGTTAGTTGACAACTCCGAAACGTCCAACCATGATTATACAACAGTTACTAGAAAAGGAGTTTTGATTTACACGTATTTTTGTGAACCTGGATAAGGTATGTAAAAAAAAAAAAATTAGTCGTTCGTGTTATGTGATGGACGGTGTAAACTCGTGACGTTGGTGACTTCGCATTTAAGATGTAATGAAGTCCCAGTAACTTTCTTTCGTTACCGCACATAGAGTTGTTACTAAGTAAGTCGTAAAGGGAGTTTTTTGTAAAATAGTGGTTCTTTTTTTCTTACTCCGTAATTTTTTCTAAAATATTGACCTCTTTGGATTCATATATTATTGTAGTTATATGATTTGTGTTAAAATACAAATTTCATCAGGAAAGTTGGATATTTTACTTGTACCAGAAGTTACTCAAAAAAATTTTTTACAGGATGAAAGTTTCCATGAGACAGGAAGGTGACGAGTAATTGAGGCGCCACCTCATATTCGTTGACCAAATATTAGGTCGACTTTACAGCAAGGGAGTTACTTGGGAAGATCCTAAAGGTTCCTGTGTAATTGAGAAGGGACAGACACAAAAGATGGTCACGCGAAGATGACGGGACATTAAATAGACGAACGTTACCTCCATGTCGGTGTCCTGACACCAACTCCCGTCTCTCACCGAAAAGAGTATCAGAGTCACAAGTCCGACCGTAGACCGGGGTCTATCCAAGAATTACAAACCCCCTATTTAGTTAACACTCACTTTTTGTACGACGGACGGGTATCGTCATTTGTTTCTGACAACGTTAGTAGGTTGGGGATGTCACTCGGGACTCCCTTAAGGCTTCTCTTTGTCGTACGGAAGGTAGTTCGGTAGTCGATGGAGTCACTGAGGGTCCGTCACATGGGACGGCTCCGAGGCCTCCCTTGGCGTCCTATACCTAGGGCTCATCGACTCCATGTGTCACTTCTGACCAAAGTTTCTCGGGTCGCAAAAGAACATGTGTCTTTTCGTAATGTAACTCAGTGAACTCTACAGACCAAAAGGAAATCATGGCCACTATAAAACTACGAGTCTGATGGACACAAACAACGTCTTTGAGCACATATAGAACCGAGGAGGGAATGAAACCTTATCAGAGAGTTTCGATGGACTCTCAGACATAGGGTCTGACTTCAGGAGTCAAAAAGGGTACTTTATTTTGTATTAACATCACTGGGTTCCTACTTTCTCGTCTATTTTGGTTTCACCCAGAACCTTACGTCCTTGTCTTTTTGGTCTGGGGATAGTAGGAAGGGAGGGGGCACGACATTGATAATTACCTAAAGGCCAGAAGGACTCGTCATATCGGACGGAGGGGAGGATGGAGTGTCCCTCTTCCATAAACGGAATGAGAAGGGTGTGAGTCATGTACGCGGAGTAGTCGTTTACTGGGCGTTCTGGGGTTAGGTGAGACACACGGCCCCCATATTTTCACCTGATTCCTGGGGACAAGTTGTAGCCAAGAGGGAACTCGACCGGGCGATAAGATGGTCGACGAGGGTGAGATTATTCGAAATAAAGCGAGAGTAAGACAGAGTACAGACCTTTAAGAAAAGGTCGGGCACGGGCCTGGCACTGTTATTAAAGTTGCGAATCCAACACGTAGAAAAAATTCACTGTGTTATTTAGTAGATCAGAATGTCAGTATATGATGTTGGAATTAGATACTAAGTAAATGAGTAAGATTGTGAATTTATACGTGTAGTAATTCTTAACACCAATTTCTTTAGTTACACTAATATGCTCTCTATTTGGTTAGTCTTCCTGGATGATGTAGTCCACTTATTTCTTGTCGGAGGAACTCCTCCGTCGACATCTGTCGGTAATTCATCTACTCACTTCCCATTTCCTTTCGACAGACACTTTCCCCACCTCTTCTATTGTTGTCCCTCTCCTCTATCGCTCACATTTCTGGGTCGTCGTCGTTTCCAGTTCCCCGTCGTCCTGGCACTTCGGGGTTCTTTCCCCGTTCACAGTCAAGACTCTGACCCTTCATCCATCCCGGTCGAGAACTTGCTAGAAGAGCTGTTACAATTCTTTAATCTCAAGGAACCTTCATACTTTCTTTAAGTAGTTTATCAAGGTTCGGTACTTCAGTGTACTCGTCTAGATTCCAAATTTTTATTATGAAATCACAATACTCATATACTCTCCATTCCTCCTTATCATAACCCTTCGAGTCGTTTCTCCGATAATGTTATAGACAGTCAGAAACTACCCCCCCAATCTTCATTTAACTTTCTTCCGTCAAACCCCCAAGGTGCCACGAGGTCACCGATTCCGAAACACGAAGGTTACGTCCCTTAGACACAAACTATGGACCAGTCCCTTGATCTTGGGTATACGACGTTTGATTCTGAGTCTCATTCATTTATTCATTTTAAAATGTTTTCCTTCCGTCAAAGTTCTATATAAACCTCCATCTTTACTGTCCTAAACGACAACCGACCACACTGTATTATTCGTTATATATAAACCAAAGATAGGGGTCAAGGAATATGTCTCGAGGATTCTCAAAACATTAAAAAAATACACTATCCATACGGTCCTGGTGGAAAACAAGATTGTAAACCAGAACCTGAGGACAAAGATTCAGTCTCGAGGAGTGAAGGAGTCTTAGAAGACCCACTATCCTCGTCGAAAACAAGATTATTCTGTTACGAACCAACCGAATAACCAGAAAAAGAAAATTTGTTGTTAAGTTTTAATGAACGTGAATGTATAATCTTACTCACTTACGTAGTGTCTAATTCCGGAATCAAACACTGCTACACTCTGATCTAGCGAATAACTAAATAGAGTGTGGAGGTAAGAAACCCTCTCCCCGACTTCTGACTCAATTACATAGTACGGACGTATTGTTTCGGAGGTATTTTTAGGTATTTAATACTCCAAGTCTCCCGAAGGTCCATCTGTATGTTTCCACGAATGTGTCATCCAACGGTTCTCTCTCGAACCTACAAAGTACAGGGACGAGAGATAGAACGACATACTTTGAGAAGTCAACCAACAGGTAGATATAGGAAACAGTATAGGAAATATTATTTGGTCTTTTATATTCATTTACAAAGGGACTCAAGACACTCAGTAAGATCGTTTAATATCTTGGACTTCTCCCAGTATCCTTGGAGGTTGAATATCGACCAGTCAGTCTTTATCCTCCGGACCCGAACGTTAACCGTAGACTTCACCCCCGTCAGAATGCCCTGACTCGGAAATCGAAACACCGTAGTCTACGTTTAAGGTCCATCTGTCCCGGTCTGGACTCGACTTGACTTGTGTCCTATGTCTCGACCACAGTTTCTTAACCAACGACACCTTTTTTTCTTTTGTGGTTTGTAGACCACAGCCTTCATAAATCACTCACTCAATGTATCTTTTGTCTTCAAAAGGAAATCAACCTTATACCACTCTCTCTCTCTCTCTCTCTCTCTCTCTCTCTCTCTCTTTCTGATCTAGAGAACATCTCATAGATGACCGTTATCTCCGTACTTACCTAAAAATCTTTTCATTTCTAAGGTAGTTGTCTGGTACTTCGTATTAAAGAAGAATTTAAAACAAACGTGAATCATAGCAATAAAAATATATAGTTCCCTTTGAAGATACTCAAATTGTAGTATCAAATTCACGTATTGAGAACCGTTTTGACCGTTAAGTGTATTTGTACTTCATTTTTAAAGAGGTAAAAGTGATAAAAATCACACATGTTGTACGATATATAAATAGGTACTTTATAAGTATCTCTGATGGTAATAAAACACCCCCAAAACCTATCCTCTTGTAGTTATTTGAGATAAATGACCGGAAAAGTAAGGGGAAAGAAAAAAGATCTTTTGTTTATTACTTGTAAATGTCAATAAGATAATACCGTAGTCTATCCCATTCTATTTGTTTTTTCGAGAACAAGAAATATTTTCTTTCGGGATCCATCTAAACTAATTTATACTACTTACTACAATCGAGTTTTACTTAGATACATTAGTCCGTCTAAAATTCTTAATTACCATAGACTCCGTCTATTCTTTGTAGATAAAACAAAAATAATAATATGTCCGACTATGGTATTCTCTATTTCATTAGAATAATTTGAATAAAACGACTTTGTGTAGTGACCTTGTCACGAATAATACCAAAACGATCAAATAAAGTTTCGGAAGAAATTACTAAGGCAATGTATCAACTTTTCACATCTTCGAACAAATTTCCAAAGGATAATCACTATTCGACTCTTATATTGTATATTGAGTATACTTTCGATTGAACCCCAATTCTAGGTGAACCATAGAAAAATATAGCATGTACTTAATTTTTCGGTCATACATGAGTAACAACGTTTGAGTCTTTAGGTCTTTATATATTTTCTCTGTTTCGAAAATTAAATAGACATTAGGGTGATCTTCATGGGTGGTTGTAAAACACTAAAGACAGTTCAGTAAAAGACCTACATATTATATATGTATACATTTGACTGGAGTGACTCTGTAACGACTAATATGGGCTACCGTACAGACTAACATTGAAGAAGTAAACATAATGAAATACTACTAAAAATTATAGAAATTTAAAAGAAACTATATTAATATAGTTGATAATATATAAAATGGTAAAGGTAAAATCCCATATACTTTATGAAATACTAAAAAAATGATAGCATTTGTTTTGAATTTACTTATAAACGTACAATTCATAAATCCAATATAAATGTCAATAAAAGAATCCTATTTCAGGATCTCTCTCTTAATCACTAAGTGTTTTATGTTTGTAGAGTTCTTGACGTCTACGTCGTATTATTCACTCTTTCTGTAGTAAAATACGAGGACATTCGGTACTTACGGTTAGAATGTTTTTTACCTATGAAAGTCCGTGCACCAAAGGAAGTCACTAAGTTTTCAAAACTCTACACTTTATCAACGAATTACATCAGAATTAATTTAACTAGTTTAACATTCACCCTAATGTAAAAGATATCCAAATAATCGATTAAAATATAGGTATTTAACAGATACAAAAACATATAAAAAGGTTGTCCCAAATTTATTGTTATTTTTTAGATTATTACAAAAATATATAATTTTTATAAAAGAGTTAGATAAAGTACTAAAAATGAAAATAAATAATATAAAATTACATGTCTCAACTTTTTTTAGGTAGAGACTAGAAAAGAGGTTAAAGAGGGTCCTTTAAAACGTACATGTTAAACCAAAGAGACGGAGAAAGAAAAATACATGATAACAATACCATTTCACTCTTTGATAAAAAAAAAAATTTGTCGGTCACTTAAAGTATCTGTAGTAAATAACTATTGATAAGGAAAGATACATAGTAGTGTCAAGTGAATGGTTCAGAATTACGTGGCAGAAAGATTTTTACTGATAGTCTATACGAGGTTACTGAATGGACAACTAAAGACGTCGTTATGTACGATAAGATCATGTTACTCAACATCAAAAAAATGTTGAAGTTTTATAAATATATACATAGATCTATCTATCTATCTATCTATCTATATATTGATTCTTAACTTCGGAAATTTTTTGGAAAGAGCTTTAATGTGATTAATCGATAAGAAGATTTTTAATAACAGTAAATATCGGTGTTCCCGAAGGGAACACCGAGTCGACCATTTCTTAGACGGAGGTTACGCCCTCTGGAACCAAGTCAGGGACCCAACGCTGCTAGGGGACCTCTTCCCTTTCCGATGGGTGAGGTCATAAGACCGGATCTCTTAAGGTATCTGACATATCAGGTACCCCACCGTTTCTCAGCCTGTGGTGGCTCACTGAAAGTGAAAGTATCGAAATAAGTCAATCACGTACTGTTCAATTGACTTACTATAGTAATAGCGTCTATGACTATTATGTCTTTAGTTATGTTATAATATTTCTATGTTGAAAACGAGATTACATCTTTTACACGTTAAAAGTGAAAAACTCTTAAGTCTGAAAAAAAACTATAGACTTGTCAATCAATGTCCGTAAAATGAATTATTCATCGTTGACGTCGGTGATTAGGAGTCGATACTCGAAGGGACATCGAGTCGACCATTTTTTGACGGATTTTACGTCCTCTGGGACCAACCTAAGGACCTACTTAAGGACCCAGGCCCTCTAGGGGACCTCTTCCCTTTCCGATGGGTGAGGTCATAAGAATCCGAAGGGATCACCGAGTCTGTCATTTTTTAGACAGACGTTACTCCCTCTGAACCCAAACTAGGGACCCAACCCTTTTTTGGGGACCTCCTCCCGTACCGTTGGGTGAGGTCATAAGAACGGACCTCTTAGGAGTACCTGTCTCCTCGGACCACCCGATGTCAGGTACCCCAGCGGTTCTCAGCCTGTACTGACTCACTGATCCGTGTCCTGTCGTTAGGAGTCGATTTAACAGACGAGAGAGTTTTCGGAGGAAAGGGTGAGCTTTATAAAAACCGTAATCGAGATAGAAAGTCTTCTTATCTTCAGGAGTTTAATGATATTTAAGTTCCAACTCACTTCTCTTTGTAATACATCTTTATTTTCTTTAATCTATTTTGGGCTGTTGAATAGATGTCTAGATAGGTGTTTTGTTCCAACTTCTACCTTTAGACAAGACAATAGAATGGACTTTATCGTACGTAATTTCATTGTTCTAGAGTTATTTCATAAAAATTCTCTCTTTATAATAATTGTTACTTCTTTATAAAAAAGAGACTTTATTATATTTTATCCAGTATATTTTTGTAAGGTCTAAGAAGATAGAATTTTGTCAGAGTTTCGACGGAACCCTTTCTTGTAGGGGAGTGTTCGACGAGGTCTCTCACTTATAGAGGTCCTCCTTCAGTTTCTACCAAGTCTTAATCCCTCTACAGACGGTCCTTTAAGTGTAGGGTCGTGACTTCTTGTTGTCTACCGTCGTCATTGTTACTTTTGAACGTCGTCTAAGACCGACCGTGTGAAAGTTTTACCGGTAAATATAGAGGGTGGTGTTTGTCAGTTGACGACAAAGGAACATAGCGTACAAACCTGTATCTTCTCTCTTTTTGTTACGTTCTTACTGTGAACTTAACGGAAGTGTCCCTTTCCTGCTTTGGAATTTTCGTTTTTACTTGACTACTGTACTTGGACCGGTCCACAGACTCAGAGGACTCTGAAGGGTTCGTGGTTGAGTGCCGACTACGATACGGACTTGATAGATGTAGACTTTACAACGGTCGACGAAGGTTTGATGAGAGAGTGAAAGGTGTGGGGTCAGAGACACAGAGACTCGTGCCGAATCTTTTCAGACGAACTAAAGACAAAAGAAGGTCTCCTTCTGAAGTAGGTATCTACGGATAACGATTTGGACCTAGTATTATAGACTGGTCTAAGTGGAACCCGGGGTGAGTCGTGCTTGTCTACTAAGTCTTTTCTACTGTGAAAGTTTCTACTCCGAGGACGACGACGACGGTTCAGCGAAGTCAGTACAGGCTGAGACACGCTGGGGTATCTACCGTCGGGTAGTCCGAGGGGGCAGGGACTCTAAGAGGTCCGTTCTTGTGACCTCACCCAACGGTAAAGGGAAGAGGTTACGCACTTTCACTTTTCACTTTCACTTCAGCGAGTCAGTACAGACTGAGAATCGCTGGGGTACCTGACGTCGGATGGTCCGAGGAGGTAGGTACCCTAAAAGGTCCGTCCTCATGATCTCACCCCACGGTAACGGAAGAGGTTTTCTACTCCGTCACCAACCATTTGTCTGGTAGAGAGTGGAGTCTGTCCGTTTCACCTCAGTCCTGTGTGGGTCTTTCTTTCTCTGTCCCGTCTTGTGTTTGTTCGTTCTCTCTCCAGTAACTCAGGAACGTGTCAACTCTCGATCACCTAAATGTCCCCAACTTTTCCGAGTCTTGTGTTCGTCCTCTTTTTTTTTACGTTACGAGTCATTGTTTTTTATAAAACTCTTTACCCAGTCAGAGCGAAGTTTGTCTCTCGTAAATATAGTGAGTTCGTCTTTAGTTAAAGAATCCTAACCACTCCCATTTGTCTTCCCAGACTGTCTTACTACATTTCTAGACCTCTTTTCTACTCTTTTCGTAGAGGAAAGGTCAACCAAACCCTACGTCCAATATTACAGTAAGAAACCAGGAGAGTTCTCTCCTCGTGACCCAAAATATGATATTCGAACCTCCTTCACTCTATTAACCAACCCCACATAGGAGACATCACGACTCAGTACCCTAACTAATGCTCTTCGCATAAAGACAAAAGGTGTGTCACCTAAATTATGACAGAACAGAATCGAAGTCCGTATGTTGTCTATATACCTTCTGAGGAGAGTCCGACTACACTCAATTTTACGATGGTAGTCGTTTACTTAAAAAAGTCATCGCAAATTTGGTTTATATGACGTAAAAAATATAAAGTAGACCCGACGAAGATCCCGATAGTTATCGGATATATCATTCATAGAAAATGTCAAGGTACCCTTGTACCGAAACCTTCGTTTTACAGTAGACCTCAAGTCGAGGTGTCAGTAAGTCGACACGTGAGAACTTATCATACGTTGCATATACTAGTATATACCGGTAGGACTCATGATAGTACCTTCGTGAACGGGTTCTGTTTTTAGATCTAAAGAGAGAGAACGTGTTGGATTTAGGTTGACCAGTTGTTCGAGTTAAACGAGATAGAAAGGAGATAAAAGTAGAGAAACAGGGGTAATGCTGACAGAATTTACTAGAGTGATGAAAGGTCGTTTGATCATGACGATAGTGGATTGCCAGTAGAGAAGGAGACCATACTCGGTTATCACTTCAGCGAGTCAGTACAGGTTCAGAAACACTGGGGTACCTGACATCGGATCGTCTGAGGAGGCAGGTACCCTAAAAGGTCCGTTCTCACGACCTCACCCAACGGTAAAGGAAGAGGTCCTCTAGAAGGGTTTGATCCCTAGCTTGGGTCCAGAGGACGTAACGTGCGTCTGCGAAATGGTAGACTCGGTGATCCCTTCAGCCAGACTCGGTTACCTAGGAGGTTTTCCGGTCTTGTGTAATGGTTCTTGAGGCGTCTCATGTTTCTGAGAAGGTTCAGATAAGAACGGTAAAATTGGATACAAAGTTACCGAAGAGATAGATATTAGTACACCACGATAGAACAGGAAAAAGTTCACAAGAGAGTTAAAGTATTCAAGTACGTAAGGAAAGACATAAAAATATACATTTATATTTTAAAATATACATGACAATATATCGAGAATATATCGAAGTCAATATATCCGACAATATATCGAAGTCAAGGAAGAGTTTTTTGAACAGTTTGTGGACTCCGAGAATTTATTGGGACGACACATATGACACACATAGGTTAAGTTTATAAATATGAGTAATATCGTGAAGAGAGTAGTTTAAACTATAATAAATAAGATGAATAGATACAAAAAGTAACCGTACACTAGACAAATTTGTCTCAAAGACTAATGTATATGTTACTTAAAACATTGCATGTTTATGATATCCAATGTAATTGTTATCCAATATATACTAACCATCTAAAGTAAGAGTCTTTCGATTTTATAATATTAGTGGGTTAGAGACGAACAGAAAATCTCTTTTAGAGACTTTTTATTTTACATCATTCAACCAATTACAATTGTGTAATTTTAAGTTTACAATTATGTATTTTGTGACCCAACTCAGGTCATTCTTGAGTACATTCCATTTTGTCCGTCTAAAACTGTAAGGATTCGGTCACAAAGGTGACTAGAAGGAAAGGAATAGTGATCAAGGAGGGACGACGACGACGACAATTCAGCGAAGTCAGCACAGGCTGAGACACGCTGGGGTCTCTGTCGTCGGGTGGTCCGAGGGGGCAGGGACCCTAAGAGATCCGTTCTTGTGACCTCACCCAACGGTAAAGGAAGAGGTTACGTACTTTCACTTTCACTTCAGAGGGTCAGCACAGGCTGGGAGTCGCTGGGGTACCTGACGTCGGGCGGTCCGAGGAGACAGGTACCCCAAAAGGTCCGTTCTCACGACCTCACCCCACGGCAACGGAACCAGAGTAATTTTGTGCGACGTTAAAGAAGTGAAATAGGGTTTTATATACTTTCTTTGTGCAGGGGTTACGATCTCAGTAACACACAGAGTGAGAGATTTCCTGTTCACCTTTCCTCTGACCCCCTGGTGTTTGTCTTGAGAGGGGTAGACGCGGGTGAGACCTCAGACCCGAGAAGATCACCTCACCACTTTATTCTTGAGGTCCTTGTGAAGGTGACACAAATATTTGTATATACGAGTACAAGAAAGAGGGAAAATGGGAATGTGAAAGGAAAAAAATTTAACTAAATAAAAAATAACTTCCTATCAACGAAATGTCTTGAAACGACAAAAGACAGTTTGTACTTAGTACGAAGTACAGTTGTACTTAGTCGGTATCCATATGTATATAGGGGAGGGAAAACTTGGAGGGAGGGTACAGGGAGGGGTAGGGTGGGGATATCCAACTATGTCTCGGGGACAAACTCAAAGGACTCGGTATGTCGTTTAAGGGTAACCGAGAGATAAAATGTATACCATTACAGGTGAAAGAAATCATTGTATGTGAAAGAAGTTGGCAACTCAAACTCTACTAACTCCTTCACATGTCTTCAGTCAAAATCAGTGACCTTAAGGAAGAACACCTCGGATGGATTGAACGTTTCGGGAAACCTTGAAAACATACTTATTTGTGTATCATACACACACGCACGTACGTACGATTCAACGAAGTCAATACAGGCTGAGGCACACTGGGATGCCTGACATCGGACGCTCCGAGGAGAGAGGCTCCCTAAGAGGTCCGTTGTTATGACCTCACCCAACGGTACGGGAGGAGGTCCCCTGGAAGGACTAAGTCCCTAGTTTGGTCACAGAAGGTGTAGAGGCCGTAGCCGTCCGGCCAAGAAATGTTGGTCGCGGTGGACCCTTCTTGTCGTTAACATAGATAGTATATTTCTTTATAAAATTTTATAGAAAGTGTACATTCTGTTATATATATCTTCAATATACGAAGAATAAATATTGGACCATTAA
Organism: Capra ibex; assembly: GCA_006410555.1. Lineage (NCBI taxonomy): Eukaryota > Metazoa > Chordata > Mammalia > Artiodactyla > Bovidae > Capra > Capra ibex. Next base: position 4,973,043 of record SJYO01018757.1, on the reverse strand, counting down.
TTCTTTTGTGATTAAAATAATAAGTAATATAAGAACTGTAAAAAAGGTTATTATTGATATTATCTTGTATAAATATTGACACATCGATGTTTCATAATATTAATACTGGAATTTTCTAGTTTGTTAGATACTACAAGTATTACTATACTGTCCTAATTACAGTAGGAGGTTCAAATTTATACATATATTAGACGTTAGTAAAGTCAATAACAATTATTAAATAGTACATATCGAAAACTAAACCTCTTAATATAATAAAAGTAATTTGACAACATAGTAATGAAGGTGACTTAGTAAAAGTAATTTATCTTTGTTCGGTCCCGAAGGGACCACCGAGTCACCATTTGTTAGACGGACAGTCACGTCCTCTGTGTCCAAGATGGACACTACCCTTCTAGGATGTGCAGTGTCTCGTTGCTTCGGGTTTACGGTGTTGACGACTCGGACACGGGATCTCTGGTCTCCGCGTTGATAACCCGGACGTAAGACGTTGATGACTACGGGGTCTTAGACACGAACCGTTGTTCCCTTCTGTAGAGGTGTTCTACAGGTGTGTGGTGTTGATCTCTTGTCCGGGACGACAGGTGTCTCTGTTCGGACACGTCGTTGTTTCTGGGTCTTGTCGTTTTTATTTTTTATTTGTTTTAGTAATTTTTGTTTATTTGCCGGGTATTGAATTGTTTGACTTGTATTATGATATGGCGCCCGTAAACTTTCAACATAAAAGATCTAACGAGAGCCCTATTTCTTGTTCAGCTGAAGTATTGACGTACAATCTTCCTTTGAGGGTGGACCGAGGTCAGATGTTTGTTAGTCGAAGTGTCACAAACATCCATTTGAGTTTATTTACCTGTGTTTCACTTTCAGATTAGGAGGTTAACATAAGTTTAACCATGAAATTTAGATTGAAATTTTTATATTTATCATTATTTCAGTACAAAATTCTGTACAACCATTTGTTGTTGGTAAACTTATACGAGACCTTATTTATATAGATATATAGAAGATTACATTTTCCTTTCTGTCAAACCCCATCCTTTATTGCAAGAGACCCTTTATTCTTCAAACAGACAAAATGCCAAATTACACGGTGGCATAAGACAAAGCAAAGACAATTAGGGGTCTCAGGGACGCGAAACGGTTTACCTGTGTCTCTCGTAAACTACAGAACAGGGATGTCGAGGAGGTCACGAGACGTCTAGAAATAGGAAGTCACTACGCACGAAATAAAGATTTGTCATAAATCTAAAGAACGTAAATAAGGTGGTGTTGAAGTATCTGGTTCTCTAAATTCCTGTGAAAGTTAAAGGCTTAGTCTCGAATTTTACGGAGGAGACAAGAAGATAAGGTAAGAACTAAATAACTCGTGGAAGATTTAAGGTCCGAGGTGTGATGAACGACAATATTTTATTGCTTACTTTTAATCTAACACAGAAGTTATTCGTCTTTTTATGTCTCCCCATTTATAGACATTAACTCCTGTAAATAAAGTCGAACAAAAATCAGTTGCTTCTTTTGATGTCTTCGTAATACATTTTAGATGGGGACTGAAACAACGGTGTTGTCCGTCAGTGTCTAAACCGGTGTCTTTGAACTTTTACAATGAGTCACTTAATATAAATAACAAATCACTTATTAAAAATAAAAGTAAATAAGTAAGTAAGAAGTTCCTAAATGATCAACGATTGAGTACTTTTACTTTTTCTGTTTTAGGTCGGAGGATCCCGAACTGGTTTACCCTTAATAACACCCTTCGTCTGTACTGAACCGTCCAAAGAGACCCACTAAACTAGTTGGTTGACTCATTGAATTAGTGACATACTTTCGGCTTATGGACGGAATGAGACGGGAAACATTATCTCTCTATGTTTACAGACACAGAGGAAGCATACCTTAATCGGAATCTTAAAACCAATTCCGGGTTCACTTATGACTACTTTGTCGACCTTTTTATTATTTATGAAAGTTTATTTTACTTAGAAAAAGTACCGTAATCTTTTTATTATGATATAGTTCACACTTGTGTAGTAATGCCTACATAAATAAAATATGTAATATTATAAGATAGTTATATTCGGTTCATAAAGTGTACCCCGACTGGAGAGGAACAGAAGAGCTGAGGGTTAAATGTGTCCATGACTAAACTTTACAATGAACTTTATTAGAACTTGAACTTACACTTGAAAGGTGATTTAGTTCTTTAAGAGGTTCTTAGATTCGATGTACCTTGGACATGGGACGTAACAACATAGGGGTGACAAAACATATATAATGCAAACCTATAAACGATCTTATTGTTATTTATTTACAACATCCGACTTTTATAGTCTTTTTAATTTAATGATAAAAGAGAGAATGAGAGTACTGACAAGAAATTGAATCTCGCTCACGATAAAACTCTACCCGACTCGTACTTCATTAAAAGATATAAAACAGGCCCGAAATTTTACTTTGAGTTTTTCCTTATTTTCTTCCTTGTCTTTATTTACAACGGTCACTTATCTACTTAATGAACGACCAGGAACTAATTTTGTGACGAAAGTGAATTGTAAATAAAGCTATTTCAGACATTTGTCAACTTGGACGACTGATTCCTAGTAAAGGATTTAATGATTAAAAGTTGTTAGATTTTTAACGATTATAATTAGTTTCTTGTTACGTAAAATCGTTTTTTCCCAGTTATTACGTGGAGGTTTCTGGAGTAGTCTTAGGAGAAGTCTTTAGTAGAAACAAATGTTTTGATTCCAAGAATAATTTACAATGTAGAGGTTTACTTGAAAATTTACAGTTTTGTAGTCATTCTTAGTCATCCACATTAAAGATACTAGAGATTGTACAGTCCGTGCATAGAATTCCTCTAGAGGAATTAATCGATCCAATAATTAGACGTCACAAAGTTTTTCCGTAAAATTTAACGGTCGACGTGTAAAAGAGCTAAAATGACAATAAAATGTTATGAGATCAATGAACTCATTTTTCGATTTGGACACACAGAAACCTACGCAAGTGTGACCGTGCATGTGTGTACAGGTGCAGGTGTCTTTCGTGTCTTAGTCGAGACTGTGAAACGTTCTATGGTAAGTGGAAAACGAAAATAACAATCTCAAACCTTCACGTTCCTACCTAGGATACTTCTCCCTAAAAGAGTAGAAAAATTCAAAATAAAATCTTTAGTTACCTAAAATCTTTATACTCTCGTTGATAACATCTTAGGACAAATAGTGAAATTTCTATCTAGTATTTCTGACAACATACACCACAGTTGGTGTCGTCAAAAACACTTTCACTTAATCTCTCCTGAAATTTTATGTACAGTACCATTTAAATTCTTGGATATTTTCGTGACAGGTGCCGATGAGCCATTATTTCAAGTGTCATATGGCTGTTGTTTCGAGATAAATTACAGTTACCACGGTGCTAGTCACCCTTTTATAAGGTTTTCCGAGTGAGTAGTATATGAAAGATAATGGATTGACAAATCTTAGTGAATTCCGTGTCAAGGATACCATTCTAGATTGTCCGGAGAAGTCCGTTACACCCATTACAATCATCGTTTCCGAGATTTAAGTCTGTTCGACTTTAATCTTAGAACCTATTTAAAGAACTGTGAAAACTTAAAAGGTATCGAATATGTAAATAAACGTCATGACCTTAGTTTCTTCGTGCCTGCATCCTTATAGCCGTTAAATCAAGTTGAAAGTTTTTATAAAGACCCAAGTGGACTTATGTTTCATACCAACAGTAGCAAACTACTTTTCCTACTATCGCTGTATGTTATAATTAAGACGTTTTTCTACTGTCTCAACTTAAGTATTTCATTCGTTTCTTTTAGTATTTTCAGTTTGTCTCGTCTTCTTTCAAATTCGATCCCAGACTCTCTCTCCAGTAAAACTTAATCTTCTACATCTTCTACCTCGTTTCCGTGTTTTCCTGACTTCCATGGTCGGTCCGTCCTTTAGTTCCAGTTGCGACCTCTTACCTTCCACCCCCACGTGTCTGTGTTTCTTCGTAGACCCTAGACTTTAATAGAAAATAAGCTACTCAATCTCTATCGCCTTCTTATTCCTTTCCAATCGTTCATCCTATCTATATATGACCACCGGTGTTCATGGTTGAACGTATACCATTCCTCCGTATTCCCTTGGTTGAAGGGTATTTTGTCTCAGAGAGAGAGTAGTATTGGGGTTCAGGATTAAAGGTGAGAACTAAGGTAGTGATTCGTCACGTAAGTTTGTCCTACTTGTAAAGTTTTCAGTAAATATTACAATTTGGATTTACGGTGATAGGTTCGATTATTTTGTTGACTTTACTTCAAATAGAGTAGAATTTTTACTCCCTCCCGAAGGGACCACCGAGTCTACCGTTTCTTAGGCGGACGTTACACCCTCTGGACCCAACCTAGGGACCCAACCCTTCTAGGGGACCTCCTCCCGTACCGTTGGATGAAGTCATAAGAACGGACCTCTTAGAGGTACCTCGGACCGTCCGATGTCAGGTACCCCAGTTTTTCTCAACCTGTACTACCTCGTTGATTCGNTTTTTTTTTTTTTCTCCCTTCCTTTAATCTTTTTCCTTTGGAGACCTTTTGGTTTACATCAACAGAAACTTTTCCTCTAAATATCGAATGAAAAATTGTTTAGTCTTTTTGGTCCCATAGATGGATTGGTTCCGTTTACGGAACCAAGAAAATGATACACTTTATTTTGCCTCAAACAATCCATACAATTGTACAAATAGAGTTATAAAATAATTGTCAATACCGGAGGAGAGTACCAAATCGTGGATAGAAAGAGTAAACAAAGGAGACGTAACCGAATTAGAGAGGTGAACTTAATTTGGTGTCTCTTTTGTTTATATTCGAATATGTATCCACTTAAGGTTTTCTAAAAAACCCCCACCCCTCCCCTCTCTTTCACCGCCACCCTCTTTCATTCTACCAACTGATTTAGTGTCTAAATTTACCGGTCTGGACGGTACAAAAGTTTCTCTCACGTTATGTGTTAGTACAGAGAGTATGACTAAAGTTTTATATACTTCTTATCTTAGGAATTATGAGAGTTTTAGGTTTTGTGGATTAAATTTACGGTCACTCCCTAAACTCTCCAAACACTACATTGAAGAAAAGAAAAAAACCGAGGGTAGAAACATGATGTCGGACGTCAGAGTTTAATTAAGACGTCACTGTACCTTGTATGTCGGTAGAACGAGTACGAGAACTAAGACCCACTCGCTAGGGTAGAAGTTTCAGAGACCCCTGGGGACATTGTCGTTCGTCAACGACGGATTCTGTTGTTCTGGATGTCCTACCGTTATGACGTTCCCTTCATCGTAAATTCGTCTCAAGACCCATTGTCATAAATAAAATCAACGAAAAGATTCAAAGAGAGAACTGTCCTCTTGTTTTTCTCTTTCTTCGCCCTACTTCTTGAAAAATAGAAGAGGAGATCTCTCCTGTAGGAATTGTGCAGAACATTTAACTACACTGACGTAAAGTTGTTTCGTCACTTTTCATTTTCAACGGTTCGATTAAATTAGTAACCCAGAGGAAAACAAACGGATCCAATCTATTATAACAACGTCACTATTAGGTAAATGTTTAAGACAGTGTTATCATAAAATACAAAAGAACCTTTCCATAAGCCCTTCTTTTGTGCTACAACTTACTTAGAATATAAAATAGGACAATATAAAACGAATATTATACGATGGAGACCTAAATAAAAAGAAGTATACGTAAAGTCTTGTTGATAAACTAAAATTATACAAAATATATAATGTACTTAATGTATCGACACTGTTATTTCTATTTAATATTGATACTAGTATTCTTCCCGTTTACTTAGTCATCGTATATTTTAACTTGCTTTGTATATAATAGTATATTATATGTTTATACGTATACTTTCTAACCTTTTCTTTTACGTTGTGATCAACACGAATCTGTTCTCCATCCTTTAAAAAAAAGATAAATCGTTTTCGAGAAGATACTACAATACAACGAAAACGTTATTTTTCTACTATCAAATATAATTAGTACAAGTAAATATTCACTTATAAGTATAATTAAAAGATAATCCTCAAGTAGATGTTTTGATCCCGTTCATTTATTTAGGAGTTAAGTTATCTTTCAGAGACATTCTGATATTTTAATTCATCGACCGGGAAAAATTAATTTTAAGAGAAACTTATTATATGTCCCTTTTATCAGTTTTCTCCGGTTAAGTAAAATCTCCAACGTAAAATATTAGATAATAAAGATCTTCGTCTGTTCTTCCACTCTGGAATATGAAATATTTAGATGTACTGTTAAGATCTAATGTAATGATGGGTGATTATCCCGAAGGACCCTCCATCGGACCGTCTCTTAGACGGACGTTACGTCTTCAAGTCAAGTCAAGTCAGAGAGTCAGCACAGAATGAGAAACACTGGGGTGCTTGACGTCGTGTGGTCCGAAGGGACAGGTAGTGGTCAAGGACCTCGAACGAGTTTGAGTACAGGTAGCTCAGTCACTGCGGTAGGTTGGTGGAGTAGGAGACAGCCGGGAAGGGGAGGACGGAAGTTAGAAAAGGTCATAGTCTCAGAAGAGGTTACTCAGTTAAGAAGCGTAGTCCACCGGTTTCATAACCTCGAAGTTGAAGTCGTAGTCAGGAAGGTTAGTTATAAGTCCTGAATAAAGGAAATCCTAACTGACCAACCTAGAGGAACGTCAGGTTCCCTGAGAGTTCTCAGAAGACGTTGTGGTGTCAAGTTTTCGTAGTTAAGAAATCGCGAGTCGAAAGAAATGTCATGTTGAGAGTGTAGGTATGTACTAATGACCTTCTAGGTATGAAACTGGTCTACCTGGAAACAGTCGTTTCATTACAGAAACGAAAAATCATGACGACGGACGTTGCGTCTTCTGGAATCAAATTAAGGACCCAATCCTTCAAGGGGACCTCTTCCCTATCCGATGGTGAGATCATAAGAACCTGCAGGGACCATCGAGTCTACCATTTCTTAGACGGATGTTACACCCTGGACCCAAACTAGGGACCCGACCTTTCTATAGAACCTCCTCCCGTACCGTTAGGTGAGGTTATAAGGACGGACCTCTTAGGGGTAACGGTCTCCTAGGACCACCCGGTGTCATGAACCCCAGTGTTTCTAAGTCTGTACTGACTCACTGATACGTGTCATGTTATTCCGACAGTTAATTTAAAAAAATTTTTTAAATTTGTTGTATTGACGTATTTTGACGTCTTGTTTAGTGGATCCAGTGTTGGGGTAGAAGATTTGTAGGTAAAGAACTGACACGGAACGTTGATCCGTACCCTCCCACCCCTCCAATGTCACTATTACATACCTACGAAAACCTAAGGAAAACTTACATTGTTGAAGGTTTGAGTAGACGGATTGTGTCCTATTTTGTGTGTATACCTATGGTTATATTGGAAATTAGACGGGACTCGGACAATTAAAAGTCAATTTTCAAACTGAAGATCTTAATCTAGTATGTACGGTTCCAGACAATGTTTTAGTCGAGAGTATCTTTTACATATATAAAACCGTCGAATCGTTTCTTTAGGAGCTAAAGTCACTCTAGTTGTCTTTGTAAAAATCTTTTAGTGACGGTCTGGACTTCGAGTCAAGTCAAGTAAAATCAGCGAGTCAACAAAGGCTGAGAAACGTTGGGGTACTTAGCGCCGTGCGGTCCGAAGGGACAGGTAATGGTTGTGGGTCTCATGTGAGTCTGAGTACAGGTAGCTCAGTCACTACGGTAGGTCGGTTGAGTAGGAGAAAGCAGAGGAAGAGGAGGACGGGGGTTAGGGAGGGTCGTAGTCTCAGAAAAGGTTACTCAGTTGAGAAACGTACTCCACCGGTTTTATGACCTCAAAGTCGAAATCGTAATCAGAAAGGTTTCTTTAGGGTCCCGACTAGAGGAAATCTTACCTGACCAACCTAGAGGAACGTCAGGTTCCCTGAGAGTTCTCAGAAGAGGTTGTGGTGTCAAATTTTCGTAGTTAAGAAGCCGTGAGTCGAAAGAAGTGTCAGGTTGAGAGTGTAGGTATGTACTGGTGACCTTTTTGGTATGAAACTGATCTGCCTGTAAACAACCGTTTCATTACAGAGACGAAAACTTATACGATAGATCCAACCAGTATTGAAAAGAAGGTTCCTCATTCGCAGAAAATTAAAGTACCGACGTCAGTGGTAGACGTCACTAAAACCTCGGGTTTTTTTGTCAGTCGGGAGAGAAGACAAAGGGGTAGATAAACGGTACTTCACTACCCTTGTCTACGGTACTGGAAACAAAAGACTTACAACTGGAAATTCGGTTGAAAAAGTGAGAGGAGAAAGTGAAAGTAGTTGGTCGAGAAATCAAGAAGAAGTGAAAGACGGTATTCCCACCACAGTAGACGTATAGGCTCCAATAACTATAAAGAGGGCCGTTAGAACTATGGTTGAACACGAAGAAGGTCGGGTCACAAAGAGTACTACATGAGACGTATATTCGTCCCACTGTTATATGTCGGAACTGCATGAGGAAAGGGCTAGACCTTGGTCAGACGACAAGCTACAGGTCAAGATTGACAAGGAAGGACTGGACGTATATCTAAAGAGTTCTCCGTCCAGTCCACCAGACCATAAGGGTAGAGAACTTCTTAAAAGGTGTCAAATAACATTAGGTGTGTCAGTTTCCAAAACCGTATCAGTTATTTCGTCTTTCAAAAAGACCTTGAGGGAACGAAAAAACTACTAGGTCGCCTACAACCGTTAAACTAGAGACCAAGGAGACGGAAAAGATTTTGGACCAACTTGTAGACCTTCAAGTGCCTAATGTATAACGACTTCGGACCGAACCTCTTGAAACTCGTAATGAAATGATCGCACACTCTACTGTCGTTAACACGCCATCAAACTCGTAAGAAACCGTTACGGAAAGAAACCCTAACCTTACTATTGGCTGGAAAAGGTCGGAACACTGGTGACGACTCAAAAGGTTTAAACGACCGTATAACTCACGTCGTGAAAGTGTCGTAGTGGAAAGTTCTAAACTTTATCGAGTTAACCTTAAGGGTGGAGGTGATCGAAACGAGTATCACTACGAAAGATTCCGGGTGAACTGAAGTGTAAGGTCCTACAGACCGAGATCCACTAGTGTGGTAGTACTAATAGACCCAACACTTCTAGGAAAAACATATCAAGTAGACACATAAGAACGGTGGAGAAGAATTATCGAAGACGAAGACAATCTAGGTATGGTAAAGACAGGAAATAGTTCGGGTAGAAACGTACTTTATAAGGGAACCATAGAGATTAAAAGAACTTTCTCTAGAGATCAGAAAGGGTAACACAACAAAAGGAGATAAAGAAACGTAACTAGTGACTCCTTCCGAAAGAATAGAGAAGAACGATAAGAAACCTTGGGACGTAAGTCTACGAATATAGAAAGGAAAAGAGGAAAAGAAAAACGAAGAGAAGAAAAGTGTCGATAAACATTCCGGAGGAGTCTGTAGGTAAAACTAAAAACGTAAACAAAAGGTACTCCTACCAGAACTAGGGACAGAGGACATGTTACAGTACTTGGAGACAGGTATCAAGTAGTCTCTGACATAGATAGTCTAGATCCGGGAATTTAGATAAAGAGTGAAGGTGACATATTAATATTCCCTAAACTAAATCCAGTATGGACTTACCAGATCACCAAAAGGGATGAAAGAAGTTAAATTCAGACTTAAACCGTTATTCCTCAAGTACTAGACTCGGTGTCAGTCGAGGTCCAGAACAAAAACAACTGACATATCTCGAAGAGGTAGAAACCGACGTTTCTTATATTAGTTAGACTAAAACCACAACTGGTAGACCACTACAGGTACACATCTCACAAGAGAACACAACAATCTTCTCCCACAAACGATACTGGTCATCTAAAAGAACCGTTTTGAGATAATCAGAAACGGGACGAAGTAAGGCATAAGGTTCCGTTTAAACGGACAATGAGGTCACAAAGGACTGAAGGATGAAAACGTAAGGTCAGGGGATATTACTTTTCCTGTAGAAACAACCCACAATCAAGATTTTCCAGAACATCCAGAAGTATCTTGACAAGTTGAAGTCGAAGAAGTCGTAATGACCAACCTAATGACACTATAACTTAACAAACGGAACCTTTGCTTGTCTCTAGTAAGACAGTAAAAACTCTAACGTAGGTTCGATTAAAGGAAATTAAGACGTTGTAGACATTCGAAGTATACCCTCAGACCCAAAATTAATCACGACGTCCGATTGTTTACCGATCACTACAACTTTTTTTATTTGTGGTTTTTGGTAAAGTGTCCTTTTGGTGTTCTATCATATTTACTCGTTATACCAGATGTCCCAGATCTTATGTATGACAAAATGACTGTTGTCAATTCTGAAGTATCCGTCAATTAAGTTTTTTGTCCCTTTTTCACAACCGTAGTATTTCCCTTAGAAGTGGTTTCTCATGACAAAAAAAAATGATCTTATTTTCTACCTGTCACTTCGGTGCTATTGGGGTTGTGTCTCGATATGGAGTCACCTTTACCATAGAGTCACCTTTCTTCACTATCACATCTTACCTTGTATTTCTATCGCACCCGGTGGTCACCCAATATCTTTAAGACTGTGATTTTATGCACATAGTAAGGTTCAAAAATTGAGGTCGGCTGACAGTTCTCAACGAAGTACATTAAGAAGTTCGATTTACCTTATTTATCAGGAAGTCGTTACAAAGTAAGGAATTTTACAAAGAGTAATGATAGACTGAATACTTCGTATTTTTGAATTCTTCGACTTCCATTCACATAGTTATGGTACGTTTATCGGAAAGTATTACAGTCACACTATTTTTATAACCATCGTTATCTACATGTACAATGTGTCGGTATGAGAACGTTCCCCGTACTCCACTCGTAAACCCGTGTTACTTAGATATTTAATATCAATAGTTAGTTTCACGACGTATGTGTAATGTTAACTTAAATTAGAATAAACGTAAAAAGTGTATGAACCGATTATTATGTGTAAGGTCCGTAAAAACAATCAACGGTTTTCTTTAAAATTGTCTCTTTTAATTTTTTTTTTTTTGTGGAGCAAAGTTCTTGGTTGAAGTTCTTTTCATTTCCGTTTATTTTGGTCTCAATTACAAAGTAAAAACAATAAATCAATTTCGTAATTCAATTACAAATTTTGTTCGGTCCTTTACAGACTCGTAAAATGTTTTTAGTGGAGTAAATTTGCAGAGGTGTTAGGATATTCCATTCACAATAATAATGATAAAACGTCTTTTCCTTTGTCCAAATCCCTTCACTTTATTAAACGTGTTTGACTTTCACAATGTTTTACCGACTCACCATTCAATTTGTGAATAGAACCTGAGGACTCGAATACAAAATTAAAGATACGGTACGACAGAGAGACTATTTAAGTGTTTTGAGTCTTGGGTGAACGACTCATTCAGATCCACTAAATTATCACCTAGTGGTTAGGTGTGAAGATAGTCCTACGTAAAATGAAACTCGACCTAAAAACATTAAACCCTTGATCGATGAGACAAAGAATCTCAATTTAGGAAATAACGAAAAACGGTTTTACATCCACAAAGGTTTACTAGACAAGAACCGAGATAAGTCTTAGCGGTCGGGACTTGAAAAGGGATTCACGTCAAAAGGTAAAGTTAGACGGACAGACTGTAGACGAGGACCTACAAGTCGGATGTGTTTTATACAAAGAATGACTTAAGTAGAAGAAGGAAGAGTTTAAATAGGAAAGATGAGCTAAAAGATAAAGACGGATGGGAAAAGTGTTAGTGAATTCTCCTGTCTTCGATCATCAAACTTAATAGGGATATCTTTTACCATAATGACAAGTGTTTGTGGGATGAGAAGAGAGAAAAACACCGAATAGGTACAGATTGGGTGACTGAAACTGGAACGAGACCACTGTAAAAAACCACCTTCCCGATAGTCGTTTATGCTGTGTCCGGTGTAAGAAATTCCTCGTGACGTCAGAAGACGACTGAAAGACGAAGAAGGGGAGAATGTTATGGGTTTTCCCCGACGGGGAAGTCGGACCCAGATCCTTACTCTTTTGTGTCCTTTCGGTTCGTTGTAGTCCGTTCAGTGTTGACACCGTACAAAACATTTGTTCCTTATTTATGAACAATAATATTTGGTAACTATAATCGTCCAATGAAGAACATTGAGGTTTATATGCAAACAAAATGAGAGTGAACTGTAGTTTAGGTAACGTTAAGGACAATTAAGATGTAAACATTACGCATAAGGTGGGAAAATGAAAATATGGTGGTGATAGGTTTAATACAACTAGTAATGGCAAGGAAACCATTGGCGTTAAGGAATACGGAAAAAGAGATCAAAGATAGTTCTCCTGAGAAGGAGTTCACTTTAAACTTGTAGAGTGAAACTCGTAGAGTGATAAGTTTATGTTTACTAAGAGGTTCCCGTTCCTTTGCAGAGTGTCTTCTGATTCATTAGGTAAATAGTTTATCACGACTGTCCAGTTCAGTCTCTCCTTACTCTTTACTGGTGATTTAAATCGTTGTGCATAAACTGTAGTTACTTTCAGTGACGATTGGGATTATTCTTTCAGTAAGTAATGGAGTCCTTCTTTTCTAAACCTTCACATCTCAGCTCTCTGTTATCCTTCTCTCCTTTACCTCTGTCGTTCTCTTAAAAGTTTTTGAAAAGTTCCCAAAACCACGTTTCTTTTCGTCTCTTTCTCCCTTCACCGAGTTCCCGTTATACCTGAAACGGTTCCCCCAAAACAGCATAAATAAATGTCACTCTCTCTTTACAGATGTACACACGCACGACTATCCTTATTGGATCACCCTTGTTTGTCTTTTTTGACTACTACACCCGTCGAATCTTCATTACTTCGATTTGTAAGTTAGTCCTCTATCACCTACCCTAGGTCATGAATGACCTCACAAGTCGGAATATAATCGTCGATCTGTCAAGGTTATCTCATTATCTCCTATATTTCCCTCAAGACTCTTCTCTAGATCCCGCCACTCTCAAGAGAAGTTCAACGAAGGTAAAGAGTCCCTTCGCCATTCGTACGATTGACCCTTACTCTTGCCCTTCTCCTCTAGTCTTCGTGTCCTCTTTCTCCACACCTAATAGACAATGCTTTTACCTTCCTACTCACTTATTCCCCTACATCCTAAACCCCCGTTTCGTCCTCAGGTGAGCTCTAATCATCAGTGTTTAGTCAGACGTCCTAAAAACTTTAAAAGGCCGGTGTAAGTCGACCTGTCTAAGTCGACCCGTCATCTACTTTACAACCTAAGTTGATGTCTAATTTCGAAACAATCAGTTCATTCGTTTCCCTTCTGACCCGTCACCTTATCTCCCCTAAAGATATCGGTTATTTCCCAAAAAAAAACCCCCCCCCCCTAGTACCTTAGATTGAACGTACTTCCTCTGATACTCCGTAAAACCGTTCCAACTTTAATTTCTTATTTTCCAGAACCATCTTAATACACTGAAGAGACTACTGAGTTCCCCATTTCTTAAATGGACGTTACCTCCTCTGTACCCAAACTAGGGATGCAACCCGTCTAGGGGACCTCCTACTTTACTTTTGGGTGAGGTTATAAAAACGGACCTTTTAGGGTGCCTATCTCCTCGGACAGTCCGATATCAAGTGACCCAACGTTTTCGAGTCTGTCCGAATTCGTCCGTACATGTGTGTCGCCTTAATATAATAAGAACCTCGTCCCTATTATTTTCCTCATTTGACTTTCTTAATCTTACTAATAATAGTATTATAAGTTTTAACAAGGTTGCCCCTCCCGTCTTCGAGAATAATTGTTGTTCAAGATCCTACACTACCACCCTCGTGTGCCAAAACCTGTCTTATCTTCCGTCCTAGTAACGTTCCCTACCACAGTTCCAGGACTCTTCCATCCGAGACCCCTTCACACAGATTTGTGACTATGGTATTACCCAATACTGTCCTCAATGGAGTCTCCTTCACTGTTTGCGACTCAATGGTAGAACTCATTGACTCCCTCTCCTCGGATTTCAAGAGTCTTACTGTGGTGGTTCTTGCCCATCGTCCCTCAGATCTAACTACGATCCCTCCTCGAAGTTTTGGCCTATAACAGCCTTCCCCGCCCCGTCACCAATCTCCGTCCTGCTGCCCAGTCGACGTAGACCCGCGTCGACGTCCTCCAGACACCCACTGCACGGCCCTTAGTCTTCGGACGCCCAGTCTCCACCAACTGACCCTTTTCGTCTACTTCCCACGCTAAGTCCTGCTCTTATGACAATCTCCGTTGAATCGACTTCTACCAAAATTGAATATTCTTCACACCACTTTTCCGAAGATTATAGACTTCCACACCTTCTACCTTAACCCTTTTCCTCCTAAATGGTTTGAGATATCGAAACCCCCATATCTATACTCTCTCGTTGAAAATTAATAGTGTAATTTACATACAGAACTTTTCAGACTACGTACATTGTTGTGTCGAACATTTAGTTTGAAAAAGATATATTTACAATTGTCATCCTCTTGACGCAGTGTGTACGAAAACAAATTATTGTCTACTTGTCGTTGGTGTGTCTCTTACAGAGTTTGTTTTATGGTTTCACAAGTTTTGTATTGAACAATGGGAGTTTAATTTAAAATCGTCTTTTTTCAATTGATTGGGTTTTCTGGTACAAAAGGAACTTTGGAAAACGTTTCTATAAAAGTTTTGTAGTAATTAAACTGTTTTGCTACTTCCGTTCTTATTAAGTAGTCGAACATACAAATATAACCTTTTACACGGGTACGGTCCCTCACTCTGATTAATTTCTTGTGGGTCCCTTTGTCACTCAATTGTAAGAACAGAAATCCCTGAAAAACATAAAATTTTACTTTTTCATAGAAACACCACACCAGTCGTCGACTTTGTGTGGTGTGTCCAATGTTTTGGTACCTCGGGCACTTACATCTCCCAAGTTGTGAGTCCTGCGGACCGGACACTCCCGCTACCCGTCGGGAAGAGACCCCTGACCTTCTTTCTACTAACAAAGGTGAGACTTACTTGTGTCACCCAAATCAAGGAGTCCGTTTGGAGAGAGGGTGAAGTCCTACCCGGGATAATCTTAAGGGTCCACATATTTTTCCAGATACGGTCCCAAAATTGTCTTTGTCTGCGTTCTCTGTTCCTCTCCTTTACTGACAACTGTCATTCGTTCTCGGACAGTCGTTCTGTCTGTCGACTGCGTCTACTCTCCTCGTCGCTCCTGTCTCTCGCGAAGGGGGTACGTCGAGGACGGTAAGTGTCGGACACTTCCGACCGTGAGCGGTGGAACCCCGGGAACCGACACGACTCGAGGTCCGAGACACAGACGTGGTCTGGGTGGTATTCGGAACACCTCGACTTGTTTGTCCGAGTAATGAACGTGGATGTGTGTTCCCTATTATTTTCCGTACTATCACAGACGACTGAGACTGGTTCTCTCTCAGAAAGTTCTTTTCCTGTAAGGACATCAGACTTTTTATTTGGAGTGAGAGAGAATTACACAATATCACAATTTATCAAATATTCTGTAATCTCTAGAAGGTCCGGGTCCTGACTTGGACTCAGAGAACGCAGAGGAAGTAACCGTCCACCTAAGAAATCGGGATCGTGGTGGACCCTTCAGATACTCTACGACGACGGCGACGATTCAGCGAAGTTAGCACAGGCTGAGATACGCTGGGGTATCTGCCGTCGGGTGGTCCGATGGGGCAGGGACCCTAAGAGACCCATTCTTGTGACCTCACCCAACGGTAAAGGAAGAGGTTACGTTCTTTCACTTTAACTTCAGCGAGTCGACACAGACTGGGAGTCGCTGGGGTACCTGACGTCGGATGGTCCGAGGAGACAGGTACCCTAAAAGGTCCGTTCTCATGACCTCACCCCACGGGAACCGATACTCTACGATATTGTTACACTTATTCACTTACAAAGTTTATAGGAAACTTGTTTCTCTTGAAGATCTCGAACTATCTAAAAAGAGGATTCCCCCCTTTAGTTTGAGATTGAAGAGATAGAACATAGAATAACGGAAAGGAGAAGTATGGACGATCGAACGGTGTGTCTATGTTACAGATTTTACGTGGTCCGGTGTAAATGTTATTGATTTACCGGACACCAACTGTTTTGAAACTTAATCGGAACAAACAATAACACACGTACATGAGTCGATTTATTTTAGTATTCTGTTTGTTGAAACTCTATTAGTCTACCACGACTACCATGGACCCCACACGTGAACTGAAAGTATTAATAAAGACGTAACTTCTGATGGGTATGATAACGTAAGACGTTTTGTCTCGTAGTGTCATTCCCTTTTTGTAAATCTCAGGGATCACTGGTAGTCATAGGTAAACTTGTGATAAAAGAATGGTACTCAGGTTATAGAGCCTTTTTGAGGTTCCGCTGTCGGTTAGTTCTTAATCCTAGATAAAGTCTATCTTTAATTTGGTATTATCCGTCTCCGTTTTAGATTTTCAGTGTTAGTTATGACTGTGGGTGACACAATTACTCGACGACAGTAATGTTATTGTTACCTTAGTCTTCCAATTCTTTTCGTAGAGAAGTTTCTCACCACTAATTCGCAAATTAAGTCTCTCTTGTAAAAACACCCACTTTTAAATAAAGTTTTCGTACAACGTTCTATCTTTTGTAAATTTTCAATTAAACTCCGAGTGAGGTATATAGTGTACCTGTTGAATTAAAATGTTTTCTCAAGGATACCTAAAAATCTTTTACTCTCCTCCGGTCGAGAGGAAGACACGAACGAGCGATTCCCCCACACTGTGAGCAGAAAAGACGAGGGATGACCAAGAAACATGACAATATGAAATTGGGTGTGGTGTACTCACGGATGATCCCTTCTCTGTGAAATTCAATCTTTTTAGAATTGATATAGATTAGAGATTTGACCTTATAGTCACTTCTTCCGGGTCCGTACACCTATCTCAAACTCTAAACCGTCAGTTGTCTTACACACGTACACACACTCTCTCCCCTTCCTAGCACAAGTATACCATGACTTTATATTTGTTTTACGTAAACCATACCTTTTACACGAGTGAGAGGGACGAAACCAACGGAATAAACGTTTTACGTCTTATGTCACGAAGCCAATACTTATGTCCTGTGCGTCGTACCGTAGAGTGGATATTAATTTGTCACAATTCGGGGGAAGGTGAAGAGATGACGGTATACGTCCCTTTTCCCCCGTTTATGGTTGATACGACGTATCCACACTACCTTTGAGGTAAGTCATCTGTCGGGATTAGTCAAGAGGTCACAAGAGAAACTTCTACGAAGACATACGAAAATAAGATCTCCATACTAGACATATGGCTTATAATCAGTACAAGATCCATTCTTCAGAATACAAACAAAAGAATCAAAATTTCTACCCTTTAAAAAAAATTAATTAAAAAAAGACACTACTCTTCCTTTCTCTTAACACGAACAGTGACACTTTCTAATGTTGACAGGATAATTCCGTCTGAACCCTACTACCTCGTCCTTATTCTCGACTTATAGTTTGGTGTGTATGGTTTCATATAACGGAGAAAAACGACTATTTTTACAGCAATCGGTACTCTTGTTACGTGTCTAGGTTACCGTCGGGTTATTCTGAAGTTTCTCTGTCTTATGGTACGAGATAAAATTTCGTGTAAAGAAAGTTTTAACTACTGATACCTGATTAAAAAGGTCAAAGTCCATACATTCGATGTTTAGATTCGAAAATATAGATTCTTGGAGTGTGTCAGAAAAGTAAATTCGGAATTTTTTTTGGAGAAATCTTAGGGACACGATTGGGTAGGAACGGGGCCGACAAACTGAGTTACCGTAGAGTCGAGACGTACGACACTGTTGAGGTCAATGTTTTTCCATACTATGAAGAATTCCTGTTCCGTGTAAGTGTCGACCCCTGAAGTTTACTGTCAAAATAAAATCTCAGTTACGACGGACGACAATCTGTGTCTACCCATACTAAACACATAATAAGAACTATAAAAATCCCTTAGCGTCTCAATTCCTACAATCGGTCTTCTTATAAACAATCTTTATACTACTTTTAATCATTAAAACAAATATTAAACTAAAAAGATTTATAACGACGAACAAAGAATTTTACCATTCATCTACTAACTATACTACGGAGTAAAAGAAGGTCCACAAAACATCCCAACTTCATCGTTCAGAATATTCCAGTGGAAAGGTAAAAGAACCAAATCAAGATAAAAAGATAATAGTGGGACATCTCAATGATTGTCTCTTCGATGCCGAACTATAAATCTTCCTGTCTTTCTTATTCTATGTTGAGAGTATAGACAATGAAATGGAGGACCATCAATAACTCAAACTACAGTAGGTTTCTCTTCCTCTTACAATATCAACTTGTCTTACGGTGGTAGGAATGGGTCGTGTTTTGGTGTACCGTCTCAGGATTGGGTCTCGTGCAGTCTTGCCCTGGAAAAACTTCCATAGTAGAAGGGTCTCCCCTAATTCAATTTCACTCCAGGAATCCCACCCGTGATTAGGTTATACTGACAAATACACTGATATTCTTCCCCGGTAAACCTATGTATGTGTGTCTCGTTCTGTTACACTTCTGTACTTCTCTTCTGTCACTAGATGTGTCCGTCTGTCCCTGTTCTTGTCCGGAAGGAGAGGGCCCGGAGCCGTCCTCGGCGCGGACGTCCGTGGCCGCAAACGGGGAGGGTCGGAGGTCCTCGTACCGTAGCGTGAAGGTAAGACATTCCACGGGTGAAACACCCTCAGACAATGTCGTCGGGGTCTTTTGATTATGTCTCTTTTTACAGTCCGGAATTCCTGTCTGTCCGGAATTCTGTCTGGTTTAATACTAATGCTCGGTTTAGGTTCAACATCTGGGGTACTCGATTCTTACGAGAAATGTAAAAATGTATCAACCTTTGTAGACACCGTTAATAAAAAGAAACAATAGATTCGTGTACGTATTAAAGAACTAAAACAAAGAAGTACACGTTTCAGATATTATAAATGATTGACTGGGAATGGTCTTTTTAAAATGACTAGGGACCAGAATCTATTCTTAGTTCGACTCAAGTCAAGGTTAACGCTATAAATTAATAACCCTCATGTCAATTTAAATAACTCGAAAGGATAAAAATAAACGTCTTATTCAGAAATATTATTAAAAGGTTAAAGTGTCTTAGTCATAGTTCCTCATTTAGTTTTCTACTTCTTACACTTTTTGCATTCTTTACAACTTTCCAGATACTTGTATATCAATATCAAAAAGGGATCTTTATAATTATATTTAATGTATTGGTCGTTTATAATTTCATATGCCGAAATAAGTTACTTAAAAGATTTGAGTCTCTACTCAAGACGTAACAAAATCTACGTTAGTTCTGTATGAATTTCGTCTTAAAGACTACTTTTAACAGCAATCTATAGGATCATTAAATGGAGTGATAAATTCATTCTACATGTTTGATAATCCATATTTTATTTGATGTCCCTATATTTATGTTTTACTCCTTATATCGGTTATATATATTATTGATATTTACCTTATATTGGAAATTTTACCTACACTGAGTTCAGGTTTTTATATTTACTGGGTTAGTTTTTTACCCGGTTTCTTGATTTATCTGTAAAGAGGTTTCTTCTGTATGTCTACCGATTGTTTGTGTACTTTTCTACGAGTTGTAGTGAGTAATAGTCTCTTTACGTTTAGTTTTGGTGTTACTCCGTGGTAAAGTGTGGTCAGTCTTACTGTCGCTAGGTTTTCAGATGTTCGTTATTTACGACCCCTCCCACACCTCTTTTCCCTTGGGAGAATGTGACAACCACCCTTACGTTTGATCATGTCGGTGATACCTCTTGACACACCGCTAAGGAATTTTTTAACGTTTATCTTGACGGAATACTCGGTCGTTAGGGTGACGACCTGTATGTGTACCTCCTTTGGTCTTAACTTTCTCTGTGCACATGGGGTTACAAGTAGTGTCGTGACAAAGATTATCGGTCCTGTACCTTTGTTGGATCTACAGGTAGTCGTCTACTTACCTATTCTTTCGACACCATGTATATGTGTTACCTCATAATGAGTCGGCAATTTTTCTTATGTAAACTTAGTCAAGATCACTCCACCTACTTTGACCTCGGATAATATGTCTCACTTCATTCGGTCTTTCTTTTTGTGGTTATGTCATATGATTGTGCATATATACCTTAAATCTTTCTACCATTACTATTGGGACATACGCTCTGTCGTTTTCTCTGTGTCTACATATCTTGCCTGAAAATCTGAGACACCCTCTCCCTCTCCCACCCTACTAAACCCTCTTACCGTAACTTTGTACATATGATAGGACATTCTATTCTTAGAGGTCAGATCCAAGCTATGTCCTATGACCTACGAACCCCGACCATGTGCCCCTACTAGGTCTCTCTACTATACCTCACCCTCCACCCTCCTCCCAAGTCCTAACCCTTGAGTACATGTGGGCACCGACTAAGTACAGTTACGTACCGTTTTGGTTATGTCATAACATTTCGTTTTATTTCATTTTTATTTTTATTTTTTATTTTATTTTATTTTACCTACACTCTCAACCTGACACTTCTTTCGACTCACGACTTCTTAACTACAAAAAGTTGACACCACAACCTCTTCTGAGAACTCTCAGGGAACCTGACGTTCCTCTAGGTTGGTCAGGTAAGATTTCTAGTCAGGACCCACAAGAAACCTTCCTGGCTACGATTTCGGTTTTGAGGTCATGAAACCGGTGGAGTACGCTTCTCAATTGAGTAACCTTTTCTGAGACTACGACCCTCCCTAACCCCCATCCTCCTCTTCCCCTGCTGGCTCCTACTCTACCGACATACCATAGTGCCTGAGCTACCTGCACTCAGACTCACTTGAGACCCTCTAACACTACCTGTCCCTCCGGACCGCACGACGCTAAGTACCCCAACGTTTCTCAGCCTGTGCTGACTTGCTGACTTGACTTGACTGGGACATATGGATATTGAATATATTGTAACATGTTCTTGATATGAAATTAATTTTTTATTTAAACACCAAACTCACAGAACCGGTTTTATAAAAATTTAGTAGTGGTCAATCTCAATTTAGTTATGTAAAATGTGGAATTTAAATGTGTTACAATATACAGTTAGAATAGAGTTAAAAATTTTTTCTTCACTTATCATCATAAGACCTATTATTACTGAAAGTTTCTGTAAGTGTGTATTATTTGAGAAGGTATTACAGAAGTTACAATTGTAATAATAGATGTAAATAGGGAAAGATGGATGTCAAAAGTTTGTTTCAGAGGTAATTTTTTTTTAAAGTAAGTAAGTTCTTTTGTGATTAACTCATGATTGTCATATAGTCCGAGACACGATCTACGACTCTTATATTTCAGTCTATTCTATACCTTTTTATAAAAACTATGGTACACCTCTCATAATATATTCCTATATGATCTACTTTACCCTAAAGTCCTTTTATCTATATGTACCTGTTATTGACGTGAACTTTGAGCCCTATTCCCTTACTTATCCCGTGTCGGGGACAGGATTCTATGGCGTGTCCGAAGACCCTCTCTGTCTGTGTATTTTTCTCGTAAGTTTTATTACGCCACTTAAAATTCTGACTTCATGTGGGTCATGTGGCTCCCCTTTGTGACTCGGATCATTCCAAAATTCCTTTCAAATGTCTTATGTATTGTGGACTTCACTCAGAGTCTCTTGTTCATTCTTAATCCTTCCTCTATCTTCCCAACTCATACCTTAAGGTCCAGATTCGTTTCTGTACCTTGTCGACTAAGGTCGTACACATATACATATTCATTCTTAATGAATGTGTTTGAGGAACCTATTCTAAATAGGGTACACTATCTCCTCGTACGTTTGTAATTTTCCGCATCAAATTTTTTATAAATTACGATAGCCCATCCAAGGAATACATGCACCCATTTCTTTCATATTAGACAGTATACCTGCGTTATCGTGTTTGACATATTCGTCTCACTAATCGTGCAAATTCTCCTTTATATAGTTTCGTCATAAAAACCAACAAAACCCCCACCCTTCTAATACTTAATAAAAATCTAAGAAAAAATTTGAAAATAAATAAGACACTTGAAGGGAGTTATTAGTGTCTTTTCGAAATGTTATTGTTTTTTTGATAAATTAAGTCTTTTATTCGTGAGTAAACATTACTTTCGTGAAAGTAAACGTTGAATAGATTTTTTTTGTATACCTTCGAGACAACTACGAATTTTTTTTTAGGGTCGAGTGACGTTTATTGAAATTGGTAAAGTTTCTGTTTAATTCAGTTCATTTCTTTTCCTTATATCTGTCTCGTGTACCCTGTGATTATTTATACAGGTGTGGTGAGTGAGTCACATTGACCTTACTCCTATGTCTTGAATATTATAGTCGACGGTCGGCCCTTGGGAGTCAAATTGCTAGGTTTCAACTTACAGGGTGGGATAATCAATCGGATATTTTTTTTCTTGAGTAGGTGTCGGGAACTTCCCCTTTATTTTTGTTGACAAAGTACATATCTACGTTGAGAATGTCATTTGTTAATTTAAGTCACTATTAAGAGGACAAAATAACGAGAAACACCTTTTTTTTAGTATATTTTCCGGGTGTAACAAGAAGGGGAGTATATTCATGGCGAAATCGAAAAGAGGATGCATATTCTACTTAGTATAAAGAGGGGAAAGGTAAAGATAATGGAGTACTCGGACAATCTATAAAGTTGTCTGTAATCTAAAGTTCTAATACTATCTAAATGTACATATTTTTCTTCGTTCTGTGACGACTTAACAATGGTTACAATTGTTTGATAGTCGGAAAATCTTCGAGATTACTACACTTTTATAACAAGACAGTCCACACACACACACACACACACACACACACACACACACACACACAATCAACGAATCAGTACAGACTGAGACGTAGGGGTGTCTGACGTCGGGTGGTCCGGGGAGACAGGTACCCTAAGAAGTCCGTTCTTGTGACCCCACCCAACGGTACAGGAAGAGGTTTTCCTTGATATCTTTCTTTTTTTCACTTCAGCGAGTCAGAACAGACTGAGACGCTAGGGTACCTGACGTCGGATGGTCGGAGAAGGTCGGTACCTTGAAAGGTCCGTCTTCTTCATGACCTCACCCGACGGTAAAGGAAGAGGTTTTCCTTGATATCTTTCTTTTTTTCACTTCAGCGAGTCAGCACAGACTGAGACGCTAGGGTACCTGACGTCGGATGGTCGGAGAAGGTCGGTACCTTGAAAGGTCCGTCTTCTTCATGACCTCACCCGACGGTAAAGGAAGAGGTTTTCCTTGATATCTTTCTTTTTTTCACTTCAGCGAGTCAGCACAGACTGAGACGCTAGGGTACCTGACGTCGGATGGTCGGAGAAGGTCGGTACCTTGAAAGGTCCGTCTTCTTCATGACCTCACCCGACGGTAAACGAAGAGGTGACAATCAACACGAAAATGTAAATAACTGTTACAAGTCATCTTTATCTTTTACTAATGTACATGACTTCCTTGCATGGTAGTGAATATTTCAACTTTTGTTTCTAGACAAACATAAAATGTCATAATCTGTATGATTACCGATTTTATTAAATTTTTTAGTCTTTTACAATAGGTCAGTACTATTTTTGGAATAGATTTAATAATTAAATACTTATTGTCATTCTTATGTCCTTGACCTAAGTTTAGGTCGGTGATAGTAAATAATCTTCTCTTCGCTTTCCGTTTCCTCTTTTACTTTCTCTGTGGGTAGACTTACGTTTCAAGGTTTCTTCTCGTTCCTCTCTATTCTTTCGGAAGGAGTCACTTTTTACGTTCCCTTATCTCCTCTGTTATCCTATCCTTTTATCTCTAGAGAGGTTCTCTTGATCTCTATGGTTCCCTTACAAAGTACGTTTCTACCCGTGTTATTTCCTGTCTTTGCCATACGTGGATTGGCTTCGTCTTCTATAATTTTTCTACACCGTTCTTATGTGTCTTTTTGATATGGTTTTTTTTTTTTTAGAATTACTGGGTATATTGGTGCTACAACACTAGTGAGTGGATCTCGGTCTGTAAAACCTCACACTTCAGTTCACCCGGAATCTTTTATAGTGATACTTTTTTCGATGACCTACACTACCTTAAGGTCGACTCGATAAAGTTTAGGATTTTCTACTACGACACTTTCACGACGTAAGTTATTCGGTCGTTTAAACCTTTTGAGTCATCACCGGTATCCTGACCTTTTCCAGTCAAAAGTAAGGTTAGGGTTTTCTTCCCATTTCGGTTTCTTACGAGTTTGTAATATGTCAACATGAGTAAAGTGTACGATCGTGTCATTACGAGTTTTAAGAGGTTTGGTCCGAAATTGTCATATACTTGACTCTTGAAGACCCACAAGTTCGACCTAAATCTTTTCGGTCTCCTTGACCTCTAGTTTAAAGGTCGTAGGTAATCTGGTATGCCTTTCGTTCTCTTAAGATCTTTTTGTAGACGAAGACGAAGTAACTGATACGATTTCGGAAACTGACACACCTAGTGTTTTTTGACACCTTTTAAGAGGTTCTTTACCTTTATGGTCTGGTGGAAAGGACGTAGGACTCTTTAGACATACGTTCGATTCTTCGTTGTCAATCCCACCCTGTACCTTGTTCCTGACCAAGGTTTGACCCTTTCTTCATGTACTTCCGACATATGTCAGTGGAACGAATAAATTGAATATACGTATAAGTTGAATATACGTCTCGTGTAGTACTCTTTACGTTTCGTGTTCTACCTTAGTTCTAACGGTCCTGTTTATAGTTATTGGAGTCTATGCGTCTACTGTGGTGGGAACACCGTTTTTTGATTCTCCTTGATTTCTCGGAGAACTACTTTCACTCTCCTCTTACTTTTTCGACCGAATTTTGAGTTGTAAATATTTTGGTTCTAGTACCGTACGTCAGGGTAGTAAAATACCATTTATCTACCCCTTTGTTACCTCTATCACTATCTGAAATAAAAACCCCGAGGTTTTAGTGACGTCTACCACTGACGTCGGTACTTTAATTTTCTGTGAACGAGGAACCTTCTTTTCGACACTGTTCGGACCTGTCGTATCATTTTTCGACTCTGTAATGAAGTGGCTATTTCCAGGTATATCAGTTTTGATACCAAAAAGGTTACTTCACTTCGCTTTTAGCGAAGACTGAGAAACGTTGGGGTGTCTTAAGAGGTACGGTTTTATGACCTCACCCATCGGAAAGGGATTTTTCGAGAAAATTACATTCTGGAAACTCATGTCCCGGGGGGTCCTGACTCATGTCTCAAACTGTCTCTTGTCCAAGAGTTACGTACATATGTCACACTTAATTAAGATACTCCCTATAATGAATTTTCAGAACTTTCAAATATTCTAATGAGTGTTACTCCAGTCCATTACGACTCTTAGTCCTGTGTCCTCTCTTCAATCGTCGTCAAACATTCGGACGTTTCTACTCGTTCCATGGTTCCCTTTCACCTCCCCCGTTTATTTTAAAAAAGATGAAGAGGTCACAAAACGTAACCAGAGAGGGATGAATTTCTTTCCTCCCTTTTACCGTCCGGTAAGTTAATATTTACTTTATTAATGTAAATGAAAATAGATAAAGTAGTGTCGGATAATTAGAAAAAACACAAACAAAAATTAATGACACCTTTTGGTCATTCAATTGCGTCCTTTATGAATCCTATGCCCTTATATGGTTTAGACACTAATACACCCCTACTTAGTTGTCTCCTATCTTCCTTGACAACTTTACATGTATTTAATCACTGTTCGTCGCACTCAGGTCTGAGACCTCTGTAAACGAACCACCGAATCCGCTTCAGCGACAACGAAAACACTTAGAACAAACGTCTTCGGTATTTTTATGTTTTCCGGAGACGGGGAAACTTTACTGTCGGGGAAGACTAAAATATTCTTAGAAGGTACTCAGGAAAACGTCTCCGTCACGGCAAAAGATGTGTAACTACTTTTGATACTTCCGTAGGTTTTATCTGGTGACACTTCTCAGAGGGAGTTTCCTCCGTTGACAGTAGTTAGAGGAGGGCCCCTCGAGGTGTCAGTCAGTCCTGACTGAGGATAGTGGCCTCTGTCTACCGCGACTTATTCTCTTACGGATTAAAAGGATCAGGGGTGAAGGGATAGTCTCCAGGGCAAAGGTTAGGGGTGAAGGGATACGTCTCCAGGGCAAAGGTCAGCGGAGGGACTCAGTGTAGGGAGACACGAGAGGACGCATAGATACACCCATCCTTACTCCGAGGACAAAAAGTCAGTCACGTTAGACGTCCGGCGGTGGTGATTTGGATTCTCCCACCTTTTTTCTAAAGAGGAAGATCATCCCCTGAGTCATAAACCGTGATCTGGAGGGATTTATGTTATTCAATCTTACTGACTATTAGACTGTCCGTACATTATAGTACTATTAGGAATTACGTAAGACATTTGAACAGGTAGTCAACACTAAAATCAAAGACTTAATATCATAGTGTTTACTTTAGTCCGAGAGAAAATTATGTTATGTTTTTAATATTAAAGATACTATCTACTACGAAAATATAAAAAATATTTTTCAGTACTAATTTGTCCGTTTTTATTCCTTTTTCTACTTATTTAACAAATCAAATATTAACTTTATTTGTTAGTGACGAAAATTCTTATATCACACAATCAGTCAGCACAGGCTGACAAACACTGGGACACCAGACATCGGGCGGTCCGAGGAAGTAGGTACCCTAAGAGGTCCGTTCTTATGACCTCACCCAACAGTAAAGGAAGAGGTCCCCTGTTAGGACTGGGTCTCTAACTTGGGTCCAGAGAGTGTGACGTCCGTCTGAGAAATGGTATACTCAGTGGTCCCTCGGGGACGAAAATTCTCATGTCAAATCTACTTTACAGAAAAGGATGACAAGTACCCCAAGACTTATGAGTAACCTTCCTGAGGTTTAGAAACGGGTGGACTACGTTTCTCGTCTGAGGAACCTCTTTCTAGGACTACGACCCTTTCTGACTCCTGTCCTCCTCTTCCCCTACTGTCTCCTACTCTACCAATCTACCGTAGTGGCTGAGATACGTGTACTCAGACTCGTTCGAGACCCTCAACCACTACCTGTCCCTTCGGACCGCACGATGTCAGGTACCCCAGCGTTTGTCAGTCTGTGCTGACTTGACTTGAATCTACTTTACATTCTGTTAGGTCTTTTCTCGATCTTTTTCCTTAGAAACAATAACTTTAAATTCCCTAAAACAAGTATAAGTCATTTCTCACCGTGGACCTCGAAACAGAAGGAGAGAAAACTCTGAGTAAGATAGTGGTTTTACTCAATTACCCGTGGACTTATTTAGTAGATGTATTGACTTAAGACTGAAGACACTAGTAAGATGAAATCATTGAATCCACTACTGAACACAGAGTTTACAATTTGAAGCATAATATAAAATAAATTAAAAAAAGTATTTGAAGAACAGGATTGAAGTTTAGAGGTACCTTAAACTGTAACCACAGATAAGGGGAAGAGAGACAACGTTTTGGTGGTCGATTGAGTTAGACAGGAGACGAAACACAATCTCAACTAAACAGACAGAGAAGTTAACGATGAGAAGGAAATAAGAGAAAAATTCATAGTTCCCATGTAAGAGTTCCGAACAAAAACGTGAGATGTAGTGTCTAGGTCTACACGAGAATCGAACTTGTTACAACTAGACGTCTCACAAAGTTTGTTTTAATTAATGTCAATGAAGGTATTGTCCGGAGTGTCAGAGTGGAGTCACTACGATACTGACCCTATGTCTGAAAAAAAAACAAAGCCAGGATAGAATATAATTTTTGAATTTTTACTTGAGTCTCTCAAAACGGTGTTAAGAAACATGGACGACCCGTCTCAAGAGTACTGACCGTCGTAAGAGTGAGACGGAGTGTCCATAGTGGTGATCACTCATAGAAATCCTTTGAATTTACCTGGATCCTGCAAATGTTCTGGTATATCCTCTTACCAGTACCAGAGGACGAAAAATACTCGAGGAGACACCAAAGGTTCTAATGGACTGTAACTTTTTCATACACATAGAAATGGATGGACAACCGGAGTGTCTAGACGATTCTATCAATGGTTATGAATTTTTAACCCTCTAAAGAGTTTTTTCAGGTCTGTGAACTAAAAAGAAGTACCAGAAGTTTTTTCCTGTACAACCCTCCCCGTTTAATCCTCAAAGTCTAATTGTATATACGTGGTGATATATAATTTATCTATTCGTTGTCCTTCATGACATGTCGTGTCTCTTGAGAGAAGTCGTACGACATTATTGGTTATACTCTTTTCTTAGACTTTTTCTGATGTATACGTTATATACATATTGACTTAGTGAATCGAAACATGGATTTTGATTGTGTAATTTTTGGTTGATATGAGATTATATTTGATATTTACTTTATTATTTACTTTACCAAACCGCTAAGAGTCGGGAGGAAAGGTGTAAACACGTAAAGGTGTCCGTCGTTCGACGTTCTCGACTCCTGTCTGCGGATGAACCTGAACAGTACAATAGCACAGAGAAGACGAAGTGATTAAAGTACACTACAAGGAGTAGGGACATGCTAAACCCGAATACTACACACATTATGTATATGAGTGATAGAATGAGTTCGTGGATATCTTACAGACTTGGATATGGAGTTTCCTATTTTGGGGGACCCTCAATGTACCAAAATCCCTGACTTAACACAGGTCCAGTAGTGGAAGGTGTGGTGCAATCGTACCACCTCAGGAGTAAGAGGTTACACAGACGTCACCCATAACGTGGAAACACACACACGCACACTTCAGCGAGTCAGCACAGGCTGAGAAGCGCTGGGCACCTGACATCGGGCGGTCCGAGGAGACAGGTACCCTAAGAGGTCCGTTCTTATGACCTCACCCAACAGTAAAGGAAGAGGTCCCCTAGAAGGGTTGGGTCCCTAGCTTGGGCTCAGAGGACGAAACGTCCGTCTGTGAAATAGGAGACTCGGTGGTCCCTAACGTGGAAATACCTCTATTAATTCCAATTTATTCCAGTATTCCCTCCCACTCATAAGGTTGAGTTGACCTCAGGGATAGTCTTCTGCTTGTCCGTGATTTCCAGAGACAGTGACGGTCTCTCGAGTCTCGATCCCGGCACTCTCCTGTACCACTCTTCCGCGGACACACTCTCGGTCTTGTGGGAGGGTTCTCTTACTTAAAAGACTGGGACATTAGCCCTGAAATCGAAGGCCTTGACACCCTTGTGTCGGTAGATAACAGATTCGGCGGGTCAGCCACTATGAACCAATCCCGTCAGGTTCGTCTCATGATATATGTCCGATTTAGGTTCAAAGAGAGGTTTACTACGGGGTAAAGACGAGAAGTCGTCACGAGTAGAAGGGAGTGGACCTGAAAATGTCAATACAGGATTCGTCAGATGGATTCAAACTTAGTAGGAGAAATTATAAACGAAACGTTTACAAGAAAAATTCTCTATTACTAATATTGTACACAAGAACGAATTTTTTTTTTTGATGTATTTTATCCATTTTATCGAAGAATAGTGAATCTCTAGGTTTATGAGGTCTTGTCGGTAGACCTAGGTAACAGACGATAGGTGAAAACGGGTGTAGTGGTTCTGTGATCGTTGTAGCGTAATGATTGCCGAGACTGTTTATGAGAGGAACTTTTGTGAAATAAGTCCCAGGAGACTCCAGTGAAGAATTGAGTAGGGACTGGAACCGGGGAAAGACCCGACGTATCAGGTCAATAATGTTTAGAACGATCCAAGAGGTACACCTTTCTTAGGAGGTAGGAACTGTCTATTAGTAGAAATTATAGACCAGTTGAACAGGTAGGAGGTGGGAGTCATGGATTTACGTACCGGATCTGTAATCGTTCGTAGAGTGACTTACCTAAATTGTTCTTAGGGGGATGGGAGATAGAGGAAAGTCATCCGAAGGAAGGGATTCGGGGGAGTAAGACGAACAACCGATACCGGGGTAAATGAGAACAACAAAAGACTTGACTCGGGTCAAGACATGCCTCCAGAAGAAAGGGAATGACGTTATCAAGGATTACTTTAGACAAAAGTGAGGAAATCGAGGACAGCCGAAGACCTAAAGAAATTGAGGAATTTGGTTTGAGATGGTACGGAGATGTGAGAGTAAGGGGATAAGGGAAACCAATGAGGGTCCGACCCGAAGGGAACACCAAGTCGACCATTAAGAACAAGTCAGTGGTTCAGTACAGGTTAAGACGCCGGGTACCTGACATCGTGAGGTCCGGGGGGACAGGGAGTGGTCGAGGACCTCAAACGGGTTCAAGTAAAGGTCACAAAATAAGTACCGGGGTAAATTTAGTATAACGAAAACCTTCACAAAAGAATGGGAGGGTTCAAATTTATTAATAAAAGGAAACCACGAAGATTCCGTGAAATATATATGTAGATAATCGTGAACCAGTTAAAATGATAGTAAAATAAAAAACAAGTGTAACAAGAAAGACTGGATATTTGAGTCCCAGAAAGTGTAAATAATAAAACAAAATGAAAATGGGTTCCACGATAATTCTACAATCCATGAATCCTTTTAATATATAAATAATTGGTTTATAATAATCACGATCATGTCTTCGGTCTCTCCTGTCATTATCCTTATTCATTCAAATTTATTATTAGTAGAGGGTAGGAGAGGGGTTTTAATTGAAAATTTTCGAGTTACTTTGGTTATTTCATATACACTTAATCCTGACTGGAGTAATATTGGTCTCGGTTTGTCTATCTCGGACGTGTAAGACAATACTTAAATAAAAAACTTCGAGAGTCTCTCGGAGGTCGTACAGATGTTCCTAAACAGGGTGAGATATTATAAGAGAATCCAATGACTCCTTTACTTGTCTATATTGACGTTAGAAACTCTTTGATTTATGAATTTTGTGTTATTGTGTTATGTCCACCGACAACCTTCGGGAGGAGAAAAGAAGCCCCGGTAAAATTAGACGGTTCTTCTCCTTAAGTCGACAAGAGATAACAAGTGGTGTAAAAGATGTCTTCAACTAGTTTCCCCTCGGAGATTGGTAGTGACGACGATGACGATTCAACGCAGTCAGCACAGGCTGAGACACGCTGGGGTATCTGTCGTCCGGTGGTCCGAGGGGACAGGGACCCTAAGAGGTCCGTTCTCGTGGTCTCACCCAACGGTAAAGAAAGAGGTAGCGATGTCGTTGTGTTTGTTAAGTTTAGGTGGTGGTAGGATCGTCGACCCATGAAACAGTATGTTCACGCAAAAAGTGACTATGTGGAAGGTCTTCTATGTTTTTTCATTATTTTGTAACGACTAAAAAAAAACGAAAATTTGAAAGAATAGTCACTCAATAACGTTCAGGATTGTAAATAGTTAAATGATTTTACTTGATTAGTGTTTAATATAGTATTATAACAAAAATTTTGAAGTTATTTTTTATTTTTAATTTAAATTTTTTAGGTCCCCACCCACCCCCCTTGAACTGATTCCATCGACCCTTCCATGTTCAGTTCCTCAATTTTCTAAGTTGAGGAACGTGATAATATAGGTGATTTACTCCCATAATCAGATTTACTCGTAAAGAATTTTATAATATCCTCGTTTAATAATATCTCTTTTTCCACCCCCTTAGTCACTACTCTTTTTTAATTCCGTGTCACTTAATTTATTTCAATTCGTCCAAAATAAAGTTTGACTTTCTGACAAGTCATGGAAATCAGTAAGAACAGAGAGGATAAACCTTACCTATAGTCTTAGCTCTTTTAAAATACTTTGTTATCTTCAATTGTGTTCCTGAAAGTGTTGAAATTATACATTCTACTACGTGAAATTTTGCTATACGGAGAACTTAGTGAAAGACTTATATACAAAAATTTTCTCGAACTCTAAATAGATATTATCGTCTCTTTGAGGATATCATCCTAAGAGTGATATTGGTGTAACGACAAATTATATATTTTCACCTGTCAAGAAAACATAAGGAGTATATTAAGAAATTTTTTTGAAAATGTATTAAAAGTTCTAGACTTAGGTTATCTCTGTCTGTGTTGTGTAGTAATAGATTAAATTTTTTACTACTGACGTCGGTACTTTAATTTTATGCGACCGAGGAACCTTATTGTAAACGAGGTCGGAAGAGGCCTGGAGGGAGGGTCGGTGACATCGTCCCAGACACGGAGATGAGTACTGGTGTGTGGCTGACTGTGGGCAGCCGGTCGCTACCAAATGTGCAAGTGGTTCTGGTCATCACCCTGTTGGTCCCGTGGCCCGTACAGTAGGTCGAGACGACTCACCGACGTCCCGTGCAGGGACGATCAGTCTCGGACTGTGATACACCAGGAAACCTCTTCCCTGATCGTTTGGTAGAGTCACAAGGAGGGAACTTTTGGAGTACTTTTGGAACCTTCTTTACAATACTGTTTGGATCTGACGTATAATTTTTCGTCTCTGTAGTGAAACGGCTGTTTCCAGGTATATCAATTTCGATACCAAAAAGGTTGTCAGTACAAGTCTGAACTCTCAACCTGGTATTTCTTCCGATTCGTGATTTCTTAGTTATAAACACCTGACACCACAACCTTTTCTGAGAACACTCGGGGAACTTGTCGTTCCTCTAGTTTGGTCAGTTAAGATTTCCTTTAGTTGGGACTTATAAGTAACCTTCCTGACTACGACTTCGACTCCGAGGTTATGAAACCGGTGGACTACGTTTCTCGGCTAAGTGACCTTTTCTGAGACTGTGACCCTTTCTAACTCCCGCTCTCCTCTTCCCCTACTGTCTCCTAGTCTACCGACCTACCGTAATGACTGAGTTACTTGAACTCGAACCCGTTCGACGTCCTCTACCACTTCCTGTCCCTTCGGACCGCACGACGTCAAATACCCCAGAGTTGCTCAACTTGTGTTGAATCACTGACTTGTTGTTGTTGTTCTCTAAACACAGTTTTTATGTTATTTCTAAACACGGTAACAATAAAATTATCAGAGAAGGTGAACTGTTTGGTATCGATTATTTCATTTATAAAGGTTTACAGTAACAAAATAAAAATATACAAATACAAGTCACAAATCAAAAGTATCCGGAGCGGAGATGAACGATTAAAATTCTGTCACCAAGTGATTAAAAGCACATATAGGCCTAGTGGGCTAATTTCGAAACTAACGTCTTGGGTTCAGTCGTTCAGAGGTTACCTCGACTATTAGGCGTAAAGACTTTTCAAGGATTCAGTACGACTACGACGTCTAGGTCCATGGTGTGAAGTTCTTATGACTGAAAACGACCGGGATTAACTAATCTACCTCGGGACGTAGAAAGACAACCAGACTCCAAACAGTCGGTCCGGGGTTAGACTTCGGAATTCCCTCGTTTCTCTCGACCAATAGAGTATACAGAGGTTTTATGAAATGGAAACATTATTAAGGGCCCAAGACGATAGTATTTAGAGTAAGGGTTTCTGGTTGTTTTTAAAAAAAAAAGGGAAGGAAATTAAGAAAGGTGACAGTCGATTGCTATACATCCAGTATCAAAGTTTTACCCCGGGAAACCTAAAGAAAGGGAGATTAGTGATGCAGGATAAAGGGTCGTATTGAGTGACGGGGAGACTATATTATAGGAATGTCATGTAAGGGTGAGAATGCATTACAGGAACGCCATAGAACAGAGAAGGGTCGGAATAAACGAAGAAGGTGATTGACCTGGGATACCGGGCGGACATACTTACGTAGCGACATAAGTGAGGAAAGAGGTAAGTGGGGTTTCCGCAAATAATTTTCGAGTTGTATCGGATTTACGTTGTTTTTACAAAACGTGAGGGTACGAATGTGACAACACTCCCTCTATGTTTTATTTACACCTTTGTTTACTAATTCGAACTACACATGTGATTTCTTTTATTAAATTCTATCGCCCTTTCTTTCACTGACCTTTACTTTACATGGATTCGATGAGGTTTTTGTGAAACAATTCTTCCATTGTAAATTTGGCTTTTCCCGTAAGATCCGTCTCCTTCGTAGTCAAACTTTCGTCTTTCTCCTGGTAACACAAACTTCAATCTCAGTCACTCCCTTTTGTCGCCTTCTTATCAAGTCCACTCCCAGTCTCACTTATTTTACAAAATATTCGGACAATGTTCGTGTACTAGGTGTGTCTGTGGAACATATGTCGGACCTCTGCTCGTGTGTGTGTCCTACCAGATCCGGTTGTTCTCAATTTCGTAGTCGTCGTAGAGTCACTCGTCCTTGACTTCTGATTCTAGTCCTACGTGACAGATCGGAATCCTCAACCGACATAATTTTATGTGTTGCTCAATATGTGTCAAGAATAAAGTCTTACACCTGTGTAGTCCAGAATTGTAAAACAGAGGAAGTATTTATCACTTGATTTCTTGATGAGGTCCCTAACTATGTGTCACCAAGACGACGACGACGACGACGACTCAGCGAAGCCAGCACAGGCTGAGACACGCTGGGGTATCTGCCGTCGGGTGGTCCGAGGCGACAGGGGCCCTCAGAGGTCCGTTCTTGTGACCTCACACAGCGGTAGAGGAAGAGGTTACGTACTTTCACTTGTCACTTTCACTTCAGCGAGTCAGCACAGGCTGAGAATCACTGGGGTACCTGACGTCGGGTGGTCCGAGGAGGCAGGTACCCTAAGAGGTCCGTTCTCACGACCTCACCCCACGGATGTCATGAAGATCTTTATCCGTTAGAGAGGAACGAATTCTTTAGTTTGTAAGACTCACTTCTCCCCCATTTTTGTCCAGACTCATACAGAATGTTGTTGTAAAGTGTTTCTGTTATAAAAATTTGTCGTCACTAAGAACATTATAACCGTTTTGTTAAGGGTCGTTTTATTATTGATCATATACTTTTGTGTGGTCGGAAATTCGTTAAACTCTATACTTTCTCCAATCGGATTTCGTTTTAAATCAACATACGAAACTTCTTTGGGGAATTCTTTTCGTAGTTCGAGTAGAATATTATATTAATCTTAATACAACATTAGAAATATAGTAATCGGGGGTCCATCTTGACTCTCGTAGACTTAACTTTCCTTAAATGGTCGGTCCCAAGAAAAGTCCCTTCCTCGTTTTCAGATGTAAATATTAAAACGAAAACATCTATAATTTTAAACGGTGGTACATTGGACTTTAAATAATTTATAAGAGTAGTCGTTGTGTTAAGGAAAATCATATATTTTACTTTTAAGAATATTCGTTTTTGGTGGAATCAAAAGATTTACAAGGTTTTATTACTAATATCGTGTTATTTTTGAGTAAACCAAATATGACATTTTCAGGATCCTAGAGTGAATGCTTTGCCGAAATACATGAGGAGTGGTAGCTCGTACGACTACCGTAATGGACAGACGTAGGTGCCGGTGCAGCACTTCGGGAGAGACTTACTGCAGGGACCTGCGACGACACAGACCCCGAGCCACGTCTGAGGAGCACATGTCCAACTCGGGAGGTAGACAGTACATCGACTTTCATTCTCGGATTAATTAGTTGTCTCTTAATTTACTGACGTAGGCATATTGAATTATAACAAGTGTTTAAAGTTATAACATTAATACTTTATACGAGATAATATCAAAAAGATATATTTATAGGATGAGTGGTCCTTCATAATCTTTTAGAGAATTTCAAATAATCCTTTAATTAGAAGGAATGACGTTATTCGTTGATCGGATAATATTTTGAAAGGAAGAAAGAGAGGAACAATAGTTATAAAACTTGCCTGAATTGTTTTATTTTGGTTCTAGTAAAGTAGAATATTTATGGTAAAACCTTCTTGACTTCCAGGGTCCTCAGTAAAATTTTAAACTAATTAAATAAACTATTTATTTTACATGTGGTGATAATATTTTATTGATTCTACATAATTTGTAAATTCTGTAGTGGTCCTTGACAAGATTTACCAAATGAACGTTATTGTAATAATAGGGGTACAGTCCTCACAACTCTTATTTAGACCTTTCAGTCGAAGTTTTTGGTAGTAGCATTGGTGGTACGTATCGACAGACTTGGCTTCCTGGTGTGACGGTGAAGGACAGATATTCTTGACGAAGAAACGGTAGTGTCCTGGCGGCAGTAGTTATCCCGACCATCCGACAGTATCAGTACAACGAAGGAACCGTTAACCCCAGTCTTGTCCATAATTAGAGGATGGGGTCCACCCCGATTAGTTTATAAAGAAAGAACTTTTTACCCTGATTCTGTCGAGTAGTCAGAAAGATACACTTTTCAAATGCTATTACTTTTGGGCCCTCTACACCTATAAATAGAAGTGGTTTACGTTTCTCCGTGTCTCTTTTGACTAGTCGTCTTACCTTTCTTACTGGGCCCACGTGTTTTTCGTGTACAACCAGTACACCAAAGTCGAAGTGCTGAAGAACCCAAGATACTCTATAGGGACGAAGGAGTATTAGTCTAGGAGTTAAACGAATTTGTTTAAACTCAACTAAGGTGATAAATCTTGTTTTTTAATTAGTACTAGTATAATTTCTAACGAGTTTCTCAATTTTGATCCTAATACTTTAAACGATTAACGAGTATACTAATTATTTAAGACAGGTAAAATCAACTTTCTAGTATTTAAAGAATTTAATATAGAGTTAAAGACGGATACTTTTACCCTTCTTATTTTAAATGACTTCTATCTAAAATATATTAACTTCCTTTTTATGCATTTCGAGAATTTTACTCTTAGGATATTATCGTTGAACAATAAGTGTTTCAAAGAGGGTGTACACTTTTTCCTTTATACATTTAAAATATATGTTTGTTCAGTATCACATAATAGGAACATTCCATGAGATGTACCAATTAAAAGAACTATTGGTTTATTAAATTAGGGTAGTTTTAATTTTGTTACTTTTTCTCATAAGACCAAGGTTTTACACGACTTTTGACTGTGAAAATTTGTCCCTTACAAAGTCTGTACTGTTGAAAAAAACTGTTGATTAAGTACTAATACTCGTAATTAAAGGACATAGTATTGTTACTATGATTTACTCTGTTTTTCATGTCCTATAAACAGGAAACACGAAAATTTAAAAAGTCAACGGTATAACCCCGACAGCTACAAAATAACAAATAAGAATGAAGATGTAGTAAGAGTTGGTTAAGATAACAATTAACGAAAAAAATTTCCACTTTATATACCTTAAAGCCTATTTCATTTTCACAAATCTTTATTTGTCGAAAGAGTAAGTGAGAGGGAAACTTTAACAGAATTTACAAACTCTTACCATATTTTAAAGAGATTCCTGTTGACTCAATGAATAATTTTTTTTTTTAGTTGTAGCAACTAGGATTTCAATTGAAATTCTCCTTCTTTATTGTTACAGATACAGAATTCAAAATGTTGAGTAACCAGAGAGAATAAGTAACCATTTATAGATTTTCACAAGTCGGTTCACAAAACACATATCAAACCCCAGTTATTTATATATAACAAACAAGTCGACTTAAACTTTCCGAAGGTATGACATCCCTCTTTGGCACCGTCGTCTAGAGTCGGGAAATAGGTGTTACTGTTACGTACATTTGGTCTTTACTCTACCTACTAGTGAAGATAATCTTTGTATTGGAAAGTTAATACGTTACAAATGCCTTCTCATTCAAGATATCCGTTTCCAATTTACGAAACTTTTAAGTTAAAGTTTTCTTTTTTTACGAACTTTGAAAGTTACTTAATTCTTTTTTTTTTTCCGTAAGAAAATTTCTTCGTAAAGTTTCCTATGAGTAAAACGTAGCTGGGAACCTAAAAGGTCCATTATAATTTATCCAAATGTAGTCCATAATTAACATGGTTTTTTCAGTAAGTACAGATTAAGGAGACAAATGTCTGTGACAATGTGACCTTAACATCGTCCCGTAAAAGTATCAACTCGGTACTCAGACGATAAACTCTTTAATATATATCCCATGTCCATTTCGTTTAAAAACTAATTTTAAAAAAAGAACTTTTAAGAAGGAAAAAAAGTCAAAAAGATTTCCTAATTTTTTTAAAAAAAATTACTTAAAGTATCAAGGAGATCTTTTTAAACGATGTTAGACCCTTGGTATTTACAATCCTTTAGTAAAACTTTCTTTTACATTTTAAAAATTTTTCTAGAGAAACATTACAATATACATTTGAAGAGTTGGTATTCGACTCAAATTGTCCATTATCAGTATTCCCTCTGACCATATTTGTTCTTCATCGTTTCCTTTAAACACTTCCGATGACTGTTTTTCTTTTTAGAGATTTTTATAATTTCAGAATTCTGTTGAAATCGGTACAACTTTAAGACATTCGAGATTCTACCAAGTGTATTTTTGGGTTACCAGAGGTTTTCGTAAAGATTTAGAAGGAGGTAGGGTGACGATAGAGAAAAGAAGGAAGACAACTTTTTTTTGAAACGAATGAAACCGTATAAAAGGAATCCACACACAAAAGGATTAATTATAAAGGTCCGGTATGACGAGGTGGGACGTGATCTTACTCTGTAGTTTGACGAGGGACACGTGTCTATTGAACATAAAGGGTAATCGTGGAGCGTAGATCGTATTTGACCGGTATATAATGGAAGTGGTGTTTCTAATTCGAGAAAGACACATACGATTATGTCAATGTCCTTTTTGTGAGGTAAGTGGATCGGTTGTTAGATCTATCTACTAAAAATGAACAGTGAGTCGTGGGAGTTGATAGTATCCTATCAAATGAGTCTGGACACTTAGCCGTAGTGATACAAAATTAATACAGGTCTTTAGTGATTTTATCCTTCTTCATAAGTTTAGAATAAAAACATACACTAAGTTAGAGTAAAAGAGTCAGTTACAT
Source organism: Capra ibex (assembly GCA_006410555.1). Classification (NCBI taxonomy): domain Eukaryota; kingdom Metazoa; phylum Chordata; class Mammalia; order Artiodactyla; family Bovidae; genus Capra; species Capra ibex. The sequence goes on along the minus strand of SJYO01018757.1, from coordinate 4,934,106 downwards.
TTATACATGTCAAAATAGAAGTGTCGTTTAGGTATTAAAAAATTCGTAGTATCAATTTATATAGTATAAAAACGTTCTCATATTTTCATGTGTAATTTATTATTCATTTTTTATGATAGTTAAAAGTACATGGGCATTGGACGTAAGTCTTTCTCTTATAAAGGTCAGAAGTCACTGGTATGTCCGAAAAAGATTGGGATGTAAAGGTTCGGAGCGAAGGTCCCTATAGATGACAGGACAAAACATAATTCGTGAGGAAATGCACAGAAATACTAAAATGGTGTACCTGTATATAAGGATCTGTATGTAACGAATCGTAGAGTACTTAAACCTGAAATATATTTAACTTGGTATAATATATATAAGAAGACACTGAATAAAGGAAGTAAGTTTTAATTTAAAAACGTTTAGTAGATGGAACTACATATAGTAACACAAAACGTGTAATCTCAACCCATCGAAGTGAAATGTATTCGTGATATCCCGAAGGGTCCATCGCGTCACTAATTCCTTAGGTGGACGTCACGTCCTCTGAGCCCTCTGTACCCAAGTTAGGGACCCAACTCTTCTAGGGGACCCCATCCTTTAGTGTCGGACTAATAATACCGGACTTTTTAAGGTGCCTGTTTCCTTGAGCCGTCCACCGTCAGGTACCCCAGTGTTTCTCGGGCTGTGTTGCCTCGCGTGTGTGAGCCAAATGAATAACAAAACTGATGACGTCTGAAAGCTCGACAAAAATCCCAAAGACTACCATGTTTTTTGAGATGGTACTTGTAAATATATTTGTATTAAGGAACACGAGTGTTCGTTCATAAACAGATTTCAGATATAGATCTTTCCTTTAGTAACCCAGTATTATCTGGGTATATGTATAAGTTTGGAATGATCAGTCACGGGTTCTCAAAACTTTTATAAAAGTCTTATTTGAAGAATACTTATTCTTCAACGAATGTTTCATTTGAACGAATACTTATTCTTAAACGTACAATCGAAATTAAATATTTAAGGTTTAATAGTTCCTCCAAATAGTATAAAAATGGAACAATTTCCGGTAAATACAAAACGGACACTTTACAGACAAGTACTAAAAACGAGTAAAAAGATAACCTCAGATACCAAAAAAAGAGTAACTATAAGTAGGAAATAATCGACGTGCACAACGTATACAAACACCAAATACACCCCAAAAATAAAACTGTAAAAACAGAACGAATAAAAATACACTTTAGTTAATAAACCTTATTTTTCTTTGAACTAGACTATGGTAAGATTGAAGTGTGTCATTGACGGGGATAATAAAAACACTTCACAAAATTTTACACTATTAATCGAAAAACTCTTAAGATCTGAGACAGGAGTGGGGAGTAAAACTGGACCTGGAAGAGGTAGCAGTGAAATAACGGTGTAGGGCAAGTCAAACGAAGAGGAAGACCTTCAAAGGGGAGTCTCACCCCGAGACAGACCCTTCCTTCGACACCGACCTCTCAAATTACTTGAGTACCCTTGTTCTTTCGAGGGAAGGGAGGTCTATACGGGAAAGGGACTGAGAGGGACGGACCAGTATTGGGAGGGTCGAGGTCAACTACGGATATCTATCCCGGACACACATAAGAACAGCCGTAGAGAACCGAGAAGACCCCAAGAAGACAAGAGTCACACTAGTCTACAGGGTGATGATGGAAGACAAAGAAACATGTACCTACTACCATAGCACACCATTTCTTAGAACGGACGGTCACGTCCTCTGTGTCCTCTACACCCAAGTTAGGGACTCAGCCATTCTAGGGGATCTCATTCTTTACTGATGGACGAGGTCACAAGAACGGACCTTCTAAGGTACCTGTCTCTTCGGACCACCCGATGTCAGGGGTCCCGTCGTTTTTCAACCTGAGTTGACTCGTGTGTGCCTTCGATCATGGTAAGACTAAGAAACCGAGAACTGATTGACAGGGAGTAATTAATATGGACCCCAAACTTTACTATGGAACATAGTCGAAAAAATTCATTTGTTACTAGTAAAAAAATACCGAATCGATAGATGAACAAAACAGAAAAAAAAAAAAAAAAACACCTCTAAACCTTTCTAAGTTTTGGGTAAGTTTTGGTCAGAAGGATCTTGACAAAAATGTGAGTTTTAAAGTATAGTCTTTGAATTGTATTGTTAATCTATAAAAAATACTGTACTTTTGTGTCCCGTAGATTTTAAACACAAGTACAGATTGAAGGTTCCTTGAGATCAAATCGTAGATCTTGTCTCTAACACTCGTGTCTGTTAAAATTCCTAGCAGAGGACTAGTTTCCACGATCGATTCCTTTTGATATGATTGTTACTTACCAACGACACTTCGAGAAAATACAAACAAACATTTTCTTATTTGAAGATACTGTCTTTACACCCGTTCCTCTGTACATCTGTTGTCCCAGTCATACAGTTCTACTAATTCTCACGTCTGACCTCCGTTTACCAAAAGTTCAAGTTTAAGTCGTTACGTACGTAGTTCATTCAAACATAATAAAACCTTACAGCTACTCAATTGAAAGACTCAAGATGGATTTCGATGAATTAGATAGGTACGGATTCTCCAAAGTAGACATTTTACCTCCGTCATTATTACACGCATGGAGAATGACAATACCACTCTATATTTAATCAATTACTCAATCCTTCGTGACGACAATTATTTCGATCACCTAGACTACCTTAAGGTCATCTTGATGAGTTTTGGGAATGCCTACTACGGTAGTTCTACGACGTGAGTTATGCAGTCGTTTAGACCTTCTAGGTCGTAACCGGTGTTCTGACCTTTTCCACTTTGGAGTAGGGTCAAGGGTTCGTCCCATCATGATTTCTTACACGATTGGTAGTCTGTTCACGAGAGTAGAGGGTACGATCATTCCAGTACAAATTTTAGAACGTACGATCCGGAGTCGTAATACACTTGGTTCTTGAAGGTCTACAGGTTCGACCCAAATTATTTCCTTCTCCTTTGTCTCTAGTTTAACGGTTGTAGACGACCTAGTATCTCTTTCCATCCCTTAAGGTCTTTTTGTAGTTGGAGACAAAGTGTCTGATACGGTTTCGGAAACTGACACACCTGGCATTATTTGACACTTTTTCGAGAATTTCTCTACCTTTATAACTTAGTAGAATGGACAGACTACTCTTTACACATACACCCAGTTCTTCGTCGTCAATCTTGGGACATACCTTGTTGACTGACCAAGTTCGAACTCTTTCCACATACTGTCCCGACAGACGTCAGTGGGACAAATAAATCGGATATACGACTCGTGTAGTACTCTTTAAGGCCCGACCTATTCAATGTTCAACCTTAGTTCTTTCCACCCTCTTTGTAGTTGTTGGAGTCTATACGCCCACTATGGTGAGATTACCTTCTTTCAATTCTCCTAAATTTCTCAGAGAACTCCCACTTCCTCGTCTCATTTTCTAGTCCGAATTTTGATTTATAATTTATTTGATTCGAGTACCGTAACTCGGGGTAAGTCAAGTCAAGTCAGTAAGTCAACATAGGTTGAGAAACACTGGGGACTTGGCGTCGTACGGTCCGGAGGGACAGGTAGTGGTTGTGGGCCTCAAGTGAGTTTGGGTACAGGTAACTCAACCACTACGGTAGATCGGTAGAGTAGGAGACAGTAGGGAAAGAGGAGGACGGAAGTTAGAAAGGGTCGTAGTCCCAGAAAAGTTTACTCAGTCGAGAAGCGTAGTCCACCGGTTTCATAACCTCAGAGTCCAAGTTGTAGTCAGGAAGGTCACTTGTGGGTCCTGACTAGAGGAAATCCTACCTGACCAACCTAGAGGAACGTCACGTTCCCAGGGTAATGAAGTACCGTTTATCTTCCCCTTTTCCACCTTCATCACTGTCTAAAGGAGAACGCGAGATTTTAGTGACACCTCCACCGACGTCGGTACTTTAGTCTTATGTTAACGAAGATCCTTCCTTTCGATGCTGTTTGGATCTGTCACAGAACTTTTCGTCTCTAAGGAGACGGCTGTTTCCAGATATATCAGTTGCGATCAGAAGGGTCACCAGTGCTTACCAACACTCTCGACCTGACATTTCTTCCGACTCACGTCGTCTTGACCGTCTTACGGTTTCTTAACTACGGAAGGTTGACCACGACCTCTTCTGAGGACTTTCAGGGAAGTTGTCGTTCCTCTAGTTTGGTCAGTTACAATTCCCTCTAGTTGGGAATTTTAAGTGACCTTCCTGACTACGACTTCGACTTTGAGGTCATAAAACCAGTAGACTACGCTTGTCGACTGTGTAACCTTTTCAGGGACTACGACCCTTTCTGACTCCCGTCTTCCTCTTCTCCCGCAGTCTCCTACTCTACCGACTACCGTAGTGGCTACGCTACGTGTACTTGAACCCGTTTGAAACCCTCTACCACTCCCTGTCTCTCCGGACCGTACGACGTCAGGTACCCTAATGTTTCTCAACCTTTACTAGCCCACTGACTTGTTGTAGTTTTACTCAATTATATACATTTTACGTATCTCGTAATGGATCGTGTAATATTTACGATACATATACGACTGATCGTAATGGTGATAAACAGGTAATCTGAAAGATGTAAGTGATTTTTCATTATTAAGAGTATAGAACTTATACTTCACTTCACAATGCTAATCCTTATTCATCAAATGGTACGTGTAGGAAAATTGGGTTGAGTCCATTGGATAGAAAAGGTTGCAATACGTCCGAAGACGATGACGACGACGATTCAGCGAAGTCAGTACAGGTTGAGACACCCTGGGGTATTTGTCGTCGGGTGATCCGAGGAGACCCTAAGAGGTCCGTTCTTATGACCTCACCCCACGGTAACGGAAGAGGTTACGTACTTTCACTTTTCGCTTTTACTTCAGCGAGTCAGTACGGTTGAGAATCGCTGGGGTACCTGACGTCGGATGGTCCGAGGAGGTAGGTACCCTGAAAGGTCCGTTCTCCTGACCTCACCCCACGGTAACGGAAGAGGCTACGTCCGAAGTCAGTGAGTGTTTCAAATGATGTCCTCCTTACTCCCTCCCAGTTTCCTCCTTTACCGTTGGGGAGGTCACAAGAACGGACTCTTTGGGGCATCTCTCTCCTCGGACCACCCGATGTCGGGTACCCCAGTGGTTCTCAGCCTGTGCTGACTTTTGAGTCCGGACGTACGTCCCCTTTTCGTCCTAATCTCATAGGTGGAGAGAAAATTTTTACAGTAAGAGGTCTTAATTTAATGAAACACAAACCCGGTAAATTTCATCTTAAAATCCAATATAAGAACCGGGTTGATAAATAGTGACACTGTGGGTCTCTATTGAGGTCAAAGGTGGGTCAATTTTATACGTTAAAGGGGAGGTTAAAAGATCTCATAAGGAAAAAAAAAAAAAGATGTACCTCTGAAAAAGTTTCTATAAGTAATATTCATTCTCCGGAAGGAGACTGATTAAGGATTAATGACCTTCTAAGTGTAGGGGTTCACAAATTTCATTAAAACTCTTCTCTTTTTTCTCTATTCGGAAACGTACGAAGTTCTTACAACTTAAGAGTCTTACGGCTAATGGATTAAAAGAGTCAAGATGGACTTCATGCATTTTTTTTTCCTTTCAGGTAAAGGTAATTGAAGTACTGTATGGAACGTCAATGTACTTCTTTTTTAGGATTCAATTTGTAGAAGTAAGTGACGATACGGAAAACTCGGAAAAAAACAGGTAAATTAGTGATTTCGTATGAAGATTTTTAACCCTCGTCTGTCAATTGAAACACTAAGTCATAAAAAAGTACTTGACATCGTGTCTGTAGAGATACGGGAAATAGAATTCCTTTTATAGTCTAATTATAAGGGGACTCGAACAGAAGGATAGAGAATCAAAGTCCGACTGTGTGACCTGGCGTACGAAGGCTGCAGCTACCCGTGTCGTGTAAGTCTCGACTCGCCTCTCCCGTGTGTCGTGTAGGACCCGCAGGGGTGTTGGGGTCGGTCACGACTTGGCCCCGGTCGCCGGGACGGAGACGGTGCGAGCGGTGGGAGGTGAACTCCAGTCCTGAGACTCGGTGCGCGGTGAAAGGGTACAGACGTGGGGTGGTGCCCTTTCTCTCGCACGCAGTCCGGTTCGTGTAGTTGTAGTAGTCTCCCTCGAAAGTTTGTTCGAAACCCCACAAAAATGAATCAAAACAAAAAAAAGGAAGTAGAAAATGAAATTAGTGACTTATACCCACTGAACCCACCAGTTGTGTTGTGTGCGTCTGGTGCTTATGCATGAATATGTCTGAGTAACAAGTTCTGGAGGAAACTTTCTGGTTATCACTTGTTTTGGCCTCTTGTCTTTACTCTTTGTCCAAAGGTCACTCAGTCCTTTGTTCGTTCTTCCTTTTCCCTATATTTCCATGAAAATTTTAAAGAGTAATCTCTCAACACGTCTCTGATCAGTCGAGAATAGGTTGGTCGAAGGAGAAGGAAGACCCGTGTGTCCACTTGTTACCAGGGACCGACGTGACTGATAATCTACGTCGGTGGAGTCAAGACGTACTCCCTTACGCGTGTCTTCAGTATGGGGGTGAAGGTCCGGAGCACGTATACTTTATAAGAATGTGGAGCCAAGAGATAGACAGTAGACGAATTACTTTAGTTGGGGGTCCCACTGTGACCGACAGACGGACCCATTATCGGTACAATAGATAGTAGGATCAGAGACTTTCTGACTCAGAATATATGTGTAAAGGACTGACTACTGATCTGTACGGTCCTTCCCAAAATACACTTCCTCTTTAATTGAAGAAACACAATTCAACGACTCTACAACTTTAAAGAGACGATGTGGACTTATACCCATACGACCATTTTATATAATGATCTTCGTCTTGAGTCAAAAAAATTTTTTATACGGAAGTTTTGGGTGAATAAATTCTTACATATATGTGTGTGAATGTATATGTACAAGTATATAATGATAAGTGAATAACTTATTTACTTGTGTATTTTTATATTTTTTTGATTGTACACTTATTGTGTACCCGACCATGACACAGACATACAAGTGGTGACTTGTGTGTCACGACTCTTACAACGAAATGTGTATCCTTCTTGAGTTGTTTAAAAAGATTATCCATGTATGTATTAAGGAGAGTACTAGAGAGAAGAGATAATAAAAGGGTCCTACGAAAGAAGTATGGAGAATGTTAAAGTTAATAGAGGATATACTCTAGTACGGGATACTAATAATCCAATAATTAGTAGTCCAATTATTAAAATGACTATTTTTAGATTAACACTACTGTTACTATTAAATGACTTGTGAATGTAACACTTTCTGAAACACTATTCCTGTTAAACACCCAAAAAGAAGTAAGGATTGTCAAATTACTTCTAAGACGTTAAAACAGAAAGAATGTCTCTCCTTAAACCTATTTAATTCGAGAGTTCCTCTAGTGTCTGTCGTGTACAATCTTCCTCTAAATTAAATCTGTGATACTGGGCTCACCGTTGAGTTGACGGAGGGTGGGATTAATTGTTATTGGACAGAGGGATTAAGATCGAGGAATCTTCGAGTTTCTTCCACCGGTGGTCCTCACGTGACCACCCATAGTCCTATAGTTTCGTCTCGATACTCAGACTAGTTTTCGAGAAAACATGAAAAATTCCAGAACAGGGGTAAGTTTGTTCAAAAAGTACTTACTTCAGTCCTTTCCAATGAACATATTTCTTACAGAAGACTCTGATCAAGAGAGTCTTCGTTTTCCTGTTTCTTATCCAGTTTTGGGTCTGAGTGTACTTTTTATATCTATTTCAATTAACCTTTCAAAAAGGGACATAAAGTATCGGACCCAAAACTTCAGTCTACATAGACTCAAGGTTACGGTAAAATCAGAGAGGAATCGAAATTATGTCAACCCCGGTTGACACTAGTCAAAGGAATAGACATTTTGTCCAAATTTTTATGTGTGGAGTATTCCCAACAATCACCTCCCAACCGATTTACTGTTGCAGGAATTTCTTGAATTGTTCTCACTTCATCCATTATTCAAAAGGTTCACCGTTGATGTCAGTAATTATATTTATCAAAATTATCTGATAATATAAAGACGGTGGCCCCTAGTGGGATTCTAACTTGGTTTATAAGGTTTAACGGTTTTATGAAAAACTCTCAAAATATGGTGTTATAAAAAAAAAAGTCTTACATTATCCTTTGTCTTCCTTTTACCCGATTCTACGGTTGTTTTTTCTCTTATTTGTCTACCTTTGAAAGTTTACATTTTTAATCTAGTCTCCACATATTAATTCTTACGATCTTTTATACACAAGAAGTCTCGTCAATGTCCGTCGAAACTGTTCGGGGAGTTTTAGTTCATCAAGTCGTTTTGAGGAGGGCAGAGGAAGGGTACAGGAAGTGATGTTTTAGACACTAAATTCTCCGTACACTTTTAGTGAGACTTTTTGTAAGTTGTGTACACAAAGAGACTTAATTGTTAGTCAAGTCAAGTCGACGAGTCAGCACAGGCTGAGAAATGTTGGGGTACTTTACGTCGTGTGGTCCGGAGGGACAGGTAGTGGTTGAGGGCCTCAAGTGGGTTTGAGTACATTTCAATTACCTAATATTACTTCTCTAAAATCTCTGTTAAACCTATAGAATGACAAGTACTCACTAGTCTTTTCTTCCGACCTTATGGGGGTTTATTGGAAACTAAAGAGTGTAAAAGATTGTTGAAATAATTGATTGGAATATATGAGGGAAGGACCTCCGAATGGCCCACCTAGTCACCATCTCTTAGACGGACGGTTACGTCCTCTGTGTCAAAGTCAGGGACCCAATCTTTCTAGGAGACCTCTTCCCTTACAGTTGAGTGAGGTCATAAGAACGGACCCTTTAGAGTACCTGTCTCCTCGGACCACTCAATGTCAGGTACCTCAGCGTTCTCAGTCTATCCTGAATCGCTGATATGTTGTTGTTTAAGGGAGGGGTATCGATTACGTAGAGCCGTCTGGTGGGAGAAATGTGTTAAGACGACCTCGGGTCCCGGTGAATGGGTGACAACTACAGTAGTCAAGACTCTGAAAAGGGCTCCTATAGTGGTAGCGAGTATATAGGTGGTTGCAGCTGAAGTCGTCTGTACAGGTCCAGTGACGAACGAAAGAGTGAGTACAGTTAGACACTGTACAAAGGGTCAGCTCTCTGTCGTCGAGCTGCCTCTCCGCATCACATGTACTTGGAACTCCCCAGACACACCTACTCAGAGGGTCGTGGCGACGCTCCCATCGGCCGTGGGTCCCTGCCTCGTAGAGGTCGAACTTCAGCTCCCGTGCGGACCGGGTTGGAGGTCCAGTACCCCCACCCAGCTGGACAGTTCAACCCATACCAGGACGGCAAGTGAAGGCAACAATGTCACGACAGTTTACAACAGAGGTCCCACGACAGTTTATTTTATCTCTTTAGTGATCTGTGACGGAGTGGACCCCGGTGCCTGGGTCTCGCGTACTCGTGCCCTTCCGAATATCAACTCTCAGTAAAGAACCTCGCTACAGGTGAAGGTACCTTCAGTTTAATATGTAAGTAAAACTCTAAAGATTTGTGGAGACATCCGTAGTTTTACATCCTTCCCTGTAAGTAGTGTCGAAAAAGAAAACACGAAAGGTTCTTTCCGGTAGTAACGTAAAATCCATTTTGTTATAAAGTATAAGAGTTGATTGGGAATTAAATTGAGTGACATCGGAAGGACCTTGCAAAGACCTTCAATTACTGTTAAGCAAACTTTCTGAGAGATTGTAGGGAGGAGTCTACGTAAAATTAATGTTGTAGACGGTAACAATAAATTCCGTCCAGACTTTTAGGTAAATCGTCACTACCACCATCAAGTCATCGATTAAGTCAGACTTACCCTTTAATATGCTTCTTTACCAATCCTCGTTTTTTGTAGTGACCTATTCACGACTCTTCAGTGGTCAACTAACAGTGTATTTTAAATTCACTCTTTTCTCATTTCCCTTTGATTCAGGGAAGATATAGTAATATTCTTCAATTTGCGAACGACATTAAAAAAGAAATAACCGGGGGTTTGTCCGTCTTGACTTCTTCTGGACACCGAATAGACCCAGGGTGCTTCTGATCTGTAGCAGAGAAGATTTAAGACGGAGTTTAGACGATACAAAAATTGACAAGAGTAAGAAGAACAAAGTCCCAGGAGTGGATCTTTTCATTGTGTTATTAAACAATAAGTACAGTAAATAACACATATACATATATACTCAAGGAAAGTAGTTTTGATTTTATTATCCATCTTTTAAGGTTTATTGATATAGTAGATTTTAATATTAAAAACAAGATGTTTGTTTTACCCTTATCTTTGTTTATATTACCCTTTTCATTATTAAAGTTCACCACTATTACATTATTATAAAGAATCCAGATACTCAAATTAACAACGTTTTACTCTCAGTGGTCAAGGTACAAAGACTCGAATTAAATTTTTAGACGTCGATAAACCTAGGATTAATAAAGGTATTAGCGGCCAAAGTTACACGAGTCTCATCGACTCTATTGGAATACATCGTTCATATGCAAACCTAAATCCCTTTATTCTACTTCCGGAAAAGAGTAGCTTCGTTATAGAAAAGTTCAGAAAGTTGTCTGATTACTTGTTTCTAAGTCCTGACCTAAACATTAATAAGGAGGTGAAAGATGTCCCTTGGTCCAGACGTGTACACTGTGGTTCTCAAGTTTGTTTCAGGATCCGTAGCTTAGGTCCTTGTTCAGATGTGTATTTTATTTGTCGAGACGGTCCCACTGTTTACGACCGGAAAATGTTGGAGTTGTATAGTAAGCCCCCGTCTCCCCCGTAATTCGGTCAAACAAATACCGGTACGTTATTTCAGGTCCGGTCACTGGTAAAGTTCGACCACTTAGACCTTTATTCGTCTTGTACTTTTCCCTCCTCTCTTTAGTATGAGAGATAAAACAAGTTAAATCGAGTCCTCATACAGGTTACTAGTCCTTAAAATTTATTTTTCTTTCTTTCTTAATTTTTTTTTCCACTCTCCTTCCCCTTACTTACTTACTTCCTCTGTCCTCCATACCCCGTCTCTCCCTCCTTCTTCTGCTGTTTCCTCCCCTACCGCCGTTCCTGTATGTTTTCCCTTCCTCCCTTTCTTTTTTTGTTCTTCCTTTTCACTTCCATCTTTTTCCATACATAATTTAAGGTCTTATTTCTGACACTGTATTTGTTCGGTTTATAGATGTTAGACGAAATTCTTATATCCATCAGTTGGACAAGCGAAAAGAAGATGTTATAAATACGGTATAAAAAAATTTTATGTCTTTTTAACATGGGTAACTTTGAATGACAACCACCCCTGAAGTCTCTAAGAGACCGGAATGGAGAGTCGGTTACTTCTTTGTTTAGAGACAGAGTGATCGGTCCACCGGTATACAAAGATAGACTTTGGAGATTCTAATCTTTCTGAAGGAGAAGATGTCATTCTCGACTAAGAAAGGTTATAATCTGATTAATCTGGATTAATATTTTTCTTGAGACTCCTACTCATTATTAAACAGAGGTAGATTGAAGGTGGGTCCCTAGGGTTATTGAGACTTTGTTGTCTTGTTGAAATGTGATGAAATGGTACTACGGGGAGTTTTTCGGTTGACTATTAAGGGACAGGTCGGTTTGTAACGATGGAACCAGAAAAAAGAAGTAGGACCCACCAACAGTTTCGTTGGTGATGAGAAGACGGTCAGACGTTTAGAGAAAGAAATTAAATGGTTGATAGACTTAACGACTTTATACTAATTATTGACATAATAATAAAATTTGAATCTTTTATAACTTTTTGGAGGGATTAATTGATATACCTTCTACGTACGTACGCATATGTGTGTGTGTGTGTGTCTCCTTACAATCAGTATTTTTCTTACTTTATTACGGTAAACGTCGTTGTACGCACTTGAATCTTTAATAGTATGGTACACTTCATTTAGTATGTTTCTGTTTATAGTATACTATGGTGAATATACAGCTTAGATTTTCTTTACTATGTTTATTGAATAAATGTCTTGTCTTCGACTGTTCCTTTCGTTTGATTACCAAGTCAAGTCAAGTCAGTGAGTCAGTACAGGCTGAGAGACGCTGGTGTACTTAGCGTCGTGCGGTCCGGAGGGACAGGTAGTGGTTGAGGGCCTCAAGTGAGTCTAAGTGCAGGTAGCTCAGTCACTACGGTAGGTCGGTAGAGTAGGAGACAGCAGGGGAAGAGGAGGACGGGAGTTAGGGAGGGTCGTAGTTTCAGAAAAGGTTACTCAGTTGAGAAGTGTACTCCACCGGTTTCATGACCTCGAAGTCGGAAGCGTAGTAAGGAAGGTTTCTTTAGGGTCCCGATTAGAGGAAATCTTACCTGACCAACCTAGAGGAACGTCAGGTTCCCTGAGAGTTCTCAGAAGAGGTTGTGGTGTCAAGTTTTCGTAGTTAAGAAACCGCGNTACTCAGTTGAGAAGTGTACTCCACCGGTTTCATGACCTCAAAGTCGGAAGCGTAGTAAGGAAGGTTTCTTTAGGGTCCCGATTAGAGGAAATCTTACCTGACCAACCTAGAGGAACGTCAGGTTCCCTGAGAGTTCTCAGAAGAGGTTGTGGTGTCAAGTTTTCGTAGTTAAGAAACCGCGAGTCGGAAGAAGTGTCAGGTTGAGAGTGTAGGTATGTACTGGTGTCCTTTTTGGTATCGGAACCGATCTGTCTGGAATCAGCCGTTTCATTACAGAGACGAAAACTTATGCGATAGATCCAACTAGTATTGAAAAGAAGGTTCCTCATTCGCAGAAAATTAAAGTACCGACGTCAGTGGTAGACGTCACTAAACCTTCGGGTCTTTTTATTTCAGACTGTGACAAAGGTGACAAAGGGGTAGATAAAGGGTACTTCACTACCCTGTCCTACGGTACTAAAAGCAAAAGACTTACAACTCGAAATTCGGTTGAAAAAGTGAGAGGAGAAAGTGCAAGTAGTTCTCCGAAAAAATCGAGGAGAAGTGAAAGACGGTATTCCCACCACAGTAGACGTATAGACTCCAATAACTATAAAGAGGGCCGTTAGAACTAAGGTCGAACACAAAAAGGTCAGGTCGTAAAGAGTATGAGACGTATATTCAATTTATTCGTCCCACTGTTATATGTCGGAACTGCATGAGGAAAAGGATAAACCTTGGTCAGACAAGGTACAGATCAAGATTGACAACGAAGGACTGGACATATGTCTAAAGAGTTCTCCGTCCAGTCAACCAGACCCTAAAGGTAGAGAGAGTCTTAAAAGGTCAAATAACACTAGGTGTATCAGTTTCCGAAACCGTATCAGTTATTTCGTCTTTATCTACAAAGAGACCACGAGAGAACGAAAAAGGTACTAGGTCGTCTACAACCGTTAAACTAGAGACCAAGAGACGGAAAAGATTTTGGTCGAACTTGTAGTCCTTCAAGTACCAAGTGCATAACGACTTCGGACCGAACCTCTTAAAACTCGTAATGAAATGATCGTACACTCTACCAATGGTTTACCTTTTCCGACCTCCCCTATTTAATCCTTAAACCCTCATTGTATATGAGTGATGATATATATATTTAATTTGTTCCTGGATGACATATCGTGTCCCTTGAAGTGAGTTATAAATCATTATTGGATATACTCTTTTCTTAGACTTTTTTGATACACTCGTACGTATGTAATATATATATATATATATATATTTTGTGACTTAGTGAAATAACATGTGGACTTTTCTTGTGTAACATTTAGTTGAGATGAAGTTAATTTTTTCTTTATTTTTTCAGTGGGTAACATAGGAGTACGTGTACCGTATTTGAAAAGGTTAGGATTAGGTACACCAAAGATTGGATCCTTTAATTATATACAAATTTATAGTCTTGACATCAATTGAATCGGGAATTCTTAGATTAATATGGAAGAGGTCTTTAAGAAGGATAAGAAGAGAAGTATTTATGTTGTGTCGTATAATCTCTTTACCAATATTTCTTCAGATACAGAATAAAGGTTTATTAGACCGTCTTGGGACTTCCTTTTCCTTCCGAAACATTCTTTTTAGAATTTTCCACTGATGTCGGTACTTTAATTTTCTGGGAACGAGGAACTTTCTTTTCAATACTGTTTGGATCTGTCACATAATTTTTCGTCTCTGTAATGAAAAACGGTTTTTTCCAGGTAGATCAGTTTCGATACCAAAAAAGGTCATTAGTACATACCTACACTCTCAACCTGGTATATCTTCCGACTCGTGGCTTCTTAACTACGAAATCTTGACACAAAATCTTCTCACAACCTCTTCTGAGAACTCTCAGGGAACCTGACGTTCCTCTAGTTTGGTCAGTTAGGATTTCCTTTATTAGGACCGATAAGTAGCCTTCCTGACTACGATTTCAAGGTTATGAAACCGGTGGACTACTCTTCTCGGTTGAGTAATCTTCTTTGGGACTACGACCCTTTCTGACTTCCGTTTTCCTCTTCTCCCGTAGTCCCCTACTCTACCAATTTATCGTAGTACTGAGTTACATGTACTCAAACTCGTTTGAAGCCCTCTATCACCTCCTGTCCCTTCGGACCACGCGACGTCTGGTACCCCAGCGTTTCTCAGCCTGTACTGACTCACTGACTTGTTGTCTTTTTTTTATAGTGATGTTAGTTTCCTTTCCGTCTCCATTTATTCCCCAAATGACTTTCACCGTCTTTTTTTCATTATCACTTCCTACTCTGGTTTAACTTCTGTGTGATTTCAATTATGACTACACCACCACATAGGTTGTGCAGTGTGTCATCTCTTCGGTCACTAAGATTCACTACCCCTCTCTACTTCTCAGAATTTCTTCTTTCACGACTCTACTGAAAATGACCTCCCTCATTTCTTTCTTGTTATAACGGGAACATGCTCAAAGGGTTATATATGGAAATATGCATGGGACAGTGGTTCGGGAAAGAGAGTCCCTCTTGAAAGTGTGACGTTAGTTTGACGTAAAGTTAGTGGATGGACGGTTAAAGAATTATAATTATTGTGACTATAAACTTAATTAAAGTTGTAAAAAATGTATTTGAAATTCTTGTGACATAAAAGTCTGTATGGTAAAAGTGTGTCGTAAAAAAAAAATTTTGTAAAAATAGTGTAAAATTCAAAGGAAGAAGGTTAGGTTGTCCGTAGAATTCACGAACCTAAGAAGGGTTACTTAGGGGACGAACAAATGTGTCGAAGGGAGTACAAAGTCTCGGTAGTGAAGAGAGGGAAGAGACCAAAAAGGGGAGTGCTGTAGGTGAGTGCTGTGACGCGTCGAGTATTGGTAGTCTGTTTGCCTGTAAAGGGAGGATCGTGAATGACTCGTCTCGTATTAGCGACGGAGTAAGTACAGCCCCTTCTATTATTAGTTTAGTTTTAAATAACGTCATTTACAGGAGTTACTGGGTGTTTACCGTTCTACTTCAATTTACATGAACCTCTTCCGTTACCGTGGGGTGAGATCACAAGAACGGACCTCTTAGGGTCCCTGCCCCCTCGGACCACCCGACGGCAGATACCCCAACGTGTCTCAGCCTGTGCTGACTTCACTGAATCGTCGTTCGGGGAATTCCTACCGTGTCCGAACTTTGTCGGACATTTAAACATAGGTTCACTACAGATCTCTTTACCACCATCCCTCTCTTACAGTTGGATTTTCCAGTTTATATTTTCATGTTTATTATACTTTATAAATCATTGTTTTCAATCTTCTTTTACATAAATCACTCTTTCCACAAATCAGAGTTTTTGCATAAGGCAAAGTGAAAATATTGGAATTTAGATCGGTAATAAGGACTTCCTTCGGAGGATTCACAGTCTGTTTCATCATTTCCGAATATGTGTGTAAAAAGTCTTCCGGTATAAGACTTTAAGTGAAACTCAAAAGTTGTAATCACGCTTGACAAAAGAGAACCGAACATTGTAGAGAAGAGACTCGTCCTGTGTCTTATTGTCCGAGTCAAACCACGAAGACTTAAAAATGAATTACCGTCTGTCTGGTAAATTTGACACCCCAGAACGAGAATAAAAAGAACGAAATTAATGTACGTAATATTAATTGTGACTGTCAGGACAATAGAAAATCCTCCTTTTGTTTAATTTATACTTACTTGGAAGTCAAGTCAAGTCAAGTCAGCGAGTCAGCACAGGTTGAGAAACGCTGGGGTACTTGGTGTCGTACGGTCCGGAGGGACAGGTAGTGGTTGAGGGTCTCAAGTGGGTTTGAGTACACGTAGCTCGGCCACTACGGTAGGTGGGTAGAGTAGGAGAAGCGGGGGAAGAGGAAGACGGGGGTTAGGGAGGGTCGTAGTCTCAGAAAAGGTTACTCATTTGAGAATTATTGGAATAAGTGTCTCTTAATATAGAAGATGTCATGGGTATAATGTTTACAATAAAAAATCTCAAATCGACAGACTAAATAAACATCTTTAGTGGCATCAAAACACCTAATGGGGGTTGTCCCTCAACCTATGTTTTAAAAAGTTGAGTAGTCCCATTTGGTCTGTGAAACCCCCCGTTTTTGTCGTTTTATATTGATCGTCAAAATGATCAATGGAAAAGTTATAAGAGGATATATCAATATTGTGTTTGGAATCAGGCAGATTAAATAATCTTATATATTCTTATTTCTTAACTTAAGTCCCTTGAGACGGATTTTTGATTGAACCTTCTCCGGTAAAACTCAGTCTTCGTCTTGGGTGAATTCGTGGACCGTCTTTAGGACTTTAAGGACACACGATACCCGAGCCTATATAAATGGTTGAATTTTACGTAGTAATAAATCCCTTAACGAAACGTTACGAAGTAATAGGACTATACTAATAAGTATAGTCTCGACAAACTTATTTGAGAAGGAGAATGAAAGAGTAGACGTAAAAACTTTTGACCGTAGACAACCCCCTCTTTTTTCGGAATGTCTCTTGTTAGGGTATTTATGTTATTCGTCTATGAGACAAATTTTTGGTACCTGAGGTGTCTGTGAATACCTCTCGACTGGGAGACTGTCATTACGAGGTTCAATAAATACGTGTTTTTCCGTACACACTATATGTGTGGGTGGGTGTCGGACGATATTAAATTGTCTTGTTGGTTGTGTGCGACAGTCTTCTGAAGTGAGACCAGCATAGAAACTCTTATGAATGTATTCTCCATGAGTCTTGTTCTATTTACGATGGTAAAAGTTCCGTTTTCTGTTTACACTGAACTACGATGGTAAAGTCTCCTAGTTCTCTTCTTTTTCCTCAGAATTTCTAATTCTGAGGGAGAGAGCGGAAACATGACGTACGTCTAAACAAACAAAAATGCTCTTCGAAAGTAGTGTCTTTAGTGTGTTACCACTTCTTTATTTAGAAGTCACAGACTAGTGGATCCTATAAGTCTAAGTCTTTAGTGGTAAGGAAGTTGACGTCTTTGTAAGAAGAAAATTTCGATTTGACTGTACGTTTTACCTCGCTATAAACGGAGACGACAGAGAGATTCGACTAAGTGACTCTAAGGTCTTTTAGAGTATTTTGAAGAACATTGTCCTTCCAGATGTTTCTCTTATTTTCGTTTGGATATAGACCGTAGTCGACTTACTTAGTCTTTGTTTCTCTAGTGACCAGACCAAATTAAGAACACTAATATTCCGGAAACACCTTTATTTGTGTGACTATATTTTCTCCTATACCAGTTACCAATTTATGAATTCTCAAAAACTTCTTCCGGGGGATACTATATTTATACCATGTCCTCTCGTGACCTAAACTTCATAAAGTGAAGTGAAAGTATATCAAATGGATAAGTCCGTCCACCGCTTGATTTCTCAATGAAGTCTGAATAAGTATGGATCAATTAATTTCTAATATAGTCGTCAATGAGGATTGTTAGTACAGTAGTTTTTCCGGATCAAACATTTCGTAGTCTTATCAAGTGTGAGTAGATGTATCACTAAACTTATCAATGCTACATGTGTGAGTCTTTATAAAAACAGGTTGTGAAAAATTTTTCTCTCAGTTCGACAGTCTTCTCTGGAGACGTAAAGATCTTCACATTGATCTCACGTACCACGAGTAGTGACTCCGTGTTTTTTTCGGTAGATAAGTCTGTGGTCCCTCCGTCGTCCTCTTTCAACTGATGTGTGTTTTTAACTGGGTACTCGAGGTAGTAAGAAGTAAGGTATAGACACCATTCTAGTGGAACTCTCTTCAACTTGTTTATCCGGGATGACTACTGATTCACTTTTCGTGTAAACCTCAAAATTTAGCACTTGTGAATTAAGACCGATAGATCTAAGACTCGGTTATTACGGGTCCCGTCCACGAACGATAAGTGAATGAGGTACATCTGAAATGTTGATGAAGAGTATCAAGTCAAACGGTTTCTGTTAGTAAAGTTCTGTGTTCCTTAAATTTTAAGAAAACTCAGTGCCACCAAAAAAATTAGTTTTTTTTTTTCAGTCATCCTTCTTGTCTTCGAGACACCGAGTACGTTTTCCGGTCGAGGAATTTTGAGGTAGGAGGAAAGTCCTCGTCTGGGTTGAATGGATTGTTCAGTCACATTTCCCGGAGAAGGTCTAGCGGGTCGTAGCAGTCCTACTGTAGAAGTAGGTCTACCCGACACGGAAGGGCGTCCGTCGAAAGAGGGAGGAGGAGTCGGGTCGAGGCCGACTCTGACGGCCCGGACCTCCTGTGTAAAAGCAGAAGTCTGGCCGACAGAAGTAGCGAGAGTGGAAGATTCGGAGAAGACCTTCAGGTGAGGAGATTCGAGAGTGACGGACTCACCGACCGCCCGTCCTCCGAGGTCCGGGGTCCCTCCGAACACACCATGTCCCCGACGTGTCTCGTCCGGCTCGTGGACCTCTCACTCGCGGAGAGACGTATCGACCTGGGGGAGACCGACCGGAACCGCCGCAAAGGTTTGGTCAACCTTTACGCGTGTCGTCCCGCGGAGAGGGGGAGTGACCACTCCCTGTCTGACCAGTCTCTAAAGACGAAGACTTCTGTTCGAGAGAAACCGGAATGAAGAAACGGGGCTTTGTGTCTCTCAAGTCGACCGGCGACGTACCAAGAGAAATAACCGAAGAAAAAGTTAATCTGAAGTATAACAGAAAGACGTGTCTCTACGGTTGACCGGGAAAACGAATATTAATTGTGTACGTGAAGTTCTTTTCGAGTCCGGTCCGAGTCTGTAAGTGCAATCTAAGATCTCGACATCGTGTTAGTTACTCAACGGGTGTTAAGTCGAACGGTGCAGTAACGGGAGTAGTCGTCATGAGTGTTTGTAAAACGAACCTGTATAGCCTTCGTCTTCTCTCAAGTGGTCTGTGAAGAGGTCGACGTTTCATCGTGTCCTTCGGTGGTGCAAAAGGTTAGAAGGAGGTTAGTGTACAGAGTCGTCCCTCTACCCAGGTGAAAAGGGAGATAGCGAAGACATAAGGGTTTGCGCTCCTTCACTTCGTGTTCGAGGGGTCTACAGAGACTGACGCGAAAAAAAAAAAAAAAGGAGAGGGGGACAGAGAGTGGTCAGGAAGTGACTAGACCCAGACGTCGGGAATTGAGATCTCCTTGACTGTACCACATCGTACGTGTCGGAGGAGTAGTCTCGGGGCATTGTCGTCTGATTCGCGACTTCGGTCGGGACGTGCTCGGAGAGCACAAAGTCATAAGGTGGACGTAAGCGTCTAGATGCCGAGAAGGCGCGACGACGTCACCTACGACGACCGACGGTACCGTCGTTCGTAGGACGATTTAACTTTGTCTCCGTGCCTTCGCCGACAGGTCGGATCGTACGGTGTCCAAAGTTTCGGTTCGGACTTACTCTACGATGTGCTAATTGGGAAAAGTGCAAATTTAGTGAGATCCGATGGGGCGGAGTCTATGTCTCCGTGCGCGCGCGTGAGTGGTGGCGGGGAGGTGTGTGTGTGTGAATGAGTGAGTGCGAGTGTGTATTGTGTGCGAGGTGCTGTGACTCTTACTGCCTGATTAAGAGGTATCGACGTCCGTCGGCTTCGTCCGTCTAGACAGAAGACTTACAACCCTAAGCACGATGTTTTCGTGTTTAGTTTAAGTTCTCCCATTTCCTGGATTTTTTGTCTCGCACTGTGAGGGGGCCGTCCGTCTATTACCAAATTTCCCTTTCTGAAGTGGAAGAGGAAATTTCTCCTTTTAGTTCCCGAAAAATAAAACTCCTATAAATCCTAATGTGTTAGGATGACATGTTATTTTCAGTTGTAAAGAGGGATATTTTTATCTTTTTTATTTTGGAATTTTCAAAAAAATTTTAAATAACACTCTTCCCTATAAAAATGAATTTCATATATTAACTCTCAATTACCGATTCACACACCTTCTGTCACTGTGCGGTTTTTGTATTTTACACATAATACAAAAGACTGTACCTTGTAAAAAGGATCAGATAAGATATTCGAATAGTGACGCATTAGCCAGAAATAAAAATGAGAAAACTATTTTTCGTCTGTTGGATTTCCCATTCAAAGAACATAAATGGAATGTTAGTGGTAGGACTTTAAGACTAAAATCCTTCTGAAACTTTTATGAATAGTTCACATCATCTCTGGTACAAGATGACTCTCGATTACTCTTCTTATAGTTCCTTTTCGAATACTCTAACAAAGACAGGTATTTGTAAGGAGAGGTTTTCCCCCTTCGTACCTCTTTGTCTAATTTTATAAACACAGTAAGTTTCACTATATTAAGGGATCGTGTATTAGAGGACTCGATTATACTAGTTTAATTAAGACTAAAAAGTGTAGTATAACGATTGAAGTTGATGCACAACAACAACAATAGACGACAGTACAGTCTAAGAAAACGTTGGGGTACCTGACATCGGGTAGTCCGAGGAGACAGGTAACCTAAGTGGTCCGTTCTTATGACCTCACCTAACGGTAAAGGAAGGGGTCCCCTAGAAGGACTAGGTCCCTAGTTTGGGTACAGAGGACGTAATCGTCGACCTAAGAAATGGTGACTCGGTGGTCCCTTTCGGTTTCGACCCCCATCCCCCTACGGGTTAGAAGATTGATATATTTAATAGTAATGTTACATGTGACGGATGTGGAAATGTATCTATTGTTCAATGAAACGTTTTAATTAACAAAGAATACGAGTTCGAGTTCTCCCTGGTACTCATGTGTCTATGTATTTTCTCTTAGTCTACCTTTCTTGTCGTTAATGAACACTATTTTTTTAAAACGCTAATTTACTTGGACACTTAAAATTCATGTCTAAGAGTTAAGAGGTGAACAGTTTTTATTTAATACAAACATATTTTACACGAATTCAGAGGGGACCACCGAGCCGCCACTTCTTAGGTGGACGATTACGATCTCGAAGTGCAAAGCAGAGACTACGACCATCTACGGTGGACGACGTGCGTCTAGTTGATTCGTGGTGTTAAGAACTTAGACACGGGATCCCGGACCCTCACCGTAGACGACTTCGGACGGGTGGGACCTTAGACGAGACGTTGTCCTCCTCGGTGGGTTGATCTTCGAGCGTGGGACTTTGATTCCCGTCGGGACGGCCACCGTTGGTCTCTCTTCGGACACGACGTTGTTTCTGGATCGTGTCGGGTCTCTATTTGTTTACATATTTCTATAGTACAAATTTCTTTTGTTCCCGTGTTTCCGATTCAGTGTCTTTGACTTTTGACCGGAAGATGCAGTAAGATGTTTCACGAAAAAATTTCTAATCTTACGATGAGGTGAAACCTCAAAACAAAACGAAAAACAAAGAAGCAAACCTCAATAGCACTAGGTCACTTAGTGCTCTAATGTTCTGGTCTCATTTAAACAATTCCAATCTTTTGTAATTAAACAAACTATCCATAATACGACTTCATGTGTACATCGTAGAATATTTCAGAATGTCTAAGTGGTTTTTACCTTAAGAATACGAAATCCGTAATTCTCAACTCGTATATATTTATTTTCGTTATTACTACGGGAGAGAAATATGTTCCTTTGAACACATCGTCAGTCGAATCTGGTCGCCAAGAGTTTGGATTTACAAGTCTTGGAGAGACTCCCAAATAATGTTGAATCGGCCACCACGGGGTAGGGGTCGGGACAAGTAAGTCTGTCAAACTTTCCTCCCGAACTCTGCGACATAAAGATTGTATAAGGGTCCGCTACATCATCTATGACGACCGAGGCCTTGGGGTGAAATTATTGAATGTCCGACTCTGGTCACCAAAATTGACCCAGGAGGACTCCCCTGTAAGTCGTCTTAGTCCTCTGTCAAAACAAACAGTGTCTACCCCCACACCACAAAGACTGTGGACCCTCCTTCTCCGGCTACTACGACGATACTACGGTGTTACTGTCCCGTGGAGGAGGGTGGGTTGTTTCTTAATACGTCTGATGTGCAGTCACCAAGGTTCCGACTCTTTAAGACCGAATCTAATTCAGTCTGACATAAATAGTTACTGAATCTTTACAGTCACCGAAGGTCATCGTTTCTGCATGACGACGAGTGTAGTTACAGGCGAGATGCAACCGTCGCCAAGACTAGGTCCATGGGAAGGATGATTCTTGGCGTGACTTTCTCGCTGAAGGGCATCAGACCCTATATGACTATACTTTCTCCCTTTTTTTCTACTCTTTATGGTCTAAGACGAGTTCTTACCAAGTACAGTAAAAAGGTAAGTACTGATAACCAGTTTGCTTACGTGTCCCAGGTAAGACTAAGTCACCCCGTTTTGTATTAGAAGGACATCCTCACCTAAATCCTTCTCCACCGATTCAAGCGACCTAAGTCATTGTTCCCCGACCAATAAAACTTCTGTATTTGGATTATCTCCTTTCGTAGTTTTCCCGTAAACACAAACAAAGAAACAAATTTCTGTGACAGTTGAACATCAATGTCATCAAGGAGGAGACCTTTGATATAGGAATTCCGGAATTCAAATGGGACTTGTTGTCGATCTTTGGATTAATAACGAAGACATTTCCGTCAATAGAGACGAACGAACCCTCATGTAAATTTGTACCCACATAAGTATACATAAATATAATTTGACAAATTTACATACAATATATCCACCTTCTCTTTCGGAGTCCCGTATTCTCTGTTTGTGGAGGTTAGTTACGACTTCTACACCGAGTGAGATTAAGTCGGTGATGGAGTGCATTTTGTATCGGTGATGTTACAAGACTCTTCCTTACAAAAACTCGAGAAATCATTCGTATTAATATTTCATTGATAAATTCATCTTCTAGATTTGACTAAATTTTACTGGACTCGAAATAGTAGAAGCAGAAATATTTGCAGGTTCTTTCTCCGTTCTATTTACTAGTAAATGTTTCTAGAATTTATACTTCATAAAGGGTAATAAGTTATGGTTCTGACCTTTCAGCCTTTTTCTGTGTACATTGGTAATCAAAGAGAGAGACAAATTAGATTTAAGAATGAAGGACTCAGGTAGGTTAATAAATTAATGTAAAAATGTTTACTGTATAACCGAAACGACTAAGACAAAGTCAAACCGTAGATGGTAGTAAAAAGTCAACTTATACTTAAGATATACTTCCACTTTTTCACCTAATTTATTTACACTATGTGTAACCATATATCGGAATACGTTTTGTTCCCTTTACACCCCTACATACATGATATTTTTATAGATTTTTGAAAGATTTACTAAGGTCACTTTACCTTTCATGTAGACCGTCTTAGAGAACTATGAACTACTTTCCCTACCAAAGACTCCGGTTTAAGAAAAACAGTTACTTTGTCTCTTATTTTGGGTTCGGTCCGTCATTTTAGATTTGACGATAAAGTCGACTTGAACATTATAACACTCGTACCGTACTGAGGATTTACTATCCGACCTTCGTTCTTCGAATGAGTGAGACACAGTGTTTAAAGTACTTTGTATAGTGGACTGACGTTATGAATTATCTTTGTAGTAGTAGTCTAACCCACTCATAATGATCAAACGAGGGGTCCTTGTACTCTTTGTTATCCTTTGAACTCTCTTTATGTATTTCTGAAACCTCCCTATATTCCAAAGATTTGACATTTGCAGAACCCGAAAGAAATCTTTTACGATAAAATAACTCACAGTAAGTAAAGACTATGAATATAAATATGGAGTTAAATTGATTTTAAAATTGAAGACCCTTGTAAATTAGTACTTCTGTGACAAGAATATTTAAGTGTACTCGATATGTTGTTCGACTCGAAGGATCCAATGAATCACTTAGGGAGATTGTTAATAAGAAAAGTTTTACTTGGTAAGTCCAAACGAGGAATTGTCATAGTCTCTTGAAATGTCCAGTACGTAGAGTGTCCAGTACGTTATCTCCACGAAAATTACAAACAAATTCGCGTTTGTCCCTAAAAGAACCCATTGTGTTGTATTTTCACGTCCCTTCTTCCCTCTCTCTCAAAGACTGTACCGAACAAGTTCTCGAGTCATTTTCACTTTCACTTCAACGAGTCAACACAGGTTGAGAAACACTGGGGTACCTGACATCGGGTGGTCCGAGAAGTCAGGTACCTTAAAAGGTCCGTTCTAATGACCTCACCCAACGGTAAAGGAAGAGGTCGTCTAGAAGGGTTGGGTCCCTAGCTTGGGCCCAGAGGACGTGTCGTCCGTCTGCGAAATGACAGACTCGGTGGTCCCTCGAGTCTGTAACTCGATTAAGAGAGGATGAAGTCCAAGACAAAAGAGATGTAAACAAAGTGTCCTCCCACTTCCATTGATTGACAGTCGTGGAAGTTCGAAAGAAAACTAATTGAAGCCTAGATCACCTTTTTGTGTCCAGAGAAAGGATTGTCAGTTCATTTCAAGATTCTGACTAAGAGTGACCAAGGTTAAGTTGACTTAACTCAGTGTACAGGTGGGGACTTTCTCAGGGACACCAGTTGTCTTACCCAACAAGACTTCCCTAGACGAACCCATTTAAAGTAGAATTGGTGTACTTGTTTCCAACTACTCCGACACCAACCAAGGGTTTTTCTTTTAGTTCCGTGACAAAAATCTTCTGCACCGTTACACAAGTCCATTCTGACATGGTCCCGTAGTTCCATACAGGTGATACTTCGGTTACTATAAATTCTATGTCTCGAAGAATGAACTAACTCGGGGAAAGATTTGTTGCGTTAAAACATAAAAATTTTAATAAAAGTCCTAAAAGGTTTAACATATCGGAGATTGTTAAGTGTTTTAGTCTAGAATAGGTCGGTTCTGATTGACGTAGTCTCCTCAAGATATAATAAATGTACATACTCCAGGGGTGTCGTTGTAAATCGCCATTTCCAAGTTGTTATCGTAACTTTAACACCCAATTCTTTTGGGGTTTACACGAGTCAAAATGTTATTCTTTATCTCCTTTTATCATTCCATTCATAAAAAAAAAAAGTTTTAAAAAAGTAACTTCAAAGAAAAAGGACCTTATAATAAAAGACTAAAGAAATAGGTAATCTTAAGATGATTTGTGTACACTGGAAGAAAATTCGGGATTTATTTAGAAACGTCTTTTCAATCAACAAAGATATTTAGATCATTAAGTTAATAAGTACCACAATTTCAAACAGAGAATAAGGAGATATCCTCTTGAGTACAGAATCAGTACAAACAAAAGGATCGGAAACCGTACGAACCGTAAATATTTCCTGGCTACTACTAATGACTTTTCTACTTACCTTATTTTAGGATAGAGTGTTGTTAGGAGACTCAAATAATTCGTAGTAATATCAGTGGAGTATTTTGCTTCCCTTGGTTCCTTGTCAAGTTTGTCGATTTATTATCGTTACGTTCTCGGTCTTAATAAAAAAAGATGAAGGATCTTGTAAATGGAAGAGTATAGAGTGTGACAGAAACTTCTTTGTAAGACACCCGGTCAGATTCCATACCGAGTCGTTATTTTAGTTCACAAACACATGAAACACCAAAGACGTCGTTATTCTCTTTAGTCTTTCTCTTTCCTTCACCACCTTCCCTAGCTCTTTCCAACAACAAAAAGTAATACTAACCTCTCTCTCGTCGTAGGACACCCGATGTCTCACTAAACCATATCTCCCTCTATAATTTCTCCATCTTTTCTTTGATTAAGTTCATTTTCACCTCATTTGTCTATATGTTCGACTGGTAACCTTTTCTGGGACTACGACCCTTTCTAACTCCCGTCCTCCTCTTCCTCTGTTGTCTCCTACTCTATCAACCTACCGTAGCGGCTGAGTTACCTGCTCAAACTCGTTCGAGACCCTCTACCACTTCCTGCCCCACGGACCGCACGACGTCAGGTACACCAATGTTTGTCGACTTGTGCTGAATCGTTGACTTGTTGTTTATTCATATTTACGACCCGTACCCATCCATACCACCGTCCCCAAACACTTTAAGAAAAAAGAGACGAATTCACCTCTAAACTCTTCGTCTCTTTTCCATATTTTAACAGTAGGTTTTAGAACTCTAACAAGAATCTTCTGTTTTTTGTCATTTACGTGGTCTCTTTATATCTTACTAACGGTCCGTCGTAATTAATGAGTCAACTCCAACCACCAGTACTTACATTTCGTTTAGTACAGTTGTACAGTACACAAAAAGAGGTCCAAGTAAGTAACGACCATGTCTGATTCACCTCTAAACTTACAGTGATCCAGATACCAAAGTAGGTTACTCATGTTACTTCATTCTCTCCCCATTCCTTCATTTCTCATGTACGTTTTCATTTTAGTATAAGGCAGTGATAGTCTTAAGTGGACTAATTCCTTCCTTCTTTCCTGTACATCTCGAACCACCCCCATTCAATATCCATCACCCTAGTTGCTAAATCTGTAGAATCTGGTCACCACAACCGTTTCTTACTTTCCCTCGTGTGACTTTTTTTTCCTCCAACAGTACTCGTTCTCACCCGACGTACGTTCGCCCTAATATCTTTTCCACGTCTAAGACTGCTACGGGTCTAGATCCCATACTTGTCCTCTCATTCATCGAGTTCCTCCCTATTCTTCTGTTCTAGTAATCTTCTTTACGGTCTCAAACGGTAGAGTAACCAGATGAAGGGATACCGATGGTAGGAAAGTAGTGACGACATGGTCATAAGAGAGTGGATCTAAATTCATCCCTTTTGGTGATCTGGTAAACGCATACTGGATTTAGTTTAGGGAATACTAATATGTCACCTTCACTCTTTATCTACAATTCCCTTGTAGACTATCTATCTTACGGACTACCTGATACCTACCTCCAAGCACTGTAACATGTCCTCTGTCCCTCGTTCTAGTAAGGGTACCTTTTCTTTACGTTTCTTCGTTTTCCGACAGACCCCTCTGGAATGTTTATCGACACTTTTCTTCTCTTCACTTTTCGTTTCTTCTTTTCCTTTCTATATTCGTAGACTTACGTCTCAAAGTTTCTTATCGTTCTTCTCTATTCTTTCGGAAGGAGTCACTAGGTACGTTTCTTTATCTCCTTTTGTTGTGTTACCTTTCTGATCTCTATGTAAGTTCTTTTAATCTCTATAGTTCCCTTGTAAAGTACGTTTTTACCCGAGCTATTTCCTGTCTTTACCATACCTGGATTGTCTTCGTCTTCTATAATTCTTCTCCACCGTTCTTATGTGTCTTCTTGACATGTTTTTTCTAGTAGTGTTGGTTCTATTATTGCTACCACACTGGTGAGTGGATCTCGGTTTGTTGGACCTTACACTTCAGTTCACCCGGAATCTTTCGTAGTGATGCTTGTTTCGATCACCTCCACTACCTTAAGGTTAACTCGATAAAGTTTAGGACTTTCTACTACGACACTTTCACGACGTGAGTTATACAGTCGTTTAAACCTTTTGAGTCGTCACCGGTGTCCTGACCTTTTTCAGTCAAAATTAAAGTTAGGGTTTCTTTCCGTTACGGTTTCTTGCGAGTTTGATATCGTGTTAACGTGAATAGAGTGTGCGATCATTTCATTACGATTTTTAAGAGGTTCGGTCCGAAGTCGTTATGTACTTGGCACTTGAAGAGCTACAAGTTTGACCAAAATGTTTTCCGTCGCCTTGGTCTCTAGTTTAACGGTTGTAGACGACCTAGTACCTTTTTAGTTCTCTCAAGGTCTTTTTGTAGATAAAGACGAAATAACTGATACGGTTTCGGAAACTGACACACCTAGTGTTATTTGACACCTTTTAAGAAGTTCTCTACCCTTATGGTCTGGTGGACTGGACGGAGAACTCTTTGGATATTCGTCCAGTCCTCCGTTATCAATCTTGGTCTGTACCTTGTTGTCTGACCAAGGTTTAGCCCTTTCCTCATACAGTTCCGACATATAACAGTGGGACGAATAAATTGAATATACGTTTCATGTAGTACTCTTTGAGACCCGACTTTCTTCGTGTTCGACCTTAATTCTAACGGCCCTCTTTATAGTTATTGGAGTCTATACGTCTACTGTGGTGGGAATACCGTCTTTCACTTCTCCTTGATTTTTCGGAGAACTACTTTCACTTTCTCCTCTCCCTTTTTCAACCGAATTTCGAGTTGTAAGTCTTTTGCTTCTAGTACCGTAGACCAGGGTAGTGAAGTACCGTTTATCTACCCCTTCGTCACCTTTGTCACAGTCTGAAATAAAAACCCCCGAGGGTTTAACGACGTCTACCACTAACGTCGGTACTTTAATTTTCTACGAATGAGGAACCTTCCTTTCAATACTGGTTGGATCTATCGTATAAGTTTTCGTCTCTGTAATCAAACGTTTGTTTCCAGGCAGATCAGTTCCGATACCAAAAAGGTCATCAGTATATACCTACACTCTCAACCTGACACTTCTTTCGACTCGTGGTTTCTTAACTACGAAAACTTGACACCATAACCTCTTCTGAGAACTCTCAGGGAACCTGACGTTCCTCTATGTTGGTTAGGTAAGATTTCCTCTAGTCAGGACCCTAAAGAAACCTTCCTTACTACGATTTCGACTTTGATCATGAAACCGGTGGAGTACGCTTCTCGACTGAGTAACCTTTTATGAGACTACGACCCTCCCTAACCCCCGTCCTCCTCTTCCCCTGCTGTCTCCTACTCTACCAACCTACCATAGTGGCTGAGTTACCTACACTCAAACTCACTTGAGGCCCTCAACCACTACCTGTCCCTCCGGACCGTACGACGTTAAGTACCCCAGTGTTTCCCAGCCTGTACTGACTCGTTGAGTTGACTTGACTTACTATCGAATGACTTATATTCCTTTATAGAAAGGAAGTACTTTAGAGGTCAAACGTAACTGTCTTTAAAAGTTATAACGTTGGTGTCTGAGTGAAATTTGTGTACTAGTATTCTTACTACTTTAGTTTAGTCGGAGTAAATCCGTGAATAAACGGTAAAAGAAAGAAAATAATATAAGGATAGATTTAATAGTTAAGTTTAGATACTAAGATGTTGTTATTAATAATATTTTTGATTATAATATAGAAGATCATTTAGGTATCGCGATAACATTTTACAATTTCAGATCAAATATAAAGTGAAAGTTTATAAAATAATTTTGGTCTTGTAATTTACCTTTTAAATTTTTTTAAGGTCAAAATAACTCTATCTTGACCGTCTATCATGACACATTCAAATTCCATATGTTGTATCACTAAACTGAAACATCTTTATAATCGACCTTCATACTTTTTTACTAGTTTACCAGTTTTCTTATTTTTTTGACTTCTTTCTTAGTTTGTACAAGTCTCTATGATTCACTATATGATTAAAGTCTTTTTGTTCAAAGAAACATTTTAAGTGTAGTTTTAGACTTCAGTTTCACATTATTTGCGTAAAAGAGGATGTCTAAACTCAAGAATATTAAACATCCGAATGACTATGATAAACTTCCGTAAGTACTTATTTCTTTACACATTTTGTATATGTAGAGGTATGGTGTGATACAAATTTATTATATATCAGTGTTATGTCTATATATAGTAGTTAGTGGCACCCCAATAGACCTTGATACCCTTTGGTTGTGGAAGAGGATCACTGACTTTTTTTAGATGTTTAACAAGTTCGTTAAGGGGGGTGTTGTAGGGGTGTGGATACGGCACCGTAATGGTAAAGTCGGGAATGGGACGTGACTGGGTAAAATTAAGGGTGTACTTTTGAGATTTCGGATTATTATGGTACCTACAATTAAGGTTTTCCTTGGGAACCCTACGACGCGACAGTAGCAACAGTTATAGGTGCCCACCTATGACTTCATTGCCGATTACGAACGGTTTCGTAAATTTCAGACTACTTACTCCTGCAAAGAATTGAAGGTATAAACACTGTACCAATCCGAGTACTCGAAGTCTCGTCATAAAACTCAGGAACCTCATGACGTCATTAAAAATTTTTTAATTTATAAGATAATCAAAAAAGGAATCTTTATCTATTCCCGACTCGGTCTCTAAATAACTTGATTGTTTATATGGAGATACAGACACGTAAGAATTTGAACCTTTGTCTATTTTACAAGAAGTTGGGAGAAGGGGGAACAACAACAAGTCAGCGGGTCAGTACAGGTTGAGAAACGCTGGGGTACCTGACGTCGTACGGTTCGAAGGGACATGGAGTGGTAGAGGACCTCAAACTGGTTCAAGTACAAGTAGTGCAGTCACTACGGCAGGTCACTCGAGTAGGAGATTAAAGACGGAAGAGGAAGACGGAAACTATAAAGAGTCTTAGTCCCTGAAAAAGAGGAATCCTCGTAAATTAACACAATTCTCGGATGAAGCGAGGAACACTTATAACTGGACATGTATTGTTTAATAAGGTTTTCGGAAACGATACACGGATCCGAATAGGTCTAGGATCCTTTTTGTTACGTGATTACGACTCTTAGACTGTTTAACCCAGATCTTAAACATATACCGTAAAAAAATGTAATAAATATATTTTACTTTTTTTAAAGGTATTAATCTAAAAAGTGTCTTATGTGTAAATCTCGGTGAGACGTCTTTATATGTTTTATTATGTCTTAACTTCTATTTCATCCCAACCTAACCGGTACTTTTAAATTGTAAGAGTGTACTAGTAATTATAAAAATTTTAGACGTTTATGTAGGTTCCTGACGGAATAATTGTTGTCTTCAAAGAGGTCTAACAGAGACTCTCATAAGTTGAACTGACTCCCGTTGTTAATGAATTTTAGAGTCGGAGACTCTCGTGATGGGAAGAAATGTCTTAAGAAATGTCTTGTTGTTTCTCTAGTAAGATTCGTTTTGTCAGTTTATGGCTTTGTAGAGACTTCGTACTTTACATGTGTCAGGTATATACGGATTCCCTTTTGTCATATCGTGTTTATACTGAATTATTTTTTCTGAATACATCTCTCTAATGTTCTTAAGACTCAAACCGGATACGTAGTTAGTCCAGTGAATGGTCTATAGAGGAGATCCGTGACGAATCGGCAGAATAACATACTATTTAGGTAGAATCATCCCGACCACGTCCTCAGCCGTCTACCATTTCTCCAGGGAAGTAAAAGACCTACTCGAGACTTTACTTGGTTCTCCTGTCTTTACGTCTAACGACAGTAGTCACTGAGTAGTTTCAAGAGATTGTGTCGTTCTTTAGTTACATAATTTTCAAAAGATAATTCCACTTACTCGTAAAGAAATACAGACTCTTTAAAGAAAAAGTGTATTTTGACTCTATGTCACCAACATCACTCTATAATTTAGTCTAAAGGAATAAAAAGTGTATGTTGGGTTCAACATTACTCTACAATTTAGTCTAAAGGATCTGAAAAGATTCAAACTTTCGAACATTAATGGTTACATAACAAAAACTGTTTTCCAAAGTTTTCCAAGAAAAAAGAAAATCGACAAAATCTCTTTCGGACCGATTTAACACAACAAGACTCTTATTATTTTCGTAACTTTTATTGGGTTTATAAGAAAGGGACGTTTAAGATATTTTAGATAGGCTTTTATGTTTCATATATATTTTATTTATGACTCAGATGATACCCGATATTTACAGTGATACTACAAAAGCAAAGTCTTTTTTTCAGTTAGTTTTTCTTTAAGAGTAAGACTTTTGGGGGAAAAATATAACAAAATATAAACAGATATATACATGTGCCTATACATAAACACACACTAATTACACATTTCTAACCCAGATTAATTTATTTTCCGAGAGGCGTCTTCCTGGTGTGTACAAAACTGTCATGTCAGAAGTACGTTACGACGAAGGAAAATACGTGTCTGTTTGCAAAATTCTCCGAGAGAGAGAGGAATACGTCAAAGTTTTAGATGTACATAAACCAGTTCTTACGGTGTATAAATCTTTCAGGCGTGATACTTCATGTTCTCTTCCTTCCTCTGTTCTGTTATGTCGGAACACGTGACCTGAAACAAGAAGTATCAGTGGAGTAAACAGACCCCAGGGTAAGGATGTCCCAAACCTGGCACCTTTCATTAGTGATTGATAAAGAATGGATTTTTTTTTAGATTTTTCTTATAAATATACACTTTCTTGTTAAGTCATATAGAAATTATTTAAAAATGGATTATAGAATGAAAGTAAAATTTAGGACCAAAACAAATTCTCTTCTATTTCACATCAGTGACTACTACTATTTTTATAAAAGAAAAATTAAATAACCTGTACAGATCTTTCAGACTTTCTAAGTAATCCTAGAATTGTTTAGTACCTTTTAATTTACGACACATATACATATATCCTTAACTATATTATTTTCTTTCTCCGTACATTCTCAAGTATCTTTCGACACGGAACTGGAGGTCACTAAAGATCGTCTGCAAGGATTAAAAGTCCGTTTCAGGTTTTAATGTCTATGAATAAAAAGAGGAAAAAACTGTCTTGCAGTATGAGAGTGTTACACTGTAAACACGTTAATAAACTATTTACAAGTAGAGGTTTCATCTCAGGTAAGAGGCATAAACTCGAGTGGTAATATGGGGTTACGGATCGGGGTGTAGATCGTATATATACTTACTCATTTAGAATAGTCATCACTAATATTTTTATCAGAAGAACCACCCATTTTATATACCTTCCTTCGTACCCTAGTGTTACGTACGAAACCCAGACCAATCTTTGAACCGAGAGATTCGTCAATAATTGAGTACACTGGAACGATTCAATGAATCAAGGAGACTTGGAGTTAAACGAATACACGTTTTCATTTCTTTTTATACAAGAAGTGTTTTATTGACACTCGAGTTCATGATATTAATGATTTCCAGACCTTTTCGTAAGAGAACTCCGAACACCCTGAGACCGGTTACAATTTTACACCCCTCATATAGACCGAGAGACACGGTGAAAGAAAGAAGACACAGGGGGTCCTAGAGGATCAACGGGACAGATAGCGGGTACGGGTGAGTGAAGGTTTCGAGTCAAAGTAGATGAGGAGGTGAACCCGAGAAATGAACACTCGGTAACGTGGAGGAACCGGATAAGAAATCGGACCACAGATACTTACTCCCCCCTTTATGAGGAGACTGTAAAAGATTCCCGACAATAATGAACGTCTTCTTCAAATTTAACGATCATATATCACTTTATCCTCTGGGGTTCTCTCACATGACCGACGGACGGTTCCTCAGAGACTCTCCTTACCCGCCAATCTTGACCGACCCTCGGTCCCATCAGATGTCAGTGTGTCCAGTCTTAAGTGTCGGACCGGAAAGTCTACGACTCAGTGCCTCTCGTCAAGAGATTCTACCGACAGGTTACGGGTTATCGTTGACCCAGAAGGATCTTGTTTTGGACTCGATAGAGTCCTTAGTCTTATGAACATCGGAATCAATATTTCTACGTCTCGCAGAGAGAGATCCTTTTAGAGATGTCTCGTTTTCTTATACATCTTACATAAAGCTCTCATCTCAAAAAGAAACGACGTTTATTTGTGTTGAATGTTTCATGAAGAGTCACATACCGATAGAAGGAGTCATATGCTTTGGACCATAATTAAGGTAACCGATTCAGGGGTGGGAATCTATTTTTATAAGTATGAAGCCAGAATCTTTGGAAACAAAATAAAAAATTGTACTGTCACTTGTAAAGACCGACTAAACGAGAAATTGAAAAAAAAAGGGGTAAACAACAAAAATTACATCCAGTGTTCTCTATTAAAATAAATACGGTATAAAAGTGTAAGAAACCACATACACAGAGATATAAGGGACTCAACGGATGGTATCGTTACTGTCTCGTTGTCTAACCATTTCCCTTCCTTGTATCTATTCAATCTGAAGTTTATTGATATTTTTCTGGGGTTCTTTAGTAGAAACCAAACATAGGTGTACATATACCAAGGTCTGGAGGACGAGATGTATACAATGTTCGGTAGGTAAAGAGGTGCTAAACGTGGAGTAATAAACAATTTCACCTCAGTCTAAAATTGAGATCAGAGATCTCCGTGTTAGTTGTGATTGACCATTTCTAAATTGAAAATATATTTACTAGTTTCTTCAAGTCAAATTTGAGACTTAAGAGAGTCCTACAGGAGATAAAAACGTGTACGAAGTAAGGTCATTTTATTTTTCGAGGTCCCTACTAAGTATTTTATTGATTACTTCTGAATTCTTAGTTATCACAAGAGATTAGTTTTCCATGTCAGTGTCACCGTAGTAAGTGACGAAGGTACATCTTACTATAACTTGAGAGGAGTCTAACTGACCCTTTTCCTTTCCTTTACTCATAGTACTCCAAGGAAGTTTGATAAGTCTTCTGTAATGAAACACGTCTGGTAGACTGACACGTAAATGTTCCAGTTGTATATTTTTCATGAATGACTTTGACATTCTATCCCGTACCGTTTTTGTGGTAAATTAAATAAATCTCAAGATTATAATTATACAATCACGATCGTAGACAATGATTCTCAGAAACATCCATTTTCATCTAAAGTGGTTACTAATTGTATTTTAAATAAAGGGGTAAATTTACGTGAGTGATACACGGTTCACGATACGGATCACAAAATAGATCCCGTATAGTTTGAGGTGTTATGACAGTGATAAAAGAGTCACAAACCAACGAAGGTTTTAAGTACACAACTTTGGTTACACTACTATGATCCTCCGTCTCGGAAACCCTCCACTATCCTAGTACTCCTACCTCGACCCTAATCACGGTAATATTTTCTCTAGAACCTCTCCGGAGAGTGGGGACGATGGGACACTCCTGTCTTACTCTTCTGCCAGTAGTTTTTGGTCCTTGGTACGAGAGTGGTCTACGCCTTAGACGACCGTGAGACTAGAGTTCTGAAGAGTCGGAGGTCTTGATACTCTTTACTTACAATCAACAAAGTCGGTGGATCAGATATCATAAGAACAATCTCTTCTGTCTAGTCTGGCTCTGTGACCATTACATCGACGACACCTATTTAATTCCCAATATCTCCGTATTGTCAAACGGGACATATCGTTCGACCATCTATGAATTGGACCGTAGAATATTTATAACAAGATACTTGGTGATGAGATGTTAAATTGAGGTAGGTTCACAGAGAGCCTCTTCCGTGACCGTTGGGTGAGGTCAGGAGAACGGACCTTTTAGGGTACCTGGCTCCTCGGACCATCCGACGTCAGGTACCCCAGCGATTCTCAGTCTGTACTGACTCGCTGAAGTGAAAGTGAAAAGTGAAAGTACGTAACCTCTTCCTTTACCGTCGGGTGAGGTCACAAGAACGGACCTCTTAGGGTCCCTGTCGCCTCGGACTACCCGACGGCAGATACCCCAGCGTTTCTCAGCCTGTGCTGACTTCGCTGAATCGTCGTCGTCGTCGTCGTCGTTCACAGAGACCTGTGACTCGTACAATTACATATACCACAGAGGGGTCTATGGTCTATCGAATCGGTGATTCAATAATAGATTCTCAATTATTACATTGTCATGAGTTACCAGATTGGAATTAAAATGAGAAATGATGAAATTTAAAAATGAAAATTCTTTTCCTTCGATAATAGGTACGGTAGATTTCCTTAAGTCGTTATGTAGATCCATGATAGTCACAAGTCTAAAAGTTAAAGTGTTTATCTCCACAACGTGTAACCAAATATATTTTTTTTAGATAGATATACTTGAGTAGAAATATACCTATATGGTCAGTGTTTACACCTGTGTTCGTTTTGACCAAACTTAGTCGTTGTAATTACTTACCAGAATATCAAGGACGAAATATTTAAGTTATCTTTTCTTTCTTTTTAGTTCATAGAAAGATTTTCGGTAATAAAGGAATAACCACCCGCCGTCAACCCACTGTCGGCCCACTTCCGGTCGTTAGACAGTCTTACTTCTCGTCCGGTCCTACCTACCCTGTAAACAATCTAGACACACAACGCCCTCCCACGACTCGTTTAATCTTCCATATGACTCCTGTCACCCTCGGTCCGAAGAGTCCACTCTTTTCTTCCGTGTTCGTACCTTTCCTCTTTCGTTCTGTTTTGAAACGTACAACTAAACCTTAACCTCCGTAATACTTAAGAGATTGTCTGTGGAGTGGCTATAACTCTGTTTACGCATACACACAATACATATGTGGATAAACAAAGTGGTAAATCCTTTGTATCCCCGTCACTCTAGTCCGAAGATTTATAATAAGAAGTGTTTTCTTGAGTTCCGTGGTATCCATTTTCGAGTTCAATTCCGTCACTCTCATGTACTACTCAGGTCTAGTCGAACTCGGTTTTCCTTTGTTTCAATACTTTCTTATTGCCTCACTCGCCTTTACTCACACTTCACCTAGGGTCATCGGACTGAACTCTTTTAAATTTGTAGTGTCATTTCTCAGCAATAGTTATCTAATATTAGGTAACTTCTGTTCTCCTCAGGTAGTCAGGTATTTTAAATTTCGCTTCCTCTCCCTATCTCATATCCTCTTCCTTTTCCTTCTCCCCTTTCTCCTCTTTTTATTCTTCCCTGTAATAAAAGATTTTCAACTTACCGTTCCGTATGTATGTCTACCTTAATCTTTAGTGTACTGTAGTTGACCTCATTTACTAATTCAAGTTCTTTAGAGTTACGCACGATTTTAGGATACCCACTTTCACCTAGTTCCTTATCTTAAAAATATCTCAGAGGTTTGTAGAAGGGTATTTTTATAGACACTTTATCTTTACCCCGTTTTATTGATATCTCATCTTTTGATCGTTTGTTATAGAGTTTGTTCACTAGTTTAAGTTGTAGTGATTTTACCATTTATAATCATAATAACTATGAACTTTCCTTCCTTTGTCTTTTTTTTAGGTCGTAGTAAAGACACGGTAAGATCTGTTTTTCATATAAACAACCAGATTAGTACTCTTTGATAGTAGTTGGGGTGCGATTCTTTATCAGATATTTTACGAACGAAAGTTCCTAAAGGGACCATCAGGTCCCAAACTCTGAAGCACGAGGTTTACTTTCCCCGAGGTTAAGTTATGGACCACCCCCTTTATTCTGGAATGTACGACACTTCATTTATATATATATAAAAGGTTCTTTTCTACTTTATATTCTTTTTCTTTGTCATCACCAAACCAACCCGTTAGACCGTGACTTCGAATATTCGATTTATATCTTTCCCGTCAAATGGTTCGAAGAGAGACTTCTTTACGGTTGAGTACTGGTAGAAGTTGTGTTGTCTGGGAGAAGATCGTAATCGAGACAAAAGGACGAATTTTATGAGGACACACTCCCTTCGATTTGACGATGGGAGATGGGATCCGTCTATATATATAGTTTAAATCGTCTCTGTTCAAACGTTCCGTTCGAAAGTTATTCGAAATCAAACCCGACTACTGGTTAATACGGGTCAAGTGTATTTTGGTGTTCACGTCGCATGCATTAGGCATTATTATCGAAGTCCCGAATGTCTTCAAAATAGACGTTCTACCAATTTACGAAGTGTAGTTAGAAACATTTGAGTGTTGGAGGACGAGTTATGTGACCAAGTTGTTTGTTCAATTTGAATTTTGGTATATTCATTCGTAAAAATTTTGATTCCAAAACGTAAGAAACGGAAAGTCTTGTAGCATATAAGTCCACGGTTAAAAGACACAGTGAAAGATCCGTTTAGACTCTAGAGGTTTTAGAACAATTTTGGATTTAGAAAGGGGGTTTGGGGATTACAACAACAAGTTCTGTGTAATATAGTTTGTTTTCCTTTGGAGATTTAAGTCTGGAAGAATTGGACTAAAATATTTGGTTCCGACACATCTTCCAAAGACGAATATAAATTATCAATTAGTTTCCCAAATTCTTCGTGTGACTAAAAAGAGAGTCAAATTGTTATAAAACGGAATAGATTTCTAACTCAAGTCAAAAAAAAGAAACACTTTACAGGGGGGAGGGGGCGGGCTAAGAGAGAGAAACGGAAATCTACAAACGAGATACAGGTTTTGTGAGAAAAGAACTGTAAATAGTGTTTACCAGTCTTTTATTGTTTTTCGTGTATCTAGAGGAGTTTGAGTATACAATACTTAGACCAATTACCGATAAAACTTGAAATAACCCACGACAATTTTTATGACTCCAAATCTCTTTTACATGTCCAGAAAGTACGGAGGAACTGATTGAAATGATAAGTACATAGAAATATTCGTGTTTTTCGTATCGACACTTCATTACTTTCATTTTCTTTATCTTCTTTTTTTACTGTGTACCTTTCTCCCCTCCGTTAAAACTTCCAGGGTTCCTCGATTCCATTGTTAAAAACTTGAGGTCCGTTCCTTTTGTTCAAACTTCTGACATTGTATCTCCCATCTGCGGTTCTTTCTTCTCCTTATACCTTTTCGTTCGAAAAGAAGAATTCATACAAGAATGAGAAATAGAGAGAAAAGGAGGATATTAGTCATGGAGATTGAGTTCAAATTGTTTCGACTGAGACTTTCAGTCATTTACAGAGGAAGTAGGTCGGTGACTGGGACCATATAGGAGGGACTGGAGAAGGTGATTGTTAAATGAATGTATTCTTCTGTTTCATGTAAAAGTCTAACACGGCGTGTGGGTACGAGAGTTCGCGATCTGATGTGTGAGTGTGTCTCAGATTTCAAAAACTGTAAGTTCTCAAAGATGATGTTAGTCCGACGTTAGTCAGAAACAAAAGATCCTTATGTCTAGAACGGTTGTTGGATGTATAGATCACAACTAGAACATATAAACCGAGGAAATCAGAATGTAAAGGAAAAGACAGGGAGAGTAGAGATTTACAGGTTGAGAGTGAAGAGAAAGTCTTAGGTCGAATTCGCGATGAAAGACTAAGGTTGTTGATCGTCATTAAAAGGTAAAAAGCTTCAGACTCAACGGTTTAGACCAAGTGATGACACAAAAAAAAAAAATTTGTAAAGGACGAAGTAAGACACCAATGTAAACTCAGTCAGAGAAAAGATGATGTGACACCTGGTATCTTTCTTTTCTTTATTGTATACCCTACACACTGTAAAGTGAGACTGGGACTATGGAATTATTTCATTTCGATAAATCGTCCCTCAGTCTTCACCCCCCCTCCCCTCTATGTACTTACTTACAGGATTTCTCATCTATACCAAAGTAAAACATTTGTAAAATTTCAACAAATATAAAGTTGATTTGAAATGGTAAATATCCTTATTTTCTGAAGACTGAAAAAGAATAAGGTAACATATAAAAACCGTCACAAAGATAAGGAGACATCACCCGCTCAGATTCGGTACTACTACCACAAAGTGAGTTAAAAATAAACCAAGGATAACGCCCTCCGAACAGAACTCGTTAATACGATAGTTTATTTTTATCTGTTCTGAGAACAAAAAGTTACTCAAATACAATATCAACCTCCACCGACTTAAGTGAGAACAGTTATTCATTTGGTCGTTGTTTTTTTTGTCCCCTACCACTATTTGATACTTGTTTTGTGTTCTCCTGTTATATCGTATGTCAAGACCGTCCTCCGT
Organism: Capra ibex; assembly: GCA_006410555.1. Classification (NCBI taxonomy): domain Eukaryota; kingdom Metazoa; phylum Chordata; class Mammalia; order Artiodactyla; family Bovidae; genus Capra; species Capra ibex. The sequence continues at coordinate 4,894,218 of SJYO01018757.1, read as the reverse complement.
AACACTCACAAGGAAGTCTAATCTATCGACTTCTATCTGACACAATTATTCGTGGTACATTCATCTCGAGACTACTTTTCCTCCGACGAGACTAGGTCCTCTTTGAGGAGTGTACGTCTCTCTTATAGATACTGTTTCAGGGGTTTCGTCCTGTTCACTCAGACGACTCTTGTCTTCCTTGCCTCCCTACGTCCCTGACACCAAATTCCCGATCTATCTCCGCTCTACCACCGGTCTAACACATCCTTGAACATCCCGAACCATTCTTCGAACCCAAAATGATGTACATTACCTTTCGGTTGTCTACCATATACTTAAATTTACTGTATTTTAAATAAGAAAATCTTCTAATCTCAGGGACAACACACTTCCTATAATGACCTTTCTCGGTTGTCCTTTACGATCTTCTAAGTGACCTTTGATCCACTTTTAACCACCATGGTACTGAACGGGGTTCCCTTCATCCCACCCTTATCTTTCTTTACATGTTGATTCCCTACAAAATCTCTTTCTCTGTTATCCTGATCGACTTTTATTCTGTACAACCCTTCCTTACTAACTTTCTCTTTTTACTTCATACCTAAGTAAGATTTAAAAGAAGGATCAAAGGGTTACTTCATTAGTACCCAAGATTAGAGATCAAAGACCGTCAAAACCAATGATCGTAAATGTATAATGAATCGTTAAACGGACAATAAAAAAGGTAGTACGAAACTAACATTTTTACAGTTCAAACCTACTGCGGTATTGTAAGAAGGAAGATGGACTGTTTAAGATTGAGTAGAAAATTCAGAATAGACAAGAAAGTGGAGAAGAAATTTCGTATGTAACTGAGGTGGGAGTGTGTTCTCAGTCCTGTTGAGAAGATGTAGTAAACAACATGTATAAAGGTACTCTTGTTACTATAAAAAATTCAAGAACTAATTTAAGAATAGTAATAGTGGTTATATGACTTGGGGGTGTCTTGTCTCTGAAAAAGTGAGAAACATTGAGAATATTGTGTCATAAAAGTCTTACTCATTACTCATGTATTTTCTTTTTTTTTTTTTGAAACCACTAAAAGAAAATGAATTTGATACCTTTGACCAGTGACATAGTGAATTCTTAGAAGTCATCAGTGGAATTGTGAATTTTTCTGTCGAATTAGGTAAGCATGTCCAGATTTATAACCTTTGAAGAATGTCACTTAAGTTTAGAAAAAGTTAAAAAGTAGAACTAAAATCACGATAGGTGTGTAATTTACCTATTCCATACGGTTTAAGTCTTGATGAAAATAGTGTGACATCACTATTTACTCGAAGTCCTTGAATTATATCTTATAGGAACGTGATATGTCCTCATGCAGATTATATTTTAAGTAATTGAAGATTTTGAGTTGTAATATAAATATCCTGTAACTTGTAAGTTAAACGTCATTTCTTATAATACTTCGTTTATATTTCAGGGGTTTCCTTATTAATTATTAGTCGTACTGGATCTTCATCTGACTCTTGTTCCTTTGCATATGTACTGGGTAGTTAGAAGAGTAATATATTTCCGATAAATTAAAAGAAATTTATAGTTTATATACGTACAAATATGTATATCTATATGTATGTGTGTATTTATACACAAAACTTGAATAAGATGAATTTTCGTCATTTCATAAAGGGTAATATTTACTTAAGACTACCTCTATAGACGTTTAGACGATAACTGTAAAAGGGTCGGTCTTAAAGGGATCATTGTTATAGAGGATCAAGATGTCCATGTCTTTCTTGACGTTTCGTTTCCTCTCGTGTGATCTAAGTCCGCATATACCCAAGTTTCCGTTTGAGGACGATCGGGACACTGAAATTCCCTAATAGTAATAAGACGGAACTTTAACGACGAAGAAGTAGGGACACTTTACGATAATATAGGGAAACAGTACCCAAATACTGTGTCAAATTTACTTTTTTTTCTTATATTTAAAACATTATCTCTGAACGTAATTCATTCGTGAGTTGTTTGTGGTAGTATTTTATCATGTAATAATGATAATAGAATAGTTTACTAATCGTTGCGATCCTTTCAGACAGTCCTTTTAAAGGACTGCCTTTTAAAAGGTCCTTTTAAACATTTACCACAACCTCATCAGTCTCAACTTTTCTGTAACCCCAGTGTTTTCGGCATACTACACTGAGATGTCGAAAGTGACTGGCAATGCTTCGAACTTATGACAGATGAGACTCTACTAAATATAATAGTAATTATTTTGATGAGACTTGAATATTTTGTGAAGTTCGTTGGAAACGGAGTATACATCTGATACTATACTGTAAAGACTAAGTTACCAAAATACAAAAGTTATTGAAATTTAATGACTTTTATTTTGTGTCTTAATTACTGTAAATATTCGTTAAATAAGACTTAGACCGAGGCACGAATTCAGAAATGTGTTCTAACAGGATTAAATTAAAAATTTTGTTGGTTTACTCCATCTATAAGCTGGTGTGAAATGTCAAAGATGTCCAATCTTTGACTTCAGACCCCTTCCAGTAAATGTTACACCATCCATGACAAGAATCGGGACATATTCCTAGTTGAGTAAATTGGAAGTTTGACGGAATACTCCTTCGAAGATAATAATGATGGAGATAAAATGTCTAATATTTTTGACTCCAGGTCTCAGAAATTTACATAATGTACTAGTTATTTACTACAGTAGTTCTAAAGTTGGGTCCCTTGGACCGAGAACCCCGGTGACAGAGTTATTATGTTCCACGATAAGGACTTGGAACCATGTTGTGTGTCTGAACTGTCGGACTTTAGGATCGATGAACCGATATAATGGAGTCCAAATATCAGAGGTAAAATTTCTCACGTTTGTCTTTGACTTTCTCCGACCTCTTAAACCGTTTCAGTGTGTCGACTAAGTGTGAAATTGGAGATTTGATACGACGAAGGCGAAAATTTATCGTTTCCGATATGAAAGTTTACCTTTAGTGATTTAGACATGGGTGACCTATACAATAACGTTTGTTGGGTTTTGTAGACGACGATGAATGTCTTTCTTCGAACGATTTAACCACCCATACAGGAAAGACGAATCTAAATATGAAAGAACAACTTTAAGTAGACACCACTAAACTTTACTCCCTGTAAAAATGCCTTATATGAACTCTCGGTGTTCACACGACTCACACCGTATAAAGTTTGCAATATTAAAGAAGAATACAACAACTTTACACCTAATACTAAGATTGTAGAATTAAAAAAAAAAAAAAAAAACCGGTCCATCCCAGAGACCTCAATTTTCCTAGACGACTGAGGGCGACATTACTCCCACTCCGTCCGTACTGGATCTCGCCAGGGTGAGTCGGTGACCAGACGTCGGGTCACACGGGGAGGGGGGCGGGGCATATTTTTCTCAGACTTAAGGCTGGCTCCCTTCTACCCAAAACTCTGTGATCAGACGGTAGAAGAACCAGACGCCGACGACGACGATTCAGTGCAGTCAGCACAGGCTGAGACACACTGGGGTATCTGCCGTCGGGTGGTCCGAGGGCAGGGACCCTAGGAGGTCCGTTCTTGGGACCTCACCCAACGGTAAAGGAAGAGGTTACGTACTTTCGATCGAAAGACTAATTTGAGTAATAAGGAACTCGGTCGCTGGGCAGAGACCTAAATGACGGGACGGAACGTCGGTCGTCTCACTCGAACCCGAGGTACTGTGGTACACTAAACTTATGTTGTCAAAATTTACCTAGTAACAATAATCAGTCTTCTCGTCTGAATTTATTCCATTCGATTCTAGACTTTAAGCCATTGATTTGTAAACAAACCTACTCATGTATTTAGAGACCACCCTCCACCTCCCCCACCCCTAGTGAATTTCGTGAATCCAAAAAGTCCCTCCCTTTTGTTTCGTAAATATTAATAAAAGAAATGAATTTTTGAGTATATACGTTATTTAAATTATTTTAAACTTTGTTATATCAGAACTAGTAAAGGATAAACATCATTTACGATGTAGGATAAAAAGGACATCTATTTGATAAGTTGACGGTTTTAGTATCCGTAATAAGGAGAGGTCATTGGAGAAGTGACTTATCTGTCCCTTACTTTTACCACTGTGTCGTTGTGACTTTAAAGATTGACTAATTTTGAATGGTGTTTTGTTGTCCGTTTTGCATAAGAAAAATCTCGACATATGATCCTAAATATAAACTTTTATATCGTACACGATATATAAAATTATGTACTTTTGATTTTATATTTGTTTTTCAATTCATATTTATATTATTAACGTATCTAGTAATAAACATGGATCTTTGTGTCCGAATCGACACCTTTCAATTATATGTAAAATACAACCCTTTTGTTACGGAATATTTGTTGTATATTGTTTGTACATGTTCCACGACCTTATATATTATTCGTAGAATATACGTAATACGGACGATAAGAAGGGTTGAGTCGGTCAATCTATGATAAGGAGAAACTGTGAACTTTTATTACTCTAATTCCTATAATTTAAGTAACAGGTTTCCGTATATCGACGATTCACCGTCTGGACCGATAGTTTAGATGTATACGGACTAAGATCTTGGACGTGGGAATTGGTAAATGAAAGAGGGTACCCACTTTATAGGGATTTGAGGTATTTTTTTCTTAATAAAATTTATTGATTATTTTAATAAAACTTACTGATTATCATTCTCCTGGTTCTTTTTTCAGTGCCGTGGACCCAAGAGAAAACGAAACTTGTTGCTCATCCAAGTGAAAGTTTCCGGAGGTAAAGAACTCATCTCTCCCCTTCTTTTCCCCCTCTCCCCTTCCTGTTCTCCTGATCGTCTGACCTATGCCCTCTAAAAGAGAATTTTACACAGTGACACCCGGAGATTGAAGTCTTGGTAACACTTGGTAACAAGGTGTTTCTGATACACTTTGTCCTGAGACGTTGGAAGGAGTCTTGTGAGACTCATGCGTCTGTACAGTAACAAATTTCGACACCTCTTCTCTCCGGTGGAATGGATATCTACTTACCTCGGTGTCACCGCCATAAACCCACCGACACAACGACGACGACTCCCTCAACCTGTCGTGGTAAAGGGTACGAGACGGGTGACGGAACGTGGTGATTTGGTTGTCTCCTTGGGCGGTCTCTTCGTACCGACCAAAGGGAAGGAAGGTTCCCTCGTCCCGTTGACCTACACGAACGAAAGAGTCACCAATACCCGAATCCCTTCCTGACCCTTCCCGAAGGGAACCATCAGGACTTAAAAAGTCTGAGAAACGAACGACTCAACGGTCCACTTTGTCAGACGAAACGACAACCGTGGAAACTCGGGCCGAAACCTTAAGGTGACCTTCTCCCCTAATTCGAAAGGAAGAACCGACGACAGCAGAACGATGGGAAACCTTAATTCGAACGTTAAAATCTCCAGAAAAAACCTCGGTATAGGTAGTAGACTAGAAAGAGCAGGAACTGGTCGAAAAGTCATGTTTGAAATGAAAACAGGGACAAGAAAAGGAGAAAAAGGAAACCGACATCGTTTCTGAAAAATAACGACTCTAAAAACGAAGGTCGAAAACCTCCCCGATTAAAGCCACTGTGAAACCCCGACGACAAACAACTCGGTGGCGATAACTCTGGTGACAAGTTTGGAAGGTAAAGTGGTCTAAGTCTTTTCCGTAGCAGAAGGAAGTGTGGTAGTGACCCAGGACTTGACCGGCTGACGCCCCCGGCATTTCGTCAGGCCCGTAACTGGTCGAACTTAAAGAGTTCGTACCTAAAGACAGGACTCCCTCGACAAAACTGGGGAAGACTCCGTCCCCCGAAGTCAGACAGACGTCTGCCACACCCTCTCCACCGACCCGAACGGACGAAGTGCCACTCGTACCACCTCCACCGTGACACGAACCGTAAGTACCTGAACGACGCGGTACCGAACGACCACGAGCCCCTTCCCTACCGACTCCGTCCCCCGACGACGGGACGTCAAGGCCCTCCGACGTACAATGGTAAATGGGGACTTCTACCAACTCCAGGAAACCTCCTTAGACCTGTACCAATTCTTGTTTGTAAAAATTTTCCGACTAATCAAAAACTAGTAAATATAGTTCGATGAAAAACTCCCGATATTCTTTTATTCCGGATAACAGTATATTCATGAATGTCATGTGATCACAATTGAATGAAAGGTGAGTCGTTAGAGTAATACTATAATTAAAAATATACTGATAATGTTGTGACTACTTACGATCTAATTTTCAGAATTTTTCGATTTGGTTTTTTTTTTTTTCTAAAATATTATAGTATATCTTCTTTTTTTTACTCAAACCTCAATTCTCTAGAGTCGTATTTAAACTCTTGATATATCGTAAATTCTTGGTCTATTAAGACCAGTACAATAAATGGACTTCAAAGTAGATGGTATTTATGGAGGGAGAAGGTAGGAGAAAAAGACTCTTTACCTTACTATTTTTTAATTTAATAGATAAATACATTTTTTCCGTTGTCACTATGACAATTGTATGATCTATAACAGTTTAATTACGTTTCAACAGAACTACTTTACAGGTTTCCTTTATCAAATGATTTCTTAGAAAATTATTATAAGGTCCTAACCTCAGGTAATTTGGTCAATTTATAATTATTTATAGTTTGATGTTACGAAAGTGAAAAGTGACAAAAGAAGTTCCCATAGTTTTACGTACTATTTTTTGTACATTAATTCAGTTGACCATATCTTATGAACGGGATGGATAAAAAGTCTCCTTTTTACATGTATTTTTCAATTATTTCTTCAATCTCTGTACTTCTCTCCAATTTAACGAATAGCTTAAAAACATACTCAATCCAAAAGAAAAAATTACTTATACGGATTTTATTATATCATCTAAACACTACAAAGATAATTATTTTTGTTGACATATCTCTTTACACCCGAAGTGACCACCGAGTCGTTATTTTATAGGTAAACGTTATGTCCTCTACGTCGTCGTTGGCATCCAAGCTAGGGACCCAACCCTTCTAGGGGACCTCTTCCTTAGTCGTAAGGTGAGGTCATAGGAACGGACCTTTTTGGGTGCCTGCATCCTCGGACCGTCCGATATCAGGCACCCCAGCGTTCTCAGTCTATACTAAATCACTGATTTTGTTGTTGTCGTTTATCTGTTGATAAAATATAACTTAATCATGTGGTTGTAACTGAAGATTAAGAGTGATTCAAAGGATGTTAAGGTGTAAAGTTGATATTTTTAACCACATTAAGACACAAATTTTTACGAAGTGATTTTACATCATCAAGTGACTATTGGGTTTTGTGAATGTACCATATAAATTTAAACTTTCGTATCCTGTTATGTAACTAAAAAAAATTTGTCATAAATTTCAGACAATAACACAGGTAAAGATCTTATAAATATTCCGAGGTAAACCAAATATTTGTTTATCATTCTATAAGAATTTGTCATCTTCATAGACTGATTAAGGTCTGTTTGTTCTAAGTTTACAGGTTACAGAGTCTATGGAAGTCAGAGACACTTACCTAAAGTCAAGAAATGAACATAGACAAAATTCATACTTCACTTCACTTCACTTCAGCGATTCAGTACAGACTGAGAAACGCTGGGGTACCTGACATCGGATGGTCCGAGGAGGGAGGTACCTTAAGAGGTCCGTTCTCATGACCTCACCCCACGGTAACGGAAGAGGCCAAAATTCATATCCAATAAGGTTTAAATGGAGTGAATGTCTAAGGAAAGTCTTTGACAATTGTAAAGTAACATTAGACTCAGTAAGAGTCATCGTCTGTCTCATGTGACTAATGGATGTCAATCTTTACGGATAGTTTGTAAAAAAGTCTTGTCGAGGATGAATAACCAGTCCAGAGTGAAAGTGGAGTGAAGGAGACGTTTTTTTTTGTTTTTGTAGTAAACGTGGGGGTGGAGACGAGAGGGATCGTAGTTCAGACCCAATCCACTGTTGAGAACACACGATTGAGTTAGTATAGGTTGAAAAACGGTGGGGTACCTGACATCGGGAGGTCCGAGGAAATAGGTACCTTAAAAGGTCCGTTCTTACCTCACCCAACGGTAAGGATATGCTCCCCTAGAAGGGCTGGGTCCATAGCTTGGATGTGGAGAACTCAGAGGACGAAACCGTCCATAAAAGAAATGGCGATATAGTGGACCTTTCGAGGATGGTACCGAAAAATAAAGAGAATCATATCGGTAATATTGAAGTGATATTAACAGACAAAGAAGATAATTTAGATATATATACCAGGTACTTTCGTTTCTGGTATATAATACCAGATATAATACGTATCAAGATATGATACATGTGTCATGCAAGATACACATCCTGTGATTCATAGACTGTAAGTAATTAAGTTAGAAAGGTTGTTGACGTTCTTTAAAAGTAGTAATTGGAGTAAAACGTACACTTCTTTGACTTCGTGTTGCTCCAATTCATTGAACCGGTTGTAATGTTTTAAACATTCACTGTTCAAACTCTTGACTTAAATCGAACCCCAAGATTCAATTAAGACAGTTTCTGATACAGTATTATAAAAGTTTACATATATCACGATTTATGTTAAAATGTCAAAGACTTTCACTATTCCTTATTGTGACAAGGACCTGAGACCTTTGTGTCTTCTATCAGTTACAGTTTGATTACGAACTTATCTTAACGTTTTACTTGAAATAAAGAACTAATGGACCCAAGTTGACCTTTGATTCTTATGTGGGTTCGTTCTACTTAAAAGAGTTCAAGTCACTGAACACATGTACAGACACTTAAAGTGTCTCACTTGAATGATAAAGTCACTAAAAACAGTTGTAGATACCGAGATAAAACTGATAGATGTCTTTATAATTAGTCACGATAAATCAAGGATGCTAGAGATCCTGTACTTAGATCCGTGTTGTCGACAATTTCAAATGACTCATCGATATAACACGTTTCAGGATCTACGGGGTTCTGTGTTTGACCAGTCTCCTTTCTTTAACCTAAGTGTTTTCTACTTACCGTATATGATTCACAATTTACTCGTCGTCCACCCTTCCTTTTACCTTTTCAAGTCTTCACGTGGTTCCCGATATGTTATAATTTATTCTAGTTCTGTTTACTCGATTCCCTCTATGTGTCTGTAAGTACCGTCCTCCTTATATCCTAAAAAGGTCTTTTGATACACTTTTAAGTAAGATACATAAATGAAAATTTATTATACGTGTATAAGTATAACCCTAAGTCTCAACCTCTCTTTGTTTCATGGGGGTTTCACTTTCGTATCAGACGACATAATAACAAATATCCTTGTATTACCGGGGTATAACTTAAATAGAAGTGAAAGAATGTAACTAGGGTTTTCAATAAACGTTATAAACAATAAGATCTTACTTTTATAATAATTACTAATAATGCTTGTATTATTACAGATGATCGATGATTGTAAAATAACTTCCAAGAAATATAAAAGAGTGTAATCGTAAGTGTTGTTGGACTACTCTACTCTTCCCAAGGATAGACAAAAAAGCCCGAAAAAAAAAAATTACATGTTAAAATATTAATGAAACGGATAGAAAAAAACCCCTTCCCGAAGATAAAGATTATGTGTGAACATATTCGGTTCCCAAACTCCCAGATTTGTTGAGTAAGTCACCATGTGTTGATCAATCATTAATAACACACCGATCTTAACTAGGGTGTACACACTAAGATCAAGGGTCCATCACGAGCACCATTTCTTGGGTGGACGGTTACGTCCTCTATATTCTCTGTACCCAAACTAAGGACACAATCCTTCTGGAGGGGTCCTCTTCTCTTACCGTTGGGTGGGGTCATAAGAACGGACCTCTTAGGGTACCTGTCTCCTCGGACCGCCCGATGTCACGTACCGTAGTGTTTCTCAACCTGTTGTGACTTCGCTGAATCGCACACACTAAGATCTCGGTTTCGAGACAACAACGATATGCTACACACTGTAAGATTCACACACTACATTCCCAGAGTCTGAAGTCACACACGAAGTCAGTGACCCCTAGGATGACTTACGGGTAGTGAACACGAAATCGTCTAGACGTCCTCCGGGACTCTAGGACGTAAAGATTGTTCGATGGTGCACTACGGTTGCGACGACCATGTCTGGCACGAAACTCTTTATCTCAAACTTGTCTAACCCTTTAGTCCCGTTGACGACTTTAATAGTCGAAATTTTCTTAACAAAGAATACTATCACAGGTTTAATCGATTTAAGTAATTTGAAAGGTGTGGATACGTCGTAATTAGAACAAATGAGACACTTGAAGACCTTCGAACCGTTCGAGTTGGAAGGGGTCTGCGAACCGTCAAACACCATTCCCTGGTGATTTTCGTTTTCTTCGGATAGTCCAAAAGGATTACAGAAAATAAAGTAGTAAAATCGTGTATGAATCACACATAGAAGACAAAGACGTTAGTCCAATTCTTCAGTCCCCTAAGGAGACGACGGATGGACCCTAAAAACCACTTCTACTCTCCTCTCCCAGTTTTTTCCTGGTCAGTCCTACGAGAAATTCTCACGATTACAATCGATCTATCTGACGATAGTGGCAAGTTCATCTCCCCTTTAAGTTGTAGTAGTGCCAACTTGTACTCTGTCCTCCCTGAGGTTTAATACTGTAGATATAGGTCGGGTGTCAGAGTCAGTATGTTGTCGACATGTTAACAGGAGTCCACTCGTGTGTGTCTCTTCTGTGAGGAGACTCGAGGTGAGAGTCAGACGGGGGTAGAGCTGTGTCAGCGTTACTCCACGAAGTCCAAAGTACTTCTCGTGTTAAGTATCCAGTGACACGTAGGTCCCTTGTAATCGTATTACTCACAGAGACCCGAAGAGTGTTCTTTCCGACGTCTTGTTATCGGTGACTTTACTGTCGGAAAGTCGAGACTGTCTCATCCCCGGCGGTGTGTAAGACGAGAGACAAGGTAAATGTAGAAACCATCATTCGTCGGACCAGAGTGTCTACACAAAGACTCACAACAATTGAGTCGAAGATACTTACCAATCGACCCATACCCCTTTTGGTGTCGATACATGTCGTGTTTAGATTTCCGTAAGGACGTTGTTTGAACATCGGACACAAACGTCCCCGAGGAGAGACGGATTTGACAAGGAACAGAGACTAGAGGTTTCTCTTCCCACGAACATGAGGACAAGAGAAGGAGGGGAAGAGGTGGTGGTGGTTAAGGTAATGTTGGTTATTGGTTAATAAATGATTGCCGAATGAAAGAGGTCTATGAAACTATATACCATAGTGAGACTCTCGAGATTGCTGTACGGAGCAAATTTAAGTATTATTGGATGCTATATTAATACTAAAGATGATAATATATTACTCTTTTGACTTCGAGTCTCTTTCGTTGAACGAGGTTTAGTATGTATGTCATTTTAAATCTTCTCTCTGAGTTTTAACCTTTGCTCCGAATACACTGAGGTTTTAAACCTTCTAAAACTATGAGAGAAGAAAGGTATACAGGCACCGGGTGGGTCTTTTAGACGGTCATGCCAAGAGGTCTTTCAGTACGAACAGTGTTGTCACTTCCTTTAGTCTATTGAGGAACTTCACACCCAAGGAAGAAGGAGTTGTTTATCTCCTCTTATATGTACCCCTCCTATAGTATGTTCTATGATAAGTCGATCGGTATATGATAGAGAACCCTGTAGGATGACTGTGGTAGGGAGACTCGACTACAATGTCTTCTAAAATTAAGAACGAGTCTTTTGTCGATTTAGGTGTCAATTAAAAATCAATCAAGTATGACTTTTTTTTTTTTTTTTGACTACTGGACCCTTTTTACGGTTAGACAAGATTTTAATGATGTGCCTCCATTTACACCGTCAGTGTTGTCCGTATACCCTTCAAATCTATTTCTGCTAAGAGACCCCTTTAAACCGCCCAGTCGAAGTCTCGAATCTCCGCACGACGGTTGTCACGACGATCGGCTCTTTGCCTGGTCCCTCGTGGGAGTCAATAGAGAGAGAAGAAGGAGTGAGTCGTGATACGACAAGTCTACGTTTGTTTGGTCAAAGTTCAATGTTTCATTCCTGTTTCTCGCACACATGAGTGAGTGAGTCAGTACAGGCTGAGAAACGCTGGGGTACCTGACATCGGGGGAGGAGACGGGTACCCTAAAAAAGTCCGTTCTTATGACTTCACCCAACGGTAAAGGAGGAGGTCCTCTAGAAGGGTTGGGTCCCTAGTTTGGGTGTATGGGACGTAACCGTCCACCCAAGAAATGGTGACCCAGTGGAACCTTCGGGTTACTGTTTCATTGTTGGTGGTTTTTATTGTTGTCGTGGAGGGAAAAATTTCATCAGTGACAGATCGGCCGTAACACCAGTCACTGTTACATACCAGGGATGATTTATAAGTCTAGTGACACCTTCCCTCCTTTACTAACTAGTTACATCAGTACCATTAATCGAACCATTTATTAATCTAAGAGTAAAACATTATTATATGGTTTTCTGAAACTTGTAAAACTTTCAATTTTTTTTTCCTCGGAAGTCTAAATTTATATCGAACAATAGTTGACCGGGACCAAATGGAGTGGTGTGACAGAGGGTATTTACTATCAACAGTTTTACGGAGTTAGTAGTCAAAATACTACTGAGTTGTCTTTGTACCTTACGACTATGTCCCTGACATCTCCGAGACAGGTAGGACGTGCACATCCATAACACGGTATAAATTCCACTCTCACGACGAAACACCTGATGACGTTCTAAATCCCTTCGAAGTCAAGTGGTCGGTCTAAGAACTTTGTATGGATTAAATACATATTCCTACATATTATACACATGTGGAGTTATACACTCGTACATATGTATCTTCTGTTGTATAAATTAACAGATAAATTAGCATAGTGAACTAGACACATGAATTAATGTAATGGAGTATTTTTAGGGGTTCTAATTGGACTTCAACAGTACAGTAATATCCAAATATATTATTAATTCCTTTATTTCGTTTTTCAGTACCGTCTTATGTATTTAGTGGTCATTTCCCTGTATTATTCATTTTATATAAACGTAACGTAACTTTTCTTTTATTTTCAAGTAAAAAACAGAATATCGTTAAAGTCTCATTAAAAATTTTTTATGAATTCTTGATCTATTGCCACAAAATTTTTTGGTACTCATTATGTTGTAAATGTAATTTGGATATCAAATTTTTTTTAGTTAAAACGATTTAAGAGACATAGTTCAGATGGTTTAGATATAACTTACATTCACTTTCTTTTGTGGAGGTGTGGTCTTCGATGAAGTAATCTTAGATCCTTTTGTCTTTTGTCTAGAGAAAACCTCTACACGTCCACGGTACATTCTTAGTGTACCCTCTTTATATTTCTCTGTCCTCGTACGGGATACGACGACACCGTACAAAGAATCGTTGTGTCTTTTTGTAGAGAGACGATTCTTTGAGACAGTTCATTATACACAAGTGCCTAGTATTAAATCTTTCACTTAAGGTTATCTCGGTCCTTATAAATGTAAGTACTATTGTGATTTGACAATTCGACGAAAGTATAAATAGTACAGTTGAAATATTTTGTTAATAATTCCATTTGATGAAGTCAGTATTTTTTATACAGGGTTACTTGGTGCCGTAAAAAAAGGGTGTCCTAGGGACTAAAGGTGACTTATCCATAAACTAAAAAGAAATTTCGTATGTAAACAGATCTCATTAAAATATCCGAGGTGTTCGTTTGACGATTTACGATCACAGTCTTATATAATAAGTAACAGTCAAAGACTTACCGTCCAGTAGTTCCCTTCTTTGAACCTGAGGGGTTTCTTTACGAAGAGATGTTTGTTACGACAGAAGTAAAGTGACAAAGAAGACACTTTAAACAGGGATGATGTAAGGTAAAGTTGTCTTACCACCTACCGTAACGAAAAATAAAATTGTTGTAAAGATAAATCGGAAGAGACGTTCACTATTAATTAGATACCGGTATAAGTGACTATAAAATTAGGTAAACCACTTTCCTCGTGTGATAAAAAACCAAACATAATATAATTCTACTATAATCTACATAGTAAACTTCACACCAAACACTAAGAGATGACTAAAAGGAAATAATCTATTCAGTGTTTTAAGGTTTATTCGATAAAAATGGTAGGGTTTGTACACTCTTCGATGATACGAAAGTTTTAATACAAAAATTTATTCTTCACTTTAACAAAATTAACACTTATTCAGAAATGATACATAATGTTTAAGATCTGTAAGGGGTTAACTAAGTATATTGAGTAGTAAATTCTGAATTCCTTTCATCTTTCATGTAAAAAGTAAGTCTTCGTAAGTCCCTCGTGTAATGTCTATCATACTAATAAAAAAGATCGTTTTATACATAATTTGTATTTACAATATGATAGATTATTGATTTTTCTTTTCCGTTAATCTTATGAGTTCAGTCATGAAAGACTTAAGACAGTAACATTGTGACATTAGAAACTTTTTAGAACAAATTGAAAGTGGAATAAACCTGTACGGGTCCTATACATACGTTTGATCAACCAGTGTCTCTAGTTGAATAATAGACTATCTTATAAAAATCTACAATAGGATGGTGCTTTGTAGAGGTACAGTTTTTCCAATTTATTAAGAATAGGTTTTTCTACATGGTGTCCTTGTCAGATTTCCTATTTAATACTTGACAAAGTATACACTACAAATATAACCGAAACAAACGAGATATCAAACTCTATTATAAAACCGGTATACCGAAGGGTCCATCGTGATCACAATTTCTTGGACGGACGGTTACGTCCTCTGGATTCTCTGTGTCCAAGTCAGGGACCTAATCCTTCTAAGGAACCTCCTTCTGTACCGTTGGGTGAGGTCATGAGAACGGATCTCTTAGGGTAGAGTACGGACCGTTTTGAGGACCACCCGATGTCAGGTATCCGAACGTGCCTCAACCCGTGTTGACTTTACTGTCGTGCGTACGTGTAAACCGTTATATTTTATCGTTACTAATTAAATTTTTACTATAACCTTAATGACTGTACTTCAACGTAAGAGGTACAATTATATTTTACAGTGTATTGTATATTTTGTTTAAGAGGTCCGGTCTTATGACCTCACCCATCGGAAAGGGAAGAGGTCCCCTAGAAGGGTTGGATCCCTAGTTTGGGTCCAGAGGGTGTAACGTTCACCTAAGAAATGGTCAACTCGGTGTTCCCTTCGGGTGCTTATGACCGCACCCATCGGATAGGAAAGAGGTCACCTAGAAAGATTGAGTCCTAGCTTGGTCCCAGAGGACGTAACGTCCACGTAAGAGATGGCTGACTCGACACTTCTTTCGGGACATAATATATTACGTTAAATTCGAAATAATAACTGTCAAAGTCTGGTAAATTACGGATGTAAATTATATAATATTTATAAACACTCACACTCTAGTAGGTGAAATTTCCAAAATCATACAATGAAACAACCTTAATTTTCATTACCGATATTAAGTGGTCCTTTTGAAAACGAGAACTCTGACTACATTCCTTTAGACCAATACCAGTTTTTAGTGTATTACATACAGTAGACAGAGGTGGAACGCCAATAACATTTATGACGATGAAAAATCTCTCCGACTTACCGATACCTTTTTACCCTCATAAACCGATAGAAACCTAAAAATGAAAATCTATGGTCTTTAAATTTTTCATAAAGTGAAAGTTTACTGTCAAAAGACAGTTTCACAATCCAGTAGATTTCGTAAAGATCCAAAGAAACGGTTACAATGATCAGTAAAGAATGTTTTTATAATACATTGACATCATAGTACATCGATTTAACCTACGGACTCGTAAGGTGAGTCGTATACACCAGATTCGGACAAATGAAAGGGAATCTTAAAGTGTCGTGTATTTCCGGTAACTGTGAAAGATCTTTTCAGTGTTTTACTCCCTCTATAAAAACACTATTCTTTAACAACAGGTCCTCTTCATATTCAGAAGTCTTTATGAAGAATCTAAGAGTTTAGTTTCTAAAATAACAGATAAAATTTCTGTTTTAGGATTGAAGGTTTATGTATAATAAAAGAAGAAAAAGGTAAATTGCGTTCTTGACCCCTATAATGTGACGAGACAAATATCGCCAAATCTCAGAGGAGGGGTCAACACAAAATTACCCATTCTTTTAAAGTCATTTCACATATCTAGTGGGGATAGTTAAGTGGATACCTAGTGGGTATCTAATGGGAACAGTTAAGACTCATTTTCTTCAGAGTAGTTTAGTAGGTATACTTCGTTAGCCTTTACAAGATCAGTCTCGGGTTTTAGAAAACTGGACCAACTTAATCAGTTTGATTTGAACGGTCGACAAGATGGCGATTCGTATAAACAGTGATAACTTAAAGGACAACGTACCTCTCAATTTATGATGTTTCTCTTCAAATTTTTTGTGATGGAGTTTTAGAACGTTATACGGGAGCAGGGAGTGTCCCGGTGGGACGAGGGTTGTCGTCTCCAAGAACCAAAAGAATACCAAATCTACATTTAATGTGTAAGAGGGTGAACCTACGTACGAGGCTTCCCTATACGTAGTTCGGTCTCGGAGAAATTTATGTGAGACGAGTGTGATGTCTCTTGACACATAGTATATCCATTATATATTAGACGGAAATTGTGTGAAGGTTGACATAGGACAGAAGGAATAGTCATACACCAACCTATAAAGATAGTATATGGGAAAGTTCTTTCATTTTGTTTGGACTATTAAACAGAGAATTTCCTTTTTAATTCCAGTATTATAAATAGATAGGACGACAAAGGTTTCTGATTTATAGGAAGTATTAATACAGAATCTAAGACTAACGAAGTTTGAGTTGAAGGGGTTCGTGAAGTCTGTGAATTGATTAAATCAATTGATTTTGATTCCTAAGTCTCTGTAAAATATGTTCAAATACTGACGTCTTATTTGTAAGTGTTTTGTACTCTTCTGTTTTCTTTTACAATAAATGTACGTAGGTCCTCCTTTAGAAACTCTTTGTCTAAAATTTGTACCCCTATAATGATTGACGAAATTATATTTACTGATGTAAAGGAATTTTATAAGAGGTCTATTCTTTCCAGGACTTCTTTCGACCTTAAGTTCTCCTACGTGAATCTTTTGTATTCTTTCAGGCGACTACTGTAAAGGTGAGGCTTACCACATTGTAACGAGTGTACGATCTAAATCGGACATTAAATACTCCGAGCATCCAATGTGAACACGGAAATACTACATTCCCCTCTTGTGGATGGAAAAAGTAAAGGTAAACGTATTAAACCTCCGAACAAAAACAGTTACGACAATTTCGAGACTGAAGAGGATAAATTTAACCTCCGAGGGACCTGGAACGACGACAACGGACGTCGACCGTGGGATCTCCCTGGACCTTCGGACTTTATCATGTTCTTTTTAATGTAGTAATAACATGTAATGGTTTTCTATATCTTGTCCTCCAAGACTCAACCCTTCCCAATTACCCTTTTATTATTAAATACCTCAAGTCGTTTTTAACAACCAAATTCACTGTTTAACGATTTAAACTCTTAGTGGTCTTTTCCGAACAAAATATACTGGATGAGACGGAGGTTTCATATAATTATTACGTTCTGTTAATCTTTATTTCATTAAGATTGATTTTTTGAGTGTGAATAGTGTACGGACTACTTATTTTGAAACGAATTTCCCCGACATTGTTAAAATACTTTTCGTTCCCTTTATTATAAAATAATACAAGAGTCCTATAATTCGTCGACGGACGTTAATAACAATTCAAAAAAGTTACATACCCTGTAAACAAAAATAGAATCCACCGACATAGAATTTACTTGAATATACAATTATCGTTCTTCTTATTTGAATGTATCATTTGACGTTTCTCGTTTGTGAATGACTTATAGACTCGATCAATTGATAAGATTTTGTACTACACCTCTGGTCCCAATACTCAAACAAGTATGACCTGGGTGGACAGAGTATATTTTTGAAAGTGAGCGAACGGTTTTCACTTCTGGACCTGAAATGGACCAATGGGGTGTTCACACCGATTATTAGTATGTCCGGTACGCTGTTTTTTCTACGTTCAGAGTATTCTTTTTCTATAGACAATCGTCTTGCTATTAGATTTTACGTGTACGTCACCGCCAGCGCAGGCGAGAAAGATATACTCCTTGTTCTGTACTCCTCTATGCACACCTGACAGAATTGTGACCCCTTTCGAACCGTTCGCGATTACATGAATTCAACAAAATGAAGTGGATATTGATTTGTAGTCAAACCTACTAAATAAAGTGACAAATTTGTCAAGGGTATAATTTTAAAGTTCATAAGTCAGTAAAGTTCCTACCACGGATTTTATCCGTTAATGTTATAAAACAAATGACATATGACGTATAAATATTATTTGTTAGGTGTATTTCATTTTGATCTTTAATTCTTGATCATAACCATAAGATCTGTATAAATTTTTGTACTATAATTCGTGACGGTCGTAGAAACGCTCCGGATTTTATACGTTAATGTTATAAAATAAATCACATGTGACGTATAAATATTATTTGTCAGGTGCTTGTCATTCTGACCTTTAATTCTTGATCATAACCGTAAGATCTGTATAAACTTCTGTACTGTAACTCGTGACGGTCGTAGAAACGATCGAAAACGACGGTGGCACACTTGCAGTGACACATGACGAGATTATTTAAGATAAAATTTTCTTTTCATTGTTTTATTAGATCTTGAATATCTCCATCGTTAAATAAAAAAAAATGACTGCAGGAAATCTTTTTCAAATTTTTTTACAAATATAGACAATATGACCTGGGTTATATAATGTTAAAGTGTTAGTAAACGATGGTATAAGTTTTAAATTGAACGGAATAATGTGATGGACTGTATGATAGAGGTATCTAGGAACCCTTTAGTTTGAGAATTTACACGTGATATTTATAAAATGTCATCATTGTCCATATCGGTTTTCCTTACATGTAGTCCTTTTGTGTATGTGGTCGGACTTTTGTCTTTACAACTATAGAACCTTATCAAGTATCGAAGTTTTACAACTGACATAAAACCTCAAATTTATATATACTGACGATTATCAAGGAAGTCGATAAAACGATTAATCTCCAACACAGTATGGGTTCTAATCTTAGAAAGGGTTTACTGAGGTCGTAAATTGAAAACGAGTTTACCTAGATGTCCCAAACATTCAGATCGTATTATTGGTGTCTGTGGTCCTTAACACCTCTGGTCACTAACGTGATACATCTTGAGTTAATTAATTAAACCGATTTACAGGGTTAGTATTATTTTTACTCTTGATCAGGACATCTCAGTCGGTGTCTGAATCTTTCAAGTCAGGTTTGAGTGTAAATATTTGTCTAAGACAATGTTTTAAACGGGACTAACGTTACTTTGATCTACACAAAGATCTTTCGTTAATTTAACGTAAAATTAGTACTGACACTGGGTACCTCGGTTCACTAGAAATCAAGAGTCTTCTTGTTTAATTTTGTTTAAATTTTTAGGTAAACGAGAAGAGTAATGGGATTAAACTGTCACTCGGTCTCGAGATCTAGTAAGTAGTTTCATTATTTTTCTCTTTACTCTGACTTCGTTTTTTTTTTTTCTCTACAAGATAATTTAACTTCTTGATGAATTTTATGTAAAATGTAAGTATTCAGAGTCTTCATCATTATTTTTTTACGAGTGACTTGTACCTTCCAGTAACAAGAAAGGTGTAGGATTAATTAGAGTAAAGAAGACCAAAAAGTAATTTATGAGAGAGTTAAACGGATAGGTCTTAGTCAAATTAATGATACCTTTACTCGTATTCAATCTTTTGGTTCTGTTCCCCTTTTATAAAGTTCAGTTCCGTGGTAGTCGTCAGGAACACCAGTTTGTGACGTATTATACTAAGTAATAATTTCATCACTGATCAATTGGTAGTCAATCTGTGAGAGGGTCACTCATTCTACCGTGTTTATTGACGTAGTATTAGTCTCCCCGTTTTGTGTAAACGAAACCGGAGTGAATCGACATGGTAGTAATTGTAATTTTTTCCTAGTTAAAAGTGTGTAAAATATGTGATAACTAAAAGGTTTGTCATGTATTACGTGACAGTAAATAATATGATGTGACTGAAATTTTATGTATAAAGTATTTCTTCTTTTTCAAAATTTACAATTTCTATTTTCTTACTGGGTCTAACTGGACCACGATTGATGGGGTGTTTTTAGACGGTTACACAGAGTCACGACGAAGTTTTACACGTTATTAGTTACGTTCCGGTAAAGTTTTTCGTTAATATTAGAACAAAATGAAGGTCTTAAACACTGGACCTTTCTTCTCCCAGAAGTTTCATTAAAAAAAGGAACTAAAAGAGATTCGGATCTTGGATCTGAAATCGGGTCAGTATCGTGATATACATTGTTTTGATTTAATCTCCTTGAGTTCCAGGTAAAGTATTAAATTGTGTTGTTCGAGTAGGAGTTCTTCGTACACCTTTAGATGAACCTTTTTAAGTCATGAGATTGGAAAAGTAGGTCTTCATACAGTAATTTTTTTTTTAGTCTTACTATCCTGTTTTATAGTGACCCGTAAATGAAATAATAGTGATTATTCGTTATTTAATCTCTATAATTGACTGGATCATCCGAAAAAAACTGACCAACGTTAAGGTGACACTAATCTGACTCAACGTATAGACCGACGGTCTGACATACTCCTCTTTGTCTCTCTAACTTAATTTCTCTAAGGAACTCGTACCTTTCTTTCGTGTTTGAATGTTCTTTTGATACTCAATTACTTTACGTTAACCTTGTACATATTTGTACGTATTTCTTATTTAATTAATCTTTTAATACTATACATTGTACGTGTGGTACTGGTAACTAATACTTGTATGATACTTTATTACGACGCATGGGGAATTATTCACACAACAGTTACTGATATTTTATTACCGACACACTGTTATAATCACGGAAGAATTCATCATCATAAAGTAGAATATTTCTTAAGTTGGAAACATTTGTTGTCACTTTTGAAGTCCTTTCGATTTTAAACTGAATATGGTATCGTTCTAGAGAAAGAGTTTTTTTCTAAGTTTATTTTTTTTCATACTTTACTCTCAGTAATAAAATACTTGAGATTAATCTTTTAAAATTGGATTTATGATAAAACTTATGGTTTTCAATTTTATAGACCAAAGAGAGATTATTCAATAACGACTAGAGGTCAGGACCTATGTTGTAAAATTCCTTCACCAATTATTTTCTATGGAAAGGTCTCTTTCTCGATACGTTTTTAACTTTAATTTTACCTCAGTTTAAGAAGTTTTTGTCTGACTTGTTGATGAATCCTATTAAAGATCCGTAAGAATTTAATGTCAAGAATTGCTAAAAAATTTAGTGTTAGAAACCAGTTTTTATGTGGTTTCTCGTAGTACCTTTGACTCGAAACTTCTCGTCACCTGTGAAGTATTTGTTTTAGTTGTAGACACGAAGTCAAACTTGACCCAAGGCTCAATGGATTACCGAGACTTTGATCCCAAGACTCCTGTGTCATTCTGGGTCACCGGGGTTTGTAAACGTGTTCACGACACTACCGTGCCCGACGACACACTCATCTCTTAGTGACACGACCACTTACTGCGGAGATGTACTTCGGTCAACATGTACGTGTCAAAAGTTCCGGAGGTTCCTCACCCTTGTTGTACCCCCACAACCTTAGTCCCACCTTCCCAACACACCTCGGGACGACAAGTCGGTTAACGAAACGACGGTTCGTCTCCCATACATTAGTTTTACCACTAATTACCACAGGAATTTTACCACTGTACAAAGGATTCATTTGAGACTGAGGTGTCTCTGTCGGACACCACCCTCGTATATCTAGGAATCTTGACGGACCGATCTCTCCTTATTTATGTAGAAGTATAGCTCCATCGAAAAGTCTCGTGAACAAAAGTTCTCCTATGTACTATATAAGAGTAAACGTCTCTCACGCAAGACATAAGGTTGCCGTGACCTGTGATTCTGTCGACCGGTGTTACCGGTTTGATGTGGAGTTGATGGTGTTGTAGTCTCCTGTCGAACTTTTTGTCTTTGTTGTCTCGCAGTGTCACCTTACCCTGTAAGTGAGTTTTAAATTTACATTTTCATGGACGTCACTTTTTTCTTAGAAGACACTTACACAGTTGACTCTTTTTCTCTTGATTTCCAAATGGGACTACAGAAGATAGGACATGGAAGGTTTGACTTCTGTTTATAATCGTCCTCTCTACGGGTAATTTTTTTACGTGTAAGGGATTCCCTCGATTCCGGTGGAGTAACTATGAAAGGAGGTACTAAATATTTCATAGTATTAAAGATGATACCTTCACCTTTGGTTGTCGTTTTAGCTCTCTTCAATTAACCGGTTTTAGGTAAACTAAAATAACGGGTACGCACAAAAGATTCATAGTCTCTTATATCCTAAAGCATCCACCGAATTCTCATTTCTTAGGCGGACGCTTTCTTCCTTTGTGCCCTCTGCGTCCAAACCAGGTACCCAGTCCTTCTAGGGTACCTCCTCCTTTACCGTTGGGTAAGGGTATATCAACGGACCCTTTAGGGTACCTATCTCCTCGACGGCCCGATGTCAGGTAACCCGGTGTTTTTCAGCCTGTACTGACTCGTGTACGTGTAGTCCCTTATCAGATGTTCAACGGAAATAAAAACATGGGATAAGGGTAAGAAATTTTCACCCCAAGACGAGATAAGAGAGGAACGTTAACACTTTGACAATAAACTTCTTGTGCTCTCAAACTAAGTCAAGAATTGTATAAGATTACAGAAACTGGTATAACAAGGGAGACGGAAAGACTGAGAGAAAGTATTTGACAGTATGATTTATTTGAGTTAACTAGTCGGGTGGTAGGAAGAACTAGTCAAAGAGAAAGGAAGTGGAGAAGGTAATAGGTACAGAATTTCTGTACAAAAAAGTATCCGATAGAAAGGAGTTCGTGAACATACGTAAGAAAGTAAATTCAGAATGTATTCTAAAGTCCATTTTAGTCGATCTTTCACTTTCACAATCAACGAGTCAGTACAGGCTGAGAAACATTGGGGTACCTTACATCGAGAGGTCCGAGGGGTCAGGCACCTTAAGAGGTCCGTTCTTATGACCTCACCCATCAGTATGAGAACCCGAAAGGACCACCGAGTCGCCATTTCTGAGACGGACGTTACGTCCTGTGGGCCAAGATAGGGACCCAGCCCTTCTAGAGGACCTCATCCCGTACCGTTAGGTGAGACCATGAGAACGGATCTCTTAGGGTACCTGTCTCCTCGGACCGTCCGGTATCCCAGCGTGTTTCAGTCTGTACTGACTTCGTTGATTCGTCGTCGTGGGTATGGGAATAAGTCCCCTAGAAGTGGTGGGCCCCTAACTTGGGACCAAGGACGACCCCAATTATTAGCTTCCGACCTCAATTATAGACGTAGTATAACAGTCACTAATTATAGTTTTCTCATTTTCTGTGGGTAAAGGTACTTGAAGTTTTAGTTGATGGTGTGGTTTGAGTGGTAAAAGAAAAAATTGAGGGTTCAAGATAATAATTATCTAGGAAAGAAAGTGAAGTACTAAAGACAAGTGTTCTAGTGGTAAAATAAATTGGGAGACCCGAACTTTGGAGTTATCAGTTGAGAAGGGAAAAAGGAAGGAAAATTAATGACATCTACACGTTAGTTATAGGACTGTACGACTAAGCTGGAGATGTATACATAAACGTAGACGCAAGAGGGAGTTAAAAGTACAAAGGGTACGATTGAGTTCGGAGTTGTGAAGGGTGTCGCTGAGAACAAGGAAAGTAAAAAGAATTAAGAAAAATTGGACCGAGACTGAGGGACACGTCGTCTTTGTATAAAAAAGGGTGTTACGAACATTATGGTAAAGGGATCAAAGTATAAATGTTTGACCGATCATTGCTTCATTCACTCACCTATGTCAATTTTGTTAAATAATTACTTTATCTGTGTTCCCTGTACATCTGTGTCGATACTCCGTTCACCCCCATCTATTTTACTCAATCTCGTAGTCAGTTGATTCCTAAACGTCTGTAGACCTACCTTCTAACATAGAAGAAAAGGTCTTTACAATAGTTTCCTTTGAAGATTAATTATTAAACCTACCGTTTTACATAGTCTTTGTTTTCTTGTTGTTGTTTTTACACAGGATATGATTTCTTCGTAGAAAAGTAGATAGATTACTTCATCTTATAGTTCCCTTACGATAAATAAAGGAGATTGTACCTTCCCTTCTCCTCCTCAAAGGTCTATCGGTTAATTCGTTTCCTACTTTAAGTAGGCCATAAGTTTTGTGTCTTCCTAGGGTTGACGGTCTTGATAGATTTTGTCGAAGTCGTGTTTAGAGGTGCACCTTAATGTTATAGGTGAATAAATATTTCTTTCTTACGAAGAGTTTCATTTGTCTAGGACTTAAAACTAATGGATAAAAATAATTGGTGGTCTTAGAGTGATGAGTTTCACAACAGGTATCTACTTGTCTTGACCGTACTGTACCTGGAAGAATCTCCGAAGGAACCACCGAGTAAACCATTTCTTAGACGGACGTTACACTCTTTGGACCCAAGGTAGGGACCTGACCCTTCTAGGGAAGCTCTTCCCTTACTGGATGAGGTCATAAGACCGGACCTCTTAAGGTACCTGACATATCAGGTACCCCAGTGTTTCTCAACCTACCTGGAAGAATTTCATGACCAGACAAAGGTTTAGTCGACTGAGTCTTAGACGTAAAATTGTCCTAAGGATATGTATTAACCTGAAGGGTCCACCGTAATCACCATTCCTTGGACGGACTTACGTCCAAGTAGTTACGTCTTCTGTATCGGACATCGGACGGAGTCAGGTACCCTCTACCCAAGGTAGAGACCCAGTCCTTCTAGGGGACCTCCTCCCGTACCATTGGATGAGGTCATAAGAACGGACCTCTTAGGGGACCAGTCTCCTCAGACCACCCGATGTCGGGTATTCCAGTGTCTCTCGACCTCTACCGACGTCTTTGATTCGTACGTAGTAGAGGGAATCGAAAGAGTTGTGTTGCGAGAGAGAACTCGATGAGGAGGAGAAGGAAGGGTCTGAGTCCCAGTGAGTGGTATGAGTCGAAGATTTAAAATATGATACTGGTGCTTATAAAAGTTTCAGTATTAGGATCCGTAGTCGATTAGACAAGGAGGTAATATAGTTTAGAGATAAAGTATTAGGTTAGAGTTAAGATTTGAGTCGGAGAATAGATTTTATAGAGTAATAGAGGATCTATTAGATGGACTTAGATAGTCGACGATTATCTAAAGAGGGTCTATAAGGGGTTTGCAAGTTTGGAGTTGAGGAAGAAGAAGGTTTAGTAGGAGAAAGAGAAACGACAACGATAAATTTAAATCACAGTTTATAAAAAAAAGGGTAACTTGTTTCTTGAAGTAGAACTAGAACTGGGTGAGGTAAGAAGGGAGGCACAGTAGGAAGAGTACCTAAGATTATTACTGAGTCCACTGATCAAAGAAACAATAGTCAGGAAAAAAAAGTGTCGATCAGTTTAAGTAAGAAGAGTCTCAGGTGTCTTGATTGAAAGGGTTCTTTCTTATCTACAGTTGTAAAAAGAGACTTGAACGACAACTGAGGGGTAACAGACGTCCCGTTTCAGGTTTGAGACACTAGACCAAATGTCTCACGAAGACACACAGAGGAGTCTGAAAGGATGTCGAAGGAGAGGAGGTGGCGGTGGGGCACAAGAGGTGACAGTGGTATGGAGTCGGCACCGGACCCCGGAGAAGAGGGTCGAGGGACTAAAGGAGTACTCCAAAGGAAGTTGGTAATGAAGAGAAGGAGTGTAATACTATAGAATGAAGATGAAATTCTAGGATGAGTTTACAGTGGAGGAACAACTCCGTAAAGAGTTCATGACATCTCAATCAAAACAGGAGGTACTCAGGGGTCCAGAAATGAGTAGAGATTCACAAACCAATTATACCTTTAAATAGTCCCATTTACAGACAGAGGACTTTTCTACCGTAACAAGTGGTCCTTTTCCTAATACCATACAAGTAAATACGGAAGGGTCAAGGATAGTACCCACACTTCACTTCATTTCACTCCAGTGAGTCAGCACCGGTCGAGAAACGTTGGGACACCTGATCTCGGATGGTCCGAGGAGGCAGGTGCCCTAAGAGGTCCGTTCTGATAACCTCACCCAACGGGAAAGGAAGAGGTCCCCTAGAAGGGCTGGGTCCCTAGGGTGTAACGTCCGTCTACGAAATGGAAGACTCGGTGGTCCCTTCGGGTAGTACCCAACCGTACACAAATTATGTTTTATTAACTAACGATAAATGACCGACGACGACGACGACGGTTCAGCGAAGTCAGCACAGGTTGAGACACGTTGGGGTATCTGCCGCGGGATGGTCCGAGGGGACAGGGACCCCAAGAGGTCCATTCTTGTGGTCTCACCCAACGGTAAAGTAAGAGGTTACGTACTTTCACTTCAGCTTAGTCAACACAGGATGAGAATCGTTGGGGTACCCGACGTGGGATGGTCCGAGGAGACAGGTACCTTAAAAGGTCCGTTCTCATGACCTCATCATAGTAAGTTGTTACCCAAAGGGTCCACCGAGATCACCATCTCTTGTACGGACGGTTTACACCCTCTTCTTCTCTCCACAAGTTAGGGACCCAGTCCTTCTAGGGGACCTCCTCCAGTACCGTTGGGTGAGGTCATATGTTGTTACCATTAATGTAGTGGTAAAATATTGGTTCACTTTAACAAAATTCTTACCTTAAGAGTTTTAATACGATTTCCTCCCTTTTGTTGTACAGGAAGGAATTATTCACTACAATCGGAAATAGTAAATAATAAGCGTTATCAGGATGTTTCAATTACGAGATAAGTAGTGACTTTTTATACTTTAACTATGGAAATTTGTAATTGAGTGAACATGTTCAATACGTATAATATTTACTATCATGACTTTAAATTTACAAACAGACAACTTAAGATATTTGATACGACACAAGATGATACTATATAATAAATGAACGTTTAATGTTGACCGTTATAAAATTACGAATAAACAGATACTTAAGTAACGGGAAACCTAAACACTTATTGAGGAAGTCCCATAGTAGAAAAGGTCACAGTTTATGTAGATGAAAGTTATCTGTGAGAAGTCGTAAGTCTCTCTCTTATAATCTAACAAAGTAAGTTGTTCAATGAAATACGTCTTTATAATTTATCCGTCATTTTCTTTGAAATTTAACATTCCATAAAAATCATAGGTCCGTCGAGCGGAGTTTTTAGGGGGTTAATTCGTGATATAAATTTTAAAAATTCGGTGCAAAATCATTCTTGGTCTTATACAGTATGATAAATATTGAACGGTGAGAATACAAGTAATGTGTATATTAATTCGTTAGTTAGTGTCTTGAAAACTTGAAAAAGACGACTCGTGATACCATTGGAGTTTTAGAGACCGGTCCTAAGGTCCTTGAGTATAATTAATTTTCCGAACCTTACTCACATTTTTGAAGGAACTAAGGAAGAAAATACGAGAGTAGTTTTATATTTCTTCTAAAACTCACCAAGTCACGTCCTGAAAAATCTTCTAAGATTAAGACAACATTAATAAGATTGTCACCTGAAGGTGTGTCGTCATTTTTGATATATTAGAATAATCAATCGAAAGTAGAAGTTTTTAGTTTTACCTGGGTCTATATTCGAAGACTTATAGAGTAAATAAGTCAGTGAGTCAGTACAGGCTGAGAAACACTGGGGTATTTGACGTCGTAAGGTCCGAAGGAGTAGGAAGTGATAGAAGACCCCAAACCAGTTTAAGTACAGGTGACTCAGCTACTACGGTAGGTTAGTAGAATAGGAAACAGTAGGGCAGGAGGAGGGTGGGAAATAGAAAGGGTCGTAGTCCAAAAAAGGTTTCTCAGTCGAAAAGCGTAGTCAACCGGTTTCATGCCTTTGAAGTCGAAGTCGTAGTCAGAAAGGTTACTTATAAGTCCCAACTAAAGGAAATCCTACCTGACCAAACTAGAGGAACGTCAGGTTCCCTGAGGGTCCTCAGAAGAGGTCGTGGTGTTAGACTCTCGTAGTTAAGAAACTACGACTCGGGTTGTAATACCGGGTTGAAAGTGTAGGTATGTACTGATGACCTTTTTGGTATAGAAACTGATATGTCTGGAAACAACCGTTTCATTACAGAGACGAAAAATTAAACAGATCCAAACAGAATCGAAAAGAAGGTCCCTCTTTTATAGAAAATTAAAGTACCGAAGTCAGTGGTAGGCGTCACTAAAACCTCTGTTTCTTTTATCAGACAGTGAGAAAGGTAAAAAGGGGTAGATAAACGGTACTTTATTACAGTACTATAAGGAAAAAACTTACGACTCAAAATTCGGTCGAAAAAAGGGAGAGGAGAAAGTGAAAGTAGTTCTCTGAGAAAAGGAGAAAGGAAAGACGGTAATCCCACCACAGTAGACGTATAGACTCCAATAACTATAAAAAGGACCGTTAGAATTAAGGTCGAACATTAAGTAGGTCGGACCGTAAAGAGTACTACATGAGACGTACCTTTAACTTATTCATCCCACTGTTATATATCGGTACTGTATGTGAAAAGAGTTAGACCTTGTTCAGACAACAAGGTACAGACTAAGATGGATAACGAAGAACTGTGAGTATGTCCAAAGAGTCCTCCATCCATTCCACTAGACCAAAAGGGTAGAGGAATTCTTGAAAGGTTCCAATAACACTAGGTGTGTCAGTTTCCGAAATCGTATCAGTTACTTCGTTTTTGTCTACAAAAAGACCTTAAGACAACGAAAAAGATACTAACTTGTCTATAACCGTTAAACTAAAGACCAAGGAGACGGAACATATTTAGAGTAAACTCTGTCAATTATAAACTTAACAGAATTAACCACGAATTAATCATACTATTAATTTATGAGTCTATCCTTGGACCTCTCCGTGTAGTTGAATGATTGTTTAACTCTGAAACATGACTTATATCGTATCTTATGGTTTTTCAAATTTAACATCTTATTTATTATTTAAAGGTGCAATCACTCTAGGATAAGAAGTTATACATTACTTTTTTAACCCCCTGTTTTCTCCAACCCTACAAATCATTCGAACCTTGGTCTGAGTATTCTTTAGTGACGATGACGAGTCCTTCCTAAACTACGATGGGGACCGGATTTACCTCCGTCTCCGTGTCCTTTATTCTTTTTTTACTGATTACTCTATTCAATATTAGTATTTGCATCCTTGACTTCCTTTTTTGGCTTCTGTCGAGGACCTGGAACCGAACTCGACCATCATGTCAATATATTCTCGTCTCTTTTCTCTACAGTGTAGGAACTATGTCACATTTTTCTTCTTCTTCTTCTTTTTCTGAGGTGAACATTGATTACAGTGATCAGTTTCCTACTTATTTATTACCCTTTATGATCTTTCTACCTATAAGTGTCCACCCATGTAGGTGAAAGTGTCGTCTCTCTTTCTAGTGAAGTACTAGAATAATATTATCGAGAGAATATTTCGTGTGTTCTGAAAACCTATGACTCACTTAGTTATTTATTTCTTCTGTGACTGAAGTATGGGGATGCCATAAATTTCACCGTCTACGT
Organism: Capra ibex; assembly: GCA_006410555.1. Lineage (NCBI taxonomy): Eukaryota > Metazoa > Chordata > Mammalia > Artiodactyla > Bovidae > Capra > Capra ibex. The sequence goes on along the minus strand of SJYO01018757.1, from coordinate 4,864,516 downwards.
GTATCTATAACTCTTTAAACTAACTCAAAACACAAGGCGAATAAGATTATTCGTATATAACTATAATAGGTGGTTAATTATTTGATAATTTTTATGATAATAACTGGTGATTGTTTCATAGTCGTAAAAAGACTGGTGTTTCAAAGTTATACCTTTTAATCCAAATCTGTACGTCCCTAGTGGTGAAGTGAGTCTCTTCATATTGGGATTTCTGGTACATAAAATTAAGTTTTGGGAAGGATTTTTGTACTATAAAATGCCTTTGACTTAACTGAAGTTCGAACCTTCCTCTTCGAGTTGTTATAATCCGTTCACACTGTTATAATCCGTTTTTCACTGTGTAAGTTTATAAATAAGAGACACTTAATAATTTTATTTTACGGTCATCATTTCTAGATAGTATTATATAACCAATTATCGTGTCAGAGATCTTACGAGATGGACTTAGGATCGAGTCGACAAGAGACACGGACACAGGAACACCCAATTTATTCCTACTGTTACAATGGATGGAGTACCAAAAGTATTCCTAATTTAACATTTAGTGAATCTTTCCACCGGTCATCTTTATTCACAACCTTGTCAACTTTTCTGTTGAGTCACCTTAAGTCTACTTACAAACCTTCAGGGACCTAAGTGGTTCGGGGGTACACTCCAAGATATTTATCAGACCACTTAAGTCATGTTGTATTGAAGGATACAAGAATATTAATGGGACGGGCGGACACGAACCAGAATAAGAGTTGTGGTGTAAGAAACGAAGGTGGATAGTGAAAGTTACAATGATGTAAGAATAAGATTCTGGTTGTTCGTACCTAAGGAGTCCCGTCATACACTCGAAATTGAGACCGAGAGTCAGAGGACCAAATATTAATGAAACTCTGGTACCCAAGAACATTCGTTTATGTCAACAGAATTAGGGGAAGTTTGGAGGGACCTATGGTGAGTGAGAAAAACAAAGGATTTGAGTCATCGGTCGGGATATCCAGTATTATAATATTTCTTAGTAGTCTTTAACAGGGTCATCCCGTGGGTACTTGGTGGTAAGGGTAGTGTTATCCGTCTCCTATTCGGAAAGTCTTAGATATTAAACGTCGTGACATATATTAGGAGTTTCATAGAGTTTATGTATTTAAAGTACTTACAAAATAAAACACTATACAGTAATCTACTTTTATGTCAAAACTATACAAATTAGGATGTAAACGAAATTATAAGTTGGTGTCAAAACACAATCTAGACATGAGTTTTAAAGTGTTGATTAATCTTTCTGTTTATATTGTACGGAGTCTTTGTTGTTGTTTTTATTAAACGGAAATTCTTCCATCGATTACCCGAACGTGTTAAATTTATGAAACGTTTTGTTTGTTTTCCTTGTTAGAGAACAAACGAATGAACTGGTCATTTGAAAACGACAGAGGTCTCAAACAAAACTCTGGAGTAAAAGAAATGGCTTTACCTTCTCGTTCTAGAAGAGAAAGACTCATTAGAGAAGGTACAGAGAACAAAGTCGGTTGTTTGGTAACGATTCTATTACAAGGGTCCAGACATCTCGACCGGGACTGGAAAGGGGACCCCAGGTCTCGGAGTATAAACTATAGTGGTAGATGTTTAGGGTCACTTTATAGTTTAAGTATTTCCGGTTTCGATTTGAAGAAAGAGACGTAGAGGAAGAGTACACAAAGAGGGTGTCGTAATGAAAAAGAAAAGGAATAATTTTCTGTAGTGGTGGTTACTCGGTCGTTTTAATCTTTGTACTACTAAAAAACCGGGAATAGAGGTTTGTCGGGTTTAGGTAAAAGGAGTACGATGGGAGTACGGATGATCGTAATTTGACAAGTTTGAGGAGAGGAGTTTCTTATAGAAAAGAGATGTAACAGTAGTTCCAGTTCAAGGGTTAAATATTTATCTTAGTAGAAAGGAGACAATATTTTAAGGGTTTCGTTGAGGGAAATGGAACTTATTTCTTGTCAGTCGAGGATCTGTTTCGTAGGTCTCTGGGTATTTAACTGGAGACGGAGTAAGAGATAGGACAGTAGTTTGGGACACTGTTAAATTTGGGTCTCGATATTAACGAACCATGAGGATAGTAATTCTTCACCCCAGAACCCGAGGAGTCCTAAGTGGTGCTCCCCCCCGTCGTAGACGACCTGACGTGAAAACCCTCGGGAGTAAGTGCAAACCTCCGGTCTTTAGTGACTCCAGACACAGTAAAGAACAAACAACTATACCGACCTCTACCAAAGTAAAGTGTGTCGTTGGTATGGATGGTTGATATAAATGACGTCCATCGGAATTTTCGGAACAGAGAGGACTGGAGTGAGAAGTGGGTCCGAGATGACACTTTAAACCCCTCCACTTTATAGTCTTTTAATCTTTTCCGTTCGTGAAACCAGGACGATGACCGACAACCGGGGTGACGGGGCTATTTCAAACTATGTAACCAACAGTAGATTTGTTGTTTGTTTTGTTTTTATGTTCGGGTTAATAGTCGTCTGTCCTAATGGTAGAGTGAGTCGGAACGGGTAGTCTCGTCCTTTTTTTTTTTTTATGACTCGTGTTTAGAGTGGGATATGTTTCGAATGTGTTTGGGACCTGGTTGTAATCCTCCCGTCTTTGGTTTTCCTTCTTTCTTAAGTTGGAACTTCTGACCCTTTTCCTCTGGAGTTTGTGTTTTTCAATTTTTTTTTTTTACTTGTCCGTCTCTTTACGATGTGTTTACTTCCTTGTTTGATTTTTGTGTCTTCAGGTTTATTTACTTCTCCTTTATCCGTTTGATGTACTTTTTCTTAAGTCTTATTACTATCATTTCTACTAGTTTTTGGAACTGTTGTTTTACCTCTTTTACGTTCTTAGTTAATTGTTTTGGACCTTCTTTGTATGTCTCTGTTGTGTTAATGACTTTAATTTTTGTGAGATCTTCCTTAGTTATCGTCTTATAGACTTCGTCTTCTTGCTTAACCACTCGACCTTCTATTTTACTATCTTTACTGTAGACTTCTCGTCTTATTTCATTTTTCTTACTTTTCTCGACTACTATCAGAGTCTCTGGAGACCCTGTTATAGTTTGTATGGTTTTAAAATTAATATCCCCAGTGTCTTTTTCTTCTCGTTTTCTTTCCCATACTTTTTTAAAAACTTCTTTAATATCAACTTTTAAAGGGGTTGTACCTTTTTTTTATCAGTTAGTTCACGTTCTCCGTATTTCGTAGGGTATGTCCTATTTGACTTCCTCTTTGTACGGTTCTGTGTATAATTAGTTTGATTGTTTCTAATTTGTGTTTCTTATTTATAATTTTCGTCGTTCTCTCTTCGTTGTTCGTTGTATGTTCCCTTTGGGATATCTGATTTGTCGACTAGAAAGTCGTCTTTAAGACATCCGGTCGTCTCTTACCGTCCTATATAAATTTCATGACTTTCCCCTTTTAGATGTTGGTTCTAATGACATGGTCCGTTCCTATATGTTTTAACTACCTCTTTATTTTTCGAAAAGTCTGTTCGTTTTCAATTCTCTTAAGTCATGGTGGTTGATCGATATGTTATTCACAATTTCCCTGAATATATCAGTTCTTTATGTTTTCTAGATGTCTTCTTTTTTATAGATGTTTTAGTGAGGGTTTGCTAATTCTTTTACCGTTCTCTTTGTATATATAGTTCTTAATGAAATTTACATTTACTTAATTTACGAGGTTGGTTTTCTGTGTCTGACCGACTTACCTATACTTTTGTTTTGGGTATATATACGACAGATGTTCTTTGGGTGAAGTCAGGATTTCTGTGTATATCTACCTTTCATTCTCCTACCTTTTTATATAAGGTACGTTTACCCTTCGTTTTCTTTCGACCTCATCGTTAGGAGTATAGTTTGTTTTATTTGGAATTGTATTTCTTCTAATGTTCTCTATTCCTTCCTGTGATGTATTACTAGTACCCTAGTTAGGTTCTCCTTCTGTATTGTTAACGCTTATAGATACTTAAGTTGTATCGTGGAGTTACGTCTTCTGTTTGTGATTGTCTTTATTTTCCTCTTTAACTGTCATTGTGTTATTATCTTATTATCATCCTCTGAAATTGTCGGGTGAGTGTGGTTACCTGTCTAGTAGTTTTGGCTTTTAATTATTCCTTTGTGTTCAAAATTTACAATGTAATCTACTCTACCTAGAGTAACTATAGAAGTCCTGTAAGGTAGGTTTACGTCTTCTTGTGTGGAAGAGTTTACGTGTACCTTGTAAGAGGTCCTATCCGGTGTAGAACCCTGTGTTTAGTTTGTAGTCGTTTAAATTCTTTTGGTTTTAGTATAGTTCTTAGAAAAGACTGGTGTTACGAAACTCTGTTCTATAGTTAATGATCTTTTTTTTTTGACATTCTTTGTGTTTGTGTACCTCTAATTTGTTATGTAAAAATTTATTGGTTGTCCAATGACTTCTTTAGTTTTCACTTTAGTTTTTTAAAGATCTTTGTTTACTGTTACTTTTGTACTGTTGAGTCTTGGATTCCCTACGTCGTTTTCGCCAAGATTCTCCCTGCAAATATCGGTGTGTTAGGGTGGAGTTCTTTGTTCTTTTTGTAACTTATCTGTTGGATTGAAATGTGGATTTTGTTGACTTTTTTCTTGTTGGTGGGAGGGGTTTTAATCATTTTCCTTTAATATTCCTTTAATATTCTGTGACCACTTTCTTTAGTTTCTTCCGTATTTGTCTACCTCTCTATAAGGTACAAGGACCCGTCCTTCTTATTTATAACACTTTTAATGATATGATGGTTTACATTAGATGTCTAAGTCACGTTAGGGATAGTTTAATGGTTACCGTAAAAAGTGTCTTGATCTTGTTTTTTAAAGGGTTTAGTATACCTTTTTGTTTTCTGGGACTGATCTGTTTCGTCAGAACTCTTTCTTCTCACCTCGACCTCCTTAATTGGAAGGACTAAAGTCTAATATGACGTTTCGATGTCAGTAGTTCTGTCATACCATGACCGTGTTTTTTGTCTTTATATCTGGTTACCTTGTTCTATCTTTCGGGTCTTTTTTTGGGTACGTGGATACCCATGGAATAAAAACTGTTTCCTCCGTTCTTATATGTTGCCCCGTTTCTGTCGGAGAAGTTATTTACCACGACCCTTTTGACCTGTCGATGTACATTTTCTTCCTTTAATCTTATGAAGGATTGTGGTATGTGTTTCTATTTGAGTTTTACCTAATTTCTAGATTTACATTCTGGTCTTTGAGAAATCTCCTTGTGTATCCGTCTTGTGAGTTGTATTTAGTTTCGTTCTAGGAGATACTGGGTGGAGGTTCTTATTACTTTTATTTTTGTTTTCATTTGTTCACCCTGGACTAATTTGAAGTTTCGAAAACGTGTCGTTTCCTTTGATACTTCACTTCACTTCACTTCAGCGAGTCAGTACAGGTTGAGAAACGCTGGGGCACCTGACATCGGACGGTCCGAGAACACAGGTACCCTAAGAGGTCCGTTCTTATGACCTCACCCAACGGTAAAGGAAGAGGTCTCTAGAAGGGCTGGGTCCCTAACTTGGGCCCAGAGGACGTAACCTCCGTCTGTGAAATTGGAGACTCGGTGGTCCCTTCGGGTTCAGTCCACTTTTCTTTTGAGAGTCCTACCCTCTTTTATTATGGTCTACTTTGTTGACTGTTTCCTAATTAAAGGTTTTATATGTTCGTCGAGTATGTTGAGTTATAGTCTTTCTTTTTTTTTTTTTTCTAACTTAGTTTATGACCCTTTTTCTGGATTTGTCTGTCAAGAGGTTTCTGTGTATCTACCGATTAGTTTGTATACTTTTCAACGAGTTGTAACAAGTAATAATCTCTTTACGTTTAGTTTTGATGTTACTCTATAGTGGAGTGTGTCCAGTCTTACCGGTAGTAGTTTTTCAGATGTTTGTTATTTACGACCTCTCCCATACCTCTTTTCCCTTAGGAGAACGTGAAAGCCACCCTTACATTTAACTATGTCGGTGATACCTTCCGCCACACCTCTAAGGAATTTTTTGAACCTTATTTTGGTGGTATACTGGGTCATTAGGGTGAGGATCCGTGTATGGGGTTCCTTCGGTTTTAGTTTTTTCTGTGTACACAGAGTAACAAGTACCTTCGTGATAAATGTTATCAATCTGGTACTTTCGTTGGATCTACAGGTGACTGTCTACTTACCTATTTCTTCAACATCATGTATATGCGTTACCTTATAAAAGTCGGTATTTTTCCTTACAGAAACTCAGTCAAGATTACTTTACCTACTTGGATCTCGGATAATATGTCTCACTTAATTCAGTCTTTCTCTTTCTATTTATGGTATAAGATTGTGTATATGTACCTTAGATCCTTTTACCATGACTTCTTAAATGAATGTCCCGTCGTTACCTCTTTATCAGTATCTCCTATATGAATACCTGTACTCCTCTCCCCTTCTCTACCACTCTACATACCTTTCTCATTGTACCTTTAAATGTAATGGTATACATTTTACCTATCTGTTGACCTTAAACGACATACCGAGTCCTTTGTGTTTGTCCCCGAGACATAGTTGGACCTCCCCACCCTACCCTTCCTTCTACCCTCCCTCCCAGTTTTCTCTCCCCTATATACATATGGATATCGACTAAGTACAACTCAAACTGCTTTTGTTGTTTTAAGACATTTCGTTAATAGGAAGTTAATTTTTTATTTAATTAAAAACTTAGATATCCAACGAAACCCATCATATAAGTAAAAGTGATATAACTAAGAAGGTTGGGTACTTGTACCATATAAAAAGGTAGATAATCACAGGAGAAACTAAAGAAAGTGGTCACAAAATATCAAAAGATATATATCCAGAAATCAAAGAAATCCATCTATATAAGGATTCATAAAATGAGAAAAGTAACGTTACCACTTACCTTTACAAAGGAATTAAAGAAAAAGATAAAAGAGTAATAATTATATGTCCGTACGTTCCCTAAAGACACACAACTAAAATATAGGACGTTTAAATGATATAAGTAATTAATCGAGATCATTAAAAGACCACCTCAGAAATCGCAAAAGATACATCTCCTAGTACAGTAGACGTTTGTCACTCTCAAATTGAAGAAGAAAAGGTTAAACCTAAGGAAAATAAAGATAAAGACGAGACTAACGACACCGGGTTTGAAGGTCTTGATACAACTTATCATCACCACTTTCACCCGTGGGAACAGAAGAAGGACTGAAATCCCCTTTACGAAAGTTTAAAAGTGATAACTCCTATTACAAACGACACCCAAACAGTATATATCGAAAATAATACAACTCCATACAAGGAAGATAAGGACGAAAGACCTCTCAAAAATAGTATTTACCTACAACTTAAAACAGTTTCCGAAAGAGACGTAGATAACTCTATTAGTATAGCGAAAATAAAAGTTAAGCAATTACACCACATAATGTATCTAGTTACCTAGGTTTATCTTTCGGGTCTCTATTTAGGTGGATGGATACCTGTGGAATAGAAGTTGTTTCCTCCGTTCTTATATGTTACCTCATTTCTGTTAGAGAAATTGTTCACCACGACCCTTTTGACCGGTTGGTGAACATTTTCTTACTTTGATCTAGTGAAAGATTATGGCGTGTGCTTTTATTTGAGTTTTACCTAATTTCTAGATTTACATTCTGGTCTTTGATATTTTGAGGATCTCCTCTTGTATCCGTTTTGTGAGAGTCTGTATTTAGTGTCGTCCTAGGAGATACTGGGTGGAGGGTCTTATGACCTTTATTTTCGTTTTTATTTGTTTACCCTAGATTAATTTTAATTTTCGAAGACGTGTTGTTTCCTTTTATATTCGTTCCACTTTTCTGTCGGAAGACTTACCCTCTTTTATTATCGTTTACTTCGTTGACTGTTTGTTGATTAGAGTTTTTATATGTTCGTTGAGGACGTCGAGTTAAGGTCTTTGTATTTACTGGGTTAGTTTTGTACCCGGTTTCTTGATTTATCTGTAAAGAGGTTTCTTCTGTATGTCTTCCGATTGTTTGTGTACTTTTCTACGAGTTGTGGTGATTAATAATCTCTTTACGTTTAGTTTTGGTGTTACTCTATGGTAAAGTACGGTCAGTCTTACCGACGCTAGGTTTTCAGATGTTCGTTATTTACGACCTCTCCCATACCTCTTTTTCCTTGGGGGGAATGTGGCAACCATCCTTATGTTTGATCATGTCGGTGATACCTCTTGTCACACCTCTAAGGAATTTTTGGACCTTTGTCTTGACGGAATACTGGGTCGTTAGGCTAACGACCCGTATGTGTGCCTCCTTTGGTCTTAACTTTCTCTGTGTACATGGGGTTACAAGTAGCGTCGTGACAAATATTATCGGTCCTGTACCTTCGTTGGATCTACAGGTAGTCGTCTACTTACCTATTCTTTCGACACCATGTATATGTGTTACCTCATGATGAGTCGGTAATTTTTCTTATCTAAACTTAGTCAAGATTACTCCACCTACTTTGACCTCGACTAATATGTCTCACTTCATTCGGTCTTTCTTTTTGTGGTTATATCATATGATTACATATATATACCTTAAATCTTTCTACCATTGTTATTGGGACATACGCTCTGTCGTTTTCTCTGTGTCTACATATCTTGTCAGAAAACCTGAGTCTCCCTCTCCCTCTCCCACCCTACTAAACCCTCTTACCGTAACTTTGTACGTATAATAGTATATTCTTTGCTTAGCGGTCAGATCCAAGCTACGTCCTATGTCCTACGAACCTCGACCACGTGACCCTGCTGGGTCTCCCTACCATGCCCCTCCCTCCACCCTCCCCCCAAGTCCTAACCCTTGTGCACATGTGGTCACCGTCTAAGTACAACTACATACCGTTTTGGTTATATTATAACATTTCATTTTTTTTATTTATTTATTTAATATTTTATTTTTTTATTTAATTATAAATTTTCGTTTTATTTTAATTACTAATTTTTTTCTACACGCCAGAAACAGGGTGGGTGAGAGGGAAACTTCTACCCACCAGAACGGTGACGAAAGCTAGTCATCCAGTAGTATAAACTTCATGTTACAGGGACTCTACGGGTACGACCACTCCTATATACGACAGTGATAACGTTAATTCGACGACCTGTTCACTCACTTTTTCAGTGGAACCTTCACTAAGAGGTTAGTTTCTACAAAACGGAGGATGGTCAGACACTGTACGGTCGGTAAGGTGGGAAAGGGTACTTTCAAGGTCTGTGTCACCTCATCTCTCTTCTAAAAGGACGACACGGGACAGATTGAGGATTCGGATGTAATAGGTACTCATATTCTTTTAGTAATAGTGAGACCCGGTTTTATGAAATATATCGTTCTCTATGGATCTTGTGTAAAGATGAAAGTGAAGGCGGAGCCGGTTTTTCACCGTCGAAGGACTCACACTTTACCGTAGGAAGTGGTCACCGGAAACAAGCCTGAGGACATGTGACAACATCATCAGACATGTGAAGTGACTTGGTAGACAAATTTGTAGATCAAAGAGATAATCAACCACCCACTACACTTTCTAATTTCGTAGCTGTCTAGAGTGGACGTGTAGATCGTATTAACAACCACGTATCTCCCCCGACTTAGAAAATAAACGACTTTCCAGTGTATTCTCGAAAGTTTAGTGGTTATTTTTTCTTGTAACACGAGATTCCATTATATACTTTCTAGTAATCTTGTTATAACAAAAAGTAATTCGGTATACCATAAGAACCTGATACGGGTTGACATATCACTGATCGAGTAGTTTGTATTTTTGTTCAGTATTTCTGTCATTAAAAATTTTATCTACATGAATTATTTATATTGACCAATATATATACAATTGGTCTCGTTAAAAGTATAATACATCCAAAAATGTTGAGTAGATATAATTCTTTGAAATATGTTTTGATAGAATCTTAGTTGATAGAAAGGAGGGAAATCAGATGTATTGAAATCCAAACCTCAGTGTGTCTATAAAATTCTCACCTTTAGGGATATGTTTTAGGGAGAGTCTGGAAATCATGAGATAAGGGTTTCTTTCCCTTTGCTACGAATTAGTATTGTAGTGTAACAAGAGAATTGTTGTGATAAGGGTTCCTCGGTTTCTCCTTATGTTTCTTTGTTTAAAATATTGTCCTTCATTCTGTAAAGAACTCGTATTTAAAACCACATTAAAAAATGGAGGTTTAAAATGGAAAGAAAATATTCAGTCATAGTACACTTCTTCTATCCTTAATAAAGGAAAGTTTAAATGATTTATTCCGAACTCTCTTTAGTCCTTATTTAACGGGTTCTACATGATATTAATTGTGTAACGTTCTTTCAAAATTTGATCCTACAAATATGTTTTATTGTTTGTGACTTCTGTTATCCCGTGTAAGGGATTTTAAAAAATTCTGACTCTATCTAACTTTATATAAAGGAATATATAGGATACTGACGGTTCCCATCTTTACTTCGGTCTAAAAGTCTTATTTATAATAAATTTGGTTTAAGAAGGAAATCATCTATATCAAAGGGAAGACATCCTAGTAACCCGTTACAATATTTTACTATTGACTGTTCCATTATCGAGATTTTTTCTCCTTTCACAAGTCTGTGAAGTTTTGCCGAAAAACATGGAATAAGTTCTTATAAATTCTGTAAAACATTGTCGATGAGTGAAGTCTCGTAAAAAATTTTTATATAACAGGGATGTGTATTTAAAACGACTCTGCAGTGATTTTTGTCAATAACGGATTAGGTATTTACTCAGTCTTTGAATCGGAAGTAGGTGTACACAAAGAAAAATCGTCGACCCACCGACTTTATAGTAGGACTAATGTGTACTCTGTCCAATGACACTATTGAATAGGATAATCACTTTATACCATACATTTATAGAATGTTGGAGACAGATTAGAATTTAAAGTCGACTGTCAATTAGTCCGGTGGACGTACCAGACGAAAACACCCTGGAGTTTTGTCATTGATGTCTCTCTCTACGGACCTATTCTATAATGACGTAGTTTCAGAGTGCGAGAAAATCCTTACGTCTTGAAGTTCTATTTCCCCTTGAGTCCTTTGGTCCGAGTATAAAGAGAGTGTTACAATGGTGTTTAATCCAAAAGGTGTGACGAAGATGAATGTACATCGAGTTTTGTGATACGACGACGTACCTAGAAAAGGTAAATGTTGAAAATCACACCTCCTTTTAATATAGGGTTACGTAAGTCACGAGGTAAGGTTTCCAGGTAAAATTACGTTGATGGAGTTTTTTGTTTTTCACCTGAGAGTTATGACGATCTATTTTGATAAAAATTTTTTAATAACTAAAGACAACCTCATATCACCTAAAGTACAACACGATCGAAATCCCCATGTCGTTTCACTAAGTCGATATTCAATTGTACATATTTACACACAATCAGTAAGTTAGTACAGACTGACAAACACTGGGGTACCCGACAGTCCGAGGAGAAAAGTACCTTAAGAGGTCCGGTCTTATCATCTCACCCATCGGTATGGGAAGAGGTCCCCTAGAAGGACTGGGTCCCTAGCTTGGACCCAGAGGGTGTAACGTCCGTCTAAGAAATGACAGACTCAGTAGTTCCTTCGGGTAAAATATATATATTTCCTTAGACTTTTGATTACATATATATATCTTCTCTTAGACGTTTCATTAAAAGTCTAAGAGAAGATATATATAACCAATAATGATAAAATTCGTTTTTTTATTTATTTTATTGTTTGCAACCGTTTCTGATGGGACTCACTTTTTAGACCTAATAAATTATGAAGACTTGTGAATTTTTCTTAACATCATTCGTGTTTTATACAATTGTTTAGTAACGAATCATATGTGTAAGTACTTTTACTGTATATTTTATTAATATATTTACAAACTTCCAGATACTCTTTCATCTAAAGTTCCTCAGGAACGTTAACTCGAGGAGAGCTAAATGACGTTTCGTTTACATTCGTAGTCATGTCCTTCAGAGTGTAACAATTCCCCACTGACTCCAGAGTCTTGTGAAGACCACCACCTGAGACTAGGTCTCAGGAGGGGTGTCCCAACACAAGTATGTAGAAAACTCTGACTCTCCAGTTGGTCTTTCTACACCCACGTCCGCTCACCGCACCACACCCGTTACCCCGCCGGTCTCCGTCTTCGTGTCCCGTACCTTATACTTTTCCTTTTGCGACTGTCACGCGAAACGTTAGTTCTTTCTGAGAACTGGGTACCGTTCTGATAGAGGCGACGTCTTTGTACGTTCACAGGGTTCAAGTCAAGAAACGAATAAGACAGTAGGAAACTAATATTAAACCGAAAGAGACATATGGAATACTGTCCTTTCATAAGCTACAAATATGACTTTACTAACACTGTCAACGTAAAAAGATGACATTCTGTTAATCAACTTAGAGACTATGTGTCTACCATCACGTTTTGTCTAATTATGTATTAGTAACGTATACCATATTTTAACGTCTATATGAATAGTTGAGCTGTAAACAAGTCAGTGATTGAGTATAGACTGAGAAACGTTAGGATACCTGACATCGCGTGGTCCGAGGATATAGGTCCCCTGATAGGTGTGTTCTTATGACCTTACCCAACAGTAAAGACATTCCGGCCTGGGCCCCCGGTACTACCCGGTGGGGAGGAGAGGGAGGACGGCCGCCCCCCTTCAGGGATTGCCTTCCTCGGAGGGTCTAGGGCCCCTGGTTACTGTCGTGTGAAGTGGTCGATTTCGGCGGGGTGGGGTCGGTGCATCTTCCTGGACAGTCGGGCGCTGCGGAGCCGGACCGCTGGATAGGCTTGGGGGCAGGTAGATCGGACTGGTAGGGAGGGTTGTTTGTATATTTTTGGTGGGGGTTGTGCCAGACCCGCGTCTGAAGGAGGTGGACGGAGCAAACCCAGGCCCTTCGGGCGGGCCCCTCGCGAAGCGGTAATTTTTCGGACAATCTGTGAGAAGACCACAGGACCAGAAAGTGGATTGTTAAAGGAAGAAGTTGAGTTGTAATGGTCACGGGATAAACTCTTCTGTCACGAGGTCTTTATCGTTTCTAACTTATCTTGCTTTTGAAGATCACAAACCCTCTGTTTCAAGTATGTTATGTATTTGTCCTTTAGTTTTACAGGACCTCATTTTATCAGTTCTTTATTTGGTGTTCAATTAACTCAGCACCGAGACACTACTATGTACTTATACAAACCATCAATAGTTTAATACTTTGTGACCAAATATAGCAAAAATAGATCTGTACATACAGTGTTTCTCGTCTTCAGAATTTTAGAGATTTAATTCCCGATTCAGATTATTAAATTTTCTATATAAGAGTGTCAAGGGAACCCTTCCATCTCGATTAACGCTACAAAAGTAAAAGAGGGACCTATTCAAGTCGATTAACTAAAAGTAAATAAATTTCTTTTATTATTTCAATGATCTTACTTCTTACTAAGACAGGTTCTTACACTACGGTATTGTACAACTATTTTTTATCAGTTCCAAATTCGAGTATTGTAGTTTCCTATAGTAATGTCTAGTTTCCCCGGTAGTTACTGGTCCTCCGAAGTTGTCTAAAACCCGTTGACTTTTATTTACTGCATAAAAACTATCTCTTGTGTGTCGTCCCCTTCGGAATAGCATGATATGTGTACCTCTCCCCCAAGTCAGAGATTCTCGCTCCCCCCGACAGTCAGGTATTCTCTCTCCCTCCGACCTGCTCCTTTGACGTCTACTCTACTTCCTCCATGTTTTTCTCCCTCTAATTAAGTTATGAATACAGTTAATGATAACGACGAGTGAGATACTGGTCTGTATTTGTTTGGTTGATCAACTGGTAGGTTTGTTTGTTCTTTATTCAAATTGATATTGTTGATTTATTAAGGTCTCTTTTCTACGACCGTTTCTCCCCAGGGAGTTAAATATTATAGGGAGATCTCGTTGTAATTTACTCGGTACCGGACAAGAAAATGACTTTACATAAGTCAAGTCAAGTCAGCGAGTCAGCACAGGCTGAGAAACCCTGGGGTACTTAGCGTCGTGCGGTCCGGAGGGACAGGTAGTGGTTGAGGGCCTCAGGTGAGTCTGAGTGCAGGTAGCTCAGTCACTACGGTAGGTCGGTAGAGTAAGAGACAACAGGAGAAGAGGAGGACGGGGGTTGGGGAGGATCGTAGTCTCAGAAATTTTATTACGGTAAACGTCGTTGTACCGTATAATGTCAAAGGGTAGAGAGGACCTTATTTTAGGTGTCAAGAATATTACCGTTGCCCCAGTATGATGGACTAGAAAGAGACTTTATATCGGATGAGAAGAAGATACAGGAAGAAAGACTATGTCGGTTTAACCCAATAAAGGAGAAGAACTTTTTTTTCTTTTTCTTTTTCTTGTCTATCTGAGGATTGAGTTCCAGAATCGAGAACAAGAAGACAGACGGACTGTGAGAGAAGATATCCTATTGACGTCTCGATCAAGAAAAGGGGGAAACGAGTCATAGTGGACTCACTCCTGAAAGGGTCTTCGGACAACTTTACGTCTTTTTGTAGAATAAAGAGGACAAGACTAAATACGAAGAGATGGTTGTCGACGAGTTAATGATCATGTATAAAAAATTAACAAACAGATATTGATTTATATTAGAGGTTTTCCCTTTCCTAAGAAGTTAAATAAAATAGGAGACGACATTGAGGTTACAAATCTTCTCACGGTCCTTGTGGATTCACGAATTATTTATAAACAACTTATATAATTACCCCCTAACCTCTCTACCCTCTCACGTATGTAGTCCCCAACATCTAAACTAGGGACCAGTTCCTTGATTCCCTGGGGGACCACTAAGTCTACCATTTCTTAGACGGACGTTACGACCTCTGGACACAAACTAGGGACCCAACCCTTCTAGGGGACCTCTTCTCTTACTGATGGGTGAGGTCACTCGAAGAGACTATCGAGTCAGTTACTTCTTAGGTGGACGTTACGTTCTCTGGGCCCAAGCCAAAGACCAAGCCCTTCTAGGAGATCTTTTCCCTATCCGATGGGTGAGGTCATAAGAAGTCGAAGGGAACACCGAGACGACCATTTCTTAGACGTTACACCCTCTGGACCCAAACTAGGGACCCAACCTTTCTCGGGGACCTCTTCCCTTGTCGATGGGTGAGGTCATAAGACGGGACCTCTTAAGGTACCTATCATATCAGGTACTCCAACGTTTCTCACCCTGTTCTGACCCGCTGAAAGTGAAAGTGGAAGAGGTCATAAGAACGGACCTCTTACATAGAACCTCATATAAAGCGGACAGTTTCCGTCGTCTTCTACCACTGTCTCCTACTCTACCGACCTACCGTAGTGTTTAAATTACCTGTACTTGAACCCGTTTGAGGTCCTGTACCACTCCCTGTCCCTCCCGACCACATGACTTCGAGTACCCCAGCGTTTCTCAACCGGTACTGAACCACTGACTTGTGGTGGTGACACCTTGATTCTAACGTGCACGGTGTACCACTGATTCGAGTGCACGGTGTCGACGTTCAGACACACGACGTTCCTTTCTACGTTGACCCTGGACTCCGTCGGTTTAATTATTTATTAAAATTTTTATTACTAGGTTAATTACTTATTTTTTATCACCGTCATCGTAAACTAAATAGATATCCCTTTATTAATGATTTCTTTTATTGGATTTTATTACTTACCCCGATGGAGGTAAATCGATCTAGTCCGGACCCTCCGAGACTCGTAACCCAGTAATCAAAATTTGACACTCCTATATGAAACTTGATGAAAATACATTACGTATTTTCTTCAATCTTCACATTACCTGTCTTGACTAGTCTCTTTCACCCTTTCTTTCCCTCTCACTTCTCCAACTGAACTCCATAATTAAAACTAGACATTAAAATAATATGTAACTATACTGGAATTTCACTCTCCTCCCTTCTACTTTTACCGACCAAACTCACAAATAATGTGTGATTCTCAACGCAATTCCTCCGTGAAATTTATTTTTAATACAGGACACCAGAAGAGTTATGGGAAAACTTTTTCAATAGTGGTAAGGTTATAATCTCCATCCTTGTGACAATAAACTCGTCCAATTTTATTGAACCGAGTACGGTGTAGTGACCCTTAACCATCCGTCTTCACTTTGGGTACAAACGGTCTACGATTTTATTGGTTATGATATCTCTACTATGCGGCAGTAGTGTCGTCTTGATACTTATCGACAGTTCGAAATTTTTGTGACTTATTTTCGTATCTTGTATTCGTAACACATGTATATGTGAGAATGATAATGTGGGAAAGAACCAAAGGAGTTAGTTAGTTAGTTAGTTTCTTATTAAAGAAAGGGAAGTTAATAAAGAGAGACCCTTATTTTTTTAGGACTATAATTTTTCCTCTAAGTATTTGTAGAAACAACAAACAAAGTAAAAGAAATTTCAAATTAACTAAGTGGCAGCAAAAACTTCTCGTGTGATATTAGGTGTTGTGTCTCGACTTAATTCGTCGATTAACTTCGGCCCAAGAACTCCCGAATTTAATGGTCTCGAAACGACAGTAGAATTTAATTTGAAGGAGATGTGAAGAGTTCTAAATATTGGGGTCCGACTTTTCGACATTTGACGGGGTCAAAGTGTTACTTAGAGGGTCTTCCTTTCCTACAAAGGACCTTTTCCCCTTCCGTTTACAGAAAGTACCTTCTCCCAAGGTTTTCGTTACACACACCATCCCCAGTGTTCTTGGAACCGTTCCCCGACATTTCCCTCGTCCGTTCAGTGAGTTTTTCGTACACGGGTCTCTAAAACGTTAAACTGAACACTCAGGACATCCTTCCTCATTCAAGTAGATTTGTCGTTGACCTGTGTAAGAACTGAAGGAGGATGTTTTACTTTTCGTCTTCCCTGTTTACTAGGAGACACCCCTAGTATTAGAGGGTTTAAGGGGTTTATCGAGAATCAAATCAAGTCTTTCTAAACAATAGTGACGGAGATTATGATATAGTGGATACATTAAAGAATCGATATAAAAGTGTACGTAAAAGAAAGAAAGAGTGTACAAAGTACTTTCTGGTTTTTCCTTATATAAGTCCTTAGTCACTCCTACTCCGCTTATTAAAGTACGTAGGTCTATTCCAGACTACCAAAGTGATGTATGGTGAGACTTTGATTGATATAGTCCTGGTGGATTCTTAGGTCTTATGTAAATAGAAATTATGTCATAAAAATATTTATATGTGTTGAAGGTAAAATTTACTGGATGGTAACGTTGAAATTTACAATCTCAGAAGGAAGAATTTTAATCTTCGTCAATATTATCTAAGTAAGTAAAAATGGAATTTAGTGAAGTCTTTAGTAATGATTCGTGGAGGACACATATTGCAAGAACAAATTAGGGAGCTTTTCATACTTTTGTATTTTTGTGATGAGAGGGGAGTCCCGAATGCTAGACCTCGCCTCCTTCATCGTTATTGTTTGTTACTGCATTATTTATACGAAATCCGATCTCTCACTAGTCCCGATACCTTTCCTCTCCTTTCATATCGTGGTCCTACCTACCCGTCGGACATCACAATCGTCTTACCAGTTCCAGTGGTAACCACTCTTCCACTGTGCCCTCGTCACCTGAACTTCCTCACTCTGTGAGTCGGTTCCCTGAGATCCTCCTTCTCGTGAGATCCGTTTCCTTAGTCTGTGTCGCACAAAGGATTCACCCCTCGTTCGACTCCAATAAACTACAGTAGAGTTCCGAGACTCGTCTTCTCACTGTAGACGGTCCACACACGTCACTCAAAATCTAAGACTGGGTCACTTAGGGGTCTTGTTGAAGTACTATTACCACGGTAACGGGAAAATCGTTTGCCCTTGGACTTCGTGTGTCTCCAGTCCATTCGACGGGTGTCAGTGTGTTGGTCTTTCTCCACCTTAACCCTAGGTCCGTGTCCGTCAGACTAGGATCTCCACTCGAGAGTTGTTCTTCTAGACAGGAACTTGTCTTGTGTGTGTCCGTGGACACGGGTGGAGATACGCGTGTCGGTGTGTTGATGTTTGTGTGTGAGTCCTCCTCTCTCCTGCGACTCTTCAGCCTCCTCTCAAACGATGGGGGTGAGATAAAGAGAGCCAAGTGTAAACTAAAAGAGAGAACATATAAAATGAACAATTGGATATCTAGTTTTACAGATAAACGTACTCTTTACAAGTTTACCTTTGTAAATCACAATACGAGTTTTCTCGTTTTGTTTATTCGTTAAGAATCACATGTTTTATTTATAACACCTTTAGATCCGTCAATACGGTCAAATAAATTATTTCACTTGTTTTGTTTTTGTAAGAGTACTTTGTTCCACGTGATTTTAGGAAAGTCCAGATGGTTCTTTTTATATTCTTGTAAAAGACCGATTTATAGATCTTATTATATCCTTGGTCAGTAAATTTGGCAAGCGAACCTTTCTCGAAACTTTAGTTGTCTTTTAGAAGTATTTAGTACTAAATACTGAGTGTACAGTTCGTTTGTTTCTCTTTACACAGTGACCCTAAAAAAAAGTGTATATAGTGGAACCAAGAGATCATACCTCTGAATTTGGAAAGGATACATATGACAGTTGTGTCTAAAACTTTTACGAATTTATATAATAGTGTAAAGTCAAGTGTATTTAATATTAGTATATGATAAAGTGATATAGTTGGAAATCGTTATAAATTCATTATAAAATCGTTGGATATTCGTTATAAAGACAGAGACGTGTTGTAACATTTGGGATTAAGGAAACCGTTTAAAATGAGTAATCACTTACTAATTATTTCTTTTTAATGTCAAAGTGGTTTTTTTTTACTTACATGATTTTCCAGTACCTTGCTATTCTCTATAAACAAAAATGAGTTATAACGTTTACACGAAGACAAGAAATTCGAACAGAACCGTAAAACACTACAACACACTTTGACACGTCCTTAGTTTCACTTTTTATACTAGATATCACATTCAAGAAACTTAAAGAAATTCTTACCTCTTCCTCTTTTTATTTTGTATGTGAAATAATAATTGAAGCCTCCCCCATTAACTATCTTTGTCTAGATCTAACGAATAGTTCGGACGACGACGACGACGATTCAGTGAAGCCATCACAGACTGAGACACGCTGGGGTATCTGTCGTCGGTGGTCCGAAGGGGCAGGGACCCTAAGAGATCCGTTCTTGTGACCTCGCCCAACGGTAAAGGAAGAGGTTACGTACTTTCACTTTTCATTTTCAATTCAGAGAGTCAACATAGGCTGAGAATCGCTGGGGGTACCTGACGTCGGGTGGTCCGAGGAGACAAGTACCCTAAAAGGTCCGTTCTCATGACCTCACCCCACGGTAACGAAAGAGACAATAGTTCGGATGTGTCTACTTTTATTCATAATTATAGACTTTATCTCGTAAGAAATTTTGTATATTATTTAAGACAACTTTACTTCTGAAACTCGAGGAGAAATAGTACTGGGATTGATTCGTGATGTAAATCATGTCATTCATGGGACTAAACAATTTAATGGTTAGGTTTTTCATTAATTTAGGTTAAATAGTTTTCTTTTTTTAATTCAGACCCAAGGGTCCACCGCGAGTACCATTTCTCGAGGGGACGATAGGGTCTTAATTTCCTGTGATCACTTTTCTTACCCGAAGGGTTACGAAAAATATTGTAAAGCGACTTTTTTTATTCTATCGAGAGACGTTCTACGACATTTTACCGGTACGGATAAGATATGTACCAAGATATAAAATTTTATAATATGTCGAAATATTATAGGTACGTATAGATCGTTCTTCTCTTTTTTCTAGAGGGGGTTTCCCAATATTGGTGACTCTTCCGACCCGTTCTCTGAGGTTACCGTGTATGTCTTCTTCTCACTCCTTTTCTTCACTGTTTACTGTCGAGTAGAGTAAAGGTCTCAGTTGTAAGAAACGTGCTATGGTAAATTGAAGGACATAAAAAGATCGATGATAAGAACGAAGAACAGATAAGTTTACCGAAGTTGGTTTGAGATTCTTTATAATAAAGACCGTCCAGAGTTTTAGATCGGGTGGTGGGGGGTTTAATTATTCAGCATACAAAATAAAAAGAGGAGATAAGAATTCCTTTAGGTTTCTTGAATATGATATTTAGAAAAAAAAAAAGTGAAACTAAGGACTTGTCAAAGTGTGTTGTAGTGTTTTACGGTTCTGTTCAAATTTTTCGTCTTCGTGTAAAGGTAATGACTCATTTTTGTTTATAAGGGAATAGTGAGGTGTCGGAAACATCATGTAGGGTTTAAAAAACCACTTTGATATTAAAAAGAAATAATTATTGAATGATTACTCATTTTAAACGGTTTTCTTCATCTCAAATGTACCAACATGTCTCTGTCTTTATAACGAATTACACTTCGTTCCTCCCCAACTGTCTGCTTTCTCCTCTAAAGACTTGACGACTCATAGACAGTTATTCACCCTTTACCAAACACTTGCATAAAACCTTAAAATATAATCAAAAAAGTCAGTCATGATTAACGGTTTTTGTTTGAGTTCCGTTTGACATAATAATCCAAAATCCAAACCGAAGATTCTACCTTTTTCAATTTATAAATGTATATAAACTATGTACACATATAAAATCTTCTACTATTTCTCATAAAAACATAACCTGTAAGAGAGAGGAATTCTTTTTGTTGGCGTCGAAACATACGCTATCTTGATTACTCGACTATTGGGTTTGTGACTAGTCTTTGTTTATTTGCTAAAGGTACTTTGGACAATTAGAACAAGTCACTAGTAAAAAACTGCACGTTTGAATCGATCCAAACAAATCAGGGTGAGTCGTGGTTAGACCCAGAAAGACACTTTCGTAAAACACCTACACCAGATTTTGGTATCGTAAACTGAAATTCATTTCCTCTAATAGGATCTAATAGCGATCCTGTCGTCCGGGTTAAGTGAGGAACTTTCCAGAATTTTCGTCCTCACGTCGGAGGACCTCCCTACTTTAAGGTGGACAAATATCGTCAAAACCGAGTCCGAGTGTCACAGTTGGACAGGAGAGACAACCCGACACCAAACCGAAGTCTAAGCGGAACGGTCGGTGTGTCAGTGTACTTAGTTAAGAAATGTTACTTAGACAATTGTGATAAAAAATGACTGAGACGAAGAGACCGACTTAGTACTGACTACATTAAGGTTTGACTTTTTTTGTCATTACTTTCTCATTTTTCCCACAACATTACCAAACAGTCGTGAGCTAGGATCGACACAGATGTACATGGGTGTCTGAGTTCGTTCTGTTTGTATTGGACACATATATATTTATGTGTGTATGTGTGCATGTGTCTACGCGTGTGTATGTTAGAGTGTAGGTTTGTCGTACCAGGGTGTATGAGTTTGAGGATACAAATTGTCCGGATTTGAAAAACTGTCTAAATTACTAAATTGGTTAGTCTTCGTAGTTGTTTTCTTTTGATATGTTGACCTCTGGTCCTGAGGTTTTCATGTAAGATTTATTCTTCTGTCATTGACTGTGTGTCGAATGTTCTTTCTGTGAAATGTGTAAAGTTATGTTTGGTGGTAGTGGACATCTTTTGTTTGTGTTTATAAAGTGGATTTTTCACTGTTTACAACCAATAGGTTCGTTTTCTCCAAAATTTAAGATATTGTAATCAGTTTATTAGCGTAGTGTAACTATATCGATGTATTTATACCACTGGTTTGAGTGTTTGTTTTTGAATTTTTTTGTTCAACGGTCGTAGGGTGGGACCGACACAGATGTACGAGGGTGTCTGAGCGTCACTACATTTAAGTAAAATTTGTGTAGGGGGCGAAGGGAGGGAATGGACCTGACGTATAGAACGACCCAAAACCGGACCGACCGAAGACGAACTCCCCTCCGCACCCACTGCGCAACAACTTCGAGGTGGTTCCTAACTATTATGACGACGACCACCACGACGACGACGAACATCGCTCTGTTTGACTTTTTGTCGGGATCTTACCGAAAATTCAAAGGTAAAGAATAAAGACATAGTTCGCCTTTTATATTTTTGTCATAGTATATTTTAATAAAAAAAATTGTTTTCTTTAAGATCTTCGTCAAACGTTTAACGAAGGTTATCTGGGAATTATCTGATTTAGAAACTTCTGCCTTTATTTTGAACCAAAAGAGTCAGTGTGTAAATTCATTCAGACTAAAAGATTTTGTACGATTGTAAAAATGTATCGAACCTTTAAAGTCTCTCTCTTGTTTCGAATGAGTTCCCTACGAGAAACGACTGGGACTTGATGTCAAAAAGAGCTCAATCGAAGAAGTACGTTTACCTGTCCGCGAGACCAAACACAAGGAGTAAACTAAATAGTAAGACAAATAGAGAGTTTACCCGAAGGGTCCACCCAGTCACCATTTCTTAGACGGACGGTTACATTCTCTAAGTCCTCTGTGTCCAAGTTAGGGACCCAGTCCTTCTAGAGGACCTCGTCCTTCACCGTTAGGTGAGGTCATAAGAACGGACCCTGTAGGGAATTTGTCTCCTCAGACCGTCCGATGTCATATTACCCCAGAGTTTTCTCAAACTGCACTGACTCGTATGCGTGTGTGTATGTATAAAAGGGAGTGTTTACGTGTGTCGACAACGGTTGCCTCCCTACGGGTACTCGATCTCTTTCTTTCGGTGAATATACGAGTCACCGGACGTAATATTTATGACTACGATATACGACGACGACGACGACGATTCAGTGAAGTCAACACAGACTGGGACACACTGGTGTATCTGCCGTCGGGTGGTCCGAGGAGACAGGGACCCTAAGAGGTCCGTTCTTATGACCTCACCCAACGGTAAAGGAAGAGGTTACGTACTGTCACTTTTCACTTTCACTTCAGCGAGTTAGCACAGGCTGGGAATCACTCGGGTACCTGAGATCGAATGGTCCGAGGAGACAGGTACCCTAAAAGGTCCGTTCTCATCGACCTCACCCCACGGTAAAGGAAGAGGTGACTACGATATACGTATATGGAGTATTATTGACAATCGTCGTAAGATTTAGTGGGTGGTTGGCTAAATAATTTTTTGATACATAAACAGGAGGTTTCTCGTCTACCGTGGTGTCAATAGGTGAAATTACAAGGTTAAGAAAATAAAAATTAAGTGTAATGTATAATTCTTTATTAATTATAGTAAAATACGTACCGAAATCTACGTACGAATAATACGTACGTATTATCACATTCATCTTATTCGTATTATCTTATTCATCTTAAAGATCAAGATTTGTGTACTCCGAGGACACATTCAAAAAGATTGTAACTTCTTTTTTAATTTACGTGTTTCATCCGGTATTGTACTCGATCAAAAAAAGAAGACCTCAATATTAAAATCTTAATCTTTTTATCTCCGGTCATTTCGATCTATATTACGATACGTTGGTTATTAGTGTGAAATTTACTTTGAACGGTAACCGTTATTTTATATAGAAGAATACTCCAGTTCCAAAAGACGGAAGAAAAGTCTTAAATCTTTGTAATTATTTGATGAATTTACAGAACGGGAGACTACCAAATATTACAGTGTGTGTGTGATACGTCACCTTAATAAGTATATTTTATTCCGACTCAATAATATTGGGGGTTGGAAGGAGTGTCCCCGGTATTGATATCCGAACTAGTTATACTTCGATGTCACTCTTTCATATTTAAAAGAACCCACTTGGACGTTCATAACAAAAAGAGGACACTTAGAATAACTTTCTATAAGAAATTTGAAGAACAAAATAATGATAAGTACAATTTATTTATGTCTTTTAGTAAAACTGATAAGTATATAAAAATCCTCTATCTATTTTTCGTTGTCCGAATACAATTATTTTTCTACAGTACAATTTTCCTTCTCTGTATTCTGGTTGTTTATCATTGTAAGGAGTGGATGAAAACTGGAGAATCTTTCATTTCATAGTAGGACCTCTTAAAAGAGTTTATAATAAGATTCATTGTCTTGGTACTCAATCCAAATTTGGATTCAAAACCGGTAATTCATATATTAAATTATAATTTGTAGTACTGTATTTGTATATTTCCTATCTTCTTTAAGTTTTATTTTAAATTTGTCATGTCTTTTTAACTCTTTTCATTTAGTAAGATCAAGTGTAAGTATTATAAAGTCTTCAGTGTGTTGAGGATAAAAAGGTTACCGTCATCTTGAACCTTTTGAATCTGGATAGACTATGAATATGATAGACGCCCCCAGCCCTTCCGAAACGTCTCATTTAACTGACATCATCTTTGTAATTCATTGTTTTTAACGGTTTTCCCTAATTACATTATATTAATTTTAAGATTAAATTTTCTACAAACAACGACTAGATCTAGAGTTTCCTTAACTATGCAGTATTACAACCCTGTTAACAAGAACAATGATAATGATGAACTTTTAAAACTTTTCTAAAGGATTTTTATGTGAAACTTCTTTTTCTTACGTCCTTTTTTTCACTGTCTAAATCAACAGAAAAAGGACAAAAGACATAAAGTTACAGTCACTACTAGAAAATTTGAAAAATTTTACAATTCCGGTTTTTTTTTTTTTTACAATTCCGGAAATGTTTCTTGTCAATTGTTATGATTAATAAATTCTTAAGGACTCCTGAAGTAATTTGAATTGGTTTATAAATCCGAACCTGATGGTTGAACTAGTTTAATATCTTAACAATAACTATTTTATTATAAATTCGTAATTAATGTGGTAAATTTACATAAAGACAAGTAGATAATGGGTCGTCATAGATAGGTGGTAGATGAATTATAAGACTTTCATAATGAATAGGCAATATTGTATTTCTATGAAACAATTATACGGGAGGAAGGTATATGAGTCCTTACATTTCTTGTTGAAACTGTTTTAGACCTTGTGTCGATGTATTACTTTCGTATGTGATTATTGGTGTCTTGAATACAAAGATAATAAAACCTTTGAACTGATTAAAGGAAGAGATATAATTCCCGGGTCCATGAGAGTAAACTGTAAAGATCACAATATTTTTCAGAAAAGTTTGTGTCTCCGGTAAACACTGTTAACACGAAAAAGAATGGAAGTCGTCTATCTGGAACTTGTAAATGAGGAGACCGACGATCTTTTGATTCCGTCTGTAGTTGTAAAAGTTAGACGTTGTACTTTTCGTCACTTTTTCATTGAATCTTCTAATAAACATTCATGTATTTACTCGATCTTACTTCGGTCTCTCTTTCTATTTCTTTCTTACTTATAAAATGTAAGTAAAGTATGATCTCTAGAAATTGACCTGATGTTGATCTTATTAAAACCGATTAACGTCCTGCTTATATTTCGGACGTAACAGACTAAACCATGAATGTTTGTTAAGTATCTCCGGACTAGTTCTTACCGTAAGAATGTCTAATCGTTGGGTGGATGAATTGTATTTTGGTCTGACCAAGACACGAAGTGTTCATTCAGAGATTTCGTAGGTTTATCCTCTACGAACCTTATGATCCTACACCCATTGACTCTGAGTCATTCATACGGTTTTCTGTTTGTTCTACCTTTCCCCCAACTATGTGTCCTTTCTTTACTTCATATAAAAGTAAGATGTAGTATCTTAAGAAAAATTTTGACATAAATGACAACAAATTTTTCTTTTGTTTTGTTCTTTAATTACACACTATGTCACAATAATTGATTCATGATTTAGAAGATTTCATGTCTAAACCAAGTTTAAATGGTTTTAAAATACGATCACACGTAAGAAACAAAAATATGTAATAAGTTCTAAGGTGTAACATGAATCAACGTTATTCGGTCGAAGTTGACGTACGTTGTTTAAGACCATTTAAGAGAAAAGTAAACCTAAAGTAATGTTTATAAAAGAATAAAAGGAACAATACGGAAGAATCTATGTGGGTAGTAGATTTTCACCTGTAAATTAAAAGTTTATGTACTCCAAAAATTTCCTAGAAACCATAATTAAAGAGTAACACTGTCGTTAAAGAAAATTTACGAAAGGAGAGTCGTTGGTGGGAGACACAAAAAAGTCCGCAGATTGACATGACTCCGCAAGTTACCGATTCAGTTTCTAGAGAGAACCATTTACAGTGTAACGTGAACTTTTATACACCCAATAAAAGTTAATAGAAAACTATGACTAAAAATTGTATTAAGGTGTTGCTATTCTCTTGTCTGAGACATACTAAAGTTATGGAAATCTGACACTTTAAAAATGTGGAACAAAATACAGGGACCACACAAGGTCACAGAGGAGCTAATGTCAGATACCCTTGAACTTATATTGAACGTAGGATGACAACACACTTTTGACATATTTAGAATTAATATAATTTGACCAAGTACCACGAAAAGTCCAGATGATATAGGAAGATGAAAAGACATATAAGTAAGATAAATAAAAAACTCTCGAACTATAACTTTAATGTTGTTTTTAGAATGAATAGATGAAATTTTTATTAACATAATATATTACCCTGATATACTGAAACAAGACATAAAAGATTCAGAGGACATTTATACAATAGAATAAAAGTATTAAATTTTCATTTTTCTCTTTTGGATATGAACATAAGGGTATCAACTCATTAAGAGACTAATTTATGTCTTTAGTAGAAACATTAAATTTTCTCATTACGGTGACGAAAATTTATCAGGTAAAGTTGTGTTATTGGCCGTTCACTAATTGTTAAACCCCACCCTTCTTTTTCTTTGTCTAATTAAATACAATTAAGTACCCAACTAAAGTCATAATCAGTACCGTTATACATCGTTTCAATTTATTGATTCTGAAAAATTTTCTCACATCCTTTGATCATTCAAGGTCAAGAAACACTCAGTAGAGGTACCCAAAAAACCATAAGGTATTTAGAACTTTAAGATTTCATTTATTCCAAATTTCAATTATGAACCGTTCCATGACAAGAGACAGAATAATTTAAGAGTAGTTTTCGATACATACTCCTGTATACTTCAAGACGGTTACAGAAGAGATCGACTCGAAGTATCCTTCCAGTTTTACAGAAAATTTCTTTTATTTTTCTTTTTTATGTAAGGTCTGAAACAGAAATATTTTACCTGTTGACAAATGTAAAGAAAATTTTACATTAAAATACGTTTTAATTCCGTTATTATGGGTTACTCTCCCAAAAAAAAAAAAAACGAAATTTTACTAACATCGGTTCCATATGTGTAAACGAAACTCTTTTTTTTTTTTTTGTCAAAATATAATTAAGTAAAGTTTTATTCAAAATGACTTTCTTAATATCTCAACTTCTGTGATTTATAATTTACTGGTCCACCTGGAAGAACAAGATGGACAAATGTAACTTTATACGTTTTTTGGATATCAAGACTTTGCATGAAACTTAAAAAAGGAAAGAAGTGTAAAGCAATAATCTTTTACTCTATTGTATTTCTTCCTTTCTTATAGAAACGGAAACACTCGAAACACTCAAACATTATGTCGACTTCTCTGCTTTTTTCTAAGTATTTGGTCGTATTGTATTCCGTATTATAAGGTTTTCTCTTAATATTTCTTGTGACACACCGTCCCTTCTCTTGCCTAAATAGTCGAAAGTGATACCTTCTTCGTAGTAAACCTGTGTGTCCTATTCAGACTAAAACTATTCCAACCTGTCCGAAGTCTTCCTCCTCGTCCGTACGGGTAGTCTCGGTAGGTCTCGTTATGTTAACGAGTGTTCCTGTACACTTTTGTCTGGTACGGTCGGAAAGGAGAGACGTCAGTACGAATGTCTCATTTAGACCGGACCTTGACTTTTCCGAGGTTATGGCTGACCCTAGGATTTTGGTGACGCTATATTTTTCGATTTATTGACATTTGGTCTATCGTCTGTATTATGAAGTTTCTAAACTCAAAAGGGACGTCTGTGTTACGTGGGACCAACCCCGTACAGACATCCATGACGACGATACTTAGTATGTGTCTTTTATACATCTTCTTATATTTGGTTTACATTGAAAATAAGAGAGACCTACATTTAAGAAAACACTGGGCACGATAAAATTTAATTACTAAGAAGGGTAAAAAGTACTATTTGTTCATAACGATTATAGTGACATACGACGACGACGACGATGCAGCGAAGTCAGCACAGGCTGAGACACGTTGGGGTATATGCCGTCGGGTAATCCGAGGCGGCAGGGACCCTCAGAGGTCCGTTCTTGTGACCTCACCCAAAGGTAAAGGAAGAGGTTACGTCCTTTCACTTTTCACTTTCACTTCAGCGAGTCAGCACGGGCTGAGAATCGCTGGGGTACCTGACGTCGGATGGTCCGAGGAAACAGGTACCCTAAGAGGTCCGATCTCATGACCTCACCCAACGGTATAGTAACATATTTGATTGATTTAAAATAAAGTTGGTTTTTTTATTTATTCTACCAAGCCAAACTCGTTTGAGGATAGTATAACGTTTTAAGTTTACTAATATATCTAAAATCGGTTTCTAAAATAATATTGAGAAATTTTATATTTGTGAATCTCTTAATTTCATTTTACGTTATTACAAAAACGTAACCAATTTTGACAATTCTACAAACAAAAGTAAGTAAGTGTCATACTAATAAATAAGTGACTCTGTACAGGTTCTGGAATTTATGTATATTTTAGAGTATCCTCTCTACTAAGGTTACATTGTGTTACTTACAATATCTCTTTGTGTCTGACGATTTGTGAGATAAGTACTGGTCTCCGTTTCTCTGATCCTTTAAATAATCGTTGATTGTAATAGATAGTACCAATGTTTCTAGAGAAGAAGATTTCAATGGTATTATAAAAAAGGTCCCCATTCACAACTAGTCGATTAATTTAACTCTACGAGTTCCAATGTGTCTCTATTATATAGTTTTGGTCTCACACACAGTAATTGAACTGTGTGTGTGTGTTTATGTGAATGTATATATATATATAAAAGTTCCCTTCGGACTGGATCAGGGACTTTCCAATCCTTCCCAATTGGTTTATTGTCCTACACCCCACTTCACTTCGGTTCCTTCCCTGTTATACACTTGACAACTCCCGACTCTTTGTGGAATTCAATTTCCTGAACGTTCCTTAAGTCTTATCGATCCTTATAATTCTCAACTTGCGATGAATTTCGAAAAGGGTGTTGAAGAAACAGTAGTCACACTTTTATCCGGAGAGACCACCGGAAGTTTCCAAACTTCTTTGACACAGTCTCCTCGGAAGTCTTTCTTCCCTGAAGTTCCCGTTCTTAGGACTCTAGACGGTTTAGGTTACCGTCTTCTACTCAGGTATCTCTATTCGTCCGTGACCTGCACATTACAGCAGGTACAGAACGATCACCGACCGGAACTAGAATTCCGACTCCTGCCATTATTACATAAACTTCGTTTTCTTTATTTAACAGTTACAACGTACCTTCTATAGAAAAAAAGAATACTAGTGTGTCATATATGTATCCAAATATCTATCTTTAATTATTTGCAAAGTGTTTAGTTAAACATGGGTGTGATAGACGGTACACGAAATTAAAAATTTTCATAAAAGTCAAGTCAAGTCAAGTCAAGTCAGTGAGTCAGTACAGGCTGAGAGACACTGGGGTACTTAACGTCGTGTAGTCCGGAGGGACAAGTAGTGGTTGAGGGCCTCAAGTGAGTCTGAGTGCAGGTAACTCAGGCACTACGGTAGGTCGGTAGAGTAGGAGACAGTAGGGGAAGAGGAGGACGGGGGTTAGGGAGGGTCGTAGTCTCAGAAAAGGTTACTCAGTTGAGAAACGTACTCCACCGGTTTCATGACCTCAAAGTCGAAGTCGTAGTAAGGAAGGTTTCTTTAGGGTCCCAACTAGAGGAAGTCTTACCTGACCAACCTAGAGGAACGTCAGGTTCCCTGAGAGTTCTCAGAAGAGGTTATGGTGTCAAGTTTTCGTAGTTAAGAAACCGCGAGTCGGAAGAAGTGTCAGGTTGAGAGTGTAGGTATGTACTGGTGACCTTTTTGGTATCGGAACTGATCTGCCTGGAATCAGTCGTTTCATTACAGAGACGAAAACTTATACGATAGATCCAACCAGTATTGAAAAGAAGGTTCCTCATTCGCAGGAAATTCAAGTACCGACGTCAGTGGTAGACGTCACTAGAACCTCGGGTCTTTTTATTTCAGACGGTGACAAAGGTGACAAAGGGGTAGATAAAGGGTACTTCACTACCCTGGCCTACGGTACTAGAAGCAAAAGACTTACAACTCGAAATTCGGTTGAAAAAGTGAGAGGTGAAAGTGAAAGTTCTCCGAAAAATCAAGGAGAAGTGAAAGGCGGTATTCCCACCACAGTAGACGTGTAGACTCCAATAACTATAAAGAGGGTCGTTAGAACTAAAATCACCCAAATTAAAATTATACAGTAAACGTTTTATAATTGAAGTGTTATCCGACATGACACTCCTTGGAGTATGATGTACAGTTTGTGTCTTCGTCCCCTGTACCAAATTTTCGGTGAAGAAAGAGATAGTGAATTTTAGTGTCGTGTCCTTCCCTTAAGTATGTGTAATTCGTACATATAATAAATGAGGTTTACGTTTTAGGAATAGTAAAAATGGTATCTACGACTTTTTAAACTATGAGACTAATAAGTTATTTCCGAATCTTTACTGTATGAAAAATATTCAAATATGTTGACTCATGTGTCGTCTTGGTCTTAAGTTTGAGTAGGGGTAGTCAGAAGTTACTTTATAATAACGGTGTGATACGAAGGATGGTGACATTGACTCCGTAAGACTCAATTCAGTCAAGTTCGAAAACTGAGTCCGAGAGATGTACTAATTGTCTGTCGATCCATCCTGTGTCCAGACCGTGTTCTATCCACGACGTCTTGTTACACCAACTTACATTCCTACTTTAACAAGGCACTCTCTCATACCCGAAAGGACCACCGAGTCTAACATTTCTTATACGGACGTTACGTCCTCTGGATCCAACTAAGGACCCAACCCTTCTAGGGGACCTCTTCCTTTACTGTTGGGTGAGGGTGAGGTCATAAGAACGGACCTCTTAGGGTACCTGTCTCCTCGGACCACCCGATACTAGGTGTCCCAGAGTTTCTTAGTCTGTGCTTACTCACTGATTGTTTGTTCCTATATTTCTCGTACATTTTAGACACACAAGGTATGTCTCGGATTCAAATATTCCAAATTTACTAAGGTTTAATAAAGTGTTGACAGACTACGTAAAAATATAAGACCATCTACTCGTATATCTTACTAACTGCACCGGTGTTCGGTTCCTTACGACCGTGAATGGTCGTCGACCTTGTTTGTTCCTTATCTAAGGGGGATGTCAGGGACCACCGAGTCTCCAATTTCGTAGACGGACGTTACGCCCTCTGGACCCAAGTTAGGGACCCAACCCTTCTAGGAGACCTCTTCCTTTACCGTTGGGTGAGGTCATAAGAACGGACCTTTTAGGGTACTTGTCTCCTCGGACCACCCGANGTCGACCTTGTTTGTTCCTTATCTAAGGGGGATGTCGGGGACCACCGAGTCTCCAATTTCGTAGACGGACGTTACGCCCTCTGGACCCAAGTTAGGGACCCAACCCTTCTAGGAGACCTCTTCCTTTACCGTTGGGTGAGGTCATAAGAACGGACCTTTTAGGGTACTTGTCTCCTCGGACCACCCGATGTCAGGTACCCCAGCGTTTCTCAGCCTGTACTGACTCGTTGAAGTGAATGTGAAAGTGTCGGGGACCTCCCTCGTGTCCTGACGACTTCCGAACTAAAACCGGCACCTTATGACTACAATACACTTTGTATTGTTTGACACCTTATAAGAATTTCTCTCCCCTTATGTTTTGGTGGACTGGACGGAGGACCCTTTAGACATTCGTCCAGTTCTTCGTTGTCAATCTCGACCTGTACCTTGTAGTCTGACCAAGGTTTAGCCCTTTCCTCATACAGTTCCGACATATAACATTGGGATGAATAAATTAAATATACGTCTCATGTAGTACACTTTACGACCCGATCTACTTTGTGTTTGACCTTAGTTCTAAAGATCCTCTTTATAGTTATTGAAGTCTATACGTCTACTGTGGTGGGAATACCGTCTTTTGCTTCTTCTTGATTTCTCGGAGAACTACTTTCACTTTCTCCTCTCACTTTTTCAACCGAATGTCGAGTTGTAAGTCTTTTGATTCTAGTACCGTAGGCCAAGGTAGTGAAGTACCGTTTGTCTACCTTTTTGTTACCTTTGTCACTGTCTGAAATAAAACCCCCCAAGGTTTTAGTGAAGTCTATCACTGACATCGGTACTTTAATTTTCTGCGAACGAGGAATCTTTTTTTCGATACTGGTTTAATCTGTCGTATACTTTTTCGTCTCTGTAATGAAATGGTTGTTTCTAGGTAGATCAGTTTCGAGACCAAAGAGGGCATCAGTACATACCTACACTCTCAACCTGATATTTCTTTCGACTCGTGACTTCTTAACTACGAAAACTTGACGCCACAACCTTTTCTGAGAACTCTCAGGGAACCTGACTTTCCTCTAGTTTGGTCAGTCAGGATTTCCTTTAGTCAGGACTTATAAGTAACCTTCCTGACTACGACTTCGACTTTGAGGTTATGAAACCGGTGGACTACGTTTCTAGACTGAGTGACCTTATCTGGGACTACGTCCCTTTCTAACTTCCACCCTCCCCTTCCTTGTTGTCTCCTACTCTACCAACCTACCATAGTGGTTGAGCTACCTGTACTCAAACTCATTCGAGACCCTCAACCACTACTTGTCTCTTCGGATCACACGATGTCAGGTACCCCAGCGTTTCTCAGTCTGTACCGACTCAGTGACTTGACTGATTCATGACTAAAGTCTAAAGAACGTAGGTCTGTTCACTCTCTAATTTCCAGATGACAAACTTCGGTGTAAACACTATTAAACAATGTCGTTCGTGTTCTTTGATTGTGTTAATAGATGAATCGTCTCGTCGTCCCGTTCCCACTCAGAAATCGTGCATTCCCACCCAACCCCAGACACTCGTACGTCTAGAGACCCGGAAGAAGAGATTCCTGACTAAACAATTAGACACCCCTCACCTCAACTTTCTACGTCAAATCGATCCATGGAGGACGGTGACACGTGAGATGGGGTACGAAACGAAAAGATAAAGTCCAATCAAACACGACACCCTATCCCTCTCCGTCCTTTATCATGAAGACAAACCGAGAAGTCAAACAAAAACACAATTAAACCAGACCCCGCTCTGTGTACTAATTCATGATGTCTTATTATCAAATTTCAAAACGTGAGTTTAGGCTCAAACTTAGGATCGATACTGTAAATGTGGGACATTCTTTAGTTGTTTTATCTAACTATTTCAAAAATGAGAGGACTGCGGAGCCGATTGGATAGACACTTTACTCTTACTTTCGTCGAGGGTGTGTTGTATAATACACTCCTTATGTCTACAAATACTTCTCGAATCGAGATATGATCCGTATACACATAGGTACAGACACACATATGTACACATACATATATAAAACTATGATCTTTATGGGTATTTGTGTGTATAATGTCTTACACACATATACTGGTTAATCTATGTATTCCCATGAGCATACCTTTTAAATAATCCTGAAATAGTCTATTTTTAACAAAAGACAAGTTTTAAGATATAAGACGAAATTAACTGAACCACAATCTATTACTACTTGTAGTAAATTATAATCAACGGGTAATTTCTACTATAATTTAGAAGTAATATCAGATATTAACGGTTATATTTCACAATATTTATATTTTATTATTTTATGACGTAGTCATGGATAATTGGACTTTTATATAAGAGATCCAAAAATCATTAAAGAACGAAAAGGTAAACAATGTCTCTTGTTTTATTTTGTAAAAGGTGAATGACTTTTCCCTGTGTCCGTCCGAGTCCCTATGTTTAAGAAAGCATCCAAACGATACTACCACGTTGCCTTTACGTTCGTTTCGTCGATCCTGTCGTGACCTATTTCTACCGACCGTAACTTAGATGTGCACTTAGTTGTTCAATACGACTATGACGGCGTGAGAGTCCAGGTAGAGATTTCGGACTACGAAGATACCACGTCAAAGCATTACCCGAAGGGTCCACCGCGATCACCATTTCTTGGTGGATATCACGTCCTGTATATTCCCTGCGTCCAAACTAGGGACCCAGTCCTTCTGGGGGGCCTCCTTCTGTACCCTTGAGTGAGGCCATAAGAACGGACCTCTTAGGGAACGTGTCTCCTCGGAACACCCGATGTCAGGCATCCCGGTATTTTTCATCCTGTGCTGATTTCACTGAATCCTACGTACGTCCACTACGTTAAAGTATTATAAAAAAAATACAGACTTTGTACTAAGTATGTTTAATTTCCCGTTATGTTACAAAATTTCACATTGGACTATACAGTACTTAAAAACAGATACCAATAGGTGTGTCCAGTCAAATTAAATTGAGTATAATTTAGTAAATTGTTTCCTCTAAACCATGTAGACGACTTTTAATGTAAAAGTTCATTAAATAGAATAGTTTATATATGAAGAGTTGACTTGTATGACTCCAGTTTACTTTTTCAAAGAGGGTAAAGTAAAACAAAAAAGACAGGTTACCTTCATGAAAATGAATATCCGAAAATTCGATACTTATGGTGTCCAGTATCGATTTTACTAGAGTATAGAATCATATAACAAAAGGTTCGGTTCTAAAATTTTAAAAGAAAAAAGTATAAAAAAAAAGTGATGACTCATAACTTTCACCATTAAAAGATAATTAAAATTCTTCCCTTAACTTTTTCTACCTCGTCATCCAAGAAAAATTTTTAATCCGTTAAATTCCATTATTTTCGATTTCAATACTTTCCTAACGATGTTTTATACAAAAGATTATAATCCATACTAACATAAAGTACAATTGACCCTATCACCGAATAGTCACCCTTTGTGGAATGTCATAAAATTCAGTTTGATAATCCCTATTCTTATAAGATTTAAAAATTCTTTCATCAACTATAAGTTTATATGTCGTCTTTATGTTTCACGTAAACGTTAAGAAAAGAGGTATGTCTATATTTCGAATTATTACTGGACATTTTTGTCTTTATTCAATGTAGGATAGAAGTTTTTCTTTCTTTATTTAACATATACCTATAGACCATAGTTTAAGTTTTAATCGATGGATTGAAATTAAAGATAAACAGGATGATTACTGTGTTTGGTTAATATTATAACTGTGAATGTTCTTTTTGTAAATGTGATAAATGAGATATAATATTTCAATTACATCTTTTCTTAAGAATATAAAAGTCGTAAATGAATTAAAGACTTACCGTCTGATCTATTATAAGTATTTTCATAACAAAAAGTAACATTTAATCTGAATTATGTAGAATCTTTTATAGAAAAAATGGAATCATACCTACGACAAAATTTTTCAATATTTCTAACTTTTGGGTTCATGTAGAGATTCGTCTTTGTGACTTGTCTTTAGTACCAGAAACGATAAAACAATTTAGTCATATCGTGCAGTCGTAAGGTTGCCTAAAGTCTCAAATAGTCAGACTAAAAACCTCAAAGAGGACTTAGTAGATTAGTCTTAATCTTGAGGTCACTAGTGACAGGAAATTTGTACTGTGTGAATGAGAGTTCAGGGGTAAAATGAAGTTAAAAAAGTAAATTTGAAATGTATACTCATATGACTTGTTGAAGATCTCTATTTGTCGAAATTTTTAGTAGTCCCACTAAATATAATTATTATATTTATTTAACATAGTCATTAAATTATATTTAAAGGATTGTGAACATCAAATACGAATAAGAGGACTTCACACTCGGATTTATTTTTATTACTTTGGCAATTCGTTTGATGTTTCTTCTAAAAATCAATCACCAAGAAATCTCTAGTCTCGAGATAAACATCCTTTTGTAAACAGAAGTAATTCGATAGAAAAAGATCTGTAAGGTCTTCTACTTGTCAAAGTTTTACCGTCCCCTAGTACACTTACCTGATTGAATCGTTATAAGGTGAGGAGACTCAGTATCACGATCTTAGGACGTCACACGGTAAATATTCTAAAATAATTTAGAAATCTCGTAAGGTTATAAAATAGAAAGGGGATAAACCAATCTTTGGAGTAGAATAGAATGGATTTATCTAGGAAATTTTCCCGTCGTTATTGTTCGTCACCGACCTTCTTAATTTTGAACTTTCCCGTTGTATGTCTATTTTGTTGTCTTATTAAAAAGATAGTTCTTATCGAAGGGACAGACCTAAGGACATTTGATATCTTTACCTTGTTTCTACGGACACTTTATATCCTTAATAACACCGTCGGTGTTGAGACATCCTGTACCTAAGTCTCTTAATCCCCTTCTGATTTTGTATAATAAAGTAGATCCTGGTCTTTTCCCATTCTGCGTGTTCGCAAGGTTTTGAGGAGGATAGTCGTTCAAAATTCGTTATACTGTGCTATCCTTTCTTCCGTCTTCGAACACCGACTCTTTTGTCAACTCGATGATCTCACTCCACTTCCCTACTCGGTCGTTTGTCCTTCCTGTTCGACCCTCGACGTAAACGGTCTAAGAGTCAAGACGAGGTATTAGACTAAACACCAAACGTTGATAACGTGTATTAGTTTAAAGGATTAGGGAGGTACGTAAATGCTTCTAACAATTTATGGTACCAGATAGAATAATCACAAGATGAGATTGGTTGCCTCGATTGACCGGTTCACGAGATTACCCGATAAAATTTTATTTCTTTTACAACAAAAGGTTTGTTGAGAAGGGGATACACAGAAAGTAAAAACAGATTCTTGGAACGTGAACACGGAGACGTAAAGTTTATGTACAACCCGTAAAAAAAGACGATAAAAATTAGACGACCCGTAAGACCTGTAAGGACCATAAATAACAACTGATTAAATAAAGGAGCACATTAGAGTGGTTTCAACACCGTACGTCGTATATAAAACTTAGGACTATGGTGGGTGGATCTTTAATGAATTGTCCACGGTAGGTATAATCATTGAAGTAGAAACCTACTCCAATTTATATCATAACTTATTCGAGGATGTTTGAATCGAGACAAAGGACGGGGGGTTCCTACTTAAATCAGAATTCGAATAATTTCTTTCTATCGTTGTCTATTGGCAACTTTGTTATTCATACTTAACCTTTGAGAGTTATTAGTACGATTATTTGACGACATTTCTGTTCAAGGATAACAGAATTTATAGACGAGAAATTAGTTACTATAAACTTTCTTAATAACAACTTAACATACAATATTTTATGATATTAGTCAAAAAGAAATATTCCATTGTCTTACTGTACCTTTTCTCGTGTAATTATAATAGATTATTAGACTTTAATATAAATAAACTTAAATTAAAGATACATTAGGTGATTGTATATGGAGAAGTACGCTAGTATAAGGGAATACTGTACTGTATTTCCTTTTACATAAGGGTAACAAAAGGTTGTAATTTAGAAGGTGAGTCTGAAGTTTTAAGGAAGAGATGGTGAAGGAACTCCTAGACCGTAATGGGGTCTTAGAGGGAGGGGAGAGGAATGACGAAGGAGGAAGAGATGGAGGGGGAACGTTTGTGAGGGGAGTGGGACGGAAGGAGAGTTTGGTACAAAAGGGAAGTTGTCCTTTTAGGATCTTTGTATAATTTGTAAGTCACCGATAGACGGGGAGAGTCGGTGAGAACTTGTGTACTAGTGAGAATGTCTTCTACAAATGAACTTCCAGTAATTATGGACAGGTTAATGATCTTGATTAAAAAGTGGAAACCATATGGATGGATAAAAAATACATCGGGACCTGCCATAGGTAGTGTAAAGGGAGTAAACGAGAAGGGACAGGGTGATCCGATTCCGTTCATACGTGATATCGAAGTCGATGGTATCGATGGGGTTCCTAATTGTTAGGTGTAGACAACTCACTGGGAGAGTTACTACCCGAGTGAAAGACGGGTGAGAAAAGTGGGAAAAGACTGAGGATGTGGAGAGGAGCAGTGTATGTACGACCGTATGGGGATCCACTCTTGGAGTCGAAAGAAGGATAGACTGAAGTGTGTCTAGAGGATCTCTAGAGTGGGAACAGGTGGAGTTAGTCACGGATGTTGATCCATGTAAGAGTGGGTATGGAATGAAGACTGGAAAACCTTTGTGTACGGATTAACGGAGGTTAGTGGAGGTGAAGCGCAAGGTTTCCTATGTAGTTTAATAAAATCACTTTTAGACTTAAACAGTAGAGGGGGGCAAGTGGAAAATTGGATAAAAGAGGGAGGTATTATCGGTAGAATAAATTACCATTGATAAATGAGTAAGTCCGGTTTTTTACCGTGGGGTGAGGTCGTGAGAACGGACCTTTTAGGGTACCTACCCCCTCGGACCATCCGACGTCAGGTACCCGAGCGATTCTCAGCCTGTCCTGACTCGTTGAAGGGAAAGTGAAAAGTGAAAGTACGTAACCTCTTCCGTTACCGTTGGGTGAGGTCACAAGAACGGACCTCTTAGGGTCCCTGTCCCCTCGGACCACCCGACGGCAGATACCCCGGCGTGTCTCAGTCTGTGCTGTCTTCTCTGAATCGCCGTCGTGTCAGGGATGTAAAAAGTAGAGGGTGTGGGTTGACTTTCAGTTGTGAATTCCTAACATGCTAAGAGTCTTTCGTGGACCCCACTAGAAAAATTTATAAATGGAGTCTAGTATTGTGTCAGGTCGAAATTTTCAGAAGGTTTCCGAGGAGTTAGTTGTCTCATTGTGTCACCTGGAAGGAAATGAAGGTGTATTAATCCGAAGGTAGAAGGGGAGACTTGTGGAGAGTGACACGAGTTTGGTGTACCAGAAGACAAAGACCTTGTGTGGTTCGAGTGAGGGAGGTGTAAGGAAAACAAGAAGGGATACATTGTGACAGCAATAATGAGTAGACTTATAAACAAAGACTAAGAGTTCACCGGGATATGGACCTGGAATACTCGAGTCAATTAGAATGGGTTTATACTTGTAGACCGACAAGTAGCTAAAGGACATCTAAGTATGATGTTCTCTTGCAGATAAGAATTTCCGAATTTTATTAAGTCATTTCCAAAGGGAACACCGAGTAGACCATTTCTTAGACGGACGTTAGATCCTCTGGACCTAATCTAGGGACCCAACCCTTCTAGGGGACCTCTTCCCTTCCGGATGGGTGA
The DNA here is from genome assembly GCA_006410555.1 of Capra ibex. Classification (NCBI taxonomy): domain Eukaryota; kingdom Metazoa; phylum Chordata; class Mammalia; order Artiodactyla; family Bovidae; genus Capra; species Capra ibex. Next base: position 4,825,324 of record SJYO01018757.1, on the reverse strand, counting down.
GGTAATGAGACCGGATCTCTTAAGGTACATGCCATATCAGGTGCCCCAACGTTCCTCAGTCTGTACTGACTTGCTGATTGACGAATTTTTTTTTTTTCAAATAGTTCAAATTTTAATTTTTTCTTTTTTTTTTGTGAAACATTGATCTTTATCATCGTCTGGATCAAAATGATATGGAAAACAATAGTTTGTAGTTACGGTTGGGTTTCCGGGTACTTGTTAGGAAATATATATATATTTCTTAACCTGTTCAACAAGATACTCATTCCTGTCACGAGTGACAATGATTACGTCGTAACGAACCGACAATGTGTTTTTTTCTTCGTCCGGTGTAGGACAAACCCTATCTATATACTTGAAATATTTGGATCAGTGCGACAGTATTAAGATAAAGGAGATGAAAGAATAGAGCTGATTTTAGATCCTAAAAATAAGCAATTATTGTACAATGGTCACGGTTAAAAATTCTTGTCTCCGTTTTTACTAAGTTGGTTTTTCAATGTAAACACAGGGTACGTAAGAACACTTAGTGGTGTCCCTTCGGTAAGGTTGAAGTCCAATTTTTAAGTTGGTGTGTGTGTGTGTGTGTGTGTGTGTGTGTCTCTTTACTCCAATGTTCAGTAACAATGAGTATTAAGTCACATTAAGACTGATTTTGAAGACCGACCTTTTTTTTGTGGATAAAATATTGTATACGTAAAGAGTCCAAAAATAAAGAGACAAAAAAAAAAAAAGGTAGTCTTCGTCTTTATAGTTGTATTGTAACATATGATCTACAATATACTGTAAACTCCCGATTTCCTCGTCCTTCATTATTTTAATTCTCTTAGAATACTCTATAAAAGTATAAATATCTTAGAATCCGTGTCTACAAAGTCTACTTATAGGTTCCTGACGTAGAGACAGATATCAATACTCGAAACCTCCAAACAAATAATAGATAGTACTTTGTTATCGAACCGATAAGTAACTTGACAATAGTCTTAGTTCAACCTTACTGTCGTCACTTCTATTCTTAAAATCATAGGTCGCAGAGAACTACTAACTTTATACCTTTCATTTTGGTTATCACAACCCAAACTCTTTGTATTATACTATAAGTCCCTGATGTCACGAAAATATTCTTTGGAATTTCAAAAATTGTCCATAATTAATTACTTACACGGGAAATATTTCAAACATCGTCATGATAAGACGTAAAGGTTTAGTCAAATCCATGATTTCTAACAGGTATCAATATGCAATAATAGTATAGTAATAATCCCAAGTAAAATATCTACTCTTTCGTCTCCCAGTCTCTTCAATGTACAGAAACGGTTGTAGTTCCTCGAAAACGACGTCGTCCCGGGTTTCCATAATGTTAACGAAGGTCCTTTTGAAGTCCTTTGTTGGTATTAATTAAAAATATCTCAGTAGAAACACGGGTCTCATTAATCTAGTCCTTGAAAGGGATTGTGATTTCACAAAATGTCTCTTAGAAAGAAATATCACTAAAAAAAAGTGTTGTCACTGTCTCTCAAGTTCTGTGACATTATCCAGGAATCTCACGAATTTGTGTGTGTGTGTGTGTGTGTGTGGTCTGTACGATTAATTAGTGAGAAATTTTGATTTAATAAAAAATAATAAAACCTAAAGTCAAAAGGCTGTAATGACTATAGTCCAGTCGTCCAGTTTTTAAAATAGTAAAGAAAAGTAAGAAACATAAGGACAGTGAATGCATGAGTAGTAAAAATAAAAGTTACAGATAAGATACGATTTTTCCCAAAACCTTTTTGGAGTAGAAGACTTAAAACCAACAGTGAGGATTAATATAGACGACTACATTGAAGTCGATTCCGTAAAACCGAAGTCCAACAGGATATTTTAATTCAACACCAATAAATTAATCATTTCCCCACCCGAAGATTAGAGTCTTTAAATAGTTAGATAACAAAATAATGTTTTGAGATGGGAAATGGTTGATCATTTCTATTCTCTCCCGACCCCCTCTATGTCTGGAGATCTAGTCGATGAAAGACCTTTTCCGATACTTAGTATAGGGGATCGATCAGGGACGAGTCGTTTTGGTCGTCAGACGGAAATATCTCAGTAAAGGTTTTCACGACTCCTCAAGTATACAAATATGACCCGAAACAATACTCGTTTCTTTTATGATAAATATATAAAATTTTTACATGTACTGTTGAAAACAAGAAGTTTAGTCAACGAGTCTGTTTTTTCGAGGGGAATTTTGACCTTTACCCTAAAGGACGGTGATCACTTTAATAAGTCTGTAGTCTTGTGTTTTTTTACAGTTCCTAGACTATTTTGTGGACCTCTGCCAAAAAAGTTTTCAGTATGTATAAGTTTGTATAACTACGATAGTGAAAAAGGATTTAACGTAGGTTTCTTTATGTGTATGCACTATCTTGTGTTAGTTTACCAGAGAACTTATTCGTCCTTGTATACGTTTTCTTTAAAGATCAGGTAAATATTTACGTCAATTGAGACCTTCACTTCTGTCCGTAATATAAATCTTATTTGTACTAAGAATGGTAGACTCTAACTGAGGATCCTGTAGGTAACTATAGAAGTTGAAAAAGTAAACGATTTCGGTTCTTTATTTTATTTCCTCTCTTTTTTTCTTGCTGTACGAACTCGGTACTTCACTTTGTGTGTGTGTTCTCTGATTCTTTTTTTTTTTTTTCCCTTTTTTGTTTTGTTTTGTTCGTTTACGACGACGATGTAAGTGAAACAGAGGATTCGACGCATGTCCTGTGTGAACATCGTCGGCGGTTCAGGTGTACGTCTTTAGTCCGTTTATTTCTTTTGTTTTTTTCACTGACTCTTCCTTCAACGGCGATTAAGGAGTCGAACACGGTTTACTGACGACTGTACTTTGGAAAGTGTTAACAGGGACGACCTAGTCCTATGTCAAAGTTCCTTAGAGTCTCACATACTCAACGAGGTCGATTGCTTTTCGTGTGTACCCTCTGTATACCAAATTACTTCGCAAGTAAAGACTGTTAAGTCACATACATTTCTATGTCGAGATCGGTAAATGTTCATGCCGGTTTGACGGAAAAAGTTTGTAAGAGTGTATTTGTAAAATTAATTTAGTGTCCCTCTCGATGTAATTAGAGTGTCTGTGTACCTGGTTCAAAGATTCGTAAGCTGAATTTAACATAAAATGGGTTTCATCCACCCCTGTCTCTGAAAGTTCAAAACAAAACAAAAAGGTCTCCCCTCCAGAGTGGTTACTAGACCTACTAAAGACGATCGTCCTGAGGTAGACGTTACAGAACGACGTTTAGGAACTAGTCGGCAAACACCGGGCTAAAACGATCCATCACCAACCGGGTCAGACACATTTAGACAACTTGTCTCCCTCCCTTCTTCACTCTACTCTACTCCCTTTTCTCTCCGTTATTTTTACGAGTTCTGTTTACGACCTATGTCTCCCTACAATAAGACCTAGTGTAAGGTCGAATTCTTCAGTATCGAGTTTTCCTTTATCGACATTTTATTGAAAATTCAAGTGAGAAAAAGTTTTGGTCTCTGGTCAGTGAACACTGTCTCGTTTTGAGGGAAGGACCTACTGATGACTCCTTCGAGGACAAGCGTAATTCAAAGTCAAAAATGAGAGAACGGAGAGCAAGGTAGTATGACTTTTCTTAGGACAGACAGGAACATTTTCCTTCGGTGGACCTAACTGAATATATCCTTAGAGTGATATTTTTACACACAAAGAGACTCGTCCGAAATAATTTGACAGTACACTCTATGATGTACACTATTATAAAACCGTAGTAAAATACTTTATTAACGTCTACGGATTCGATAAAATAAACTTAACAGTTTAGGGTAAAGTCGAAGAACATTACACAAAAATATTCTCTTGTCTCCTTCAAATTTACGTCGATAATACATCTTTAACATTAATTATCTCTTGACTCCATATCAAATACTTGAGATTCGAACCGATAGGTATATTTCTTCTCCACAGAGAGGTTTTTGTCTAATACTATCTCCTTTTTTAACTTTGACAAGTTTTTGAAGTGTTTTTATTATTTGACAATGATTAGAAAGTTTACAATATCCGTGAATGACTACATTAGATTAGATTAATATCCCTCTTTTGAAGTCAAAGTACTCTCCGACTGTCCCTGTATCATCATGTGAATGTTCCGTCTGACATTGTACTACACTATCTTCTTACTTTTGGACTTTATCCTTCTCTCCTCCTGTCTATTGACTCTTTACATTTTTACACAAGATCCTCTTCGTGACCTTCATTGACCTTTGTGTCAGCTCGGACTTCTCTCCGTCCCTTCCCTTCCCGAAAGGGGGTCTCCCATGTCGCATGTCTCTCCTTCTCCCTGTTTCCTTAGTTCGCGTCTCAACTTTTAGTACATTAATTCCGTCCTACGGACTTTAATCCTGTCTAGTCGGACCTTTACATTCAACACGGAACACCAGTACTCGTGACTCTGGGTCCGTTGACGTTTTTTTCTTTTTTTAACAGATTGTTTTAATTATGTGCAAAAATATTTTTATTTCATTTTGTCTTCACATTTTTGGCCTGTATATTTTCAAAGGGTATGAACGTTGGGGCGAGTGCAAACTTATTGAACTATACTTATCAAGATCTTGAAAAAGATGTGGGTGTGTGAAGTGGTGTACTGTAATATAATGAGTGGTATATGTGTATGAGTACTGTCTTACCCATTGGTTTAGATCGAGTCCAAATGGATAGTGAGACGTAAAAGTCGAAAAGTACATTGTTATAAAATTGTTATGAAGATTTTGGTAAAATGGTTTTAAACAGTGATAAACACTACAATATAATATGTATCATAGTTAGGGGGGGATTGTTTTCTATGAATAAAACAAATTTTTACAAAGGTAACGAAGAAAAAAAAAGGTTAAATAAAAAAAAATTAAAAAAAACTTTGTAAAAAAAAAAGTCAAAAAATAAAAAATTTAAAATTTTAGAAATTAAGAATGTACGCAAGGGTTTGTACTTGGGGGGAGGGTGAAGGAAGGGGTATTGTACAGAGACCCAGTAGGGGTACGTGGTCGGGGTTCGTACGATATAGGACGTAGTCTGTATCTGACCGCTAAGTTAAGAATGTACTATCATATGTACAATCTTACGGTAAGAGGGTTTAGTAGGGTGGGAGAGGGAGAGGGAGACTCAGGTTTTCAGGCAATATGTGTAGACACAGAAAAAAGGACAGAACGTATGTCCCAGCAGTAACGGTAGAAGGATTTAAGGTATATATACACAATCATATGACATAACCACAAAAAGAAAGACCGAATGAAGTGAGACATATTAACCGAGGTCAAAGTAGGTAGAGTAGTCTTGACTAAGTTTACTTAAGAAAAATTNGTTAAGGTAAGTGGTAACGTTGCTTTTCTTATTTTATGAATCCTTATATAGATGGATTTCTTTGATTTCTGGATATATATCTTTTGATATTTTGTGACTACTTTCTTTAGTTTCTCCTGTGATTATCTACCTCTTTATATGGTACAAGCACCTAGCCTTCTTAGTTATATCACTTCTACTCATATGATGGGTTTCGTTAGATGTTTAAGTTACGTTAGGGATAGTTCGATGGTCGGTATAAAAAGTGTCTTGATCTTGTTTATTAAAGTTCTAAACATACCTTTATGTTTTTTGGAGCTTATCGGTTTCGTTAGAACTCCTTCTTCTTACCTTGACCTCCTTAGTTGAACGGACTGAAGTCTGAGATGATGTTTCGGTGTCAGTAGTTCTGTCATACCATGACCATGTTTCTGTCTGTATATCTAGTTACCTTGTTTTATCTTTCGGGTCTCTATTTAGGTGTGTGTATACCTGTGGAATAGAAACTGTTTCCTCCGTTCTTATATGTTACCTCATTTCTGTTAGAGAAATTGTTCACCACGACCCTTTTGACCAGTTGGTGAACATTTTCTTACTTTGATCTAGTGAAAGATTGTGGTGTGTGTTTTTATTTGAGTTTTACCTAATTTCCAGATTTACATTCTAGTCTTTGATATTTTGAGGATCTCCTCTTGTATCCGTTTTGTGAGAGTCTGTATTTAGGTAACGAAGATTTAAACATTCCGTGTAGAATATATACACAGAACGGTGTATGAATATGATCATAAAAAATGTCCTGGTCTTAGATTTTTACCCTGACGGTTCACAAAATATTACCTGGGATCCATGTTTGTAAAGTTTTATATTGTGTTTTCTTTTACTCAGAAATAAAACCTTTTATATTCCACCGTAGAATTACGTATACATGACCATCTTACACAAGACTTTCTATAGTCATTAAACTCCATATAGGATGACACATTCTTTTTGTATATACTACCGTTGCGATGTAGAAGAAAGAAGTGCAAGCAATAGAAGAAATATGACTTCTAGTAATTTCACATTCTTTTTAGTGAACGTGTTGACAGAGGAATTAATCTTTTGTTCGTGTTAAAGATCTAACTGTAAAAATAAACAACTAATAGGAGGAGTTAATTCTAAAATAAGATGAACGTAATACCGTTTTAAAATTAACATATTCTAAATGTGACAAGTATTAGAATTTTTATAACTCACGAAAGGGAAGTGGATGTGCAGTTAGTTTACTATCGTAATTAGTAAACCACAGATCATCTTTAAAGTCACACTCGGTCTGAAATAAACACGGATAGGGACTCCGTCGCTCAATAAATATTCGTGGTCAATTGACTGAGATTTCCTAGGTGTTACTACTTCTTATACTCAAGACTTGAGTTCGTCTGTAACGAACCTCCGGGTCTTCTGAGAAACGAAGGGGGACCTTGGAACTTGTTTAATGAATATAAAAGATTTGGACTAAGGAATAGACGTTTTATTACCACTATATTATGAATATCATAATACAGTTCTGATTATTCTAACTTGAATATTTCCTGGACAGTGTCTCAACTAGGACTTTTTTCCGGATAATAATAATCAAATACCGTAGATTTACAATAAACGATACCACCGAAAGGTTGTTTATAAACAACTGTAATAGTAACGAGTTTCCAATTTTTTACACCTTCATAACCGTCAGCTTCTGACCTCTTTGACCTAAGGAACGAAAGAATGTGATCAGTGTAGAGACTGACGACGATAGATTAAGTGGCTCCGGTGTCTAGACAGGGCGTAGGTTTGAGACTCCTTACACAGGTCAAAACTCCGACGTCACAAGAGTAGGTCCGGAAGTCACTTACGAAGGTAGTAATGTGGTGGAGGTTGTTTCGAGTATGACGTACCTAAAAAAAAATTACTTCCATACTTTAATGTCTTTAATACGAATGAATTGTAAATAAATTTATATATGTTTTATCTTACGAAATTTTCATTTTTGTTATTATGAAGATAAGAGGCTTACGTACGATTGTCACGGAATAGGAGATAGGTTTCGGGAGACCTTGAATCCACTCTTTTGTCTACCCTTCAGTCGACCAACCGAAGTTCTGGAACAACTCTTTCGGAGACTGACTCGAGTTCTTTGTAAAAAAGTGCACCAGGTCCTAAAGAAGATCTCCTTAGGGTTCGGGTTCACGAAACTGAATGGGTCGTTGAGGTTGTTCACTTTAAAACGAGTCTATTATTGAGACTGAATCGTCGTTAGTCTGTTTATATAAGTCTGATTTATTTACTTGAATTTTTAATCAAGGACACATAAAATGAATCAGGAAGATTATCTGTACACATCTTCTATGAACTAAGTTTATTTAGTCACAAAAGGTTTCTCAATATTATATCTACTACTTTATATTTTGTTAATGGACCTTTGAAGATATGTAAGATTTATAATTTATATTCGAATATCTAAGTACAGAAATTACTTTTGAATTTAAATTTTTTCACCTTTATCCTTCACACAGAAATTCTTCTGTTAGAAGTTCGTTTCCTGTATACCATATATTCACACAAATTTTTAGTAGTTATTTGAATGACATTATTATACTACTTTCTTCTATGTTTGTTGGAACAGTTGGTAGTAATTTTAGACAACAAGTTTATTTATGTCTTAAATAAACTTGTCTTACCACTTTAGTCTTACCACTTTAGTACTGGTCTAAAACCGAGACTCGAGGTTTCAACGGGAACCAATTAAAGGTGATTTTATTAGTGTAATAAATTGTAAAATTGGAGTCCACTTACTCATTTTGCACACCATTGTATCAAACATCCTAATATGATGTTTAATCTCCCAATAAAACACACACACACTTCTTTGGTTATATTAACTTTTATTGTAGTTTAATGAGTATTTAGTTATAAAACATAAAAGATATCGTCCTAGTGACTCATAAATTCCGTAGTTCCAAGACTGGTTTTGAAATTTATCGTAAATGGAAATTCGTAGAATTCGGTTGAAAGGAGTTGATAAAATTGACGTTACAATACTTACATTTACAGTAGAGTACATCATTAATGTAAATTAATATTAAGTCTTCTTAATTGCTCTAATGTGAATGGTTTCACGAGGAATCTTTGAGATCGTGTAAACATACAGATTGATAAGTAAGTGTCACTCAATTTTATTATCTTAATTTACGTGGTACCGTATAAAATATGAAACATAAATAGTCGTATTAAGTCTTCTTAATTGCTCTAATGTGAATGGTTTCACGATGAATCTTTGAGATCGTGTAAACATGCAGACTAATAAGTAAGTGTCACTCAATTTTATTATCTTAATTTACGTGGTGCCGTATAAAATATGAAACATAAATAGTCGTACACAAAATCCCGGACATATGTTGTCGTCCATAAGAAATTCCTTGTTAGATGTCCCGACTTTAAAGACGAGAAGGTAAATGATGGGTACACCTATGACTGACTTGTAAATAAAAGAGAGTCATAGTCTAAAAAGAGTGGCTATTTTACCATTATTGTCATAATAGATGATTACCTTAATAACACTCCTGACTTATTTAAATATGAGAACCTTGTACCGGAAAGTGAATGATTTATACACAATTTACAGTTTGGCACAATCATCAAGTACAAAGTTATATTTTATGTAAATACAATTGACATTAATCAAATAATTGTATTAAGTAGTCATAGTGACAGTTTAGGAATTTATGATCGACAGATGGGTTTACATCTATTGGATTGATTACTTCCTTTTAACGACGTTCAATATTACTAGAGATTTCATAACTAGGATATTAAAAAGAAAATGTCACGAGAGAAGTCGTCGTGTATGTGATTTTATAAAGAAAATGTTACGAACAAAAATTTAATGTTTTGTTGGCCCAGTCTCTCTTCCGTTATAAGGACTAAAGTTCGGTATGATCTTTCGATGCCAGTGGTTTTGTTATACTATGTTTTTGGTTATTTGTCTGGTTACCTTCTTTAGACTTTTGGATTTTTATTGGGTTCGTATATGTCAGTTCATTGTAAACTGTTTTCCCGATTCTTGCGAGTTGTCTCTTATCCGTCAATTAAGTCATTTACCACGACTCTATTAATCTATGAGTGTGCACTTTCTTACTTTGGCGTGGGTACAGAATACGGTGAACTGTTTTTAATTGAGTTTTACCTGATTGGAACTTTGGTACTTTGAGGAGGATCTTTATTTGTGTCCTTAGTTAAGAAACTGTACCCAGAACCCTTACTTAAAAACTTATGCTGTACATTTCGAGTTTTTTATTTTAATTCTTGTTCACCCTGATATGGTTTGATTTTTCGAAACTGTGTCGTTTTCTTTGATAGTTATTTCAGTTTTCTGATGGGTTTTTTACCCTTTTTATAAACGTTTGCTGAGCACATTACTGCCTTAATTATAGATTTTATGTAAAAATTTTTGGTATATTTCGTTTTCCTTTTTATGTTTATTAGGTTAATTTTTATCCGTTTTCTAGACTTATCTGTAAAGAGATTTCTTTTATATGGCTTCCGGTTGTCCACACTCCCTTCTACAAGTCATAGTGGTTAGTAATCCCTTTACGTTTAATTTTGGTGTTACACTATAATGGAGTGCGGACAATCTTACCGACAATAGTTTTACTACTCTATTATTTGCGACCACACTTATTCCTCTTTTCTGAAGGAGGAGGAACGAAACAAGAAAAATGAGATACACTCGTCTACCTACAATGACTTGGATGACTTTAATAATATCGTTATTAAAGTGTCATGTACATTTGGTTTCCGAAGGGTCGATCACGATCACCATTTCTTGAGCGAACGATTACGTCCTCTACATTCTCTGTACCCAAGATAGGAACCCAACCCTTCTATGGGACCGTCTCGTCCTCTACCGTTGGGTGTGTCATAAGAACACACCTCTTAGGGTACCTGTCTCCTCGGACCTTCCGATCAGGTATCTCAGTGTGTCTCAGCCTGTGCTACCATCGATGAATCGTGTGTGTGACCGCATATATTGGTTTGATAGTCCGACATATGGTTAATAAAGAGTCATTTCGACGTTTACCTATTTATTGATACCGTTTTGTGTGTTTTGTTTGTTTTTGTCTTCTGTTATGTATCTATGGTGTAACGTAAACGAGACAATGTCGTTTTGTAGTAGTGGTCAAGATGAAACTAAGAGGTGCCTCAGAATTTGAAAACGAGTGTTACTGAAGAAAAATTGATGACTGTTGTATTACATGACGACAACACATAGTTTTGTTAGATAAGGACTTAAAAAATTGGTATTGAAGTCTTAAACTACTCGCATAAAATTCATTGGACTGTCAATTTATTTTATTAATACTGAAAAATAATAACGTATATAACGTGTAAAGTCAGGAGTCAGCACAGGCTGAGAAACGCTGGGGTACTTGACGTCGTGCGGTCCGGAGGGACAGGTAGTGGTTGAGGACCTCAAGTGAGTCTGAGTACGGGTAGCTCAGGCACTGCGGTAGGTCGGTAGAGTAGGAGCCAGCAGGGGAAGAGGAGGACGGGGATTAGGGAGGGTCGTAGTCTCAGAAAAGGTTACTCGGTTGAGAAGCGTACTCCACCGGTTTCATGACCTCAAAGTCGAGACCGTAGTAAGGAAGGTTTCTTTAGGGTCCCGACTAGAGGAAGTCTTACCTGACCGACCTAGAGGAACGTCAGGTTCCCCGAAAGTTCTCAGAAGAGGTCGTGGTGTCAAGTTTTCGTAGTTAAGAAGTCGCGAGTCGGAAGAAGCGTCATGTTGAGAGTTTAGGTATGTACTGGTGACTTTTTTGGTATCGGAACTGATCTGCCTGGAATCAGCCGTTTCATTACAGAGACGAAAACTTATATGATAGATCCAACCAGTATTGAAAGGAAGGTTTCTCATTCGCAGAAAATTAAAGTACCGACGTCAGTGGTAGATGTCACTAAACCCTCGGGGGTTTTATTTCAGACTGTGGTAAAGGTGACAAAGGGGTAGATAAAGGGTACTTCACTACCCTGGCCTACGGTACTAGAAGTAAAAGACTTACAACTCGAAATTCGGTTGAAAAAGTGAGAGGAGAAAGTGCAAGTAGTTCTCCGTAAAATCTAGGAGAAGTGAAAGACGGTATTTGCACCACAGTAGACGTATAGACTCCGTTAGAACTAAGGTCGAACACAAAGAAAGTCAGGTCGTAAAGAGTACTACATGAGACGTATATTCAATTATTCGTCCCACTGTTATATGTCGGAACTGTATGAGGAAAAGGATGAACCTTGGTCAGAAAACAAGGTACAGGTCAAGATTAGTAACGAAGGGCTGGACGTATGTCTAAAGAGTTCTCCGTCCAGTCCACCAGACCATAAGGGTAGTGAAAGTCTTAAAAGGTGTCAAATAACACTACGTGTGTCAGTTTCCGAAACCGTATCAGTTATTTCGTCTTTATCTACAAAAAGACCTTGAGAGAACGAAAAAGGTCCTAGGTCGTCTACAACCGTTAAACTAGAGACCAAGGAGACGGAAAAGATTTTATCGAACTTGTAGTCCCTCAAGTGCCAAGTGCATAACGACTTCGGACCGAACCTCTTAAAACTCGTAATGAATTGATCGTACACTCCACTCACGTTAACACACCATCAACCTCGTAAGAAACCGTAACGGATAGAAACCTTAACCTTACTTTTGCCTAGAAAAGGTTAGGACACCGGTGACGAGACAAAAGGTTTAAACGACCGTGTAACTGACGTCGTGAAAGTGTCGTAGTAGAAAGTCCTAAACTTTGTCGAGTTGACCTTAAGGTAGTGGAGGTGATCGAAACAAGTATCACTACGAAAGATTCCGGGTGAACTGAAGTGTAAGGTTCTACAGACCGAGATCTAATCACTAGTGTAGTAGTACTAATAGACCCAGCACTTCTACAAAAAACATGTCAAGAAGGCACATAAGAACGGTGGAGAAGAATTACAGAAGACGAAGAGAATCCAGGTATGGTAAAGACAGGAAATAGCTCGGGTAGAAACGTACTTTACAAGGGAACCATAGAGATTAAAGGAACTTCTCTAGAGATCAGAAAAGGTAAGACAACAAAAGGAGATAAACGTAACTAGCGACTTCTTCCGAAAGAAATAGAGAAGAACGATAAGAAACCTTGAGACGTAAGTCTACGAATATAGAAAGGAAAAGAGGAACGAAAAACGGAGAGAAGAAAAGTGTCGATAAACATTCCGGAGGGGTCTGTCGGTAAAACGAAAAAACGTAAAGAAAAGGTACACGAAACGACCTCGTCGGCACTTCTCTAAGGGGTGTAGGTTCCATTTTCTTTGGGTTCATTCTACCATCCACAACGTTCTCCCGTAGTCTCCCGTCTGTGTGACTTTGGTATGAGTGTCTTTTGATCAGTTAGATTAGTGCGACCTGGTGTCGGAACAGATTGAGTCACTTTGGTTCGGTACGGACGTCCCGTTGGGTTCTGCCCGCCCAGTACCACCTCTCCAGACTGTATTACACCGGGTGACCTCTTACCTTACCGTTCCGTGAAGTGATAAGAACGGAACTCTTGGGGTACTTGTCATCCTTTTCCGTTTTACTATCCTATGGTTTTTTCCTTGAGGGGTCCAGTAGTCCACGGGTTATGCGATGACCTCGTCACCTCTTTATTGAGGTCTTTCTTACTTTCCTACCTCGGTTTCGTTTTTGTTATGGGTCAACACCTACCCTGACCACTATCTTCGTTCTAGGCTTCGACATTTCTCGTTATAACGTATCCTTGAACCTTACAGTCCAGGTACTTAGTTCCGTTTAACCTTCACCAGTTTGTTCTCTACCGTTCCCACTTGCAGCTGTAAGATCCTTAGTCGCTTAATTTTACCTGACCTTTCCCACTTAAATTGAGTCTACTGGTAATATAGATGATAACGCCCGTCCTTAGGGAGTCTTCTTTACCTCATCGGTAGTACCAGTTGTTTTCTCAGACTTTACGTCATGAACCTACGTTAGAGTTTTTGTTGTCTTACGAGAGACAAGCAGAGGTTCCGTTTGGTAAGTTATAGTGTCAATAGGTTCAGATACGGGGTTGGTCATTACGACTTCTTCGACTTCAACTTACCAAAATACTTCTGGATGTTCTGGAAAATCTTGATTGTGGGTTTTTTCTACAGGAAAAGTAATATCCCCTGACCTTACGTTTTCATCCTTCAGTTCTTTGTGGACCTCTTTGTCCGTTTAAACCGGAACCTTACGCCTTACTTCGTCCCGTTTCTGATTATCTCAAAACGGTTCTTTTACGTGACCCGTCTCGTTTGTGGGAGAAGGTTGTTGTGTTCTCTTGTGAGATGTGTACCTGTAGTGGTCTACCAGTTGTGGCTTTAGTCGAACTAATACAAGAACCGTCGGTTTCTACCTCTTCGAGATATGTCAGTTGTTTTTGTTCTGGTCCTCGACTGACACCGAGTCTAGTACTTGAGAAATAACGGTTTAAGTCTGAAGTTAACTTCTTTCGTCCCTTTTGGTGATCTGGTAAGTCCATACATACTGGATTTAGTATAGGAAATACTAATATGTCACCTTCACTCTTTATCTAAATTCCCGGATCTAGAGTATCTATCTCACGGACTACTTGATACCTTACTCCAAACACTGTGACATGTCCTCTGTCCCTAGTTCTGGTAGGGGTACCTTTTCTTTACGTTTTTTCGTTTTACCGACAGACCCCTCCGGAATGTTTATCGACACTTTTCTTCTCTCCGCTTTCCGTTTATATGACGTGTCTCCATGTGTTTCTACAGTCTCTGTAATTAAATAAATATTACTCACGATTTACTAGTTTTCTTACATCTCTTCATCCAACCCTTTCTGCCTGAGAAATCAGTTCTTAGATATAATTATCTTTATGTGATTGGATATTGGATTTCAGGACTTATAAGTAACCTTCCTGACTACGACTTCGACTTTGATGTTATGAAACCAGTGGACTACGCTTCTTGACTGAGGGACCTTTTCTGTGACTACGACCCTTTCTAGTTTCCGTCCTCCTCTACCCCTGCTAACTCCTACTCTACCAAACTACCGTAGTGGCTGAGTTACCTGTACTCAAACTCATTTGAGGTCCTCAACCACTACCCGTCCCTTCGGACCTTACGACATCAGGTACCCCAGTGTTTCTCAACCAGTGCTGACTCCCTGACTTGACTATTGAACTAATCTTTTATAATATTCACTTCAGACTATTAAAATTTTGTAGTGAACTCGGTCAAACTTGGGACGTAAAGGAACAAGGTAATTACAGAGGGGTCGTAAGTTCCTCATCACTGTAAGGGTACTCGTGATGGGAGGTCAAATAAGTTAAGTGACGGAAAGTCTTCCGTTCATCCGAGAAGGTTTGGGTGTCGTCTGTCTTTAGTAAAACTTTCGGTTCTTAAAGGTACCGTTATTCTCCGAAGACGTAATAAATTTAGTCGTTTCATGATTCGTGTATTTTCTATCCGGTATTTACCACCTGATCCCTTCATGAAAAGGGTCTTTCTCTTGATCATGACCGTTCTATTGACCTTCTTTCCTTTCCACGATTCCACATGGGATTGTCCGGTGAACAGACCCGTCTTAAAGTGTCAGTGCACACCTGGGTTCTTCCTGAGTTTTTCGTATTGTACATGGTTTTCAAACACCCTACCGTAGATAAAAAACAAAAAACAAAAAAAAGGTTAAGGACATTTGTTATACCTTAACAGATTCCTTTTCCGTGAATAGGATCTCTCATAAACTTTAGTCCTGTCCTTCTTACGACTCTTGACTATGTGCTTTCCTGTTTTTCTTTCTTTCTACACTAGTGTTCAATACTAGTCATGTCAGACTGTCCGTAGCATTCAAAGTGGTAGTGGTCCGTCGTCGTGACTCCCCGTGACCACCGGGTCTTCTGCGTCGTGGTTGGTGTCTCGGTACTCTTGTTCATTGGGACCCGGGGTTGGGAGAGGTCTGGTGGGAAGTCTTTCTTTACACGTGTCCCTTCTTCTGAGTCCTCAACTGACCCCGAAAACGAAGGGACCACCGAGTCTCCAATTTCACAGACGGAGGTTACGCCCTTTGGGTCCAAGCTAGGGACCCAGCCTTTACCGTTGGGTGAGGTCATAAGAACGGACCTCTTAGGGTACCTGTCTCCTCGAACCATCCGATGTCGGGTGCCCCAGTGTTTCTCAGCCTGTGCTGACTCACTGAAGTGAATGTGAAAGACTATTATGACCCGAAATTTGACCTTCATTGAAACTAAACCCTTTTTAGTTAAAAGAGGACGACTTATCCTTGTCTCTGCATTTTCGATACTAAAACGTGTGGAGTCATATACTGAGTTTTTAGGTACTTGTTGTCCGTTTGAATCTGTTTTCCTAATCGTTTTAATGATTCCTAAATTCTAAATTTTGTACGATAAAACCCAGTCGAACCTTAAACTTGGGTCTGACCTAGAAGTCCACAATAGTGTCTTGACTATTCTGGTTACTAGGTACCTCCAGTTACAGTACCGAGAACGTCTGGAAGATCTTTAGAGTTATGACTCCCGATACTCACTCACATACACGAGTCAGTACAGGCTGAGAAACGCTGGGGTTCCTGAGATCGGGTGGTACGAAGAGACAGGTGCCCTAAAAGGTCGGTTCTTATGACCTCATCCAACGGTAAAGGGAGAGGTTCTCTAGAAGGACTGGGTCCCTGCCTTGGGTGTAAAGAACGCAGAGGATGCAACCCTCCGCCTAAGAAATGGTGACGTGGTAGGACCTTCAGGATTTCTCCATAATAATATTTTACTTGTGCAATTTTCGAAAGCTATTATAGTGATAGTAGTGTTACGTACATTATCTCAGTGGTTCATATACTAATTGAGTCAATCATCCTTTTATGACAAATACTTCAAAAAGTTTGTTAGGTGACAAACCTCCAACTAATTTTCACTTGTAATTAAAACAAATATCTTAACCGTTTCTGAATTTGTACTATTATAAGTCACGACCGTTCTCACACTGTCCCGTAAGAATATTTGAGTGTCAACCTACATTTAACTGGTTGAAAAGACTTTTCAATGGAGGGTCTAAGTCTTCATCACGAAGAGTCGTAAAGACTCCCCCTTAAAGTAACGGTAACATAAAGAAACTACTCAACACATAAACGGGTAAAAAAGAATCCGACCAGTGAAAAAATTAGTGACTTTACATTCGGGTTCGAATATACTGACTAATAAATTAATCAAAAGGGATGATCTGACTTATTAAATCAAAACAACTGGAATATAGGTTTCACGGATGACATAAGGGACCATATGTCCCATTTTTGAACTTATTTACTCACTCGACTTATCGTCAGTGAATTATTTTTTAAAAACTTCGTCAATTTTTTACTTATAATTACTTATTTGTTGGGTCGTTTAGTCTTCCAGAAACTTTCGTCCATTTAAGATTTCATTCGTATTTTATTTAAGGTTATTAAAGGAAAACGACAAAAAAGAAAGAGTGTAGGTTAGAGATTGGGTCAAGACAATTGAGCTAGAAGAAGTACGGAAGACTGGGATGTCGAGGTAACGACTACATTAACAAGACCAAGTTGAAGAGTAGTAGAGAGTGTGTTTAATGAAATTTTCAGGTCCCTTAACAAAGATTCAATCCGTCCGATTCAAGATTTGATAAGATTTATGATATCTATCCTTGACGAAATTTCATGTTTTAATAATTTAATAATTCATTAAATGGAAGGAGGGATTTTTAATGTCCTATCGAGGGTGAACTAAACTCTTCTTTTGAAAGGAAGACTTCGGTTAAATGAGGTCAAAAATTTTCGTTGAAACGAGTTTCCTTTTACCGTTTTTTCTTTTCTATTTTTTTCTGCCGGTGTTGATACTTCCAAGATCTTCTTATTACCTTCTAACTCCTTACGGTAGGTTTTCCTATTCGAAACTGTTCGTCTCTCTTCCCTTTTCGTATAGGGTATATATACTACTTTCTACCACGTTGTATCATTCTCCGTCCCCACATAAAGTGTAAGACTTAAGACTTAGGTAAACAAGTCCTATTAAGGTAAACAAGTCTCGCACCCCTTCTCCGTGTAACTTTTCGATCTCTTTTTTATTGTCCCTAGCCTATTCCCAGGACACGTTTCTTCCGATACAGTCATGAACTCCACTTTCGACTAAGAATGTATCCTCTGTATTGTGACTGGCTGTACTGACATGAAGATTTGAGATCGAGGTCACGTCGATGTCTCCTAGTAAACCTTGTCTCTTTTCACTACTCCCCTCTAATGCATTCTCCTAAAGTGTACGATCGTTCCACTACGTGTTTTAGGAAGGTCGATCCAAAGTTGTCATACACTTGACTCTTGAAGGTCTACATGTTTGACATAAATCTTTTCCGTCTCCTTCGTCTCTAGTTTGACGGTTGTAGGTAAACTAGTGTCTTTTTCGTTCCCTTTTTTTAAAAAAAGGTCTTTTTTTAGTAGACGAAGTAACTGATACGATTCAGAAAAGTGACACCCCAGTGTTGTTTGACATTTAATGTGTCTCTCCCCTTATGTGTCTTTACCCTCATGGTCTGGTGGAATGGATGGAGGACTCTTTGTACATACGTCCAGTTCTTCGTTGTCTTGACTTGTACCTTGTTACCTGACCAAGGTTTAACCCTTTCCTCATACAGTTCCGACATATAACAATGGTACGGATTAATTGAATATACGTCTCGTGCAATACTCTTTACGACCCGACCTACTTCGTGTTCGACCTTAGTTCTAACGACCCTCTTTATAGTTGTTGGAGTCTATCCGTCTACTATGGTGAGATTACCGTGTTTTCCTTCTCTTTGATTTCTCGGAGAATAACTCTTTCTCCTCTCACTTTTTCGACCGAATTTTGAGTTGTAAGTATTTTGATTTTGGTATCGAAGGTCAGGGTAGTGAAGTACCGTTTGTCTACCCTTTGTTACCTTTGTCACTCTCTGAAATAAAGGAACCCGAGATTTTCGTGACACCTGTCACTGACGTCCGCATTTTAATTTTCTGCAAGCGGGGAACCTTCTTTTCGATACTGTTTGGATCTGTCATATAATTTTTCGTCTCTGTAGTGAACGACTGTTTACAGGTATGTCAGTTTCGATACGAAAAGGGTCATCAGTACATGTCTACATCTCAACCTGGTATTTCTTCCGACTCGTGGCTTCTTGACTACGAAAGTTTGACATCCCGGCCTCTTCTGAGAACTCTCAGGGAACCTGTCGTTTCTCTAGTCTGGTCAGTTAGGATTTTCTTTAGTTGGAACTTATAAGTAACCTTCCTGACTACGACTTCGACTTTGAGGTTATGAGACTCGTGGACTACACTTCTTGACTGAGGGACCTTTTCTGGGACTACGACCTTTCTAACTCACGTTCTGTTCTTCCTTCACTGTCTCCTACTCTACCAACCTACCGTAGTGACTGAGTTGTGTGTACTCAAACACGTTTGAGTCTCTCTGTCACTTCCTGTTCCCTTCGGACCGTACATGTCAGATTACCCAGTGTTTCTCGACCTGTGCTGAATCGTTGACTTGTTAGTCAATTCTACATTCTGAAGAAAGAGTATCACTTTATTTATGAAGTGGTGGGACCATAAAAGATCTTTGAGAGGGAATTTTCTCGTTCTCGTCTTTGGTTTTTGAGAATTGAGGTACTGATATTATGTACTTGTATTTCTCCTCTACTTTCTCACTACGTACTGAATCGTTTCTCTTCATTTCTTTGTAGTTTGGGTGTCCTAGACGTCTCCCTCTAAGGTTTCGTTACGTTCCTTCAAAAGGGTATCTTGGGGTCTTGTCGAGGCTTTCACACCCGTTGTCTGGTTTACCTTCGACCCTCCTTGGTCTCTGTCGACATCTTAAGGAACAGAGGGTGAGTATGGTAGGTTTCGGACCTTTATGTCTGGTCCCTTTAAGGTTTGACTCTCAATGGTCAGTCCGTCCTCCCACCTTCGTATTCATACTTTTACTCTCTATTTATAATACGTAGTACTTTAATTCTGAGGTCGTTGACAGAAGGAGATAACCGCAGGAAAGAGGAAGTCTTTACGTCCTCATATAAAGGAGTTGGAGTAAGGTCGGATTAAGGTCTTGACCTTTCAGAAAGAGACTGTTGTCAGCAAAAGAGATTCTGGTTTCTGTCGTTTTAAATTCTATGGGTCACTTAGTTGGTCGACCGGTCATCCCCTGGATATTAATTAGGGTCTTCTGTAATTCTTTACACACCTGCACACTTGTGTCGAAATATCAGAGAGTGTGAACCACGTGTCTCAACTTCGAATGTTATGTAAACTATTTTGGGAGATTTTATTTTATGTCTGTGGTCCGTCCGTCTATTTTCTCAGTCGTATTTTATGACATTTTTCGTCCTCATCTGATTTTGAAGTTCCTTCAATATTATAACCACAGATGGTGAATCATCTGTGGGTTTTTTCAGACCGAAAGTCAGAAAACTTAGTAGACATGCGTTAAGTATATCTACTATATATGCACTCCGAAAGTAAAAATATAAACTTCTTTTGTATTTACAAAGAATTAACAAATTTTATAGACTAAAAACCGACATTTCTTCTTTTACGGAATTACTACTAATCATGTGAAGACCATGTACAGTGTATATAATGATTATTATATGAGGTACACTTCCCTAATGGTCAGAATTTATTTGTACTAATTTTAAGTATATGTAAGTCTTGATAGTGAAGGGTAATAATGACGTGAATCACAAAGTTTAAGAAACTCTCAATAAAGGAAATACTCTGATGTTATGTGGATCTGGTGGATGATAAAGCTCGTGTTCACCGTACTTCGTTTAGTAGTAGTTATAAGAGTTTAGAGTGCGAACGTTGGGTTACCCAGGGTCACTGTACAAAAACCACACTTCGACGGTTTACGTGGGGAACTGAAAAGAATCAGTTCCCCACGTAAAATGACTTAAATGACTTTTTTTAATCTAACTATAAAAGTAAATGTTGACGTAAGTAGACGAATGGAAATATGGTGTTTAATAATCGAACCTTAGATTACTGGAGAGGGATATCCGTATGGAGGTTCTATAACACCCAAGGTAAGATCTGATGGAGTCATTTCGCACACAGAGTTGTTTCGTCCAGTCTCCTTAAAACAAAAGGTCCTGTACATTTTCAATACAAATGTGATACGACAGCAAATAATTCACGTTGTCGGTAATTCACCTTTTTAAATACATGAAAATTAATTTTTATGAAATGACCACTTTTAAGATGGACTCGGAAGTCGCTCAGTGTTAAAAAAAGTTGTCATTGACTTTTTTTAGTAACTAGTGTCTAATAGTATCGTTTACATCATTATTGCTTTTTCCGACTTTATGACGTTCTTTATGGTTTTACACTGTGTCTCTGTACTTCACTTTTTTATGACGACCCTTTCGAACTACGTCCCAACAATATGTGGATGTTAAATAAATTTTTGGATAATAACCACTCCATGTTATTTCACTTTGTTGTTTTGTTCTGGACGGAGTAACTATGACCCTTATTCTTTCAGAGTCTACCCGTCCTTGTCTGTCTTACACTACGTTTTCCTTTTGGACCACTGTAAGATTGGTGGACCGAGGAGACAGGGTTAGTAAAGGGTGTTAGAACGCTTCCGAGGGACCGTAGGCAGACGTCAGTGCACAGTGACTAGGTAAAGTCGTGACGTTTACGTGTCTGACGAAGTCGAAAACTCTTTATAATAGAGGAAGTGAATTCCAAAATTCACACTAGTAGTAGGACCCGTTAAAGGAGTACTCACTCATTAGGTAATTATTGACGGTCTTTAATTTATATAATCTTCATAGATGGCCCATGTCTTCTTGATATATTTCTTCTAGAAGTACTGGGTCTATTGGTACTACCACACTAGTGAGTGGATCTCGGTCTGTAGGACCTTACACTTCAGTTCACCCGGAATCTTTCGTAATGATACTTATTTCGATCACCTCCACTACCTTAAGGTCAACTCGATAAAGTTTAGGATTTTCTACTACGACACCTTCACGACTTGAGTTATACGGTCGTTTAAACCTTTTGAGTCGTCACCGGTGTTCTACCCTTTTACAGTCAAAAGTAAGGTTAGGGTTTCTTTCCGTTACTGTTTCTTACGAGTTTGATGACGTGTCAACGTGAGTAGCGTGTGTGATCGTTTCATTACGAGTTTTAAGAGGTTCGGTCCGAAGGTGTCATGTACTTGACGTTTGAAGGTGTACAAGTTCAACCTAAATCTTTTCCGTCCCCTTGGTCTCCGGTTTAACGTTTGTAGGTAACCTAGTGACTTGTACGTCATCTCAAGGTCTTTTTGTAGATGAAGACGAAATAACTGATGTGGTTTCGGAAACTGGTACACCTAGTGTTTTTGACACCTTTTAAGAAGTTCTCTACTCTTATGGTCTGGTGGACTACGGAGGACTCTTTAGATATGTGTCCAGTTCTTCGTTTTCGATGTTGACCTGTACTTTTTTTCCTGACCAAGGTTTAACCCTTTCCTCATGCAGTTCCGACATATAATAGTGGGATAAATAAATTGATTATACGTCTCATGTAGTTCACTTTACGGTCCGACCTATTTCGTGTTCGACCTTCCTTAGTTCTAACGACCCTCTTTATAGTTATTGGAGTCTATACTTCTACTGTGATGGGAATACCGTCTTTCACTTCTTCTCGATTTTTCGGAGAACTACTTTCACTTTATCCTCTCACTTTTTCAACCGAATTTCGAGTTGCAAGTCTTTTGATTCTAGTACCGTAGACCAGGGTAGTGAAGTACCGTTTATCTTCCCATTTGTTACCTTTGTCACTGTCTGAAATAAAACCCCCGAGGTTTTAGTGACGTCTAGCACTGATGTCGGTACTTTAATTTTCTGCGAACGGGGAACCCTCTTTTGGATACTGGTTGGATCTGTCGTATAATTTTTCGTCTCTGTAATGAGAGGACTGTTTCCAGGTTGATCAGTTTCGATACCAAAAAAAGGTCATCAGTACACACCTACACTCTCAACCTGAAATTTCTTTCGACTCGTGACTTTTTAACTACGAAAACTTGACACCACAACCTCTTCTGAAAACTCTCAGGGAGCCTGACGTGCGTCTAGGTTGGTCAGGTAGGATTTCCTTTAGTCAGGACGTGTGTGTAACCTTCCTGACAACGACTTCGACTTTGAAGTTATGAAACCGGTGGACTACACTTCTTGACTAACTGACCTTTTCAAGAACTACGACTCTTTCTAACTTCCGCCCTCCTCTTCCCTTGTTGTCTCCTACTCTACCAACCTACCGTAGTGACTGAGTTACCTGTACTCAAACTCGAGACCCTCAACCACTACCTGTCCCTCCGGACCGCACGACGTCAGGTACCCCAGCGTCTCAGCCTATTCTGACTCGTTGACTTGACTTGACTGGGACAAAATTTAAGTGTCACGAAAAAATTTTTTACTAGAAAAGAAGGTATCTTTTATACTGTAGAACATTCAAAATAAAATTTTTTTCCTCAACCTATCATATTAGTATGTCACGTTAAGACCATGATTAAAAAAAAAGGTGAATTGAAGTTAACATAAAGGTGACGATGGTCGTCGTTCTGACTTTTTTGAAATATCGTAAGAAAGAGGTTCTAAATCATAGATGATTATTATAACGATTCTCATTCCGTGACAAACATGTACAATTCACCAAAGTGATTAGTTAGGAGTTTCGAGGGATCGTCCTTCTATTATAATAAGGTAACGTCTGTACTCCTAGAACTTTATCACTCCACTTCATAAAAGGGGTCCAGAGTCGTCATTCCCACGGTTTATTAGGTCTATAAGACAGAGTCTTAGACATGAGAATCGGGTGTGTTTTTCTTTATAGAGTCAATGCTCGAAAGGATTAAGACCGGAGGATATCAATAAAGGTAACGTACACTGTATGTAGAGTTTTATACTCCTTTTTAGAGGAAATAAACTGACGATGTTGTAGACCGTAAATATCTTACGAGATACCCCTTAGGATTTTCGAACGTTTTAAGATTATTGGGTCCACCGTTGTACTCGATATTAGACGTATAATCTTGGTCAATTCTTTTGAAAATCAAGGGTATCAAAAGGTCCCCTTTTTTTTTTTTCGTAATATGAACTTTAAGAGAATGGAAGAAAAAATAGAGTCAGATTATTAACTACGTTAAATTTAAGTTCCATTTATAATCGTTGGTCGGAAGTTTCTGGTTTATTGTACCGTCTTTTTATACACATTCTTTTAGTATAATTACTTTGTGTTTTAATTTTCTCGTATTTAGAGATAATCAGAATCGTTCAGTGTCAAAGGTCCTAAGCCTGGACCTATAAAGAGAAGTACATGGATATTAATAGTCACTTCTTAACTGATTGTCTTTATAATTTGTATCGGGTCATTAAGAGTTTCATGACACCAGGGATACGGTTGTAAGAGTCCCAGTAGATCCTTAAACGAACTTCACTTTTGATAGTCAACAGTGACCTCTCGGTGATTGAGTCTTGAGACTTCCATCTCGGACATTAGACACAAAATTATTTGGGGAGTCCACTAAAACTACATACGATTGTAAACTCTTGGTGACCGTGTCTTTTAATACATGTGTGTATTTTTACCAAAATAAAGATTATGAAATTTGACACAAAATTACACTTCTCTTACAGTAAAGATTCATTTAATTTTCATTGTTTTCTGAATGCCGAATATACCATGAAAGGGAATCGAGGATTTGATGAAGACGATGGTTTTGTTGTTATTGTTAGTGTTTTTGGAGTGTTACTCGGGTCTTTTATGACTGACATTTACGAGAAACGTTTGGTAAGCTAAGATATAATTTTAGAAATGTAAAAATCATTATTTCCATCCGTAGATAAAGTTTCAAAAAAAAGTTCAAATTTTTATTAATAAATCTTCTTTCACTTGTTCTCCACCAAACATAAATTAATCTGATTTTTGTATTTTAACCTTCGACTCTCTCTCTGTGAAGGACGACACGATTTTTGGACGTTACTTTTCATTTCCTTTATTTACACGTAGTAGGGTCCCAGGGGTCATATAGGAAAGTCAGTGACGATCAGACGTCCTCACTTAAGGACCCCCTTTTTTCTCTGAAAACTTTTATAAAAACAAAACACGGTAAAACCAAAAACAATAATAGTGTAATTAAGAATCGGTCGTGTTGTGATAAACCTTCTAAACCCCCCGTATACGATAAAAGTATTTATACACTGTTAAAACTTTGATAGTAGTTAATGTCATCGTTTATGTATATTTACACATATATGCACTGTGTACCACTCTAGAGAGTACGTCAGACGACAAACCTTTCCTGTGACGTTACCTAAGTCAAATATAAGGTTAGTCTGTCTTAATGAATAACCGAAGGACGTCCACCAAAGAGAGGCCACTGTACGATATCGAGGTTTAGTGGTGCCCATCCCCGATCTCGGTGCATTCAGGTTCTGGTAGTCGGACGCATGTCGGTGACATGTCGAAACAGTGTGACGTCTCACTGGACGAGTGTCTGACCCTGTTGGTGTGATCACCAGACAACTGGGGATTCTCTCGGAATTGTCAGTGGTGTTTGTAGAGGTTTAAAGTAATTCTTTAGAAAAGTACAAGGTACATGGGTTGTCGATCCAACGATTCCTAAGTTAAATTTAGGGAATTTTTAATAACGTCATGTAATTCATTTTACCTTTTTCTTGTTTTTTATCCATATGACGAGTAATATACTTAAGTGTGACACAAATATATACTTACGTTCCGTCGTTTATCATTTGGTTTCTAAGACTAAACCGGTTATAAAGTTCAAGTTCGGAGGTTTGGTTTAAAATGTTAGATAAAGGAATACTTGGGTAAGGTCACTGACTTCGACAAGGGGCGCTCCATACACTTTGTACCAGATCCAGTGAGTGAGGTGTACCCACCTGAGTCCTTCGTTTTGAAGAGTGATTCGTCCCTTCGACTAGAGTCAACTACAACAAAAGATTGAGAGTTGGGAAGACATGGGAAGACTCTTTTTTTATTTTATTTTCAAAACTTCCCAAAGTCGTCACCTCGGACCTCAGTTTTTAAGACCCGAACAAAGGGTCAGGGTGGTGAATGATGACCTAGAACTCAAAGGAGGAGAAATTACGCCCCTAGTATAGGAATAGATGGGACGGATAGAGTCTCCTAATAACACTCCTAATTGACATTATCTTTTGTAAACGTTTCCGTTTTATATAATAGGTTTTATTCCGTAGTAATAATATTCGGTACTTTGTACAATGGGTACTTAATGTAATTTTTTGTATAAGGGGGTTTTGTTTGTATGTTGGCAAAGTTTCTTGATAACACGTACAGATAACTCCAGTTTATACAAAATCAAAAATTGACGTAATTATTCTGTGTCTTGGATTAAATAAAGGTGTTTTATGGGAATTGAGTTTAAAAAAGAAACAGGTATAGACTACGTAAAGGATTAGAGAAGGTCTTTTCCAGTGTGTAGTTGACACAGACGACTGTTACCTACTAAAAATACACCTCAACTGGGTTCGTTCCTACGGGAAGGTCGGCGAAGGACTAATCTTCACGGGGATGAGGGTGGGGAACAGTCCTTTAGATAATGGGAAACCGATGACAAGTGGTTTTAACCAAAACGTCGAAGGTACCTATTCTAGAGAAGATCGTTCGTCGAAGAGTGTGTCTTTGGGGTGAAGGTCGAGAGGAGAGGAACCTAAATCCATCCTTTTACAGCTGATCAAGAATGGTTACCCTACACTTGACTTCATTACGAGTAGAGAAGGTTCGGACCGGATATTTTTGTAGGGTATGGGACAAGACATAGGAAAAAAAAAAAAAAAAAAACGGGAGTTCCGTCGATCTTCGAGTATAGCACCACCTTGTACCTTCGGTGTACTACTTTTACCGTCTCGATGGTAATCATAATCAAGAACCCTCAGGTTTTGTCTTATAGGACTGAGGTGTAGGTTGTTCGTCTTGTGTAGAGCCTCTCGTCCTCACTCTTTCTTTATGTATGGTACGATTCGATGACCTTAATCCACAAACAATCTCTGACCACAATTAAATTTAATTTAAAGGAACGTCACTTTCTAAGTAGTGTCTTCGCAAGGGTACATAGGGTCTTAAACTACTACTCCTGTGGTCTCCCTGTGTCCTTTATAAGGAAAAGATAAAAGAGAAGGTCTCTGGTAACGGGACATGGGTGTCAGGAATAGTTCCTGAAAGAGGAGAACTATTAGAAAAGTAATTAAGTACAGTATACATAGTACACTTGTGAATGGTGAGGTAGTGATCCTTATGAATAGAGAAGGAATACTTCGAGACTCGAGTCTGGGAGTCGTTAAGGTAAGTTAAACAACGATGACCACCCTTACACCTGTCTCTAACCAATTTGAAGGTATGGACTATAGGAGTCTTCAACTATATTGACAAAAAACATGTACACACGAAAAAAAAAAAAAAAATTATTTACCCGAAGGGTCCATAAAGTTACTATTTCTTTGGAGGACGTTTACGTTCTCTGAGTCCAAATTAGGGACGAAGTCCTTTTAGGGGACCTCTTTCTTTACCACTCGGTGAGGTCATAAGAACGAACCCTTTAGGGTACCTGGCTCCTCGGATAATCCGATATCAGGTGTCCCAGTGTTCTCTACCTGTACTGAATCACTGAGTTGTTGTTGTTGTTTTTAATTTTTGACTTGATAATTTATGTACATTTTAGGAATAAAACAAATGTTAAATGTTTACCAAGTAGAGTAAAGAAGGAGTGTTATGAGAAAACTCAACGTGTCTCATCGACAATACCTTAAGGGTCCACCGTGATCACCCTTTCTTGGACGGACGGTTTCGTTCTCAGAAGGAACCCAGCCCTTCTAGGGGACCTCTTTCCGTACCGTTGGGTGAGGTCATAAGAACGGACCTCTTAGGGTGTCTGTCTCCTCGGACCCCCCGATACCAGATATCCAAACGTTTCTCACCCTGTATTGACTTCACAGAATCGTCGTCGTAAACGTCGTCAATAATATTAGTACCGTGATGAAATGTCTGGATACCTTCCCCATTATGTCAAAATCCTCCCGGCAAACCTTTTGAATGGGTAGTAAATATTGTGACAAAGATACCGTTACCACCAAGGTTTACAGTTACTTTACACGAAAATTTTTAGACCTTCTACTAGTTAAAGATTTAAGTAGTGACGAAGGATAGATAAAATCATAACTATACAGACACGAACCCTGTAATTTAAGTTACCGAATATTTGAGACAAATTTTTTATTCGTAACCAGAAATTTTAAGTCTTAAGAAATGATAGTATTAATCCACCCTCTTACAACCTCATCATCTTTCAACACAAACAAAAAAAATTATAGAGAGTTTAACCGAAATCCAAACGGTGTGGGGACATTGTAAGACATAAGAAAAAAATTATACGTACGTACGGTTCTTTTACAGTGTATATGATACTTTTCCCTCTTCTTAGTTTAGTTGTCTTAATCTTTACTTTTACCTCTTTAGTGTTGTTTTTTGTATCATTATGTTTCCTAGTATTCTCTGACGATAGTCGTTGATATACGACTATTTTACCTCTTGAACCTTCTTTACCTGTTTAAGAATCTTTTCATATTGGAAGGTTTTGACTTGGTCCTTCTTTATCTTTTAGACTTGTCTAGGTAGTGTTCGTACCTTTAGTTTTGACTTTAGTCTTTAGAAGGTTGCTTACTTTCAGGTCCTGGTCTACCGAAGTGTCCACTTAAGATGGTTTTTAAATCTCTTCTCGATTGTGGATAGGATGAGTTTGAGAAGGTCTTTTAACGTTTCCCTCCATTTGACGGTTTGAGTAAGATACTTCGGTGGTGGTGGGATTATGGTTTTGGTCCATTTCTACAGTGTGTTTTTCCTTTGATATCCGATTATAGTGACTACTTGTATCTACGTTTTTAGGAGTTGTTTTAAGATCGTTTGTCTTAGGTTGTTGTATAATTTTTCTAGTATGTAGTACTGGTTCACCGGAAATGGGGTCCCTACGTTCCTAAGAAGTTGTAAACGTTTGATTAGTAACACTATGTGACGTAATTGTTTAACTTTCTATTTGGGGTATACTAATAGAACTATCTACGTCTCTTTCAGAAACTGTTTTAAGTTGTTTGGTGAATACTTTTTTGAGAGGTCTTTCGTCCTTATCTTCCTTGTATGGAGTTGTATTATTTTCGGTATGTGTCGTTTGTAATAGGAGTTACCACTTTTTGACTTTCGTAAAGGGGATTTCAGTCCTTGTTCTGTTCACGGGTGAGAATGGTGATGATAAGTTGTATCAAAATCTTTAAAATCGGTGTCGTTAGTCTTTTCCTTTTCCTTATTCTTCTTAGGTCTGACCTTTTCTTCTTCATTTTAAAAGTGACAAATATCTATTGTAATAGGAGATGTGTCTTTTGGGATTTCTGTGGTGGTCTTTTAATGATCTCGATTAGTTACTTATATCATTTCAACGTCCTATATTTTAATTGTTCGTCTTTAGGGAACGTAAGGATATGAGATTGTTACTCTTTTGTCTCTTTAATTCCTTTGTAAAGGTAAGTGGTAACGTTACTTTTCTTATTTTGTGAGTCCTTATTTAGATGGATTTCTTTGTTTTCTGGATACATATCTTTTGATACTTTGTGACTACTTTCTTTAGTTTCTACTGTGTTTATCTACGTCTTTATATGGTACAGGTACCCAACCTTCTTAGTTATATCACTTTTACTCATATGAATGAATGGGTTTCGTTAGATATCTAAGTTACGTCAGGGATAGTTCGATGGTTACCATAAAAGGTCTCTTGATCTTACTTATTAAAGTGTTAAACATACCTTTATGTTTTTTGGAGTTTATCGGTTTCGTTAGAACTCTTTCTTCTTACCTTGATCTCCTTAGTTGGACGGACTGAAGTCTGATATGATGTTTCGATGTCAGTAGTTCTGTCATACCATGACTTTGTTTCTGTTTTTATTTCTACTTACCTTGTTTTATCTCTCGGGTCTCTATTTAGGTACGTCGATACCTGTGGAATAGAAACTGTTTCCCACGTTCTTATGTGTTACCTCTTTTCTGTTAGAGAAATTGTTCACCACGACCCTTTTGACCAGTTGGTGAACATTTTCTTACTTTGAACTTTTGAAAGATTGTGGTATATGTTTTTATTTGAGTTTTACTTAATTTCTAGATTTACATTGTGGTCTTTGATATTTTTAAGATCTCCTTTTGTATCCGTTTTGTGAGAGGCTGTATGTAGTGTCGTCCTAGGAGATACTGGGTGGAGGGTCTCATTACCTTTATTTTCGTTTTTATTTGTTTACTCTGGATCAATTTGAATTTTCGAGAATGTGTTACTTCTTTGATATTCGTTCTACTTTTCTGTCGGAAGTCTTACCCTCTTTTATTTTCGTTTACTTTGTTGACTGTATCTTAATTAGAGTTTTTATATATTCGTCGAGTACGTCGAGTTAAGGTCTTTGTATTTAGTGGTTTAGCTTTTTACCCGGTTTCTTGATTTGTCTGTAAAGAGGTTTCTTCTGTATGTCTACCGATTGTTTGTGTACATTTCTACGAGTTGTAGTGAGTAATAGTCTCTTTACGTTTAGTTTTGGTGTGACTCCATGGTAGACTACGGTCAGTCTTACCGACGATAGTTTTTCAGATGTTTGTTTTTACGACCTCTCCCACTCTTTTCCCTTGAGGGAATGTGACGACCACCCTTACGTTTGATCGTGTCGGTGATACCTCTTGTCACACCTCTAAGGAATTTTTTGACCTTTATCTTGACGGTATACTGAGTCGTTAGGGTGACGACCCGTATGTCTGGTTCTTTTGGTCTTAACTTTCTCTGTGTACATGGGGTTACAACTAATATCGTGACAAATATTATCGTTGACAATAATTATCGTATCCTGTACCTTCGTTGGATCTACAGGTAGTCGTCTACTTACCTATTCTTTCGACACCATGTAAATGTGTTACCTCATAATGAGTCGATAATTTTTTCTTACGTAGACTTAGTCAAGATTACTCCACCTACTTTGACTCGGATAATATGTCTCACTTCATTCGGTCTTTCTCTTTACGGTTATGTCATATGATTGTGTATATATACCTTAAATCTTTCTACCATTACTACTGGGATATACACTCTGTCGTTTTCTCTGTGTCTACGTTTCTTGTCTGAAAACCTGAGACACCCTCTCCCTCTCCCACCCTACTAAACTCTCTTGTCGTAACTTTGCACATATAATGGTATACACTTTGTCTGGCGGTCAGGTCCAAACTACGTACTATGTCGCGTGAGTCCCGACCATGTGACCCTACTGGGACTCCCTACCCTACCCCTCCCTCCATCCTCCTCCCAAGTCCTACCCCCAGTGTACATGTGGGTACCGACTAAGTACAGTTACATACCGTTTTGGGTGATGTTATGACATTTCATTGATCCGAGGTTAATTTTATTTATTTTTATAAAATTTTTATAAAGAGTTTAACCGAAATCAAAACGGTATGTGACAACATTGTGAGACATGAGAAAAAAATTATACGGAACACACGGTTCTTTTACAGTGTATATAATACTTTACCTCATAAAATTTTATTCATAATTTTACTTATGGGTTCTCCATTTAATAATAAGGATTTATTCTAAGTTAGTAGGATCATTTATAATTCATCGATACCTTTTATCTTTAATACTACGAACACATGGTTTTATACTTTCGTATTACATTTTCTCATCTTATATTCCGTCAAAAATCCTCACGTACATCTTTTATGACACTCGTTTACGTTTCATACTGTCATCAACATTACTCCCACTAGTCTGTCTCAAAAGAGATATAAATTGTTTTGAGATATTATAATATAAAGAGTATATTAATTTTGACTAAAGTTTCGTAGTGGAGTGTCCACGATATTCCTCTAATCATTCTCAAGAAATGCTCGTGACAAACCAGAAAACCTTTTTGCTACGTCACTCTGAAACTTAAGTTTTATCAATATACTTGTATGTAATGTTGAATAGCGAAGATATCCCTCTTGGTCTCCATTGGTCTCCCCCAATCCTGGTGTATGTCTGGCTCCCTGTGTCCGGTATCCCTGTTCTGTCTCCTGTTTAGGCCCGTTTCCGTACTCGTTTTCGACCGTACACCAGACGCTCCCGTGTCGTGAAACCCCCGCCAGGTAAATGCAGATCTTCCATTCTGGTTGTGAACACGTCCTACTTTTGTCTTCCGTCCGTGCCCCATTGACCTTTTCAGTCTTCCTTGTGACTACTCCTTTAGAAGGGTCTTCGTCGTCTCTCATCTTTTCTCTTCTAAATTGCGTCGTTCACGAGTCTGTCCTTGGTCCTACAAGTATGTATTATACTTGTCACGGATCATGATGATAAATATATTCAAAAATACTGTTTATAACAACAATTATAAACCTAAATATGATCGTTTAGTTCATCTTTTTTCAGTTTATAAACCGATGTACTCACTCCACAAATTCGTAGCCATGTATTCTCATTCAAGTTTATAAACATAAACAGAAAGTCTATCAAGATTAAAAGTGTTATATATAAAGAATTTTGAAAATAAAAGGTGTTATGGTTTGATTGATACAAAAGTCCTTTTACGATTCTTCCTCAATGGTCCTTTTACGATTCTTACTCAATAAACAGGACACTTTAAAGATTTATTTTTCAGTAGATTCTGTAAAGTAAAATTTCAAACCTCCGAAAAAATAACACAAAAAATTTAAATAGAAAAGGTAAACTAAATACATTTTACAATCGAGTAAGAGTTTTGTTCAAGGTAAAAAACCTTCTTTTGACAAACCCAACCTATTTTATTGACTTTTTAATGTATATTGTACTTTCACTTTCATTTTAACGAGTCAACACAGGCTGAGAGACGCTGGGGTACCTGACATCGCATGTTCCGAACAGACAGGTACCCTAAAAGTTCCGTTCTCATGAACTCACTCAACGGTAACTATCTCGTTTCATAAAAGATAAGTTTAGACTTGATACTTAATATCTGACGTATCATTCTACGTACTCAGAAAATGGTACGGGATACGTGACACGAATCTCTTCCGTTACCGTGGGGTGAGGTCGTGAGAACGGACCTTTTAAGGTACCTACCTCCTCGGACGTTCCGACGTCAGGTACCCCAACGACTCCCAACCTGTGCTGACTCGTTGAAGTGAAAGTAAAAAGTGAAAGTACGTAACCTCTTCCTTTACCGTTGGGTGCGGTCACGAGAACGGGCCTCTTAGGGTCCCTACCCCCTCGGACCACCCGACGCAGATACTCCAACGTGTCTCAGCCTGTGCTGACTTCGCTGAATCATCATCATCATCATCCGTGACACGATACGCGATGTATCCATATGAATTACACTGATAGTTCTGTTATGTAATCTCTTTAATAATAATGATAGTAAACTGTCTACTCCTTTGATTCCAAATCTCTACAATTCGGTAAAAGGTCTCAAATATGTCCATCATTCACCACCTCGTCTGAGAACCCGTTCGGTTATTTTGGAGACTTTGAAAATTGTAATATAAAACTACAATGTAAAATTTACGTAAACTATTTATCACGGATTTTACCATCATTTAAGATTTGAACGATATAAATATCATAGTAAAGGTCTTGACTTTATGTTACTAAAAAGTCAGGGGAGATCTTTTTGTAACGAGCAAGAGAAGTTTAAGATTGGTGTACCGGGGTTGTTACTGTATTCCAGTGGTTAGTGCCGAGTTAATCCAAAGGTACTCCAACTTATTTGTCACCGGGAAACTCTGAGTCTTAAGACAACTAGACGAGTTTGTCTTTCGTTTGTTGTATATTTACGGTAACTCTTGTGACGGTGTGCCAATTCGACTTGGGGTCATCGACTTACTTGAGATTCGACGGTACACTTGTTCGGACCTGATAAGACGACCTACTCCTTTTTGTGCATCCCTCTCCAAGGTCAGTAGGGTCAGAATAGTCTATTCCTCTAACACCCGGTCGAACTCTTCTCGATAGGCTGAGAGTTTTTGTTAGTAGACAGACCATCGACTGGTGTTTGTACTCACTGGGCACTTTATCTCAATTTGACGGACCTACTTGGGTTCGGTTTGACAACTGGGTGTTTCAATACTTGATTTATCAACAGAATTCTACGCCTCAAACCCACCTAAAACTTCGTTTTCGATGGTCCATGTAAAAGACTATTGAGTTTTATCCAAACCCACACAATTTTATTAGTCATCGATCGTTGAGACCTGATCAACTACATTTTCCAAGGGTATTATATCTGGTATTTGTGAGAGTCAGTTTGTCAAAGATAAACACCTAGTGACAGATTGTCTTGCGTCTACAGTATACGTTCTACCATTCTCAATGAGTTTCTTTTGTAAGGACTGGTACTTTTGAACAGGTTTCCCTTCCATTGTTCTACCACGATTGTATAGAGTAAATTCTTCTCGAGATTATTAATTTCGTTCTGTTTAGGGATCCTAACTCTGTCTTCTCTTTTTTTAGAGTGTTAATTGGTAAGGTATGTCTTTCAGTCTTATAACAAGAAATCCATATTCAAGTTCACGATTACGAATTAAAACTAATGAAGTTAAACCTGAAATGTATCAAAAACCGGGAACACGATCCTTTTTTTAACGACGACTGTTACATGTCTACTTACTTTCAAAAAGCTTTACGGTAGTGTACGAAAGGTGCAAATTCTTCTCTATGATCTAATTGTCCTAGGTAAACCAGTGACGGAAACCTATGTTTTGAGTGTCACACTCAGTCCTAGATAAGTACTTTTGTCATTAGTGAGATCTCTTTAACTTCGAAGAGACCATCGAGTCTGACATTTTTTAGACGGACGTTACGTCCTCTACACCCAAGGTAGGGACCCAGTCCTTCTAGGGACCTCTTCCTTTACCGTTGGGTGAGGTCATAAGAAGGGACTTCTAGGGTACCTCTCTCCTCGAACCACCCGATGTCGGGAACCCCAGTGTTTCTCAGTCTGTGCTGACTCGTACGTGTGCACGTGACGTCATCACCTTGACTTCTTGACTTAAATACCGGTGTCTTATCGGTGTTTCTGTCTGTCACTTCAACGGGTCAGCACAGGCTGAGAAACGTCGGGGTACCTGACATCGGGTGTCTGAGGAGGTAGGTACCCTAAAAGGTCCGTTCCCATGACCTCACTCAACGGTAAAGGAAGAGATCCTCTAGAAGGGCTGGGCCCTAACTTGGGCCCAGAGGACGTAACATCCGTCTCCGAAATGGCAGACTCGGTGGTCCCTTTATTTCTTACGAATTAGGTCTAGTCAGGACCCACAGGTAACCTTCCTGACGACAATTTCGACTTTGAGGTTATGAAACCGGTGTACTACGCTTCTCGACTGAGTAACCTTTTCTGGGACTACGACCCTTTCTAACTTCCGTCCTCCTCTTCCCATGCTGTCTCCTACTCTACCAACCTACCGTAGTGGCTGAGTTACCTGTACCCAAACCCACCTGAGGTCCTCTACTGTCCCACTGCCTGTCCCTCCGGACCGTACGATACCAAGTACCCCAGCGTTTCTCAACCTGTACTGACTTACTGATTTGACTTGACTTAGGACTAAAATTTTCTCGTCCTTCAGTAATAGTGGAAGTGTCGTCTCCCCTTTATCCCACACCATAACGACTAGGATCTTGGACTGAAACGATTATTTTCGATATTAACCTCTCTCTACTCTGGTGTCGTCTCTTCTGTGTAAGTTACGTTTTTTACGGTTGGATGATGGGTATCTACAAGTTTCTAATTTTATGCAACTTATGTTGTCTGTCTTTCTATAATCCATCTAAGACATAAAATCTGAAAAAATTTTTACGACTAAGTTTAGATACCTTTTTGACAGAGGGAGCATAAAGTTGTTTACGGACTATCGGAAAGTGACAATGGTTATGTTAGAAATATTGAAGACAGGGAGAGGACGATACTAATTGGTAAGGAAGGAGAAACGAAACCATGGAAAATCAATCATGGAAACCATGGAAAACCATGGAAAATTTTCCTTGACCTGAGGGTGTTTCATGTTGGTCTTTCCTCGGAATCACAAACGGAAGCTTTGTAAAAAGACCTAAATAAGAAAGGAGAAGGAGCTTGATTTGTAACCTGGTCATCATGTATTAAAGGTTACTAAGGGTTTATTATTTATCAGGAAATCCATACGTTAATTTATTTCACTTTCACAATCAGCGAGCCAGTACAGGTCAAGAGACGTTTGGGTACATCGAGTGGTCCGAGAAAACAGATACCCTAAAGGGTCCGTTCTTATGACCTCACCCATCGGTAAGGGAAGAGATCTCATAGAGAGACTGGATTCCTAGCTTAGGCCCAGAGGACGTAACGTACGTCTAAGAAATGGTGGCTCGGTGGTCCCTTCGGCGTAACAATTTATTTTTTAACCACATCCAATTCAGAGGGTATGTAGGATAGGTCGAAGTCCTGTAACAAAGGTGACGAGAAAACGGAAATATGGTTAATTAGTAAGTGGATTGGTCAGTACACAAGGGAATTGGTAAAGTAAGTACAGATACGAGTTTAGCAGTAGAGTCTCTCAAGAATTTAAAGAACTATTTTATGAGAGCGGTTACGTTGACAGTGTCGACTTGAGGTATATAAAAAAGGAGGTTCATGAATTGTAGTGGACTATGGGATATCTAAACGGAGGGTTAATGGAGGTGCGAGAGTCATCTTACATGCAAAGTACAGTAAATCGTACCGGAACAAGTGACTAGATAGAGGACGCCGAATCTGGTCCAGATCGGATGTCCTTCAGGAACTATTTATGACTATCCCATTTTACTTACTTACTCCTCACTTACACCGGTGTCTCATATGTGTCGTTTGTAGAGTGGTTAAAATGTTGAAGAAACAGAAATATCGAGATGCCTCTTCTATTACTACGTCAGTCAAATTAATAAAGAGTCTCTATTTCACTACTAGGAGTTTCTAGTCTCTTTTAAATGGGAGGACCAGAACTCGTTTACAATATCTATATTTTACCGTTTTTCTTTTTTTTTTTGTATTTTTCTTCTGTGATAAGTCAACTTAATGAACTAAGACCGACCTTCTGGAAAAGAAGGAAAATTGTACTTCTCTGGGTGACCCTTTAGGGACCGAACGTTTAAAACATCTATATTTTATCGTTTTTTTTTTTTTTTTTTTTTTTTTCCGTATTTTTCTTCTGTGATAAGTCAACTTAATGAACTAAGACCGACCTTCTGGAAAAGAAGGAAAATTGTACTTCTCTGGGTCACCCTTTAGGGACCGAACGCACAGACAAAAACAGTTTGTAAGTTGTCATTGACTATTAGAGATGTAGACAATAAATAAACTGTTTAGAGGTCTCCCGGTATGTTCACCTTTAAAGTCTTTTCGGGATTTGTTTGAGGTGCCGTGATACGTTACGGTCCTTCTTAAGAGTCGGTAAGATATTTGCAATCCAAATTTAATTACATGTGTGTCTACTGATGAATGGATACGTAAGAAAACGTATTTCGTATATTACACTTTAAGACACTACACGGGTGATAACATAAATTTTTATTTTCAATTAATGTGTAACTTTAATTCGGAGAACTGAGTCCCTCCTCCGTTTTCAGTTTCTTTTAAACGTCGACCAACCCTTCATTTAGGTCCCACCTCTTTAAAAACGTCTCGAGTCCTTCTCTCCTCCTAACATTCCGTACTTCCTACTACAAATCTAAAAAAAAAATACCACAAAAGCTCTAAGACTGTCGATCTTAGTTTTTCTACGTTCTATAGGGAATTTGTATGTAACGTATTGATTTGATTTACTAGAAGTCTTTAATTACTCGACGTAAACCGAACCCAAAAATTTTCGGTAAATTTACTGAATGTAACATTTTATTATACGTACGACGTTACGTGTTTGATCCGTATTTTACCTTTTTGTGGTCTAGGACTTTGTTTCTGATTCGTGGATGTGTAAAGAATTGAACCATTGTCCAAATTCAAATAACAAAACTTAAAATTCATAGACAAAAGACTTATTCTTGTCTATAGACTTTTAAAGAAAATTTTTGATAAGTTGTACGCAAAGTCAGATGTTGTCTGATCCGTTCTGAGGTGCCTAACAGTGAGGTATAAACACGTTCTTGTTCTGTTGTTTTCGTTCTATATGTCCGAAAGGGTGTCCCGCGCTCGGTCGGGAAACTCCCTTAAATTAGACACGGACACTGGCATTAAATAAAATTACCATAGGGGGTTTACTCTTCAATAAGAAGTTCATACTGAAAATCTATTTTCGTTTTAGTAAATAAAATGTTAAGGTACTGTGTCTTTGTAAACATTGTTTTGTGATCTCTCGTGGGGAGTGATTCTATAGTTTCATCGACGATTTGAGTCTCCGGTCGAGTTCACGTCCGTCATCTTTAGTAGAACATGGAGGGGTTTGTAGAATGTGGAAGGGTGTACTGACTCCTCACTCAGTTCCTAGCTTCGAAGATTGTCACTTGGTTTCCGTACGAGAGAAGTGTACGGTCATTCTGGTTATTCCTAAGTAGACGTCTTCTCTAGCAATGTACTAAGAGAGGGCTTCGTCAAATGTTTCGACCGTATCGATGTTTTACACTTTTAATACACTGTGTACTTGGTCGATTTGTAGACAACATTAAAAGTAAGTTAATTGTCGTCTTGTAGAATTTTAGAACTGAACCGAAGGAATTTTACAGTACCGAACCTCCATTTCTCGCTGGAGACGTGACCTTTACTAATTCCGGGTGTTTCCTAATCCTCTTTTTAATTGTAAGTTATTTAGACATAACTTAAGATCCGTTTCACGATTTCTTTTTTCGACGGACTCTTTATGTTCTAGGTGTAGTCTGAATTTTTCTCATACATGTTGTCTGTTTTCTCCGTGTCTTGATTCTTTTATGAACTTTTTAGTCGATATTTTTACCGACTTCGGGTCGTATTCTACTCTCAACACGTTTGTAAAGTTCATCAATATAAATTTCTATCTTGAATTTCACTCTCTTCTAATTTTTTGTACGTTTTGGGGTTAAACAAAAGTACTTAACTCCCAGATTAGACGGTTATTTGGTGTTGAATTCAGTTTACTAGTATTGATTTTTTTTTTTGTCTCGATTATAATATTATATTTTAAGAAACTTAATTCGGATCTTGCACCCATTTATGATCCAGTTACAATCGACACTATTAAGAGTATTAGAAGGGAGAATAAGTTTATACAATTAGAAGATCACCAAATGACCTACCCTGTATGTTCGGCGTCCCCGACGATTCTCAAAAGATGGGTATTGGGTCAGTGGTGTCACTGAACTCGAGGTGGCCTGTGTCTCTCCGTACACCTGAAGGGAAGACAGGGAAGGAAGTCACACCGATTCACCAAGGTTCATTCTCATATATGCATGTATACGATTTATTAACCCGAAGAGACCACCAAATCAGGCCTTTCTTAGTCGGACGTTACGCCCTCTGGTCTCAAGTTAGGGATCCAACCCTTCTAGGGGACGTCTTCCTTTACCGTTGGGTGAGGTCATAAGAACGGTCCTTTTAGGGTACCTGTCTCCTCCCCGTCCGATGTCAGGTACCCCAGGGTTTCTCAGTCTGTGCTGAATCGCTTATTTGGTGGTGGTAGTGCACGATTTATTAGAACATATGGTACATAGTCCCGGTTAGTTCAATAAAATTCTAAAAAAATAAGGTGATCCGTGTATAAAAGTGTAGTAGTACCCGAAACTTCAATGTAATTTGTCTCACTAATTTTATATTGACCATTAGGCCTTTTCCTTTTGTACTAATTCCCAATGTCTTTATTGACTTCTATTTCCTTTTATGTCATTTATTTTAATAGATCCGTGGAATTTATATGATTTCAAAAGTTCATATTTGATAAAGGAATACAAGAACTTTTTTTTATGTAGAAAATTCTTGATATCTCTATTATTACTATTAGCACTAACAGTACTAGAAAATTCTTTCTCTGACTAGGTTAAAAGTTTTGACCCCTTTTATACGGAAACGTCTAGTGAACTACGACTAAATACTCTTTTAAGATCACAGTTAAAGACTCGTTAACTATTGACTCGCAAATGTATCATTTTGTACAAAGGTCGTTAGTCTGATGAATGATCCTTGTTTAGTTAAGTTTAATTGTGGTATAGTAAACATTATTCCGATGGTCCGTAGGAAACCAAACGTCCGGGTAGTGTGAGGTATCAATGCACCACAAAGGGTCACACAGGTCTAACGGGGGAAGAGTATTCCTGTGGTCACTCGCCTCATTCCGGGTGGGATTAGGTCATACACAAATGGAATTGAACTAATATAGTCATTTCTGGGGTAAAGGTTTATTTCAGTGTAAGTGTCCATGTCATCCAATTCTCAAAACTTATGTAAAACCCTCCTGTGTTAAGTTAGGGGTTCTCATGAAATAAGGTCCGTTGTATATCATACAACGGAGTCATTTACCAATGGTATTTGAGTCATCTGATCCGTTGTAAGGGAAAATTGACTACTTTTCTTTCGAGTGATTCCAATTAAATCAATATTCCTTCCTGTGTCGTTCGTTCTCCGTCTCAGAGTTTGGGCCTTGACTGACTAATGTATCGGACACAAAGACTTTGTCCCCATTCTTGTAGGATCTCTGTGTTTTACACACTGATCACCTTTTCTTAAAAAGGGTAATTGTACCAGGTGGAAGGTACCTTTAGTTTAAATAGACTACTACTCACTGAATTTTGTAATTAAAGTAAAATTTTAGTTGTATAAAATGTTACCTTACAATAGTGTATCCGACAATATTTATGAAAATCAAAGTTTTGTTCGGTCCTCTTACCTAAAAACCGTTTGGGAATATTCATTTGTAAGTGATGTAGTCAGACATCTACGAAATAAAAAACTCAATTTTTATTAATTACTTTATAACGGTCGTGCTACCAAACAAAACAAAACGAAAAATTATATATTCTACCTAGTAGTAAACGGTCCTACAAAGTCTTTCAGAACCTATCCTAAACTAAGAAACTGAGTTTTACCTATTATTTGATTTTGTAGGAAGTTAGACAAGAATATTTATAAAATTGTATTTGTTTCTATGTCCAACTCACTTTTCACAGTTTGTGAAGACCTTACTATTCAGTTCTCATTTCGTAAAAAACCATCATCTGAACGTACGAGAGTGATGAGTCTTTTAACCAATTCAAAATACTTTTACGGTCTAAGATTAAGGTAAGGGAGTTCCTTTAAGACCTTGTACGTTGCCAATCCTATTTGAGGTAAAGGTTAGAATTTAGAACTCCGTGAACGAGTCAAAAGAGTGGTTTTACGAGAAACCAAAGAGGAGTCTTTGATTTGATTCAATGTTACAACAATCAATAAGATAATTAACGATGAATCAATGAGATCTCGATTCCAAACCAACTTTACTGTGTTATGACAGGATTCCAATAAGAGAGAGAAAGAGAGGGGAGTCGGAAAAGAAAGGAAGACTTAGAGATTTGTGACGATGTCCGATTATCTTCATATTTTTTCACCGGTAAGTTAAGTTAGGGTTTATGTCTTCAAACCCCTCAAAAGGGAACCGAGAGGACAACAAGTCTCACTGAAAAACCTTGACGTCAAAGAGTTTATACTTCAAAATTTAGAATAACACTGATTTACGATCGTTTAACGACTTTAAGTCTCGTTTGTGTGAATCTGTTTTCTCTTAAAAATCTAAAGATATGGAACGATCTTCTTAACCTTGTCGGGAGTATTAGTTGTTTTCTCAAGCTTTTTTTCATGAACTTACGTCAGAATTTTTGTTGTCTTACTAGAGACAAGTAAAGGTTCCGTTTGGTAAGTTATAGTCTCATGAGGTTCAAATACAGGGTTGGTGATTGCGGTTTCTTCGACTTCAAATTTCGAAGTCACTTCTGAATGTTGTCCTGACTTTACGTTTTCATCCTTCAGTTCTCAATGGACCTCATTGTCCGTTCAAGCCGGAACCTTATTTTTTACTTCGTCCCGTTTCCGATTGTCTCAAAACGGTTCTCGTACATGACCAGTATCGTTTGTTGCACTGTCGTTATGTTGTCTACTGAGATGTGTACCCGTAGTGGTCTACCAGTTGTGGCTTCAGTCTCACTGATATCAGACACGTCGGTTTCTACCTTTTTGAGGTGTGTCAGTCTTTTGTGTTCTGGTCCTTAAATGACACCGAGTCTGGTACTTGAGGAATGCAGTTTGAAGTCTGAATTTTAACTTCTTTCATCCCTTTTGGTGATCTGGTAAGTCCATACTAGATTTAGTTTAGGGAATTCTAATATGTCACCTTCACTGGTTGTCTGAGTTCTCTAATCTAAACTATCTGTCTCCCGGACTTATTGATGTCTATTTCCAAGTATTGTGACATGTCCTCCGTCACTAGTTTTGGTAGGGGTTCTTTTTCTTTACGTTTTTCCGTTTTACCAACAGACTCC
Organism: Capra ibex; assembly: GCA_006410555.1. Taxonomy (NCBI): domain Eukaryota; kingdom Metazoa; phylum Chordata; class Mammalia; order Artiodactyla; family Bovidae; genus Capra; species Capra ibex. The sequence continues at coordinate 4,783,402 of SJYO01018757.1, read as the reverse complement.
TCCGGAATGTTTACCGAGTCTTTTGTTCTCTTCACTTTCCGTTTCCTCTTTTCCTTTCTATATGGGTAAACTTACGTGTCAAGGTTTCTTATCGTTCCTCTCTATTCTTTCGGGAGGAGTCACTAGTTATGTTTCTTTATCTCCTTTTGTTATCTTATCCTTTGTGTCTCTAGAGAAGTTCTTTTTGTCTACGGTTCCCTTTAAAAGTACGTTTCTACCTGTGTTATTTCCTGTCTTTACCACACTTGGATTGTCTCCGTCTTCTCTAATTCTTCTGTACCGTTCTTATGTGTCTTCGTGACATGTTTTTTCTACAATTACTGGGCGTATTGGTGTTGTCACACTAATGAGTGGATCTCGGTCTGTTGGACCTTACACTTCAGTTGACCCGGAATCCTTCGAAATGATACTTGTTTCGGTCACCTCCACTACCTTAAGGTCGACTCGATAAAGTTTAGGATTTTCTACTACGACACTACAAGACGTGAGTTATACGTTCGTTTAAACCTTTTGAATCGTCACCGGTCTCCTGACCTTTTCTAGTTAAAAGTAAGGTTAGGGTTTCTTTCCGTTACGGTTTATTATAAGTTTGATGGTGTCTTAACGTGAGTAAAGTGTACGATCGTTCTATTACGAGTTTTAGAAAGTTTGTTACGAAGTTGTCATGTTCTTGACTCTTGGAAGTCTACAAGTCCGACCTATATCTTTTCCGTCTCCTGGTCTCTAGTTTAACGGTTGTAAGCAACCTAGTATCTGTTTCATTCCCTTAAGGTCTTTTTGTAGATGAAGACGAAATAACTGATGTGGTTTCGGAAACTGATGTTTGACACCTGTTGTCACCTTTTGTTTGACCTGTTAAAGATTTCTCTACCCTGATAGTCTGGTAGAAAGGACAGAGGACTCTTTAGACGTACGTCCAGTTCTTCGTTACCCATCTTGGTCTGTACCTTGTTGACTGACCAAGGTTTAACCCTTTTCTCATGTAGTCCCGACACATAACAGTGGTACGAATAAGTTGAATATACGTCTCTTTTAGTACGCCTTACGGTCTGACCTACTTCGAGTTCAACTTTAGTTCTAACGGTCCTCTTTATAGTTATTGGAGTCTATACGTCTACTGTGGTGGGATTACCGACTTTCACTTCCCCTTGAGTTCTTGGAGAACTACTTCCACTTTCTCCTCTCACTTTTTCGACCGAAATTTGAGTTGTAAGGTTTTTGTTTCCAGTACCGTAGGTCAGGTTAGCGAAGTACCGTTTATCTACCCCCCTTTACCTTTCTCACTGTCTTAAATAAAAGAAGCCGAGGTTATAGGGACGTCTACCACTAACGTCGGTACTTTAATTTGTTATGGACGAGGAACCGTCTTTTCGATACTGTTTGGATCTATGGAATAATTTTTCGTCTCTGTAGTGAAACGGCTGTTTCCAAGGATATCAGTTTGGATGACAAAAAGGTCATCAGTAAATACCTACACTCTAAACCTGGTATTTCTTTCGACTCACGGTTTCTTGACTACGAAAATATAACACCCCACGACCTCTTCTGAGGACTCTCAGGGAACCTATCGTTCCTCTAGTTTGGTCAGTTAGGGTTTCCTTTAGTTGGGACTTATAAGTAACCTTCCTGACTACGACTTCGACTTCGAGATTATGAAAACGATGGACTACACCTCTCGATACTATAACCTACGAACCCCGACCACGTGACTCTACTGGGTCTCCCTACCATGCCCCTCCTTCTTCCCTCCCCCCAAGTCCTACCACTTGTGCACATATGGACACCGCCTAAGTACAACTACATACCGTTTTGGTGACATTTCATTAATTGGAGGTTAATTTTATTTATTTAAATATAATTTTTTTTTCTTTTTCTGGGACTATGACCCTTTCTGACTTCCGTCCTCCTCTACTGTCTCCTACTCTACAAACTTGTCGTAGTGACTAGGTTATCTGTACTTATCGTTTGAGGTCCCCTATCACTTCGTAGCCCTTCGACCCACACGACGTCAGGTACCCCAGTGGCTCAGTCTATTCCGACTCACTGAATTATCATTGTATTCTTGTTGGAATAATCGTTACATAGTTTCAATTCTTATGAGATTAAGATAAATAATATTCATATTGGTTTGTAGAAAACAATATTTTGTATATTGGTACATACCAATATGAGTACGATTTATCTTAACGTCATAAGAATTGACACTATGTAACGATTATTTCCCAAAACACCATCAAGTCGACTATTTCTTAGACGGACGTTAGGACCTCTGAGACTAAGTTAGGGACCCAGCCTTTAAAGGGGACCCATACCATAGTGAGGTCATAAGAACCCAAGGGATCGTCGAGTCTACCATCTCTTACACGGACGTGACACCCTCTGGACCCAAACTAAGGACCCAAACCTTCTAGGGGACCTCTCCCCGTACCGTTGAGTAAGGTCATAAGAATGGACCTCTTAGGGATACCTTTCTCCTCGGACCGTCGATGTCAGGTACTGTAGCGTTTTTGAGTCTGTGATGACTCAATGATTCGTGTATTGGTTTGTATTCTGTAGGAGAACTTAACTTTAGGGATTCCCCATATCAAATTCTTACGGAATTATTAGTCAATCACAATAAGACTTCTTTTAAAAATTTATTTTTATCATCTTTGTGAGATGTCTACCGAGTTCTTACCTTTATCACTTTTATAAGTTTACTATCGAAGTAATATTACTAAGTAGAATCAAAGATTTCCATAGGTATGGTGGTGTCGTTGACATATGATATGCGTAAACATCCATAAGTTAAAACACAAATTTCATTTAACACTATGGAAAATTTTTACATGGAACATTGGTATTAAGACTACTGTTAAATTATTAAAGTTATCTTAGACTATCAATATTTCTAACTTCTCTAGTAAGGTGTTATATATTTGTAAATACTTCTAATAAACATATTCTTTTGGTATTTTATTTCGAAGGTAAACGTAACTCAGTATAATCTATTACCCACTGTTGAAATACAATCATCGACTAAAATTTTCCGTTTCCATAAAACGAGGTGAATACAAGGTGACTTCTTGATAAAGATAAATTTTCTCTTACTGGTTCAACCAAACGGAAAGGCAGACACTGCTGTTCGTAATCGTACATCATGGTGTTATAGAAGTATTGTAAAAAAGAGAAAATTGTCTGAAACTCAACCGTAGAGAACACAAGGAAGAAGAATAGCAACTTAATCGAATCTAGGCTTACGTCAGAAATAGACCGACCTTTACCCGGATTAAACGTGGTGACAAAGTTCGTTATATCTCTTCTTTTTAAGGATTTTTAAAGGAATTGTAAAGAGTTGATATATAGTCTATGAGTAAACATAAAGGGTAAAATTTCAAAGACAATAGAAATTTCTAGTCTATCAACATTTTAGGATGTGGATGTTTGTATTAAGACTATTATTGTCTTCGATGTAAGACACATGGTAGATGTCCGATCCTGGATATAATGTCCGAAATATAGGTCTTAGATCATCTTAGGAGTGTTGTTTTGATATTTCGTTTATTGTAATTAGGATAAAAAGTCTATTCCTTTAAGTCTGACTCTCTTTAATTCATCGAACTCGTCGTAGTTTGTAGTTTGTCTTCCCAGTACTAGACTTAGGTCAGACGTATACAACTGTAGACACCAGATACAAGAAAAGGGACTTGATACATACCAAACAAAACTAAAGGTTGAAGAAATTTATGTTTGATAAGTTAGATAAAAGTGTCCTTTCCTATTTGACGACGATAGTGTGTCTTCCTCGTTAGACTAAATATTTAATGTGTTTCTTCTTTTTTATAGACTCCCACCATACGGTTTACGAAGAGACTTTATAACATTTATCATTTCGTCACCCTTTTAGGTTGATAATGAGTTCCATAAAATTGATATAGATTCGGTGAATAAGACGAATAACCTGGAAACGGTTTTTCCAGACAGATCAGTTTCGAAACCAAAAAGGTCATCAGTACATACCTACACTCTCAACCTGATATTTCTTTCGACTCGTGACTTCTTAACTACAAAAACTTGACACCACACCCTCTTCTGAGAACTCTCAGGGAACCTGACGTTCCTCTAGGTGGGTCAGGTAGGATCTCCTTTAGTCAGGACTTATAAGAAACCTTCCTGACTACGACTTCGACTTTGAGGTTATGAAACCGGTGGACTACACTTCTTGTCTAAGTATACTTTTCTGTGACTACGACCCTTACTGCCTTCCGCCCTCCTCTTCCCCTGCTGTTTCCTACTCTACCAACCTACCGTAGTGACTAAGTTACCTGTACTCACACTCATTCGAGGCCCTAAACCACTGTCTGTCCCTTCGGACCGTATGACGTCAAGTTCCGTAGTCTCAGCCTGTGTTGACTCACTGACTTGACTTGACTTCGGTGAATTGGTTTCGTTTCATACATAAAAAACTACTTATAATAAAAGTATTTTCAATAAAATTTTCAGATATATAATAATAGTTTATCTTAAGTATACTAGTAGTTTTTAACAAATCTGTAGTCTTCGATCCCTAATTGTTCCTATAGAAGAAAAATTCCGAAGGGTCCTCCGTGATCACCATTTCTTAGACAGACAGACGGTCACGTCCTCTACATTCTCTGTACCCAGGCTAGGGACCCAGTCCTTCTAGGGGACCTCTTCCACACCGTTGGACGAGGTCATAAGAACAGACCTCTTAGGGGTATGTCTCCTCGGACCACCCGATGTCAGGTACCCCAGTGTTCTCGGCCTGTGCTGACTTCGCTGAATCGTGAGTGTAAGAAAAATTTAACATAAAAGAGAGTAAATTTTTATGATCATAGTAACAAAGAAAAAGAAGATTGTTTATATAAAAACCTGTGACGATTTACTACTGGTGAACCTCTGATAAAATATCAAGATTTTATTTTCTGTAGGTTTGAAAAGTCACTTCATATTATATAAATCGGGTATACTTCACTATTTGTTATACAGTCGAAGTTATGAAAGACCTTCGTATACAACAACTAAAGTATGATATAAATGTGTACCACTAAAATTATAAATATATATAAAAGGTTATACAATAATCATCAGATGTAACCTTATTCGTTAAGACGTATAGATAAACCTTATCGGATGACTATTTATATATATATATATATATTTTAAACACTGATGAGGAATGTTAATTCTAGAGTAATACAAAATTTTACTCTTATATTCTTTTGTTCGATTTTGGGTGACAATTGAGATTAAGATATCAAAGACACACTCTCATCAAACAAAGGTCAAAAGGTCTTATAATACCTTCGTTTACACACCATTAGTGGTACCTGTCATGTGTCCGGTCATTGAAATAAGTCGGTGAGTGTGTCACTTTCTTTTCAAGGATTTGGAGGTATGAATGAATGTTCAGACACCGTATATATCACGATAACTCTACACCTTAGAACGACAGTCAATACAAATGACTCGACCAAGTGAACGGGTCGTAGTACGGACGTAGGTTATATAACTTGTATAATCGAGGGAAAATCCACAAATGTTAAAATCCACGACTTCAGAATCGATACAATTGACTTCTTAGTCCATACTATTGTGGATGACTTAACACTCCTGAGTATACATATACTGTACTTATTCTAATTACTTATGGTAATTTTCACACACCTTATTCAGTCTTTCTGTTTATAAGATATAATTGTGTACGTGTACCTTAGATTTTGACACCACGAGTACTTTGATAAACGTCCCGTCGTTACCTCTGCGTCTGTATCTCTGTCTGAGCCCATATGCCCGTTGTTCTCTCACCCCGTCTGACGCTTTTGTCGTGCCGGTGTACATGTACTGGTATGCATCTACTCTCTCCAAAACCCTTAAACGACACACTACACCCCTTGAGTTGGGTCCCGAGACACTGTTGGATCTCCTCACCCTACCCCCCCTCCACCCTCCCTCCAAGTTCTCCCTCCCCTATATACACATGGAGACCGACTAAGTACAACTATATGGCGTCTCTGGTTGTGTTATAACATTTCGTTAACGGGAGGTCAAATTTTTTTTTCACATACCCTCACTATTAACAACTGAACGCAATGATAAGTAGTGTTTCCGTCTTGGTCTTCTCCAGACCTCGTACACTCTTTACAGTGTTTCTTCTCTACCCTAACTCATTTTAGAGAGCTCTATTTTTCTTAATGGTTGTCGAGAGGTGGCCACCGATAATCTTTGGTGCAGTTGGTTTCGTGTCGGACGTTCCGAAAGGTGTCATTGTTTTAAGAGTTTCTGAGTCTGACCCTTTTTAATGCACAAGGTTCTACTTACTCGAGAGTACCGAAGACTTAGTCCGAAAGTGTGTAAGACAAGGAAGACTGAACTTCCACGAGGGAGGAGAGAAAGCCACCCCCCGGCCCCCCCTTCCTCCACGAAAAGTCAAGTAAGAAATTCAGTGTAGGACAGTGCCTTCTAAGAGTACAGCTGACTTGCCGGAAGAGGTGGGGAAGAGGGGAGAGGAGAGGGTAGTTAATAGAACTGACAGTGAGTAAGAGGTTTGTTAGATTTTAGACTTAAGTATAGACTTCGAGAGATAGGTCGAAAACCCTAGAAAACGTTAGACCAAAAGGTAGGAGAACAGAATATAGGACCTCGAGATCCCACCACCTCTTTCGTACCGGTGATCCCAAGGGACCGTACAGATGTCTGTTCGACAGTTTCCCTACGATCTTTGTCCTACGGATTAAACCCCCTGAGGGGAGGTAGGAGAGGAGAGGGGAATTACAGAAAGTAGGAAGACTCCCAGTCGACTAAAAGAGACAAGATGTCCAGAGACCGTTTTCGTCTAAACTACAAAAACTTGATTATTTCGGTCACAGATTTCGGTGCATATCAGAACCAGGTGTTAAAGTTCCTTCTTCTATGTCTTAACTGTATCGTACCTAATTTTAGGGTGGGAAATAGATTAGTTTTCACTGGTGTTCCTTGTTCCAGGGTTCCGTACAACGGATGAGTCATCTAACACACTTTTCATGAGTCGTTTTACTTCCTTCGACGTCCAGGAGTACCGGGCACATGAGGTAATAATTTGTGGTTAGGTTTTACAAATCAATCGAGTCGTGCAAATGTATGAAAAGTAATGTGTTTTCAATTAATGACGCCGTTAAAAATAAGATTATAAAAATACCTAGACCGGTGAGTGACAATTATATCGTAACTAATTTTATTCATGATAACAATATCTTCTATTTGTATATGACTCAATGTAACAATAATTAAGTTTTTCGAACGTTCTTACTCTTTACGTAATTTAAACCTCTATTTTAGGTCACCCCATATTTACAAATTAACTTTTGACTTTTGTATTTACATTTGGTTTTTGTATTTAGATTATATAAACTTTCATTTACACTTTTTCCCCAGAAGGGATCACTGAGTCACCAATTTCTTAGGTAGACGGTTACGTCCTCTGAGTCCAAGATAGGGACTCAGTCCTTCTAGGGGACCTCTTGATTTACCGTTAGGTAAGGTGATAAGAACGGACCCTTTACGGTACTCGGTTCCTCGGACCGTCCGACGTCAGGTGTCTTAGTGTTTCTCAACCTGTCCTGAATCTCCGATTTGTTGTCGTTCTGTCTTACACGTCGTACCCCTTCTTAAAGGTAAAGTATCGAATCCGTCGACGTATCGTTCTCCAAACTCTTCTCTAATTTTTTATTACATTATATTTTATTTCTACTTACAGTAATTTTTTACACTTTTTACTTTTTCTTATGTTGAAGATATTGGAACCTGTTTAGTGAGTTCAAGAGATACGGGAACGGTAGGACAATAAAGTGAATCCGTTACACATCCAGAGGGATGAAATTTTTGCTTACTGTGAAAAAAAAAGGTGTGTATATCATAAAACCCATTACTATGTTTTAGATCTCTTAAAGTAAGTTTGTTTTATGAAGTACTCCAGTATTTCTTTACGTGCAGTTTCTTTTAGGAAAAAGGGATGAACGTCTGTTAGTAATTACTTACGTTCATCTATATATAAAAGGGGTATTTCATAAAAAATATCGAATATTGTATAATTAGGTAAGATTTAGACTTATGACTCCAAGGTCAACTATGATTTTTAGGGGTCGAGGGGTTTCTGTATCCAATGTAAAACAATACGACTTTCCGCTCAAAAATTACTTTATTAACGTCTATGTAAGTTTCCGTATCTCTGGTCCCTCTACTGCATAACTGAAACGATGGTGACTCGTTATTCATATTCCTATTAAATAGTATGGAAGTAAATACCCGAAGGGTCCACCGTGACCACATTTCTTGTACAAACGGTCACGTATTCTGTATTCTCTGCACCAAGTTAGGGATACAGTCCTTCTAGGGGACCCCGTCTTGTACCGTTAGGTGAGGTCGTAAAAATGGACCTCTTAGGGTACCTGTCTCCTCGGACCACCCGATGTCAGGTATCGCAGCGTTTGTTTGTACTGACTTCGTTGAATCGTACGCACGTGTAAGTACATACGTAACCTTGGTTAGTCAGTATGAATAAAGGTTAAAAAAAGAATCATTAAAAAATTTTTATTTCATAGACATATTTGCTTTCGTTGATATACCGTACTGGTCGTGTCGTCCTTTTGTTTTGCGGTTGCGGATACGTCTATTGTATATCTTCTTTTTAATTTCACCTATCTTCATATTATTTTATCAGTACTTTTGTTGAAAACCAAGATTCGGCTTTTACAATCTTAAATCTCTTCGACCGTCAACAAGATTTCATTTAAATTGATCATGATAACACGGAAAATCAAGGTACAACCGAACCAAAAGTACTGGTGGATGGAAAAACCTATTAGAAATCACGTGAAAAGTGTCCGGACCGTAGTATCCCCGACAGATGCGTACATTTTTGTTGTGTCACCAAGTAAGTTAGTTTACCAACGAATGGTCAGTCCGTTTGATGTCCAAATCACCCTAACTGGTGAGTGTCTCACTCGTATTAGACAGGTCTTTGGTTAAAGTCCATGTCTTCATATGATTAATTTCTGTTAATTCATTCCCTCCATTAAGTCCCTGTTAAGGTGGTAGTTATTTTATAGATCAGTTTCACAGTCCTCTATTAAAACCTTTTGTTGTAGATTGTTGATTTTACTTTACGGTCTTTATTTCTTTTATTCTTATATATAGTGAACAAAGTCTCCTTCTTTACTCACTTCCATTAATATTACTTTAGTAAATGACATCCTGGTAGAGAAGAAGGTGTTCGTGGGATGTGTGTAAGAATACCACCTGTTGATAACGATTTAAGTCTTCCGGGGAAATATGTGATGACCTATTCAAATCTCGAAGTCTCAGTTGGTTTGGGTCTCTAGGGTTTGTCTTTCCTCTGTTGGAAGGAGAAATTCCTTCATCCCATCGAGTCGACTCTGAGTTTCTTTTCGACAACGTCGGACTTATACTTCGTCTCTTCTCCCTATCTCGACGTTCTTTTTGCTTACACAACTAAGTCTTTTGGTCTCTTCCGTTCCAGATACCGTTCTTATTAGGTCTATACCCCTCGACATGTCTCACTTGTTAGAGGTCCATTCGAAGTGCAAGGTGTACGTTGACGCCTTTCACTTCACTTTCACTTTCACGAGTCAGAGCAGACTGAGAAACATTGCGGCACCTGATATGTCAGGTACCCTAAGAGGTCCGGTCTTATGCCCTCACCCATCGGCAAGGGAAGAGATCCTCTAGAAGGGTTGGGTCTCTAACTTGGGTCCAGAGGGTGTAACGTCCGTCTAAGAAATGGTCGACTCGGTGGTCCCTTCGGGTTCTTATGACCTCACCCATCGGATAGGGAAGAGGTCGTCTAGAAGGGTCGGGTCCTTACCTTGGTCCTAGAGGACGTAACGTCCGCCTAAGAAATGGTCGACTCGATAGCCGTTTCGGGAAAGTTGACCCCTCCTGAAATAGTGGTGACTGTAATTGGATACGACTTAACGGAACTACAAGTCTTAGACACGGAAGAAAACGGGAGTTCTACTGACGTAACACTCTCGTCTCAATTCCTCTCGTATAACTTTTTTTCTAGTTTCTTTAGTTTCTTATTTTTCCGGTTCAACAGGGAGGTATTTCTTTGTTTCTCCGTCTGTGGTCCGGGTTGGACGTGTCTTTGAAATTACACTAAAAATTGTGTCTTCTTTCAACTTCTCTTGTTTTGACGAGGAAGACAACTCTTCAGATAAATTGTTTAAACCTCCACTTTCCTCGTTTTCCAGTGTTAAAGTTCCTCCGTCGGTCTCTTTTCTTCCTTCAGTCATGTGTCGTCTCTTTTGTATTGTTTTTGTCTTCTTTTTCTTTATATCCCTTGTCTTTAATTCGACTGATATGATGCCTAGTAAAACATCGATCACTTACTTGTTAAATAAAACTTTTTATATATTTTGAATTTTTTAAGCTTGTGTATTTTATACGGAGTAAAATACTAGGCCTATCGTACCTTTAAATTTTGAAAAATGGAAAGAGACGAGATTGTAAGTATGGTATAGAAGTCCAGACTGGTCAAACAGAGAAGTTCTTCGGAACCTGTCTGGTAGGACCTGGGGGATCGCAGATCAGGTCTCTTTGGAGACAGGCAACGTAAAATACTAAGGTGGAACGTACGAGAGAGATGTGACCGAAACAGTTCCAGTTATTACTGAAGGTTCACAATTTAAGTACCCGGGAAAAAAGTATGATAGCAATATTGAATCATATTCAATATGATTGAAGGTTAGGTGATAGAGATGAATCACTAGGTTTTTCGTAGTACACGACCAATTGACATACACGGTTGGAATGTACCGGTGTTCTACGGGTCTATAGACCATTCTGAATAAAGTAATAGAGACCCCACAGACACTCTCACAATGACTTCTCTAATCGTAATTTGACTATCTGACTTATTTGGTCCACCGGGAGGGGTTATACCTACTCGTAGGAGGTTAGGTGACTCCAGGACTACCTTGGTTTTCCGTCTCCTTCCAACTTAAACCAGGGACGGATTGGTTAATTCGAGTATGTACCTAGAAGGGGAGAAACGTGAGGACCGAGAGTCCAGAAGTCTGGACCTGGCCTTAGACGGGGTAGTCGAGAGGCCGAGAATACGAAAACTTGATGTGGTCTAAAGGACCCAGAGGTCGAAAGTCTCTAATACATCAACCTAAAAAAAGTCGGAAGTATTATAACACTCGGTTATGGATTCTTATTTATCATTGAGAGAAGTATATGATATATAGTCAAGTCAAGTCAGCGAGTCAGTACAGACTGAGAAACGCTAGGGTACTTAGCGTCGTGCGGTCCGGAGGGACAGGTAGTGGTAGAGGGCCTCAAGTGAGTCTGAGCGTAGGTAGCTCAGGTGCTACGTCAGGTCGGTAGAGTAGGAGCCAGCGGGGGAAGAAGAGGACGGGGGTTAGGGAGGGTCGTAGTCTCAGAAAAGGTTACTCAGTTGTGAAGCGTACTCCACCGGTTTCATGACCTCAAAGTCGAAGTCGTAGTAAGGAAGGTTTCTTTAGGGTCCTGACTAGAGGAAGTATTACCTGACCAACCTAGAGGAACGTCAGGCTCCCTGAGAGTTCTCAGAAGAGATTGTGGTGTCAAGTTTTCGTAGTTAAGAAACCGCGAGTCGGAAGAAGTGTCAGGTTTAGAGTGTAGGTATGTACTGGTGACCTTTTTGGTGTCGGAACTGATCTACCTGGAATCAGCCGTTTCATTATAGAGACGAAAACTTATATGATAGATGCAACCAGCATTGAAAAGAAGGTTCCTCATTCGCAGAAAATTAAAGTACCGACGTCAGTGGTAGACGTCACTAAAACCTCGGGGGTTTTTATTTCAGACTGTGACAAAGGTGACAAAGGGGTAGATAAAGGGTACTTCACTACCCTGATCTACGGCACTAGAAGCAAAAGACTTACAACTCGAAATTCGGTTGAAAAAGTGGGAGGAGAAAGTGAAAGTAGTTCTCCGAAAAATCGAGGAGAATTGAAAGACGGTATTCCCACCACAGTAGACGTATAGACTCCAATAACTATAAAGAGGGCCGTTAGAACTAAGGTCGAACACAAAGATGGTCAGGTATATATATATATATATATACATTTTATGAGATAAAGAGACCTCTCGGGACTATGTATAGAGTTTGGATTATAAATGTTTTAAATCAGTGAATAGGGTTGGAGTGGGTTTGACCGAGGAGAACGTAAGAAGGGGTAAAGTGTAGGGTCGTTAAAATAGAAAGGTTGACCAGTAAGATTTTGAAACCACAGTAGGAACTGATAGAAGAAAGAAAGTATAGGACACATGGTAGTCGTTCAAGGTTATCGAAATACGATTATAAATTGATATATATATATTGTTCTTCTTTTGTATAAGTAAGTCAAACTGATCAAACTACTATTAACTTTACTCTATTTTACGTTTACCTGATATTCCTATAGTACGAAAGGTCTCTTATACCCTATATTGTGTTAAGGTTTTTCCATGGGTTTCGGTCTCTAAACCACAACCAAGTTCACACATACCGAAATCAATTAATCGACTAAAGGTATCAGTAGTATATCCTCTGTGGATTGCACATTGTCTATGATATTCTTTGTTTATCTCATATTAAAAGTTTTCATTTCTTTCCAGTTTATTTTTATCCATGAATATTATCTTTAATAGTTATTCTACAAAGACATAATCCAGTCGATTTGACAATTTGTGAACCTGTGTCTCGAGATTTCTTTTTTTCCCGACACTCTAACCTGTGACTCGAGTCACCCATATCTTAGGTGTTATTTTATACATGTTTCTGAAAGAGAAAACTCTATAAAAATCTTAATGTGTCAAGGTTCTGGTACAAATTAGAGTACTTATTGTTTCTTATGTCTGTGTAGTATGTATGTTTATGGTGTTGTGTGTACGGGCAGTCGTTAACCTTGTATGTCATACGGTTATGTTTTCCCTTTGTTCTACTTTATCCTCGACTCTTAACCGATCGCCTCTGAGGTACACGGTAAGTACTACTTTCTTTCGTCTTCTTTCTTGGTGTCTTCGGTCATACTTCGGGTCCTCCTGTATGTCCGAACGTTAAGTTTAAATCTTTAACTTCAAGTGTCTCCATATTGGTTCCACATCGATCCCTTTCTGGCGTATGAAAACTCATTTTATTTATACTCCTTCATCTATATTCCGTTTTATCGTTCTTTCTCGTTATTTCTAACTACAGTCTCGAGGTCCTACTGTCTGTCTTACGGGCATTTATGAGTTTATAGGGTAATTCAATTTCGTACTACACTACACTGCCATACATGATCAGTAAAGGACTTTGTGGGACATTAGTAAAGTCTTCTAAATAAAGGTACATTCAATGTCACTCGACGAGAGATCCTCTCTGGTTCTTAGTTACTTTTACCGGTCACCCGTATCCTTTTCCTTCGGTTTCCTTTCCTGGGATTTAAGTTTCAGTACTGGCTCTCTTTTCAGTTGAAAAGAAAGACTACGGAAAGATCCGGTCTTGACCAGTTTACGAATACTTGCATTTTTAGTGTATTTTCACACCTTTCACTTTCACAATCAGTAAATCAACACAGGTTAAGAAACACCTGGGTACCCGACATTGTGTGGTCCGTGGAGACAGGTACCTTAAGAGGTCAGTACTTATGACCTCTCCCATCGGTGAAGGAAGAGGTCCTCTAGAAAGGCTCCGTTCCTATCTTGGCTCCAGAGGACGTAACATCCGTCTAAGAAGTGGTGGACTCGTATCAGTGAACTCTGAATGAATTTATGTCTAAGGAAGAGTCCTCTAGACCTCGTCTCAGACTCTAAGACGTAAAAATTGTTCAAGTGTCGGTTGCGTCCACCACTCAGGTGGTGACGTGAGAAGTTAGTCACTCCGTGACTATGTATTCGTTGAACTCTCGGACTGTACCCGGAAGACACCGACAAGTGTTCGGAGGACCTCCTGAGCTAAGTGTCGAAACGAGACAGACCGGGTGTGTTAAAAGTTCGGGTGTCACTTTTTTGTCCTCTAATGTACGTTTCTAACTCAAAGAGCCAAGAGAACTTTAGGATTCTGTCGACCGTAGTGACGTGGACAGTTGGTGGTCAACTGCGATCTCGTCTAACTTTCAATGGGGAGTCCTCTCCATAAAGGGGAGGTTAGGAATTGTCGGAGTAAGTGATGGTTCATCGAGGGACTGTCTCCGTCTCTGGTAAAAAGGTAAGTAGTACTTTTAAAATACAACTTAAACAAAGTCTCTCTCTCTGAAAAGATAGGGTACAGACAATTTTGACTTCCAAATTTGGTCTGACATAGTTTTATATACGAAATAGATATAGTTAGTAAATATAATATACGGTTCGGGGAAGTGTAAAAATTCAAACATTATGTACCAAAATAAGTGGATAGATAAAGGTCTTGGATTCTGTCTCGGACCGTTTCTTACGATACTTTACTTGACGATTATCTTTTGTCTCCGAGTTTTAGTTCTCGGACGAAAACTTTAGGATATCGTCACGGACAAAACAATGTACTCACAAAGGTGACCAAAGGTACACGTCCGTCTAGGTACTTGACCTTAACAGGGATCGATGCCAGTTGGGTGTCCAAGTAAGTTAGAAAATCTAGTTAAAATACAAGACTGTTTGATCTTTTACCCTGATGTGAATAGGACTTTTCCTAGAACGACTGACCTTAGTTCAGTATGGTAAACTAATTTGTATGTTGAACTTTAATTTGTATGTTGAAATAATATTTCGTGAGTGAAGTGATTAACAGACTGTAATCGTGGTGACAGAGTGAAAACACTGTCTAAAGGTAACAGGATTTTTCTTGGAGAACAAAACAAAAATGACCTTTAACTCTAGTTTCTGTTTGATTTACCGACGTTGTCAAGTCTTATTTTATTTTAGAGGCAAAGTCACCAATATTTAGTATTACATATGAAAATATACTCGAGAAACGTTTTCTCACCCTTTATATTGAGGAGAATAGTCTATATATATAAAACAAATTTCCCTTATAAACGTATTTACAAAGGTCTGTCTTAAAAAAAGTTTACACACACATACATACATATATACAACCATGTCCCACCTCACCGTACCTTTCGTCTACACTTTTTCTTAGTAATAAGAATGAATTTCATCTGTGAAATTAATAAATCCTTTTGTATTTTGAATTATATAAAATATGTTTCGAGTCCTCACGTTAAAACGTGGAACTTCTCATGACGACTCTTGTAATTGTTGTATTTCAGTTTGGGTTCATTATCTTTCCGTCCAAGATTAGTTTTATGAACGGAACACAAACCTGTCGTATAATTTTTCGTCTCTGTAATGAAACGGTTGTTTCCAGACAGATCAGTTCCGATACCAAAAAGGTCACCAGTACATACCTACACTCTCAACCTGATATTTCTTTCGACTCGTGGCTTTTTGACTGCGAAAACTTGACACCACAACCTCTTCTGAGAACTCTCAGGGAACCTGACGTTCCTCTAGGTTGGTCAGGTAGGATTTCCTTTAGTCAGGACCCACAAGTAACCATCGTGACTGCAGCTTCGACTTTGAGGTTATGAAACCGGTGGACTCCACTACTAGATTGAGTAAACTTTTCTGGGACTACGACCCTTTCTTAACTCCCGTCCTCCTCTTCCCCTGCTGTCTCCTACTCTACCGACCTACCGTAGTGGCTGAGTTACCTGTACCCAAACTCATTTGAGGCCCACAACCACTACCTGTCCCTCCGGACCACACGACGCCAAGTACCCCAGTGTTTCTCAGTCTACACTGACTTGACTTGACTTGACTTAGTTTTATAAACGGAACATAAACCTGTTGTATTAGATTCAAAATATAAATAGTCGTACAGGTTCTGAGTTTTTTCAAGGGAAATGGCAAATAGTGATTTCCAAACTGGTCATTCCAGACTTGTAATATGATAGGTGTAGGATGATAGGGGAAGAAAGGAGGAAAGGTGTTTTGTGTGTGTGTGTGTGTGTGTAGGGAAGAAAAGTTTTATACAAAAATTTTAATACAGTCATGGTCTACCTGGTCGTTCAGAGACAACTGAAAGACAAGGATAATGTGACAAACGATCATACACTGTAGGAGTCGAGGGAAGTAGGATAGGGTCGTACTCTCCGGGCCGGTTCGTTCCGCCGGTAACCTCCTTAGAGTCTTTTAGTGTATCAAAAGTTCTTTGTAACGACAGGAAAAGAATAAGGAGAAAGATACTATTCTGGGACAGTAGAGTATAGAGAAAGTTTATATAGTTCTTTTATCTTATGCACTCCCTTCTTCATCAGTCGGTTGTCCTAGTTCGAAGGTTTCTACTAAACAAACCGTTTGTGTCACCAAATTTTTTCTAAAATCTAAGGTGTATCTTCGTTATAGTATTTATAGTGACACACGCCTTAGATTTCTTTACCATGTTTACCTGAATAAATGTTTTGTCTTTATCTCAGTGTCTACATCTTTTCTCTGACTTCTGTTGGTTCCCCTTTCGACCCCTCTCCACTCGACCTTATAACCCTACCTGTACATACATGAAGATATACATTTCGTGTATTCTTGAGTGACATATCGTGTCCCTTGAGATGAGTCTTGAGAGATTACCGGAGTCAAGTCAAGTCAAGTCAACGAGTCAGCACAGGCTGAGAGACGCTGGGGTACTTAGCGTCGTGTGGTCCGAAGGGACAGGTAGTGGTTGAGGACCTCAAGTGAGTCTGAGTGTAGGTAGTTCACCCACTACGGTAGGTCGGTAGAATAGGAGACAGCAGGGGAACAGGAGGACGGGGGTTAGGGAGGGTCGTAGTCTCAGAAAAGGTTACTCAGTTGTGAAGCGTGTTCCACCGGTTTCATGTCCTCAAAGTCGAAATCGTAGTAAGGAAGGTTTCTTTTGGGTCCCAACTAGAGTAAGTCTTACCTGACCAACCTAGAGGAACGTCAGGTTCCCTGAGAGTACTCAGAAGAGGTTGTGGTGTCAAGTCTGCGTAGTTAAGAAGTCGCGAGTCGGAAGAAGTGTCAGGCTGAGAGTGTAGGTATGTACTGATGACCTTTTTGGTATCGGAACTGATCTGCCTGGAATCGGTCGTCTCATTACAGAGACGAAAAGTTATACGATAGATCACCGGATGTACCCCCTTTTTTACCTTTCTCACATATTCACATGTACACATTGACTAAGTGATGCGACATGTCGTCTTTGATTGTGTTGTAACATTTAATTCATACACACACACATACGAGTCAGTACAGACTGAGGAAACTGGGGTGTCTGACATCAGGGGGTCCGTGGAGACAGGTGCTCTAAAAGATCCGTTCTTATGATCTCACAGAACGATAAAGGATGAGATCCCCTAGAGGGGTTGAGTCCCTAGCTTGGACTTAAAAGACAGAGGACGTAGTTATCCGTATAAGAAATGGTTTGACTCGGTGGACCCTTATGAAATTGTTGTTTTTTTTATTATTATTATTAAAATTTTTCTGAAATCAAAAAAAAAGATAAAAATAAATAAAAATAAAAATTTTTTAAAAATTAAAATGAAATAAAATGAGATGTTATGACATAACCAAAAACCGTATGTAACTGTACTACAATCAAAAATTTTGAGTCTGAGAGACTCTAAAGACCGAAAAAGACTCGTCACCCCTCTAGACCGTCGTGATCCAGGTTTAAGACCGCTCAGTCATCACTCGAGAGGGAAATTTTACTCTGGAGGTGAAGAGTCAAGTGGTCAGGAGAAGTGGTCCTGTACGTCAAGACACAGTAGTCGGGAAAGGTTTGTAAATGAGAAGAACGGACCAGGGGTCTCTGTAAAGAAATGGAAATGTTGAGGACATGATCTGTAGTCGACGACGTCTGCCGTCGGGTGGTCCGACGGGGTAGGGACCCTAAGAGGTCCGTTCTTGTGACCTCACCCAACGGTAAAGGAAGAGGTCACGTACTTTCACTTTTCACTTTCACTTCAGCGAGTCAGCACAGGTTGAGAATCACTGGGGTACCTGACGTCGGGTGGTCCGAGGAGATAGGTACCCTAAAAGGTCCGTTCTTATGACCTCACCCCACGGTAACGGAAGAGACTCTGTAGTCGATCAGGAAAGATTAAGAAGATGGATGTCAACCATCTCAACCTATTTTTATTTCGGTACGGTTCCTAAAAACAAAAAGACTATTAGTTGTGAAAATGTGACAGTCATCCAATAACGAAAGGTTTGGTTTAATGACTTTAAAAATATAATTGTACTTTAACAACCTACCGTAGTCGTTTAGTTCCCTGTACTCAAACTTGTTTAAGGTCCTCTACCACTTCCTGTCCGTTCGGACCGTACGACGTCAGGTACCCAAGTGTTTTTCAGTCTGTCTTGATTCGTTGACTTGTTGTTCTTATTGTTAGCGAATCTCGTTCTAAATTTCTAGATATTGTACGTTAAAGAGATTGAATATACAACCGAATCTTTGATCAGACTTAGAATAAAATTTTTATCTTTAGAAGGATACAATGTAAGTATTAACAGTACGACTCTCCTGCCACTGTTGTGGTACTACAATCAGTTGACCTTTTTATGGATCCTTGTACGACCCGTTTTAAGTTCTTAGTTGTTTCGTTTCATTTCGACCATATCAAAGTCCTTCAGTCCTCCACTCTCCCTTCGGTTTCAAGATCCTGGGTCCTATAGTTTAATACGTAAACTTTCCCTTTGTCTTTTGACGGTTTTTAATCTGTTTTCGTTGTCATGACTACCCGTTTTTGGTCAACAGATACTGTAGGACTCACAAAATACGTTTTTTGTCGATCGACAAGCAGATGAAGAGTCTTACATAATGATATTGATCTAACGTTGATCCTTCCGTTATAGTATTAGTACTAACCTCAAAAGTAAAATTATAGTTGTCGATTTTCCTTCAAATAAACGTGTGCACACGTGTGTGTATGTGACACCTTATAATGAGTCGGTCTTTTTACTTACTTTACTACGGTAAACGTTGTTGTACCGACGTGGATCTCTAATATTCATCCGATTTAGTCCGTCTCTTTCTCTTTATGGTATAACTATAGTGAATATACACGTTAGACTTTTTTTATATGTTTACTTGGATAAATCTTTATCTGGGTGTCTGTGTCTTTCGTTTAAATACCAATGGTTCCCTTTCCCCTCAATCCCCATTTAATCCTCAAATCATAGTTGTCTGTGTATATGATACATATTTTATCCTCTAAGTGACTACCGAGTCACCATTTCTTAAGTGGACATTACGTCCTCTGTGTCCAAGTTAGGGACCTAACCCTTCTAGGGGACCTCTTCCTTTACCGTTGGGTGACGTCATAAGACCGGACCCTTTAGAGTACCTGTCTCCTCCGGGTCACCCGATGTCAGGTGCCTCAACGTCTTCTCAGTCTGTACTAAACCACTGATTTGTGTGTTTGTGTATATATTTTATCTATTGTCCTAGATGACATATCCTGTCTCTTAACATGAGTTATAAAACTTTAGTGGATATTTCCTTCTTTTTTAGAATTTTAACTTAGTGACACGGTAGGTGGTCTTTGAACATTTAGTTGATAAGGAGTTATTTTTATATATATTTATTTATTGTTAAATTTGTTATGATTAATGAGAAGACTCAAAATACGAACTCCCTTTTGAAGTATAACTTGTCGTCTCTTCAGACTGAAGTGTCATTTGAGGATTCTTTTACAAAATTAAACCATCTTCCACTGGAGATATTTGATACTGTAATGTTCTAAACATCGTACTACATTCTTTTTTCTTTTTAGAAGTACTGGTTCTATTAGTGTTACCACACTAGTGAGTAGATCTCGGTCTGTAGGACCTTACATTTCAGTTCACCCGGAATCTTTCGTAGTGATGCTTGTTTCGATCACCTCCACTACCTTAAGGATAACTCGATAAAGTTTAGGATCTTCTACTACGACACTTTCACGACTTGAGTTATACGGTCGTTTAAACCTTTTGAGTCGTCCCCGGTGTCCTGACTTTTTCCAGTCAAAAGTGAGGTTAGGGTTTCTTTCCGTTACGGTTTCTTACGAGTTTGATGACGTGGTAACGTGAGCAGAGTGTACGATCATTTCATTATGAGTTTTAAGAGGTTCGGTCCGAAGTCGTTATACACTTTGTACATGAAGGTCTACAAGTTCGACCAAAATCTTTTCCTTCTCCTTGGTCTCTAGTTTAACGGTTGTAGACGACCTAGTACCCTTTTCGTTCTCTCAAGGTCTTTTTGTAGATAAAGACGAAATAACTGATACGGTTTCGGAAAGTGACATACCTAGTGTTATTTGACACCTTTTAAGACTTTCACTACCCTTATGGTCTGGTGGACTGGACGGAGAACTCTTTGGATCTACGTCCAGTCCTTCGTTGTCAATGTTGACCTGTACCTTGTTGTCTGACCCAGGTTCATCCTTTTCCTCATACAGTTCCGACATATAACAGTGGGACGAATAAATTGAATATACGTCTCATGTAGTACTCTTTGCGACCTGACCTTCTTCGTGTTCGACCTTAGTTCTAACGGCCCTCTTTATAGTTATTGGCGTCTATACGTCTACTGTGGTGGAAATACCGTCTTTCACTTCTGCTTGATTTTTCGAAGAACTACTTTCCCTTTCTCCTCTCACTTTCTCAACCGAATTTCGAGTTGTGAGTCTTTTGCTTCTAGTACCGTAGACCAGGGTAGTGAAGTACCATTTATCTACCCCTTTGTCACCTTTGTCACAGTCTGAAATAAAAGACCCGAGGTTTTAGTGACGTGTACCTCTGACGTCGGTACTTTAATTTTGTACTAATGAGGAACCTTCTGTTCAATACCGGTTGGATCTATCGTATAAGTTTCCGTTTCTGTAATGAAACGGTTGTTTCCAGGTAGATAAGTTCCGATACCAAAAAGGTCACCAGTACATACCTACACTTTCAACCTGACACTTGTTTCGACTCGTGACTTCTTGACTACGAAAACTTGACACCACAACCTCTTCTGAGAACTCTCAGGGGACCTGACGTTCCTCTAGGTCGGTCGGGTAAGACTTCCTCTAGTCAGGACCCACAGGAAACCTTCCTGACTACGATTTCAACTTTGAGGTCATGAAACCGGTGGAGTACGCTTCTCAACTGAGTAACCTTTTCTGAGACTACGACCCTCCTTAACGCCCGTCCTCCTCTTCCCCTGTTGTCTCCTACTCTACCGACCTACCGTAGTGACTGAACTGCCTGTTCTCAAACCCACTTGGGGCCCACAACCACTACCTGTCCCTCCGGACCGCACGACGCTAAGTACCCCAGCGTTTCTCAGTCTGTGCTGACTCGCTGACTTGACTACAACATGAACCAATAAATCGAGGAAGGACTCCAAGAATTTCTATTGTTTAAAGAAAGGAATGAAATACAAAGAAACTTAGGATAAAATATAACTATCTCTAGAAAATATGTTGTACACTCCCTTTTACCATGTCAATCTGTATTTAAAGAATATTACAATTACTATGATACAATTAATACAATTCATATTACAATTAATATGATAATATGATACAATTATAAAGATTCGTAACAAGAAGTCTATTGATTATAGGTAACTCTATAATTATCAATAATAAGTTACCGTGACTTACTAATATTACTTTGAATAGTGATTCGATGGATGGTTTATTAATAGTTTCAATCTATAGATGGTTTATTAGTAGTGGGGAGGGAAGAAAGGAAATATTATCGATTGTATGTAAATAATGAAACATGGTTAACGACGTAAGGATAAAAGAGTAATAATAAGAGTAAAACTTTATTTCTTTTAATCCGAAGAGTCCAAATTTATTATAAGAGTTTTAGTACATCAACCGGTCACTATTTCGAATTTGATTTAAATCTCACAGACTAAGGTGTCGAACGGAAGAGATTCTTGAATCCCCTTTGAAGTCACCGGTAGACTACTTATTTCTTGATTAAAAGGGACTCGTTCTTGCTTTATAAAAACACCAGTCAAGGAGATTTGTCGTACTCTCACCGTCCTACTTGCCTGAGGGTCTCCGAAGAAACTCTGATCAAGTTAAGTCAAGTCAGAGAGTCAGCACAGGAGGAGAAACGTTTGGGTACCTGACGTCGTTCGATCCGAAGGGACAGGTAGTGGTTGAAGGTCTCAAATGACTTTGAGTACAGGTATCTCAGTCACTACGGTATGTTGGTAGAGTAGGAGACAGCAGGGGAAGAGGAGGGTGGAAGTTAGAAAGGGTCGTAGTCCGAGAAAAGATTCACTCAGTCAAGAAGCGTAGTCCACCGGTTTCATAACCTCAAAGTCGAAGTTGTAGTCAGGAAGGTTACTTGTGGGTCCTGACTAAAGGAAATCCTATTTGACCAACTTAGAGGAACGTCAGGTTGCCTGAGAGTTCTCAGAAGAGGTTACGGTGTCAAGTTTTCGTAGTTAAGAAACCGTGGGTCGAAAGAAATATCAGGTTGAGAGTGTTGGTATGTACTAATGATCTTTTTGGTATCGAAACCTGTCTGGAAACAACCGTTTTATTACAGAGACGAAAAATTATAAGACAGATCCAACTAGTGTCGAAAAGAAGGTTCCTCGTTCACAGAAAATTAAAGTACCGACGTCTGATCATCTACCCCTTAATCTGGACGTTCCGATAACCAGTGTCTCTCCTCTCTTTGACTTCCTTAGTCATTGTGTCAAGGACACTTTCTTTTATTTGTCTGTGCCCTCGTCGTCGTGGATCTTACTTACCAAACAGAGACCTTCCGCCGTATCACAATGTCTTCATATAATCTGACTTTACGTCCTCAAGTCACTGTACAGATGTCGATGACCGAAAACGTCAACACGAATTCAGGATGTTGAGGTTAACAAAGTCGCTTTTACCCAAACAATTTAACGATTTACGAACACTAACGTACTATGTCACGTAGTGCATAATTCAGTGACTTGAATCCATCAAGGATAAAGTTTGTTACAATACTCGGTGTTTATTATGTTGACCTTTAAACAATTTCTTAAGACCTTTATTTATATCCATATATTGTCAAATAACACGAAAATACTACGAAGTGTCTATGACATAAAAATTGGTATGCTTCTGAACACTACTGGGACACAATTCCTTTGGAGACCTACGGTAAAGGGTGATCGTAAATAAACGAGTGAAACACAGGTGAATACAGTGTAAAAGTATTAAGAGTGTTTTAAAGTTTGTAGAAGTGATAATAACATAGACAATGTCACTAGACACTAACCACTAGAGACTACAATGATGAACCTCTTCCGTTACCGTGGGGTGACGTCATGAGAACGGACCGGTTAGGGTACCTGCCTCCTCGGACCATCCGACGTCAGGTACCCTAGCGATTTTCAGCCTGTCCTGAGTCGCTGAAGTGAAAGTGAAAAGTGAGAGTGCGTAACCTCTTCCTTTGCCGTTGGGTGAGGTCACAAGAACGGCCCTCTTAGAGTCCCTACCCCCTCGGACCACCCGACGTCAGGTACCCCAGCGATTCTCAGCCTTTACTGAACTCGCTGAAGTGAAAGTGAAAAGTGAGAGTGCGTAACCTCTTCCTTTGCCGTTGGGTGAGGTCACAAGAACGGCCCTCTTAGAGTCCCTGCCCCCTCGGACCACCCGACGGCAGATACCCCAGCGTGTCTCAACCTGTACTGACTTCGCTGTCGTCATCGTCGCTTTCTGTTGTATAAATGTATAAAGACGGTTCTTGTATTTGTTTCTTCACTCTTGTTTTAACGATAACCTTATAAAACTCAAGTTGTATGATATTTTGTTACGAATGGTGTATGCGTAAATGACTTAATAGTACTTTTATTATAAACCATCATGTAAATAGAACTTAGTCTCGTATCTATGTCTTACTGGATAGATTTAGTGACCTCTTTATGTGAACTAATTCAATAAAACAATAAAGAAAACAAAGTGAATGGTTAAAAATTTCGTCTTTATAGTTCTTTTTCAAGATGATAAAGTAATCCTTGTGCTTTAAATGTTCCTCAGAAACAATATTTTGTCCTATTAGAACGAATTCTCTTCTTTCCCTCCTTTTATAAACCGATTGGTGTCCGACGAGACCTCTTGATAGAACACAGATTTAATAATTTAGTAAATAGTATAATCTTATGACCCGTACTAAGGGAGGAAAACTAGGTAAAAGACTTTGTAATATCCGTAAAGTCTACAACTACACAGACTGAACTTCGATGAAAGTCTTATTGAACTTTTCAAAGGTGTCTCAACTGTCTATCGACAAATTCTGTGAAACCCTTATATAAGTGTAACATCTCATGGATGAAACACGTACTTCAGTAGAAGTATGAAATTTAAGATTATTATATCAACAATATAACTCTAAATCCCTATAAAAGGATTCAGTTTTATCTCATTCGATAAATGGGACTCAACATAAAAAAAAAAATTATTTGTAGTTTCGTTTGTCTACAATAGATTTAATTTTTCCTCTCCATTTTTTATCTGTACAAAAAGATTAAGGGTGGTACCTATTGGTGTATTCTTAATCTATACTCGATCCCGAATTTCAATATAAATAACATAAAGAAATGAAATATTAAAGAAATTTTAATTTCTTTAGTATCATACAACATTTGTCGTTTCAAGAGTCCTTCCAATAAATAGTTTTTAAAATGGTTGTCGATTTAAACTGATACCTAATGTTAAACGTATCTTGTTCTTAAATATTTTACTTCCAAATACTCTGATTCTATTTTAAGTGTATAATTCAAGTGATCTTGTAATCGAGAATCAAAAAAGGAGAATAAGATGAGTGGGTGATTGAACCAAAGTCAACACTGATAGATCGGTCCAAATTGTGTCGATGTCCTATTCTCACCATCGATGGTGTAAGATATTTGACCTTAAGTTTAAATATTGTCGATAAGAAACACATAGATCTCTTCAAAGTTTTACGTCTATTTACCATATTGATATCCTCAAAAAGACGTACGAATACACTCTTGATCTTACACGAAGGTGAGATTTTTGTACTTAACATAAATCCTTACTATAATTCTTCTTGGGTTGAAATAACCAAGTACATGTAGAGACTGTTGACCCAGAGTTGGTAAGTTGTCGGTAATTGGGATTTAACATTGATTACCACTATTTGTACCTGCTATTCCAGGAAATTCAAACTATATCTGTACTAAACAACTCAAACCATATTGTTATTAATAATGTCACATTTTCTCATAAATGACTCAATAGTGACTTTATCAAATACCATCAATTTGTTATCGACGTAAATGGTACCTAACAGGTCGTGAATTTAAAATCGGGATCTATTCAGGTGGACATATTCAGTCCCCAGAGATCCCTTTGTCTTCCTTATGTAAATTACTCTAAATAATTTTCCTTCACCGAGTACACTGTGTTTCTGACTCTTAGAGTTCCACACGTCGACCGTTCGACCTCTGAGTGTTCTCCTGACACATCAAGGTTGGGTTTAGGTTTCCGACTCTTCATCCCCTTGGATTTCCCACTCGAGATTGGGTTACCGTCCTTTTATGACTAAAGGACCGAGTTCGGAAAAACAAGATAAGTCCAGAAGTTAACTAACCTGTTTCGTGAAGGTGTAATCCCTCCCATAGCAATGAGTCAGATGGTTTAGTTTACAGTAGAATAGGTATTTGTGGGTATGTTAGTACGGGTGTCATTGTAAACAGGTTTACAGACCCACGACAGACTGGGTTAGTTCAACTGTGTTTTTTAATTACTAGTATACTGGGTTTTCCACTCACAAGAAAAATTTGAAGTAGTTTGAAAAAAAAATTTGAAGTAGTTTGAAAATTCTATTTTACCTCTACAAAATAAAGATGATTTCAAATGACAAATAAAATTTTTATTTAATTTAGTATACAATGATCTTGTGGTTTCTTCTATTAAATGTTCAATCTCTTTTATTTAAGTATTAATTTCTAGTATTTTCCTCAAATTTATAGACTTATTTGGATAACTTTTCCTTTTAGTGTAATTGTATGCCATTGAGGAATGTTATAAAACTCAAGGACAATTCAAAACGATTTACGATTAATTAGCGAAGGGTTCACCGAGTGACCATTTACTAAGCGGATGTTACGTTCCTTGAGTCCTCTGCCCTCTACACCCAAGTCAGGGACACAGTTCCTCTAGGGGACCTTCTCCTTTACCGTTGGGTAAGATCATAAAAACAGATCTTTTAGGGTACCTGTCTCCTCGGCCACCCGATGTCAGGTTTCCCAGTGGTTCTCAGGTTGTCCTGATTCGGGACTAGTGTTTACGATTATGACGTTCACATTATTGTTCCATCTAGATCAGGGACAATAGTCCCTTGAATATTAGATCACCTCTTTTCTCCACGGTGTATTGGTGTGTTTATTTACGTTCAAAACTATTT
Organism: Capra ibex; assembly: GCA_006410555.1. Classification (NCBI taxonomy): domain Eukaryota; kingdom Metazoa; phylum Chordata; class Mammalia; order Artiodactyla; family Bovidae; genus Capra; species Capra ibex. The sequence continues at coordinate 4,756,996 of SJYO01018757.1, read as the reverse complement.
TGAAATGAGGTAGGGATTTATGTCACACGGTGTCAGAAAGGGACTTGTGACAAAGACTTCAATGGTATCTTCTGTAAGAGTGAAAGTTTATGACTTCAAAGGAGGTTTCATCTCCTACCTGTCAGAATTGAAATGACTAGTTTATCAGTGCATCTTTGACTTTGGTTCTTCCCCAAGGTCAGGTAGAGTACTACCCTACTACCTGCTTTAAAAGGTACCATAAATTAAAGAGAGTAATGAGTCAGGGTTAGTGAGAGAGAGAGTGGTTGAGTCTACTTATTTTACAAGATTTAATTTACGTCGACACTATCCTGTGGTGAATCCTCCGTGCAGACAAGGAACTCTTGTCCCACAAGAAATTCCGTTGTAGTGTAAACATAAGAATCGTAGATTGCAACACCCGAAGGGATCACCAAGTCTACCATTTCGTAGACGGACGTTACACCCTCTGGACCCAAGCTAGGGACCCAGTCCTTCTAGGGGACCTCTTCCCTTACCGTTGGGTGAGGTCATAAGAACGGACCTCTTAAAGTGTCTGACTCCTCGGACCGTCCGATATCAGGTACCCCAGTGTCTCTCAGTCTGTAACATCGACCTTGGATTATTAACAAATAAATTAATCGTACCCTTAGAATAGTTTTGAGGTATTCGGATCTTCTCTTGAGAAGAAAGAGTTTTTCGAACCTTATGCGTCATAGGATGTACTTCTGTTGACTTTTGAGAATTGTGTTTCTGTAAAATTTAACTAATACCACAGACTTTAGTTTCCCATCTCAATATATATTTAGTACAGTTTTCCGTTGTAGTCTTATCTTGGTGTTAATATATCGAGTAAAGTCGGATCATTAATAAATATCTCTCGACCGAAACACCATCCGTGATGACACCTATAAATAAATTCTTCTTTTCTAATCAAAATTTTCATAGAGGTCAAGGTCTTTCTGCTTCCTTTATTGTAATTTACATAGTTTAAATTGTTGCAAATAAGTCGTTCGATTTGTCAATTTTTGTTCTTATAGTCTTTTTTAACATCCTACAGTCCTATAGAAACTCTTTCTTCTTGAGTCGTCACTCAACAGGTCCCCATCTTCGTTGTTTTACGAATTTGTTATAGGTTCAGTCCAAACTCTATATAAGATTATTTTTCTTTAATATGGGTAACTTTTTGTTATACTTATTTTTCTTACCATTGATATGAACTCCCTAATTATTAGGCACAATCTGATTCTCTTTCTATTATATGTAGTCATATTATACAATTCAGACTCTCTGTGTATGTAACATCACTACATCCCCTTCTATGTTTTCAAGTTTCCTCAACCCCCCCTTTGATTCGGTGATTTGTCGTCCGACACACTCGTCTTCGGTAAATCACAATAATCTCGTTTCTCTTCTCCGACCTTCACTTACGTCCCTCGTCTAGTGCCGGCGAGGCACGTCATACGACACGCCTACCCTTAAGTGGGACATCGTTGTCCCTAGCGAGTATACATGCACCGTACCACCTTGACTGTAAAGAGTCGGTTGTCAAATTTCTGAAAAACCCTCTGTCTTCTTGACCTAACCCTGATAGGTGTTCCACTGAAATCCTTGACGTATACTCTCTAACGTTACCACCCTTGTTCCCATCACTATTTTCACTATTTACCCCTACCCTCCCACAACTTCTTTATCAATTCTGTATTTTACTCGTCCTAGACCACTGACTAAACTATGGTCTTTACTTTTTGTCTATAAACCGAATCTGTTTCTCTACTTACTACGGTGAAAATTGACCCTCTTTCTTGACGGTTTTTATTACATAGTAAACGAATTTGTCTTTATAAGAATTTACCTTTCTAACTCTTCTGGTCAAACTAAATTGGATTACGTCGAGGGTAACAGTTTATACCACTCTTTCTAGTACCTTGATGTCGATACAGAGTGAAACCTGATTTTAATTAGAATTCGTTGTCCTCTCAATTTCTTACTGAGTTTAACGTTCATACAAGAAACGAAGGCGTGACAAAAAAGTCCTTGTACTGGTGAGGTCCCATAAATTCTCGTACAATTGCTGCCAGTCGATGAGTTGACTCTTTGATTCCTGTCCTCTGCTGGTCTCCGTGCCTACAAATCTTACTTGCAGTCTTAAGTGAAGGTTGAATTCTGGCCTCGTATAAGAACTGTGAAGACTAAGTATCTTTATGAAGAGACCCCGTCTATGTGACCATTCTTCGTCTCCTTGGAAGTATGTACTCGCTGTAGTGAACGTAAAGATACGTCTGTAACTAATATGTTGTTAGATTTTACGTAAATAACTCGCGTACGAGACATGTTCCGTAACAACACATAACGATAGAAAAAAGAGGGGATTTTTATTCTCCATGTAAATGTCAATGTTTATTTGTTTGTTACCACTTTCGACACTGATTGATACATTAGAGAAATCTAACTAGTAAATATGTTCATCCAGTGACTTAAGATTCCCGACAACTTTTAGGCACTGAGACTGTATTTAGCTCCTTGACTTAGTGTAAAGTGACATTATTTTGCGAGTGAGGATCTTTTTCGAATTGTAAAGTCAACGAAAACGGGGTGACATATATTACTATTAGAGTACAAAAGTCCATATTGTTACTCAATTATTTACCAATCTGAAGAAATTTCGTTTACTGCGTCTTAAATTGTACTATATGAGAGGTACCAGCTAAATATCAGGTACCTATATCTAGAAAAGGTTATTATTTCTACTCCAAGATCTTTACGAAGTAGGTAGGTAGTAGTATTAGGAGTAATAATATGAATACTATTTTGTGTGAACTGTAAAGACTTTTATCTCATGTAGATTTATTATTAAACGGCGACAGTCATACACAAAGGAAAAAGATTTCAAAATGATTTAACTACCACTTGACTCTTGACGTCTTTATTTCTTAGTCTCGATGGTAGACCTCGACGAAGATTCATGGTTTGAGTTCCCGGTGTCAATATTTTACTTGGTTGATCGAAATTTTCGGTCGAGACGGAAAATCAACTTTCTCGATATTTCAAAATTTCAATACCATCCACGGCCCGGAGGGTCTCTCAAATGAAAACCGAAATAAAGTTTACTGTTCTAGTGTACCTTTTTTTTTTTTAAAGTCCACCGGTTTACATTAAACATAGAAAACATTTTACATAGAAATTTTTTTATATACCGAACTTACATATTGGTTAGAAAAGATCCTTTCTGAAGGTCTACCTGGACACGAAAAAAATAAAGGGACACCATATGACTTTCAATTTTCTTTCTTTATAGTTCATTGATATCGTTTTTGGATTACGTTGTCTCTCGTAGAAACTCCTTTTCTCTTTTATACAAAGAAGTGGTACTTTGTGCGAGTAGTCACGTAGGAGAGAGAACATGAGAGAGAATCGTTTGTACGATCTTCTTTTATCGAAAAATTGTTTTATAATATAGTCTACTAAAAAGACCCGTCGTCCTTCTCGACATTTTCTGATTGACGGTAAAAGGCACTTCCAACTATCGACTACTTTAGACTAGGACTATACGTTAAATTCCTTCTAAGGTTGCGTCGATGATGGGTGACCGTTCGTGCCCTTACTGAACTCTAAACGGGAGTGTCGTGTCGTCTCGGTTCACAATCTTATCCCGTCCCCCCTCTCTCAGCAGAATCTCGGTCAAAGATTCCAGTTTGTGTCGTACTGTTTGTAGGGACATGTTTTACAATCCGACTACCTTATTCCAGAGTAAATACACACGAGTGCGAACTCCAGGTGATTCGATCGGACCTCCTTTCGTGTCGAGAGCTCCGTAAGACGGAGTCTTGTTGACGTTTTATCGCCTAATGACTAGCCGTCCCCTTCATCGTCGTTGTGTGACGTGCCGAGGTCTCGCACGGTAAGTGTACGGCAGATGCATCTACCGTAGACCGTTTCAACCTCATCGTCGTTGTGTGACGTGCCGAGGTCTCGCACGGTCAGTGTACGGCAGATGCATCTACTGTAGATCGTTTCAACCTCACTGTGTCGTGATGTCGAGAACTACCTCTTCAATGTTCTTTAGGATGAACCCTGAGGGGACTACCGGGTCACCAATCCTTGGGTGGAACGTTACGTCCCCTACGTCCGAGGTAGGGACCAACCCCTTGATCTTAGGGTGTACGGAGTCTCGTTGATTCGGGTGAGCGGTGTTGATGTCTCGGACACGTGGTGTTGAGTCTGAGTCACGTCGGTTTAATTATTTATTTTACGAGAAATTTTCATGATGAACGGACGTCCCAAATAGGATAAAGATTTATGCCTTGGAGATATTCCTTTTTAATTGACGTACGATTGTCTTCACAGGTAAAAAGGACTATTCCTTCCCTTCGGTGTAAAATGTGCTCCACTGAAGTGATACTCTGTTCGGTAAACGGTTTGTTTCTTAGACAGGGAGTCCGAAAGAAAAGGATCTTACTCTTTATGTTATTCTCCTTGTCTTAGTCCGATGAGTGACAGAAATAATGAATCTTTACCTCCAAGTCCGTATAAAAATACTTCTCAGTAACCCTCCGACCTTTCGGAACCCCGAAGATGAGTGAGAAAGAATGGATTACATCTTAGTTTTGTCCGTTTAAGTATCTTATTATTGATGATGGTAAATAATCTGTGAATCCTATGTGTGTAAAAATGTTTATTATAGTGTAGTGGCCTATGTGTGTGAAAATGTTTATTATAGTGTAGTGGTTCTAACGACATTCCATTTCTAATACCGGTAAATACATGATTACTCCTTTTACTCTCATTTCTTGAATATAGAAAATAGGTCCCAGGACTACCATTAATTCTCCCGGTCGTAAACTTGGGTGTAGACGTCCTGAAGTAATAATGGACGAAACATGGTGTTTTTACTACCTTTTCTACTAACTGAATTACTCTCTTTCACGAAAGATTTTTCGATATCGGTTGGTTGTTCACTTTGTTTAACCGAACATTCCGTCACTTGAGACTACTAATGTGTATTGTTAAATACATATAGGTATACCTCATGAAATGTGCCATTTTACTAATAGTATATGTACTTAAGTAAATCGAACATATCAGGATACCCAGTTTGCAAAATTAAGGGTGAATTATCCTTAAGACACTTGTGCTTAGAACGTAATGTTTCTCTGCACTAAATCTGGCTATGATTTTGTGACGACAGAGTTTTGGGATACCGAGAGACTTCCGTACGTTCCCTTTAAAAACTCGGATCCCTGAAAAGTCCCAATGAACGAATTATGTCTGGCACAACGTTGAGAGGAAATGAGTAAGCATTTATCAAGGAGAGATAGGTGATATAAATCACCGTGTCTTACTGGTTGGAGGGTCACGACGGTGTAAGATGACTCTCGACGAAGGAGGGTGTTCGCAGTAACTTTTGATTGTTTACCACCAGACTCTGTGTCACACACGTCTGTGTCAGTGTCTATACGAGTCACCCTTTGACTTCTCGATGTTTGAGTCCAGAGAGAGGATATTTGTCCGAAGTGTCCACCGAGTGACGTAGTCCTCAGACGGAAGTTGTGTTCTCTGCGTCCTCTGCGCCCAAGTCAGGGACCCACCCCTTCTAGGGCGACCTCCTCCCGTACCGCTGGCTGTGGTCATAAGAACGACCCTCTTAGGGTACCCGTCTCCCCGGACCCCCGGATGTCAGGGACCCAGCGTTTCTCAGTCTGTGGTGACTTCGTTGACTTTGTGGAATAACTTGAAATACACTGACTACACTCGTAAGTAAAAAGAGTGGGTAAGAGTCTTTCGTTAAGTCCAGTCTCAAACTACCGGTTTTCGACGAATATCTCGTTTCTCATATAAATGACACTCTTGAGATTGTTGGGAATATGTTAATTTTATTTTGTTTACATTGGTCTTACAGATTCGAGGCAAACGGTGTCTGGAGAAGTAGTCTAGCGTAATGTCAAAACAAAACAAAAATTACCTGTCTGAAAAAATCTTGTCAAAAAATCCGAATGTCTTGTAACTCTTCTGGTATAGTTCTCAAGGGTATATGGGTCGTGGTTTAAAGGAGATAATAATTGTAGAATATAATGACACCATATAAACAACGTTAGTTACTTAGTTACAATTATGGAACGATAATTGATTTGAGGTATAAAGTAAGAGTAAAGGAATCAAAAATTGATTCCAGAAAATACGGACAAGGTCCTAGGGTAAGTCGTAGATTATGAAAATCAACCGTACAGAAGAATCCGAGGAGAACCGAGACGGTCAAAGAGTCTGGTATCGATGTCTTGTCATTATCTTGGTAATTGGTTGAAGTAAAGGTTTATATAATAAGGTTTATATATATATATATTAAATAAAATCTTAAAACTACCTTCATTCTTGTTATTATCGTGTGTCTCGGTGACAGTGCGATGGGATACGGAACCTTCCTCTGATTCTTGGACTTAACGATGCACGAGGAGGTTATGTGATATAAAAAGAGTCTTCTATGTTCCTGTTTCTCCTTTAATATTACCTAGGGAGAGTCACAACGGAAAACTATCTCCTTGTACGTTTACCTCTGTTTCTCATAATACGTTAGATGTATGTCGGATTTATGTATATCAGATATTTTATGTAGTGAGTTCACTCGTCCCTATATTAGTGTGACAGTTAAGTTAGTTTAAGGTATCAGGTTATTCTTGCGAAAAAGAGTAATAACAACCACGATAGATCAGTGAGCCAGTGTAGACTGAGAAGATGTCAGGGTACCTGTCATGGGTGGTCCGAGGAGACAGGTACCATAAAAGGTCTGTTCTAACGATCTTATCCAATAGCAAAGGAGGAGGCCCCTCGAAGAGTCAGGTCCCTAGCTTGAGTTCAGAGGTACAGAGGACGTAGTGTCCGTCTAAGAAAGTGGTGACTCGGTGGTCCCTTGGGAAAGACTAATAAATAAGTTAAATGAGTAAGTAAATTATTTATGCATAACACCGACGAGATATACGATCCACTGTAAAGTCCTCCACTCTTGTGTTATCATCTATGAGGGATAAGGGTGTCTAGAGTGTAAGGTTACCCTTCTCATTAACTATTGATATTACATAACCATTCACGATAGTGAATGGTTCGTCTTTTTAGTTTGTCCTATTATTCCTCGTTGTTCCCATAAAAGAACTCTTCATATCAGTCTCTTCTAGAAAAACTGTTCCACGTTAACCTCGTCTTTCAACACATTTTATATCTTCACTCGAAACCCATTGGATTCCCATTGTTGATAATGTCTCCGGGACTCCGAGAGTACGTACCTCACAAATTATCGTATTTAGTCATTAAATTTACAAATATCAGACGACCGTCGAACTTCTTTTTCCCCAAAAGGGTTTTTATGAAGACCTCTTTTATATGTAAATTTCACAAAGAAGACATATTTTTCGTTGTTTACTGGTTTTTTTACAAAGAAATTGGAGATAGTCAAGTCAAGTCAAGTCAAGCCAGCGAGTCAGCACAAGCTGTGACGCTGGGGTACTTAACGTCGTGCGGTCCGGAGGGACAGGTAGTGGTTGAGGGTCTCAAGTAAGTTTGAGTGCAGGTAGCTCAGTCACTACGGTAGGTCGGTAGAGTAGGAGACAGCAGGGGAAGAGGAGGACGGGGGTTGGGGAGGGTCGTAGTCAGAAAAGGTTACTCAGTTGAGAAGCGTACTCCACCGGTTTCATGACCTCAAAGTCGAAATCGTAGTAAGGAAGGTTTCTTTAGTGGAGATAGTCACCGTCGATTTCAGAACGGTACTTTTTGAAATGAGAACGGTTTGTCGATCAATAAATATTTCAATTTTATTTATACGTAACAAGAATGTTGTTTTATATTTAAAGAACAATTAATTGAAACCAATGAAATACGTAAGTACTATGACACACGACACGAATTAACGAGTCAACACAAACTGAGAAATACTGGGGTACTTGACGTCGGGAGGTCCGATGAGACGGGTACCCCTAAGAGGTTCGTTCTTATGACCTCACCCATCGGTAAGGGAGGAGGTTCCCTAGAAGGGTTGGGTCGCTGACTTGGGTCTAGAAGGGGGTAACGTCCGCCTAAGAAATCGTAGACTCGGTGGTCCCTTCGAGTGTAAGTAATACCTTTGACAATTATATTTTGACTCATCGGTTTAAATATTTCATTCCTCTTACTTTATTAGTAAATAACTCTCTCTTCGGGGAGATACGTATAAGTGAGTAATATTATTGTATCATTCTATCCATAATGATTTAGGTAAAATCTCTGGTTTTTAGATTTCATAGTGTCCGAAAACATTGAACAAGGTCTTCCCGAGGACTGTCCATTAATATCATCTATTCGGGTAAGACTCTCTAGAGTTTCGAATTTCGAATGTGTGTACGTTCGTAAGTGGTCATTGATTATGTTAATTATATCCAAATTTACAAAAATTTTCGATGAGTTGGATAAACTTTTCTAATTTTTATTATTGTTGATCATAATTGATTCAATATCTTTTTACCTGTTAGAATGTTGTAATAATAGTTTTCTTGATTGAGTGTCCCATAAATCTTTCTCTTTGAAGTATAGTAGACTAAATTGTAAGATATTACACTAATTTTTTTTTCTTTTCCAGAGTTACTGGGTTATTGGTACTACCACTCTAGTGAGTGGATCTCGGTCTGTAGGATCTCACACTTCAGTTCACCCGGAATCTTTCGTAGTGATACTTGTTTCGGTCACACTACCTTAAGGTGGACTCCATAAAGTTTAAGATTTTCTATTACGACAATTTCAAGACGTGAGTTACACGGTTGTTTGAACCTTTTAAGTCGTCACTAGTGTCCTGACCTTTTACAGTCAAAAGTAAGGTTAGGGTTTCTTTCCGTTGTGGTTTCTTACAAATTTGATGACGTGTTAACGTGAGTAAAGATTACGATCGTTCCATTACGAGTTTTAGGAGGTTCAATCCAAAGTTGTCATATATAGTACTCTTGAAAATCTACATGTTCGACTTAAGTCTTTTCCGTCTTCTTGGTCTTTAGTTTAACGGTTGTAGGTAACCTAGTATCTTTTTCGTTTCCTTAAGGTCTTTTTGTGGATGAAGAGGAAGTGACTGACACGATTTTGGAAACTAACACACCTAGTGTTGTTTGGCACCTTTTAAGAATTACTCTGTCCTTATGGTCTGGTGGAATGGACGGAGGACTCTTTGGACACACGTCCAGTTCTTCGTTGTCAATCTTGACCTCTACCTTGTTTTCTGACCAAGGTTTAACCCTTTGCTCCTACAGTTCTAACATATAACAGTGGGACGAATAAATTGAATGTACGTCTTATATAAAATACAATTTGTGATCTTTATATAACCACGCGTTTTCTTTAGTGTCAAAACGGAGGTATTTCAAACACCGGATGACCCTCTATATAAATTATTTATTAATATGATTACATACGTAATAATTTTTAACTCTATTACCGAAACTTACCTTCCTTGTACTATAATTCTCTCGTACTTCGTTTCCTTTGATTAGATTCAAACCAACCACCTCCGTCCACCAGTACCTTGATCGGGACTTCTTCAATTCAGACTTGATTTTGGACTATTACTCATTCTCAATTGGTCCAATTCTCGTTTCTTCTTTCAAGGTTTATCTTTGTTATGAAAGTTTTTAAGACTCCTCCCTTCCAGTACGGTACAAGTTTTATCGACTGTACCAGTCCTGGTGTATATAATTTTGTTTAAAGGTAAAAGAGTTGTTTACTAGTATCCGTATTATACAGTCATGGAATACACTCAACGAAGTATTTTTTAATAGTAATGGTATAAAAAGTTATGTTATAACAAAGACGACGGCGACTGCGATTCGACGAAGTCAGTACAGGCTGAGACACGCTGGGGTATCTGTCGTCGGGTGATCCGAGGGTTCAGGGGCCCTAAGAGGTCCGTTCTTGTGACCTCACCCAATGGTAAGGGAAGAGGTTACGTACTTTCACTTTTCACTTTCACTTCAGTGTGTCATCACAGTCTGAGACACGCTGGGGTATCTGTCGTCGGGTGGTCCGAGGGGGCAGGGACCCTAAGAGGTCCGTTCTTGTGACCTCACCCAACGGTAAAGGAAGAGGTTACGTACTTTCACTGTTCACTTTCACTTCAGTGAGTCAGCACGGGCTGAGAATCGCTGGGGTACCTGACGTCGGGTGATCCGAGGAGACGGGTACCCTAAAAGGTCCGTTCTTATAACTTCACCCAACGGTAACGGAAGAGGTATTATAACAAAGATGAACTGTAAATGAAAGGGTTTATCACATGAATAATATGCTGTTCTTTAAATATTAAAGTACCTTAGGACATGTCGACCCTTTGACTACGAATCTTATCAGTCGACTAAACGGGTTCCAGTGTTCCGATTATTCCCCGTTTGGATTCTTGACTCAGTCGGGATGAGTTTCGGGTCGAAGAAAGGTGAACTGGAGTAAAGGTGGTATTATTAATTTTGAACGTAAGAGTCGATCATCTCGTCTCGTAAGAGTCAGAAAAATTTAGTAGTAAAATTTGTCAAATCTGTATAGACATTCCCATCCAAAAACGTATCACTACAAATGTCGAGAGTATGTTAATAAATTTAATTGGTCTGAAGTACGTGCTCAATTCAAAAAATCCTCATGGATAAAAATAAGGTATCCTTGTATACGGGACCGAGATAAAGAGGGGTGTAATATTAGGTCTATAGGGTCGTAAGGCAACTAAGAAGAGTTCAAGAAGACTTATAATTATCAAGAAACTCAATGTCGGTTAGTGTTTCAAACTTCTAATCTTCATTTACTGTTTGAAACCAAATAATGTCTCGGTCGTTTAGATGTTTCGTCTCAGACACGGAATTCACTTCCTGTCATAGACCCCACTCGTCCGAGGTGACATCAGAGGGAGGTACGAAATGGATTTACGTACGTTTGACCTCACCGAAGTCGTCGAATCCCAGAGGATCTAGTCACGTCGGGTCTTTACGTTCGACCGATGTAGAATATGAGAAACCTCGGACTTCTCCACCCCAGTGTTGTCGTGGGATCCCAAATAAGATAAGAGTACTAAAAATTTTTTAAAACGATATGTTGTCAAACAACAACGACAAATCAGTGATTTAACACAAATTGAGAAACACTGGGGTACCTGACATCCGGTGGTCCGAAGAGACGGGAACGCTAAAGGGTCCGTTCTTATGATCTAGCCCAAAGGTAAAGGCGGAGGTCCTCTAGAAGAGGTGGGTCCCTAGCTTGGTCGTGGAGGACGGGACCGTCCGCACAAGAAATAGTGACTTGGTAGTGTCTTCGGGTGTGTTGCTAATGACTTTGATTAGTCACAAAACACACACAAACAGTGAGTCAGCACAGACTGAGAAACGTTGGGGTACCCGACATCGAGTAGTCCGAGGAGACAGGTACCTTAAGAAGTCCGTTCTTCGACGGTAAAGGAAGACGTCTGTTCACAAATTCGAAAATAAACATAGAAACCCAGATGAGTTACCAATTCACAGTGTCGAGATGCTTACCGGACAGACGATACGAACCCTTACAAGTGTAAAATAAGAGTATGAGATCTTAAAAGATGTGGAGACTAAGACAAACTTTCCTGTAGTGCACAAGGTGAGGAAAGGAGTGTGGGTAGATAAGTGACAAAAGAAGTTTCCCGTAAACTATAAGTAAAAGGACAATGGTACTACGGATCGATTTGAAATTAAAGTGAATGAAAGTTATCGTTGAAAGGCCTAAAATATATGATTGGATATACGATTATTGTTACGAATGTATAAAAAGTCACATGAATTTGAGACATATATGAAAGTAGAATCTTTACGGTTTATAAGAAAATCTTTGTTTCTAGTCTATTTTAGTTATACACTTTTCTTTATTGTTGTCAGTGCTCCTTGTTTCTTATTAATACATAGAACCTGAAGTAGGTGAAAGTTGAACTTATTAACGTAAATAGTACAGATGACTGAAGTAAAATTTGACAATTTAAATTACGAACAAAACTGACAGTGTAATGATTTAATTTAGGAACGGTACACTACACATAGAAGATTTCTTGTTTACATATACAATTATTAAAATAAACCGATGTGACTTCTTCTCCAACTTATACTTACTCTAGAGATAACCCTTACATACAAACAATAAAATCGATTTCTAGTTTCGAACTAACCTATAATGTTCCTGAAGAAATGAAAATGTTAATAATTTACTTGATAGGTTTAATAAACGACTCAATAAGTTCTTCTTATATCTATTTTATACATGGAAGATACGTGTTTCAATCTAAAATTTAGAATTAGTGTGAAGAATATCGACGACGACGACGATTCAACGAAGTCAGTACGGACTGAGACACGCTGGGGTACCTGACGTCGGATGGTCCGAGGAGGTAGGTGCCCTAAAAGGTCCGTTCTCATGACCACACCCCACGGTGACGGAAGAGGCGAAGGATATCGATCGGTTGTCATTTAGACAGAGATCCGGAAAGAGTCTTAGAAAGACCCTAATTTTAATTAGAAGCAGTAACCAGAAATACACCCTATTTCTTTTACAAACGAAGACGTAGGACACCAACGACCTAAAAGACCGAAGAGACTTAGTTTAGTTTGACGAAGATATTAGGGTGTCTGGTCCTCCGGATATGGTAAACGTACTCGGACGTCAGTGAATCCGATTAAACAAGGACAAAAATTTTTCGAGGGAAGGGATGTTTGTAGGTGAATATTTTATTTATTTAGTACTCGTACATTACATGTGATACCCTTTATTTTGGTTATTAGAATATAATAGAACACGCACACACTTTCAGTGAGACAGTACAGGCTGAGAAAACCTGGGGTACCTGACATCGGGTGGTCCGAGGAGACAGGTACCTTAAGAGGTCCGTTCTCATGACTTCACCTAACGGTACGGGAGGAGGTCCCCTAGAAGGACCGGGTCCCTGATTTGAATCAAGAGGGTATGACGTTCGTCTAAGAAATGTCAGGTTTAGTGGTCCCTTTGGGACATAATTGAAGCATATCACTGTTTACCAATGATGACACCACTAGTAAAGTGTCACATATGTTTACAGTTTAGTGATACCACAGGTATACTTTATATTACATAGTTTATATGTAGTTATTTTTTATTATCTTTTTAGTTTATTTTTTTTTTGTTGAGATAAGACGATAGGTCATCGTGATGTATTTGGGAGTTTCGGTAAGATTGACTTGGAATTCGGAACCCTGAAGGGTACACCAAGTCACCAATTCTTAGACGAACGGTCATGTCTACCGTGTCCGGACTAGGGACCAGACCCTTCTAGGGAGTACAGAACCCCGTTGATTCGAACACGGGGTGTTGATGACTTCGGACGCACGGGTCTCAGGTACGCGACGTTACTTTCTACTGTGGAGTTACTCTTTGGTTGTGTACGTTGATGTCTCACCGGGGATAAGTAGAGTTGATCTCTTTCGGACACCCCTCGTTGTTTCTGGGTGGTACCGGTTTTTACTTGTTTATTAAAAAAAAATTTTTTGGGAATTCAGAATGTGAAATAAAATATAAATTCGGAATATAAATAACAGTTAAGAGGTCATCTTACATCTTCATAAGATTATAAGAATATTCAGGATATAGTTATATGTATAAAATAGATTCAACTGGTCAGTAAGTGTTAGTTATATTGACACAGTTTTAGTACAAAAAACAAAATGTAAATCTAAAATGGAATAAATCACAATTTTAGACCAAAGTTTGATATTCGAATTTTAAATTAATTAATGAGAAGTATTTTACAAAAACAATTTTTTTTTATGACCTTTTTACAATAGTGTGTAACAAAACCACCTGAAGGGACCACCGAGTCTGTCATTTCGCAGACAGATGTTACGTCCTCTGGGAGCGTGTCAGGAAGGCTTTGTAAAGGACCTTGTATACACAAAACTCAGTTTAAGAAGTAGATGTACCTTGGGTTAGGGAGGAATTGAGGGACAGAGGGTAAAAGTAAAAGAAAAGTACAAAAGGTGGAGGGTACTTGTCGTTTAAAAAGTTCGGTATGAGGTCTCGAATTTTATGACGTTACATGAAATGTCATACTTACTACCTATTGAAAAACTTTAAATATTCGATAACACAAAATAAAGTCTCCGGTGATGGCTTTCATTTTTAGTGTAACAAAACACCGTTCGACTGTGTGAGGATATCACACTTCCCCTGCCCTCGTAGGGATTCTTGTCACCCAACAGAGAAAAAAAAACAAAACAAAACAAAACAAAACAAAACAAAACAAAATTAAAAATAAAAAAAAATTTAAAATTTTAGAAATTAAGAATGTACGCAAGGGTTTGTACTTGGGGGGAGGGTGGAGGGAGGGGTGTTGTAGAGAGACCCAGTAGGGGTACGTGGTCGGAGAACTACGTAAAATTTCTTCACATATGACTCATAATGGATCATCCCCTAGCGTTTCACTCTCTTTTTCCCCCTTTACCCTTTCACACAAAATATCACCAGTGATACGTAACGGACCTCTTAGGGTCCCTACCCCCTCGGACCACCCGACGGCAGATACCCCAGTGTGTCTCAGCCTGTGCTGACTTCACTGAACCGTCGTCGTTCGTTCGCATAATCCGACCGTTTTTGTACGTTCGTCCTATTCTCTTGTTACCCAACAAAATATAACATCTTTATCAACTCGAAACCAGGTAAACAAACAATAATTTAAGTAACAGAATTTTGAATATTTACACGGATTTATAATGAGTATTAAAAGAATTTAATATTATGTATCTGATAAATCGTTTGATTAGAAAAATTTATTGATGATAGTTCTCTTCACTAAATTATGTACAATTCCATACTCTGGCCTCTTCCGCTACCGTGGGGTGAGGTCATGAGAACGGACCTTTTAGGGTACCTGTCTCCTCGGACCACCCGACGTCAGGTACCCCAGAGCTCCTCAGCCTGAGCTTACTCACTGAAGTGAAAGTGAAAAGTGAAAGTACGTGACCTCTTCCTTTACTGTTGGGTGAGGTCACAAGAACGGACCTCTTAGGGTCCCTGTCCCCTCGGAGTACCCGACGGCAGATACCCCAACGTGTCTCAGCCTGTGCTGACTTCGCCGAATCGTCGTTCCATACTCTGTAATTGATTACTCATAAAAAGGATATAGATTTTCTATAAGTATCAAGGTTTCTTGGAGTTTTATAGAGGACCTTTTTCATAAAGACTGTTGTCTTCTAACCTTTTGTTTTTGTTCAAGATGTTACAAACTTTTTCCTAAACTTTATAAGTCATAGGAATACCCGTAATACTTTCATTTCCCTTCGGAATTAGGAAAGAACAAGTTCTCTCTGCAGAGTATAGTCAAAAGGGAGGGTAAAGTTTCATTTTATTTTATCCTTTTGTATATCTGAGTAGATGTACTTGATGTTTTCTCGAAACTTGATATCTTATATGAAGTCAAGTCGGTAGTTAAAAAAGTTTTCCTCGATTACATTTATTCGTATAGAATGTAAAGGAGTGGTTGATAAGTATAACGGAAATTCAGTAGTAGATAACTGTTATATTTACGGAAAGAGTGTCTAAAATAGTATTACGCACGTTGTCGGGATTTAGTAGTTTACACGGACTACGGTTGTTCGATTAGGACCTCTTCTCATTTGTAAAACTTGGAGACTTCCCAAAGAAAGTCAAATCGAACGAGTAAATAAGGAAATAAATAATAAACTTATCTATAAAGGACTCGTAGTTAAAACACATTCTGACGAGATCTGTGTCTCCCTAGACCCTAATTTTTTTTTTTTTTTACTGTCCGGTCTCGAGAGGGGAATACCATGTATTAAGACTTTGTTTATTTTATTTCTTTTCTCTTAATGTCTGGCTCTATGTATAGTTCTCTCTTTAAAATTTTTTACCATTGCATTGTGGGTCACCAACGCATCTCCCTTAAAATCTATCCTTTTTCCGACGAATCCTCCACTCGTCTGAGATAATCTTGTATCAAGATTTCCTGTAGATGAAGATAAGTCTAATTAGAATTCTTATGGATTTTGGAAACGACAGAGTTGGTAGAGTTTTTAGTATTCGTTGACGTAGTTTTGCAATATTTACGAAGGATGTCTCTCATCGAAAACATATCGTTCGGGGGGATGAGACAGCACACACGCAAAATCAGTGAGTCGGTACGGGTACCTGACGTCGAGTGGTTCAAGGAGGCAGGTACCCTAAAAGGTCNTTGTTTATTTTATTTCTTTCCTCTTAATGTCTGGCTCTATGTATAGTTCTCTCTTTAAAATTTTTTACCATTGCATTGTGGGTCACCAACACATCTCCCTTAAAATCTATCCTTTTTCCGACGAATCCTCCACTCGTCTGAGATAATCTTGTATCAAGATTTCCTGTAGATGAAGATAAGTCTAATTAGAATTCTTATGGATTTTGGAAACGACAGAGTTGGTAGAGTTTTTAGTATTCGTTGACGTAGTTTTGCAATATTTACGAAGGATGTCTCTCATCGAAAACATATCGTTCGGGGGGATGAGACAGCACACACGCAAAATCAGTGAGTCGGTACGGGTACCTGACGTCGAGTGGTTCAAGGAGGCAGGTACCCTAAAAGGTCCGTTCTTATGACCTCACCCAACGGTAACGGAAGAGGTCCCCCAGAAGGACTGGGTCCCTAGATTGGGCCCACAGGTCGTGTCGTCCGTCTAAGAAATGGGTGACTCTATGTCCCTTCGGAGGTAAGATAACGTGGTTCCATTAAGAACGTCACTTGTCTGTGATCACTATGAAAATTTCCATCAATTTTATTTCTAATGAACGATGCTTTTCCTAAGTTTCGGTAAAGTATTACTCCATGCAGATTTGTTTAAAGTGGTAATAAGTATCTATGTAACCGTTTGGTAACCCGGGATGGAGGCTTTTGTACTCACAAATCTACTTAGAAAGACAAAACCGTAAAAGATTCTACATAGTTTCTACAAGTAGTCAGGATGGGGGTGAAGTTATAGACGGTGTTCTCCGTAAGAAATGTCTCTTTCTACTTAACTTTATATATACAATGTCTTGAACCTCTACACAATGATAATTAAAGTAACGGATATACTGACGACATTTACTAAAAACAAAAGAGAAGGACAGAAGACTAAATTATCAGGATAATAAATTTTGGTTGTTTATTTTCTTCGTTTTCTGTGTATTCTGACTTAACACTCTTTTGACAGGAATCCACTTAAAAATCAGAATCGAGAGTTAAAAGACTTAAACTTTCAAATTATGAGTAACGTCGGAATTTTGGACTGAGGTCAATATCTTCTTAAAAAGAGGGATACATTAGTTAAGTTTGAAAAGGTATGTTTCCCTTCTAAATTCTGATCCTTACAACGATTAACCAACTGAGGGTGTGTGTAAATGCGGTTACGCTTTACGTTTCTTAGTACTATTTTTCTTTTAACTTCTCAATGTGTATATTACTATACTTAGTTATGTAAAAATTTTATAGAACGATTCTACTAGTCATCTCATTGGATACGATAATGAATGAAATTTTTTATCTATTTTATTAATACTCCTGAAGTTTTTCAGTAGATGGTTTATCACTGATATTTATTCCTTTATGTTTCACTATTTTATTTATACTCACTAAACGTGTTCAAATTGGTTCTCAGTCTCATAGAAGAGTTGTACAGAGGACTATACATGATTTCTCTTAACTCGAAAATACTGAACTTCATATATACTAAGTAAAACTGAGTCTATTTCTTCAATTTTCAATTGACAGTTTGTTTATACGTAAGACTAGATGGATAGAAGTCGTCTCAACAATAAACAAATGTGAAACAAAGAGATCATGAACCTGTCAACCGTGAGGGTCCGGAATGCAAAATTTATATTTGGACAACATAAACAATACTCGTCAACGTCTATTAAATTGTTTCTGGAAGTCGTACAGTTAAAGAATTCTTATACGTATGTCAAGTAGATCAGTGACCGTTTTCAAAAGTAATTGTTTCTTCTTTCCTCTAAGTCTTACCATTGTACGTCCCAATTTTTATACTATCGTTATTTCTTTCGACTATGACATCAGG
The DNA here is from genome assembly GCA_006410555.1 of Capra ibex. NCBI lineage: Eukaryota > Metazoa > Chordata > Mammalia > Artiodactyla > Bovidae > Capra > Capra ibex. The sequence goes on along the minus strand of SJYO01018757.1, from coordinate 4,738,949 downwards.
ACAAAATAAAAAACAAAAAGCCCAAAAAAAGTCTACTCTCTTTTTTCCGGTTCCAAAGTACTGGAAGATTTTAACTCACACTGTCATAGGAGGAAGTAGGACAGGGGTAAGTTCAGGATTTTATTTATCAACGAAGTAGGTCCTTTGCAGACGGACTAATTATGCCTTTGTAATCTATTCGATAGTAAATTTGTTTAATTACAAAAAATTTGTTAGTGTATAGTGGTGGTTCCTTTGTTATGAAAGGGAAACCCCAAAGTAAAGAGGTTGTTTTCCTCTTATTACTACGACAGAAAAATTATTAAAAAACAATACTAAACGAACCATGTGAGTAACCTGGAACGATACTTCCTAATGTCCTTCCTAATACTTAAATTATGTACAAAAGTGAAAACCAAGGTAGAGTTTTATCTTGTAGTTCGGTTTCCTTTGTTAGAGTTTAATAAGTTGTCTCAGATGTCCGACCGGTAACGTCTCAGTCGTAGTCAAAGTCAATGGTGAGTTTAAAGACAAGTGGATGGGGGTTTGAGGTCTTGTGTCCTTTGTTCAAGTAAAATAACTGTTCGTCTTAACTGAGCTCCTTCCGTTCTATGGTGTCATAGAGACAGTAATTGGAAGTCCATTAATTTTACAGTGTGGTTTAGAAGTTTTGCGGGAAGTCCCTGTTGACTACTTGACGAGAAAAGATATATGTATTGAACTTTCGTAAATTTTCTGTAATAAAATTACTATTTGTTTTATTTTAATTATCTGACAATGAAATAAGTCATGAGGATGTTTCTGGGTATTTATCTTTTGTATTAAGTAAAATTACACGTAGAGTGTGGACGTTTTTGACGACTTCTCGACGTGAACGGACAATAAATTTTCTTGTTAGTATTGTTATATTAGGTGACCTTTTTAATCTTTTGTACTGTCTTTACTCTGTCGTCTTTTCATAGAGAAACACACATACTTTAAACAAGAACTGGAAAGTGACATATAAAATTTTCGTTAAAATCTGTTTGTGATAAATATAGTTAATTATTTTTACTGGTTTTAGGATGGATTACAAATAAGTGTAACTATAATCGGACCCCTCCCTCACTGGTAAAAAATTACCGAGTTTTTTACTTAAAGTGAACATCTTATTACCTCAAATCTGTATTATATATTATCTTAGATCTGATCATTTGTATGACGTCTTTTTAATAAATTCCAAAGTCCTGTAAAATAACACACGAGATTCTAAAGTCCTCGAAAGAGGTATTAAATGAGGGAGGGGTTAGGGTAGTTAAATTTCAGTTTAACCGAAGGTACTGTAGACAGGTTTTCCATTGTCTTTGAGAATCTGTAGGATAACGAATATATCGCTCGTTCTTTCTTTCTTTCACTTCAGTGAGTCAGTACAGACTAAGAAACGTTGGGGTACCTGACATCGGATGGTCCGAGGAGACAGGAACTTTAAAAAGTCCGTTCTCAAGACCTCACCCAACGGTAAAGGAAGAGGTTCCCTAGAAGGGTCCCAGAGGGTGTACCGTCCGTCTGTGAAATGGTAGACTTGGTGGTCCCTTCGGGACCAAAACGAATATAGTCAAGTCAAGTCAAGTCAGCGAGTCAGCACAGGCTGAGAAACGCTGGGGTACTTAGCGTCGTGCGGTCCGGAGGGACAGGTAGTGGTTGAGGGTCTCAAGTGAGTCTGAGTACAGGTAGGTCAGTCACTACGGTAGGTCGGTAGAGTAGGAGACAGCAGGGGAAGAGGAGGACGGGGGTTAGGGAGGGTCGTAGTCTCAGAAAAGGTTACTCAGTTGAGAAACGTACTCCACCGGTTTCATAACCTCAAACCGAAATCGTAGTAAGGAAGGTTTCTTTAGGGTCCCGACTAGAGGAAGTCTAACATAACCAACCTAGAGGAACGTCAGGTTCCCTGAGAGTTCTCAAAAGAGGTTGTGGTGTCACGTTTTCGTAGTTAAGAAACCGTGAGTCGGAAGAAGTGTCACGAATATATCGTCCAACGTTTACAGGTCCTCTGGTATAAAGTACAATAAATTACAATAAAACCCGAAGGGACTATAGAGTAAACCATTTCTTGGACGGACGTCACGTCCTCTGGGACCAAACTAAGGACCCAGTCCTTCTAGGTGACCTCTTCTCTATCCGATGGGTGAGGTCATAAGACCCCGAAGGGAACACCGAATCGACCATTTCTTAGGTAGACGTTACGTCCTCCGGACCCAAAATAGGGACCCAACCCTTCTAGTAGATCTCTTCCCTTTCCGATGTGTGAGATCATAAGACCGGACCTCTTAAGGCACTGACACATCAGGTACCCCAACGTTTCTCACCCTGTGTAAAGTGTATAGTATCATAAAGTGTAATAAAATACTCCTATATCATACTTTGACCATCCCCTTTGTTGACTTTGACGGGTGGTACCGGTCTGTGGTGTCATTGGTAAACGTACTCAATAAAATACTGTCCTTCAGGACCATTCCTTGTTCTTTCATTATGCGATATTGGTTGACCTTCTCAAACCATTTCTAGTTTTCCTCTTCGGTGCACAGGAGGGTGGAGGGTCTTAGGAGGAGAGATCGAAGGTAGAACCGACTCGTCACACACGTGGTGGTCCTTCCTGGGACTCAGTCATACTAACGGTCTCTGTGGACCTTCGGTTAGGTAGTGGTATTTCGGCTCTGACTCTCGGAGCGCCGTCTCGTCAAGGGGACCCGGGGGAACGGGACGACGAGAGGTGACCCGGTAGGGAGGGGTCAATTCAGAGGACGAAACAGTCGTGCACACAGGGAAGTTAAATAAAGGTTCACAATCTACTCTGGGGGGGGGGAAAGTCCAGAACGATCCTCAAGAGGAAGGACTTTGTTTTGACATAAACGTTGTAAGTTCGCAAAGAATTACACGAGAGGTCTCTCTGTAGGTTCGACCAAACTCCTCTTTTAATAAGGTCCAAAGAATCGTAACCTAGTCTTACATTTACGACAATTAAATTGGGTAATTTATGACAGGACTATTACTGACTACGATATGCTATTTTCTTTTGACCTGTTTTTCAGTATTTTGAAGAACGACCAGAACCAATTAATTCTCACAAAGTACGTCTACTGACATATATTAGTAGTTGTATTTTGTCCTGTCTTTTTTCTTCTTTTACTACAGAAGAAAAATTCGGTCTTTTGTAAAATTAGTTCATACTCGGACATATACTACGACGTCAGTGAACGATAAAGATGATAGGTCCTCTAGTGAACGATAAAGATGATGGATCCTCTATTGGTACTGATGCTATAGTTCGACTTCGTGTACTTATCGGTGTTCACAGAGATACTAGTTCTTTCCTTAATTACCCTAAATGGTTGCGAGACGAAAATTTACCCCCGAAGGGACCATCGAGTACTTAGAAACAGTAAAGAAGTGTTTGTGTATCGTTTACTTATAAAATAATATGTCAATTTATTAAGTCTGATTTTACTTAATAAAAATGGGTAAGACATTTTTGTCGAAACTAGGAGCTCAGGAAATAAAGGGAAAAATGTCAAGTTAATTTTGATGGACTGATTTTTAATGATTTTACGATTCGATTAACGGTAAAGTTTACCATACTCTGTGACGATCGTAGACAAAGGTAAGTCGTTCTTTGGATGTACCTTTAGTTAAATTTGAACATTTGGACTGAAATCCGTAAATGTAAACGTGATTATAAAACTACCGTGTTTGCTTGAAATAAGATAAATTTACAATTTATGTCTGAACCCTAATAACGTAGAATAAGTTTATTTTATTGTGGTTAAATAAGGTTGGGCTTTCTTTATTACGAAGTAAATTATGAACGTGAAACACGGGAGATGGGTCTTTGTAAATTGTTTTCTCTTTATAAAAGATCGTTAATCTGTTTCTTAAAAAACACATGAGTACTAACGACAAACCTTTGTCGATAAAGATTAAGTTCATATTTTTTCCTAAATTGTTAATAAAAAATTTGGAGTCGTTGTAAAATTATAAGAACCTAAAATTTATTACACATATTATTTTCAAATTTGTTATGTTTCACAAATATATGTATATACATATACAAATGTACATATTGAAAATATACATTATTCACATACATATATATAAACATATTTACACACGACACACATATATACTTATATTAATACACATAGGAAAATATATATATGATATATGTACTATATACGTACATATATTGTCATATTACCATATAATATAATAATATATATTGTCCTTTCATTCTGGCGGAGATGGGAACTAGTGATTTGCAGAGTCAAAGAAAGGGGAGGGACCTCCGTTAGTGACAATGATAAAAGAATACATCATGAAACCAAAGGGACCACCAAGTGACCATTTCTTGGGAGGACGGTTACGTACTCTGTACAAGCTAGGGACCCAACCTTTCTAGGGACCCTCTTCCTTTACCGTTGGTTGTGGTCATAAGAAGGGACCCTTTAGTGTACCTGTCTCCTCGGACCATCTGACGTCAGGTACCCCAACGTTTTCTCAGTCTGTACTGAATCACTGATTTGTTATTGTTACACAATAAGGTCTCGACCATACACGTATGTATTTATGTATACATGTATATGTACGTTTATATAAAACACAAATAAACCTTAGTAGGAGTCAAGTCAAGTCAAGTCAAGTCAGCGAGACAGCACAGGCTGAGAAACGCTGGGGTACTTAGCGTCGTGCGGTCCGGAGGGACAGGTAGTGGTTGAGGGCCTCGGGTGGTACAATACATGAGATGAAAAGGTGAATGGTATAGAAGTCAGATTAAGTAATAGTCATGTACATCTAGTTGGTGTAAAAAATTCCCTGTCCCTTTATAAAATTTACACGAAATGAACAATCGTCCTTGACTAAGTTGAGTACTCCTTTATATTAATTCGTATTTTTATTACTTTTATCACTGTCACACTCTTCTCCCTTTTCTCTTTATGTTCCTACTACTCCGTACAGTGTCAAGTTTAAGTTCCATTTCAGTAGTAAAATTTATAACAGAACTTATAGTCTTTCTATGTCGTTTTTTCCAATAGTTAAATCAAAAACGGTAGTGAATTTTTTAAAAGGAAAGTTTTCAGTGTAGGTTAAAAGGAATTCGGACTTTTTAATAATCGAAACAGTGTCTTGGAACCGGAACTCCCGGTTTTTTGTATAGAGTTCCCTGATATATAAAGAGAATCTGTTTTGACTCTTTAAACTTCTAACCTCAATATAAAATTTAACAAAGACTCTGTGTAAACGTTATCAAAGGTCCCTGAATATTAAAGATTTACAACGTTAAACCCTGATATTGACGTAAGGTTCCTTTCATATTTAATACTATTTTATACGATGTTCAAAGTACTTGACTTCTATTTAGTATCGAGTTGACTTTAAAACAAGAGAAGAGATTTTCTTACTTCTCCATAGAGTTACTCAAGAAATATTGATGATCAAAAGTAAGAACCTCCCCTACTGACTTTGAGAAAATAACACTTACTATGTAGAATGAGTAAATTTTTGTCTCCTTCCTCGGTGTGAAAAGTGTGAACATTACTTTTATTTGATCCTCTTTACGTGCGGTTGAACATTACGGTCAGTTAGTTGTGTTTTCCGAATACTAGAATCCGACCCCATTTCTTCGAGTGTAGAGGGAGTCATCCTTGGGTATCGTCTTAGTAGGTCCCATTGATTGAGGAGACCATTCGTGACATGTACTCCAACATATGAATTATTCTAAAACATTCTAAAATAAACCTAACCAAACCCAAACCCATCTCGTCGATAACAATACACCTATTCGTACGAATATATCGTCCTAAAAGGAAAATTTGTAAAAGGACCCCAAGTTGTCCTTGTTGTAAAACTAAACACTTGAAAAACGAAAGGGACTTCTTTTCACCAGTCTGACTTTCCTCTCATCTCTCCGAGGGGATCAAGACCTTCGTCTTAAGGGTGTCACACTTTTTGGTGTTACTCTATCACCATTATTTTATGTTGACACTCAAGGGTTAGACAGAAGTTGTCTCGACGAAAGAGTGGTAAAGAGGACCATTTAGTTAACACACACATTTGTCGACCTCGGAATCTATAATTGAAAATTGTACCACCGAGATACGTAATATGAAAGACTCTTGGACTCCATAACGACTTGGAAATCTTTAGAATTAATTGTTGTGTCAGGAAGGCTTTGTAAAGGACCTTGTATACACAAAACTCAGTTTAAGAAGTAGGTGTACCTTGGGTTAGGGAGGAATTGAGGGACAGAAGGTAAAAGTAAAGAAAAGTACAAAGGGTGGAGGGTACTTGTCGTTTAAAAAGTTAGGTATGAGGTCTCGAATTTTATGACGTTACATGAAATGTCACACTTACTGCCTATTGAAAAACTTTATAATATTCGATAACACAAAATAAAGTCTTCGATGACGGTTTTCATTTTTAGTGCCCGGTCTAAGGATTGAGGGAACCTTGAGAGGGTGTCTTCACTGGGGAACTTTAAGAATTTTGGTACTTTATTTATACCTAAAATAAAACAGAGTTTACGTTTTACAGAAAACCGTTTTACGTGTCTATTGTAAACCATGGATTACACTTAAAAAAGTGAGTGTAGGAATGTTTCTATGAAAATTTTTTTCGTTTCTTTTGTTGTTATTGTTTTAAGTAGTTGAAACACAGTGTTTTTGCATTGGTTAAGGTACCGTAACATTTATGTTCAAACACCCCACCTCGTAAAAGGTAGATTTATAATATAGATGTATTATGTCTAAAAATAATAGGGGTCAAGATTCTGTACCAAAATATAGACTGGTAAAAAAAACGTTCTTGTAAATTTATACTAATTAAGGATACTCCTTTTCTAATAGGTTCCGTCTGTAAAAGGTTTTAGAATAAAAAAAAGAACGGGAATTTTTTAGGTTCTCTACAGTATAAATTGATTTCTATTACCAAGTTTTAAATCTGTTTTCTTTAACAACCTTTGGTTTGACTACTATAAATTTTAAGGGGTAATGTTCGTAACGACTTATAAATTTCTATTGTGTTAGCCAATTAAAAAAAAAATCAACGACTTAATTACTCTGAGAACTATAAATAAAAAACTTTAAAAAACAACGTCCGTAGAATAAGGTACGTTAGTAGTGTACTTCTTATTTTATCTTTAGGGTGTTAACAGTATACTAAAGTTTCTTTTAACTTTGGTTTTAGAATCTCATATGTTGTTCAATAATAAAAATTTCCGAGTTAAATAAAATCCGTGCCTATATATTGAGAATGCTTTTAAAGTACTTCCAGTAGAATATTAGAGGTAAAATTTGTCTTTCTTGTATCTTGTGTCGCTCCGATTTGCTATATGGGTTCCAATGGGGGAAATATGCACCTTCCCGACCATAAACACACATTCTAACAGAACAAGGTTAGAAGTACGAACTTTAGGAGAGGTTCAAATAGTCTTTACACATCCAAGCTCAAAGGGAATTAGTCATAAACTATTAACAGGTCTAAACTATTAAATAGTTTGCTAAACTATTAACAAGTCTAATAGTTGTACTTGCGTAAACAAATTTTGTTTTCCAATTCTACATCAGATACGTTTCGGTCTTTTTTTTTCTCGAAATTTATAAACTATTACGATGTACTTCAGATTTGTAAATCTTAAATTAGTGACAATTAGAAAGTGACAGGTTTCTTTCACATTTTTACAATTTAGTGAAATTCTAAACATTTTTAGAATGAAAGTCTTCGTTAGTAAAGAATAAAAGTTGAGTTAAGTTTAAAAATTTACAAATGAAAGTGTTACAGACTCCTTTAACAAAAAATTTTCGGTAAAGGATTATAAGTTTATAAATTACAATAAAATCTTTTCTTTCATCTATAATTTGAAATAAAAGGACAAAAGTTAAATTGTAAAATTACAACGACGTAAAGGGATTTAACATTTTCTTATATTATCATTCTGAAAGTGAATATAATAAAAAAATAATATAGTTAAGTTGTAAGACATTATAAGAAAGATGATATTTTAAAAGTCTCTTTCCAAAAGTAAATAAAGATCTCAATACTTGAAATTTGTGACTCAATTTGGTTATATCAGAATTAAATTTCTTCAGATCTAAAGGTTACTCATAGAAATATGAAATCTTATTTGTGTTGTATACACTCCACTTACCAGACACACTCTTGTATCGGGAACTCCGGGTCTCCCTGGTTCTCTGTTCAAAGTTTAAAATACTCGTTAAATAGTCATAAAAGAGAGTCAAAGTGGGACGGTAATAGCGAAATATTTGACCATAAATAAAACTCCCGAGGTTTTAGTGGCACCTCTCACTTACGTCGGTACTTTAATTTTCTGTGAACAAAGGACCTTCCTTTCGATACTGTTTAGTTCTGAAGTATAATTTTTCGTTTCCGCAGTAAAACGGCTGTTTCCAGATATACCTGTTTCGATACCAAAAAGGTCATCAGTACATACCTACACTCTCAACCTGGTTTTTCTTCCGACTAGTGGTTTCTTGACTACGAAAACTTAACACCACAACCTCTTCTGAGAACTCTCAGGGAACCTGTTGTTCTTCTAGTTTAGTCAGTTAGGATTTCTTTTAGTTTGCTCATAAGTGACCTTCCAGACTGTGCCTTCGGCTTCGAGGTTATGAGACCGGTGGACTACGATTCTCGTCTGAGTAGTCTTTTTCTGGGACTACGACCTCTTTTAACTTCCGTTTTCTTCTCCTGTCGTCTCCTACTCTACCAATTTGTGATAGTGGTTGAGTTACCTGTACTCAAACTCGTTTGAGACCCTCTGTCGCTTCCTGTCCCTTCGAACCGGACGACGTCAGGTACCCCAGTGTTTCTCGACCTGTACTGATTCGTTGACTTGTTATTGTTGTTTTGACCATAAATATAAGTCTGAATTTGTCGATTTCCATTGTTCTTTTATTATTCTTACTAGATCATTTGTCTTCGGGTTCTAGATGTTCGGGTTACGAAAAGGATTCTCTTCTGTGGTTTCCCTGAATTTTCTAAAATTACATGTAGGTAACCATTTTTCTTAATATTTCGTAAGGGAACGTTAGGTACACGGTCCTGTTTTATTTTAAGTCTTTTTGAAGTGACTATACTTATGGTCTTATAAAGTTTTACATATCTTTTTTATTTACAATTATTATTTGAATGTACCTTTATTTGAAACATTGTAATCATATGTTTACATGATGTATAGTCATAGCCAATCGTAGACGATATTTTATGTAGTGGTTTTTACATCATTTCGTAAACAAATCGAGTACTATGAGACCCAACTGTTACACCCGACTCGCGTCGACTCGTCAAAAGTGAACTGGAAGCGATCAGGGGGAGTTCGTTGGTGTGACGTGACCATAGTCACTGACCATAGTATCCTGTAAGCTCACACACGCCGTCAGTCATCGACAACCACTCCCTGGACTCAGTATACGGGAAGTAATAAGTCAGTGGTTGGGTCCGAATAAGTGGATCCCAAGGGTTCTCCTCGTTCCCCCTTTCGCTGATCCGAGTCTTAAGAATGTGACAGAGAAGTCGATATAAGATAACGATCTTCGTTTAAAGTTTCGGTTGAACCTAAGTTTTACCCCTAGCTCAGGACGTGAAGTGAAACTACTCTCCTCGGTGTCACAGTACATCTTAAAATTTTTATCACTATCTATTGTGTCAGTAATTTGTTTCTGAAATACTCTTTCATCTTTGTGTACATCACGGGAAATCGTGTGCATAACAGTAAAATCGGTAAAGACTAAGAAACGGACCCTTGGCGGTCCGACGAGACAGGTACCCTAAGAGGTCCGTTCTTATAACCTCATCCAACGGTAAGAGAAGAGGTCTCCTAGAAGGGTTAGGTCCCTAGTTTGAACCTAGAGAAGGGAGAGGACCTAACCGTCCACCCAAGAAATGTTGATCGCGGTGGACCCCTCGGGTCACGGGAAATCCCTATCGTACTTAAGAGATTCTCGTCTGAGATAGTTTGTTGAAAGAAAGTAAAACACCGTCGTAATGAATTCAACAGTCGGTTCCCTTATTGTTTCTGTATCTATAGAATTAAACTCGTCTAAAAAATCTATTACTAAAGTAATTAAAAAACGTTTTTATATGACTGTAAGTCCGATATGTTGTCTTATCAAACTATTAAAGTGTATATAAATCTTTTTATGTCGATTTCTTACTACTAATTGTCTCGTGTCAGACGGACTTACAAGGATCCTTGGTATCTGTTGCTACATAATTGGTCGTAAAGATTCATTACCTGTGAATCTAAATTTTCTAAATCTACCATAAGGAAATATACATTTCTAATTCTTTTCTGTAATCCATATCAATCGTACTAACCATTCTTTTTAATTACATCGACCTAAATTTAAGTGCAATAGTAGGTTTCTATGTACATTATGTGTATATATGGGTCTCTGTGTGTTGACCTAATTTTAGTAGTGTGTTGACATATAGGGTTGGAAAAGTGAATGGAAACTTTCACTTTCACTTCAGCGAGTCAGTGCAGACTGAGAAACACTGGGGTACCTGACATCGATGGTCCGAGGAGACAGGTACCCTAAAAGGTCCGTTCTCATGACCTCACCCCACGGTAACGGAAGAGGTCCTCTAGAAGGGCTGGGTCCCCAACTTGGGCCCAGAACACGTAACGTTCGTCTGCGAAATGGCAGACTCGGTGGTCCCTTCAGAGTAAATGGAAATACATTTCGATTTATTTCGATTTTGTTTGTTTGTTTGTTTGTTTTTTTTTGGTGTTCGTTGACACCAAATAAGTATTTAATTTTACAACTCCTCCTGTGAAAATAACTGTTGTTAGTATTCTTGTCTATTACCCCAAATAATTCTAAATAAGTTTAAGTTCAAGTCATACACGAATATTATAATCGTGACTGTTTTTAAATGATTTCTACAAAATGGGAGTTTGTTGTCTGTGTTCGTTGGAAGGTAACATTCTCAATTCCTTTGGTATCCGAGAAACAGTTATTACAATCTCCTTCGTGGGACTGACTTTGGCGGGTGGGACGGTCCGTGGTATCATTGGTAAACGTACTCAACAAAATTCTGTCCTCCAGGACCCTTCCTTGTGCCTTGATTCTTCGGTGGTGGTTGGTCTTCTCAAGTCCTCTCCAGCTTTCCTCTGTGGCGTACAGGCTGGAGGAGGGTCTTAGGAAGAGAGACCGAAGGTAGAACCGACTTGTTCCGCACGTGGTGGTCCTTCCTAAGACTCAGTCTTACTAACCGATTTCTGTTGGACCTTTGATTAGAGTGGTGGTATTTTGGGCTCTGACACTCGGTGCACAGTCTCGTCAAGAGGACCCAAGGGAAGGGGAGGACGAGAGGTGGGCCCGCGGGACAGGGTTATTTCAGAGAACGAAACGGTCGTGTACACAGAGGAGTCTGTTAAGTAAAGGCTCACAATCTGTTCTCGGGTCAAAGCCCGGGACCTTCCCCAGGGGGAAGGACGTTGTCATTATGTGGTACCCTGATAGTGAACGATAATTAAAATTTACATTTCTATAGTATTGATTGATCCGGTACATATTTCTTATAAGTACTACAATTTCTCAGACCTTAGGTATAGTATGCACCTTATCCGGAGACGAGTCTTTCCTTTTGTTGTTCTTCCTAAAGATGTAATTTTACTCTCCAAAGTGGTACAATGAAGTCTTACTTCAACTTAAGTCTTTATTGCACTGTGTTTTGTTTTAACTGCGATGAAAAATTCTTATCTATTCTGATAGGCAGAAGACGTGTTACTCGTTAAGACGTGTACAATCATATACACAGATACATACACATAATTTTTCATCGATAGTTTGTATAATATGTATAAGTTAAAATATTGTTTATTACAAAAGGTAATTGTTAATTAATAATAACCAGAAAGTACTGTATATATTATCTGTAACTCGGGTCTTAATGTTTTACAAGATTTGTAGGATCCTTTGTTTATGTCATTGAACACTTAAAATAATAGTATTATATATAAGTAATATAAATACACCTTTCCGTACATAAAAACTCACGTATACAACCAGGAATAAATAGAGATAAAATCAACTGTAAACCGAGGACCAAGGAGGTGGGTGACTTTGTTACTATAAATATTGAAGTTCTTCTGTCTTAAATCGTATATTGTTCCTTGAGTGTCGAGTTGACATAAAGTTTATAAAAAATTCACTGTTTCATCAAAACTTACAATCCTAAGACTCTTTCGTAAAAGTTCTACCGTTTTAAAGGAAAATGGTTCGTTTAACTTTTGGACTCACGTCTCAAGTATTCTTTGTGTTAAGTCTCCTACGTCCTCCATAAAAGTCTCTCTGGATAACAGTACCACTCTTAAAAATCTTCAAGTTTATCGTCCTTCCTTCGTTCCTCTAAGTCTTCCCTATACAAATTTTATTCTACGGTCTTCCTAGGTGTATCTTTGGGTACTGAGGTCGGGGACCTCTCGTAAGAGTCCTAACTGACAACCTATTCTTGTCGAGGGTCCGTCCAACATCCAATCTCACTTTTGATTCTCTTGAACGTAGGGTGAAGGATACACCATCGACCTTTCACCGTGATTACCATTTCTTAGGCGGGTGGTTATGTAACTGCATTCTCTGAACCGCAACTAGGGACACAGGCCTTCTAGGGGACCTTCTCCGGCATTGTTGAGTGAGGTCATAAGAACGGACCTCTTCGGGTATCTCTCTCCTCGGACCTCCCAATACCAAGTATCCCAACGTTTCTCAACCTGTGGTGACTTCGTTGAATCGTGTGTGTGTGTGTCCCGGTTTTGCGTCCCACGAACACGAGTCACCGATTTGACACAAGTCGAGAAACGCTGGGGGACTGAGGAGACAGGTACCCTAGAGGGTCCGTTCTTTTGACCTTACCCAACGGTAAAGGAGGAAGTCCTCTAGATGGTCTGGGTCCTAGTTTGGACACAAAAGACACAGAGGACGTAATCGTCCACCTAAGAAATGGTGACTCGGTGAACCCTTCGGGATTTGTGTTCACGGAGAACGTTTTTAGGTATGACTTTTATGTCCCCTTTACCGTTATCCTGCGTCCGTCTGTCTCAAACTTTGTCGTAAGGACTACACGTGACTTAGGTCTTAAAGAGGTAGGTCGCTCCCATACACTTTCACTCCTCTCCCGGTACAGGGGTTTCTCTCGACCGTAATCCCCTTCCGTCTACGTCCCAGGTCGTTGCCAGTGATCGTCACCCACAGGTGTATCATCCGTTTCGGGTTCAGAGTCGTCCTTAACCGTGTCGTTCGGCTCTCGACACACTCCAGTGGTCTCGTGTCTTCTCATTCCTAGGTCTACCAACGGTCGTTTGGACTCTCGGAAAGGGTAAAGGGGACAATGTTGAATTTCTGTGTGTGTCAAAGGATTTACATGACACAAATGGATAGTCTACTACGGTAAATTATTTACTCTTTTCTCCTCTCTTTGGAGTGTCTCTTTCCTTTTGTCGTGACTATTCTTCGAACTGGAAGGTTAATTATTTACTGATTACTCCGTAAGGATTTGTTTGTTTGTTTTTTCGCCGCCCCGCCCCCCCCCTAGATTAAATCCAAAGGAAAAGATAGTGATAGTCGTCCTTAACTGCAAAACTTTCGTTCCACTCTACACAATGTCTTTTACGTCTTAATCTAAAAGAATGTGTAACCTCTTTCATTACATAGAATTTCAGAACATTCAGGTTGTATATTTAATGTCACGTGAACCGACTTAAATGATGTGATGTTACCTAGAGACTAATGAATGTCCTTCTAGGTCTAGTATGTAGTAGGATCTGTTCCTTTTGACACAATTGTAGGTATTCGGATGGGACCACTATCTCGTACCCGTAACAACGATTTATCTCGCTCGAGTAGTTAATACAAAATTGACTGTTCCTTTAGTTTCTTACGGTTCTATTATACTCCACAGTCTCAAACGAACCTTGTAGAGGGTTGAGGGATGACAAGGAGGTCGTGTTTCGATACCGACCGAAGGATACTTTGTTCCTCAGAACCTAAACTACAATTTCAGTATAAGTAAAAAGAGTTCGTTCTAAGAATCCCGTTTGATTTATTTGCAATCGTTGTTGACCCCGTGAGTCCAGTATCTAAACATATAAGTGAAAAATTCTCCTGTACCGAAATTCTATCCGGTAAAGTTAAACGACCCAGAACTAAGATAGTTACATGTTTTTTGTCTATTGAACATAATCTTCCGGTAGGTGATAAGTATACTACACACACACAATCAGTGAGTCAGTACAGACTGAGAAACGTTGGAGTACCTAATATCGGGTCCTTGGAGACAGGTACTTTAAGATGTCCTTTCTTGTGATCTTACCTTACAGTAAGGTAGAGGTCGTCTAAAAGGACTGAGTCCCTAATTTGGGTCCAGAGGACGTGACATACTTCTAAGAAATGGTAGACTCGGTAGTCCCTTCAGGATAAGTATACTATGGATACTACTATATCTCTGGATACTTTGGTGGTGACTTGACCCTATCTCAGTGAGTTCTACTTGATCTTGTGATTTCGGTCTTAATTCTTCTAAAACTAGGAGTTAGTGATTTTATCGTCTTTATATGGGTTTGTCATCTCGGTTATAAATATAGGTTCGTTGGTACTTATCCTCTTCCGTTACCGTGGGGTGAGGTCAGGAGAACGGACCTTTTAGGGTACCTGCCTCCTCGGACCACCCGACGTCAGGTACCCCAGTGATTCTCAGTCTGTGTTGCTTCGCTGAAGTGAAAGTGAAAAGTGAAACTACGTGACCTCTTCCTTTACCGTTGGGTGAGGTCACAAGGACGGACCTCTTAGAGTCCCTGCCCCCTCGGACCACCTGACGGCAGATACCCCAGCGCGTCTCAGTCTGTGTCGTCGTCATCGTCGTCATCGTCGTCGTCGTCGTCGTCGTCGTCGTCGTCGTCGTCGTCGTCGGCGGTACCTATGAGATGTCATCGAGAAAAACTTTGTTTTGGTAGTGTTCCGTTTACTGTTTTTGGTAATAATTAAAAAATTGAGTTTTTGTACAAGATTTAGAATGACGTACGTCCTACCATATAGTCCTCAGAGTCCCCTATCTTTGTACTTAGTTATTTTCTGAGAGGAATTTCAATCTCAAATTCACTCTTTAAAGTAAAGTTAGTCTATTCCCTCTTGAAACTTACTTACGGTTCTAAGGGTCTGCACGATACCTTCTAATTAACCAGTTGTCGTAGATCCTTCCTGATCGCAGTGAAAATATCGGTGTTTTTAGTGTCTTTTATGACGATAACATGTCAGTAAGGACTCTCTCAGTTTTGAATGCTAGATATTTGGAGTCGTTTGACCGTTTATCTCGTGTCAGAGAAAAAACCTTGTATATAGATTAGCTTACCGTAGTGCGACTCTTCTGACTACCAAGTCAGAAATAATTTCTTTAAATAGAGATAAATGGACCCAAGACGGGAGATTTTATTTCTTGTCGTTATTTCAAATTTAGTAGATCACGAGGTCTTTGTACCGTTTTCATCACGTGTAAAACAAGTTATCTATTCTACTATACACGGAAAAATAGGAAATATGCTGACGGTCCTATTTGAGAAGGTTCACAAATCATTTAATACACGACATAATTTTTACCACACTCGAGTAATAAATAAAAAGTATGACCTTCTGTTTCAAGGTTATACAGAAGTTGAACTGATAAAGATCGTCTCTTTTAAAAGTAAATGGACTTGATTTTATGAACCGTATGTTGCCTTCCTCCCATTCCTGAAGAGTGACTGAAGAGGGTAATTCGTAAGAACCCGTTTGGACTCTATATGAGGTGTCTTACCTAAAATATAAGTAAGTCGTCGGGTCGAAACGTCGATTATCGTTGTAAGTATCCGAAATGAGTCTCGTCAGGACAATAAAATTGTACCGACAAAGATAAATATTTCAATGTGTTAGGAAAACCAAGGCAGAAGGAGGGACAGACTCTGTGTCAAATGTCTTTCTTTGGTGTCAATATTGTATTAACGTAACGGTCCTTTAGGTTCACAACAAAAGACCATCTCTCTTATTCTGGGCGTGGAACTGGATGTCGAATGAGTAGAATTTAATGTAGACAAACCCCCTGAAAGAGGACCGAGTTCTTACAGGAGACTTCAAAATGACATAAATAATCTTACGGTAAAAACGACAATACTGATTAAGTACGCCACCAAAATGTCTACAGGACATTTACTTTCGGGTGATATGTTGTCCTTCATGGTTATCGGTTCAGGAAACCTCTCATCGTTGTTTAAGTGGTCTCCTAGGTCCACCATTCTGTACTTGTTTTCAAAATGAATCGGCGTGAACTTTTCTTCTTTGTCCTCCGTTCCGTCTGTAACCCTGCGCGAGATTGAGAGAGTTGAGTACCCGTCGACGAGGTCGACTTACACAAGTGTGTTCGGTGGTAACACTCCCCCACCTATCTCTGTCCTTGATCGGAGACCTTCCGTTGTGTTCGATGCTTGTGCTGTCTTGTTTGTGTCCCTATACTACAGACTCTAGAAGAACATTTGGGACTTTCATAATTTAAATTAATTTTTAAAGTACTGACAACCTAGTTCCTCCGTCTTCTCTTTCCCTATATAGTCACGTAACACTATGGGAATGAGGTTCGTCGTAGAAGAGAGTTTAACGTGGGTCTTACTCGACATCTATCAACAGCTGTGGACCGGGTGAGAGCCGGATTTTCCTAAAGAAAGAACGACTTTGGAGACGTCGGAATAGAAAGTCAACATAAGATAGAAGAACGCAAAATTTAAGAGAGTCGAACGGAGTGTGTGTGGTCTGTATTCTCGATTTGTTTTACACAAATCACGGACTCCCTTAATTAAAAGACGGACCCTATTGATCTGTTTCACACTACGTTAAGGAGGGGACTTAAATTTTACGAAATTCCGTTAGTAGGAGTAGGTTATTTTTGTCTCCCTTTTGCCCACTGGAATTTTCTGTAAAAAGACTTTGGATTCTAAGAGTGTGTGTGTGTGTTTACGAAGACTATTAAGACCCACATCTGTCTACGAGAGAAGGAGAGACATGAAGGGGTTCAAAAACAGTTACCCGATAACAATTTTCACACCTGAAAGAGGGTCTGGTGTAGGACAGACAGAATACCTCTTTCTGTGACGACTTCATATAACTTTTCAGGACAAAAAGGTTCACACCTCTCTTTTGTTTAATTGGAGTTCTACTATCAAGGTTTACGTTGAGTCTTGACACCTTGAATCCAACCTTTAGTGGACTACTTGCGTCCCTTGATACAAACAAAGTTACTGTTGGGATTCAGAAAGTGTGTTTTGTTTTGGTGTCCCGCGAGTGATGACGGATGCAATCTCAACCTGTGCTGACTGCACTGAATCGTTGTCGTCGTCGTGTTTACCGGTTCCATTCTTCCTCGTCTACGTTTGTGGACTTGGAGTTTTGTTCTCAGCAAGAAGCTTGTTGATTTTGGAGGTGTCTTTGATGGAGATTAGACTTATTGACCGTAAGTCCTTTCTTGTACCAGACAGTTTGACTCAGACTGTTACTTGGGAAGTAATTCATTCCACTATAAAATTTTAGTTAGTTATATTTTGTGTAAAGTTGATGATGGTTTAATCTTAATTATTACTCTATTTTCACTTTATTTTCGTTTCTCTCCTTATTCTTGTAGCCTAAGTCTTAATCCCACTGGGTAGTAGGGTCACATGGGACCTGACTCTCTAAGGAACTTGTTTTTTAAAGTCTCGACTTTTAGTCAAAGGGTCCTGTCAAGACCCTTTTGGTTATGTCAACGAGTGGATACACTTGACTTAAAAAAAGTAGAATTACCAAGGAATATCTTCCATTCTTCTTCCCCTCTTTTGTTATTCATTTTAAACCTTATTTTTACCATAGTTCTTTTAACAACAAATTTAATATGTCATTCTAGAGGGATACAGGGATGTTTTATAAAGAACGTGTGGTTTCTCGTCCGTTTCCACACTTAGAGGATTCCTTTATAATCGAGTGCGAAACCCGTAACTATTTTTGTAGTGAACGAAATTGGAAGTACATAGTCGTCGAGGTTTCGAGTCAAGATTTACACATCTACTGGAAATCGTTGATATGTGTTGTAGTGTCTTATTTAAAATATGTGGTCAGAAAGGAGATCGAAATAGAATAAGATAACAAGAAAGGAAGAATACTAGGATAAAATAAGTGTGTACAAAACTTCAATACAACGTAAAAAAAATTAAGACGATTTCGAAAAAAAAAAAAAAAAAATTCTCTCTGTCCTAAACTTGACCACCGTGATTTACCTCTCGTTAAAGAGGGCGAGGTTCCTCTGTCTGTTACAGACCTCTGTAAAAAACTAACAGGGTTGACTTCTCTTAGTTGGACAAACTTTAAATTTCTTTCTTTTTTTTTTGTATGAAGTTTATATATTATTTGTGATACTAATAACCTTTGGACTTATTAGTTATATTAACAAAGACTATAAAGATTCATTATGGTTTCTCCTTAAATTACAACGGGAGTTATTATTTAAGGATTCCTGAGTA
The DNA here is from genome assembly GCA_006410555.1 of Capra ibex. Lineage (NCBI taxonomy): Eukaryota > Metazoa > Chordata > Mammalia > Artiodactyla > Bovidae > Capra > Capra ibex. The sequence goes on along the minus strand of SJYO01018757.1, from coordinate 4,720,408 downwards.
TCAACAACAATCGTATAAAGGGTGTTTCGGGTAGTACAATTTTACTCGAAAGTGTGTGTGTGTGTGTGTGTGTGTGTGTGTGTGTGTGTGTGAAGGAAAATGTATTATTCGTATTTATCGACTGTTACCTGATTAATTATCTATGTCCTTTATCCTAGGTACTGTATCTGTGTCTTCATCTTGAACCTCACTAAATAAACACTTTATCGTTGGAACAAAAGCTTATATTATCTAAATCGAACTTAGTCTCCTTTTCTCGTTTCCCTTGTATAACAACCTCTACTATTGGGAACACAAGTCACCTTCTTCCGTTGTGTGTTCACACCTATAGTTTTTCGGTCGGTTTCCTTCCTTTTTTGTCGATATTTTTCGTCTACCAAACTCCTCTTTCCTTTACATTTTGTCTTAGGTTTTTTTCATATACCCAGTTTTATTATTGTATTTACTAAGACCGTTTTTGTCACGAGATATCTTTACGTTGTTTACCGATTTTTGTCTTTCCGTGTCGCTCTAATTTTTACATTCGTAAGTCCCCGTTATTTCTCTTTATGGATAATGGACGTATAAAAAGTCTCGGATTTTCGACTCGTTAAATTTAACTAGGTACGATTTCGATTTGTTATTTGTGATTGTTTCTAATCATCTTTGGGCTCATCTGCCAGGGTCTACATGTTAATTTAGATTTCTGGTTAATTCAGTAAATCTTTAAATACAACGTAAAGTTTTCTCCAACAAAGTATGTGACAAGAAACATAAACGAGTGGTTCCAGACTTTCCTAACGTTATACGCAACGAAGAGGGTTATGATCGCCACCTAAACAGTTACTAGGTAAGTATGTGACGGTGGACCAGGTGAAACCTCGGTTACACATTACACGGATGTCTCGATCCTCCACAGAAGACCGACTCTTTCGTCTATAAGGGATTGTGTTGATACGTCGGTACGTAACCTGTAGATCTTCGGTGGCTTGCGGAGGAAGGACGAGGACTGAGGGAAGGACTGAGGTCGAGTGGAGATGTAAAGTGAAGATCTTAAGTCTAGGCTAGGAGAAAGCCGGGAAGACCGAGGGTCGAACTACCTCTCAAAGGTTTAGGTTGTTCTCCTTTTACGATGTTCGACTCGTCATTTCGTTTATCTTTGTTCCCGTGTCCTAGTTCTCTCTCAACGGAAGTCCTACATTCAAACCTAGTCGGCCTAACTTGTCCTCTTTGAGTTCTACCCATCGTTTTAGTAGCTCGTCCTTCGTCGGACGTCTCACTGCTATGGCGACAATAATGACTATACACCACGTAAACACATGTACCCGGACCAGATAAAAAAATTTCGTCTTAATTTATGTGTCATAAAAGAAAGACATGTAACTCATTAAACTTACATTAATACCAGGAGGTGAGTTAGTTACAAAACGTGAATTTCTGTACAGGAATATAGTTCTTGAAAACCTGTTAGACCTTTGGTGAAGACCCGTGGGTCCTTATAAAGATTATACCGTTTAAAACCGACTAAAACTCGTAGACTGATTAATCCGTCAGTATCCGATTGATTTAAGACCGATTATCAAGTGGTTTGGTAAAGGTCTACACACCGATCCGATATAAAGGACCGGAAAGGTCGTTAATCCATAGCACACTATCCCAAGACCGGTTGTCTTGACTCACCTTCACTCAAGACACCTTAAAGATTCGGAGAATGTGTTAGGAGATAAAAGAGAGAAAGTCACTACCAATCGATTTCCATCCTACCATGTTGGTGTTCGATTTTTTTTTTTTTTTTAGACTAAAGGACTCAATGGTATTTGGATACAGTCGTTTGAAAGATATTTCCTGGTCTGTCATCTATAAATTCCGGCATGACAGAGACAACGTTGATGAGGTGAGCTCAGGGTGACGTGTTTTCGTTGGTGACTGTCGTGTCTTTGCTTACACTATCGACGTAGGGTTATTTTGAGACGAATGATTTTAACCCACGGTTGGGTCTAGACTGGATACATGGTGTCAAACAGTTTGGGGTTATAATATCTTGTTGGTTTTCTAACTATTTATTGGAGGATGACACAATTCGGTGACTCGGGAACTCAAATAGACAATCTCTTAAATCGTAATGGAATTGATTGGTTTGTTTTAAAAGAAATTGTGTACAGTACTGCCCTTGGACACTTGCACTGTGGGGTGTCCAAAAGTTAAGATGCTCAGGAAATTTTGTAGTTTTACGTCGTTTTTCTCTACCGGACGACAAAAACAAAGAAACCAAAAAGAGACACTACCGCTGACATAGTAGAATAAAATACCACCTTTGTCCATTTAAAAACGGTGGTAGAAGGGTAGAGGTCCGTCTGAACATTGTGAAAAATTGTTTAGTAAGGTAAATGGCCCTTGTCACCCCTTTAGGACTGTACGTAAGTTAATTACTAGAGAGGGTGTCTATAACTTAAAGAGATGACCAAGATTGCTCGCCCTTAGGTTTCTTTTCGTAAAGAGTCTCGTTTTTACCTCGTTGTCACCCTCCTGTTTCTCAAGTTTCACTTTTGACAGTTTTGAATTAAGTCGGGAGGACGTTCGTAGGTGTCAAAAGATATAAAAGGGTAATACACTGACTTCGTTGTTTCTCTTCTTTATTATTGTAACTAAAACTGACACCAAATATTTACCAATAGTCTCTCTCTGTCTCTCCCTCTAACTTTTCATTCCTGGATTCCCAGTATATCTGGATCCAACCGTAAGGACGAGATAGAACTGTAGAGAGACTCGAGTCAAAGATGTATATAAATTAACATTATTATTATTTAACCCATATCGTAGGTCGTACATCATCCATGAGTCTTTCATAATTGTTAATAGTAATCAAAATTGACGATGAACGACGGTCTAAGTGTTTAATAGTAAAGGTTTATTTGGCATTTAAAAACAAACTTAATTTTAAGAAGTTTTGTGTCACACAAAACAACTACTAATCATGTAATTAAGTTTTTCAATATCGAATAAAGTGATCTGAACAGGGAGAAGGTAGTGAGAACTCTCCCAATCTGTTTTCAAACGAGGTAATGCGTAAGGATTTGAGGACATAAAGATTTGAGAGAAAAATGACCCATAAAGATATAAAATAATAAAATAGGAGTAGAAAGATTGTATATCTGAATTAGTATAGAGAACTATAGGAGGGTGATAGGAGATGTCTTATTCATGTTTGATGAATAACTCGTAAATTACAGTGGGAGGGTAACGGAGTAGAGTTGATGTAGAGAGAATAGATTCAAAATCCTAACGACTTATTAGATATCAAAAGATTGGTGTCGTGTCATAAAGTATGGAACCATCTGCGATAAGAGGGATTTTACAAGGAATAAGACATAAATAAACCGATTTGTTTAGGTCAGAAGTTTTGTACCAACTTTACAATGAAATGAGTACGTACCTTTAATTAGTGATAAAGGAAACAAGATGATTGTTATGAATTATAACGGCTAGAAATATGATTTCATAATGTATAAAATCTCATAATATTATCCACTATGGAACTGGTGGTTGATACGTACCACCGTGTGTCAAATATCCGTTATTTATAGAGTAAATAAGAAGTCTCGTTAAAATACACCAATCAAATATAATAACAGAGGTAAAATATCTACTTCTTCGACTCCGAATTCATAATTAACTGAATGGTCCCGGTGAAGTAATTACTTATAACCTCATAAGATTCAACTGTTAACACCGGTCGTCTACAATTTACCATGTTTGTCCTACTTTTATTCTTCATTTACACTCGGTTCTTCTCTACAAAAAAATTTTCGGTAATCATTGAAGAGTCTTTTGTTTTAAGTCTTTAGTTCTTTTCATTTCGTTTGTATTTCGAACCTTATCACCGTTATTTGTGTTTGATGAGAAATTTCTTTACATAGACGTTTATTATTATTAATTTATAATTACAATTTTAATTACTTATATAAGTCACAAATTTGTTAATTATTATTATAACCAACAATAATAATATATCATTTTTGGACTCGTAAAAGTCTTCGACTAAGATTTCGTCACGAAGAATTGACTCAAACTGAAGTGGAAGGGGTGCCCGTGTAAAGTGTTGTAGACCTCTGTGAGAACCAACAGTGTTGACCTCCTAGGATGATCGTACGTCATCTATTTCCGGATTTAATGCGATTTACAGGGTACTATCATGTTAACGAGGGGGTGTAGTGTCTTGGTAGTCCAGGTTTTACACTACTCAAACTTTGTATGACCAGGTTTTTTTTAGGTAACTTCTCTTTCTGACTTATTTTTCTCTTTACACTATTGACTATCCTGTTTTTAGTGCTTCCTCTTATTTTCCCCATGTATTGTTTTGATAATGGGAATCTTTTTGAAATGGTTCTTGACGACAGGAGCCAAGAGAAAATAAAAAATGTCTATGTCTCTAACTTCAGCTCTCTTAAATTTATTGAATAGGAAAGTTTTAGATAGTTTTCAAATTAAGTTTAGAAACTCGAGGATTAAACTACAAGAAAATTGATACGGTCGACCATAAAATGCAAGTTCTAACTCCTATTAAGGACCTCTGTACTATCGTATTTATTTATAGTTGATATCTCGTTAATAAAATAAATGTTTAATTGCTGTATGGATAACTAACATACAAAGGTATTTGTTATATAATTCGTGGAAGTAAAAATAATGTCCTTTCTTTTTACAGATATTGTGACCTTTCCTTCTTCGATTCTTCTTACGTAAATCGTTTAACAGTAGTTTATGAGTGAGTTGTCACTGTGGGTGTCTTCTTGTTAAATGTTCAACATACTCTAAAACTTAATGTAAATTAGTGTATATTAAATGTAATCTTTAAGACCATTAAAGTGTCAAATTTTGTAATGTATAGTATTTCGTGTTTGATTTTATTATTTAATAATGTGACGGTGTAAAGAAATTTAACAATGAGTTCCCTTTCTTTACATACGATGACTCTTAGACTCAGAAGTCGTTCGTCTCTTTTTCAATTTTAAGTCTCTAGTAATGTTATAAGAAATGTGATAACGACAGTGTTTCTGTTTTTGTTAATTTCGTTGACAATTACCGAAGTGATATTTTGAACCTCGTACTCGATATTACTCTTTTTATTTAGTGGTACAAAGAAATTTATGTTTATTAATTTACACGTTCGTGTCGTCTTGATCCGTTTCGTCCCCCTTGGTAGATCTCTCGTCTCCCGACTGGATACGTCGGTACCCGGACCGGTCGTGACGCTCGCGACGACACACTCGTTCGGGTGTCCTCACAGGTGTCAGGAGTCGTTGGTCCGTAGGAGCGGTACTTCCTTTGTCGACCTCCGGTCTCTGGCGGGAGATGAGATGACTGTCGACGACGAGACATAAAGATAGTACCCTAACGAAAATATATAGTTATAAAAACAAAAAGTTTGTTCAACTACCTCTGGTACACAGTTGAATTAACAGAAGACTAGTAAGGACCGTGAACCCGTGTGGTCACAAAATAAACGTTGAGTGATCGTTACGATTAATTTATAAATTTGGAATAGTTATGTATATCTTTAATTCAGTCGGTTGTCGAAAAGAAGAGAAGGGGACCGTGGTGTTCCTCAGGAGGAACGAACGTTACAACAAATAACCATTCTTGTCGTAGAAGACCTTGGTGTTAGACTTAGGTATAAGATGGTGTAACTCTATGACCGTTCGTTAAATTAAAGTCAAAGTCAAATAAGTAGACATTTTACCCCTATCGTTGTCATGAATATAGTATTTCATAACGTTCCTGACTTACCTTATGAGGTACTTCACGAGTCAGGTTATTTACCGTAGATCGTTTGGAGACATTCGTAATCAATTATAATCAGGGAAAGGTGAGACTAAAGAGACTTTACAGTAATTGTCACATTAAAGCAGAGTAAAAATGTATTCTTCTCTGAGGAAGTAACAGATGGTTTACGGAGGTAGACGGATGTAGATATTAGACTAGGGGATTTGACAAAGAAAAGTAATTATCAGACGAATTTAATATTACCGAAAGGGTGAACCATAGGGAGACACTTTAGGAGAGGTGTTTTCTTACGTAATTTAAGGTTGATGAACTACTACTTCATAAAAAACTTACAAGGTCGGTTTATTCTAAAGATAGGTTACGTTTAAGACTGTTTTATTGAAGGGAGTAATCGTTATAATAGGTATATAAAAGAACAGATACAGTGTTAAAGACAAAAAAAAATTATAAGTTAAATTACGAAGAGTCATAGAAGACAAGAGTTTCGTAATCAAAACCCTGATATACTTGTTTTATCATTCTTCACTAGAGAGGGAACTGACAAGAATGTTGATTATCCCATTCTTACAATTAGTTCGGAGGTAAGACGATACATGTTCATAAAAGAAATATAGAGGGGTTGACTTACATTTGAAAGGAAGGAAAATTGGACGTTTTGTGAATAAGAAAAGAAACTGAAACCTTCATTCAGAAAGTTTTTTCACTTTAAACCTCTTTTTTCATATTTATCTTATAACGTTGATTTAGTACTTCTCTCTTACATTGTATTTCCGTTTTTTTTTTTTTCCGTAACATCTCTGTTTAGATCTAAGTTTGAGACCTAAAACTGTGATCATGAATTGACAAACTAGGATACGAGCAAAGGGTGAGATAGATCCGGAGTCAAATTAGGAGACATTTACACCTATGTTGCGGAAGAAACTTTGTGACACTCTGATTTTACTCTTTAAAGGATATTTCATGTTCTAGTCAAGTCAAGACAAGTCAGTGCGTCAGTACAGGATGAGAAACGCTAGAGTACCTGACGTCGTGTGGTCCGGAGGGACAGGTAGTGGTCGAGGACCTCAAATGAGTCTGAGTACAGGTAACTCAGTCACTACGGTAGGTTGTAGAGTAGGAGACAGTAGGGGAAGAGGAGGGTGGAAGTTAGAAAGGGTTGTAGTCAGAAAAGTTTACTCAGTCAAGAAGCGTAGTCCACCGGTTTCATGACCTCAAAGTCAAAATCGTAGTCAGGAAGGTTACTTATAAGTCCTGACTAGAGAAAAACCTACCTGACCAACCTAGAGGAATGACAGGTTCCCTGAGAGTTCTCAGAAGAGGTTATGGTGTCAAGTTTACGTAGTTAAGAAACCACGAGTCGAAAGAAATTTCCGGTTGAGAGTGTATGTGTGTACTGATGACCTTTTTACTATCGAAACTTATCTACCTGGAAACAACCGTTTCGTTACTGAGACAAAAAATTATACGATAGATCCAACCAGTATTGAAAAGAAGGTTCCTCGTTCACAGAAAATTAAAGTACCGACGTCAGTGGTAGACGTCACAAAAACCTCGGGGTTTTTTATTTCAGACTGTGACAAAGGTAACAAAGGGGTAGATAAACGGTACTTCACTACCCTGGTCTACGGTACTAGAATCAAAAGACTTACAACTCGAAATTCGGTCAAAAAGGGGGAGAGGAGAAAGTGAAAGTACTTCTCGGAGAAATCAAGAAGAAGCGAAAGACGGCATTCCCACTACAGTAGACGTATAGACTCCAATGACTATAAAAGGACCGTTAGAACTAAGGTCGAACACGAAGACGGTCGGGTCGCAAAGAGTACTACATGAGACGTATATTCAATTTATTCATCCTACTGTTATATGTCGGAACTACATGAGGAAAAGTATGAACCTTGGTCAGACAACAAGGTACAGGTCAAGATTGACAACGAAGGACTGGACGTATGTCTAAAAAGTTCTCCGTCCAGTCCACCAGACTATAAGGGTAGATAAAGTCTTAAAAGGTGTCAAACAACACTAGGTGTGTCAGTTTCCGAAACCGTATCAGTTGTTTCGTCTTCATCTACAAAAAGACCTTGAGAGAACGAAAAAAACTACTAGGTTACCTACAACCGTTAAACGGAAAAGTTTTAGGTCGAACTTGTAGACCTTCAAGTGTCAAGTGTATGACAACTTCGGACCGAACCTCTTAAAACTCGTAATTAAATGATCGTCCCCTCTACTCACATTAACACGTCATAAAAGTCGTAAGAAACCGTAGTGGAAAGAAACCTTGACCTTACTTTTTGACTGAAGAAGGTCAGGACACCGGTGACGACTCAAAAGGTTTAAACGACTGTATAACTCATGTCGTGAAAGTGTCGTGGTAGAAAATCCTAAACTTTATCGAGTTGACCTTAAGGTAGTGGAGGGGATCGAAATAAGCATCACTACTAAGGTTTCCGGGTGAACTGAAGAGTAAGGTCCTACACGCCGAGATCGATTCACCAGTGTGGTAACACTAATGTTTCATGTTCCGTCTACGAGTTTTTAAATAAAAGATATTATTATAGTTTTTCCATTACTTATCCATTAGATTCTTTCTTCCCCACTTGTTCGGTACACACTTTCTTTAATTTTTGCTCTTGTCTCCATTATACATCCACTGTCTAGTTCGACTTTCCTCCGACCCGTAACTTTTCACTTCTGGTCAAAAGTCACCATCCAGCCGATTCCTTGAAAGTGCGTGTCCCTACAGATTACGAATTAGTGTGCTATAAACGACTTGGTACTGTTACATATTGTGAGAGAGAATTGGATTTAGAGGTCTACAAATTCATACTAGAGGATTGGTTACACAGAGAGAAAGAGTAAACCCACTTGTGGGTCCTTCTTTTCTTTTCGTCTAGGTATACGCCTTTCTGTGATCTGTTAAGTTCTTTTCAACTTTCAGTCTTGTTCTCCATCTGTCCTTTTTCATATTTAGGAACTTTATAGTACCACCTTATACTTTAGCCCTGTACTTTAGACATTAATTTCGATAAATAAAAAATTCTGGTGTTACTCGATAGTAGAGTGTGAACAGTCTTACTGTTAGTAGTTTTACTTGTGTTTATTGTTTACGACCGTTCCTATACTTCTTTTCCCTTGGGAAATGAAACAACCATCCTTACATTTAACACCTTTAGTCATAACTCCAAAGATTTTTTTGATTTTTGTTTTAATGGTATACAAGGTCGTTAACGTGAGAACCTTTTGGAGAGTTCGGGTTTAAATATTTCTATGTACGTGTGGTTACAAGTGTCTCGTAATAAATGTTATCGGTTCTATACCTTCGTTGGATTCACAGGTAGTTATCTACTTACCTGGGTTTTTTACGTCACATGTGTGTGTGTGTGTGTGATGAGTCGGTATTTTTCTTACCTTAAAACGGTAGACGTCGTTGTACCTACATGAACCTCCAGTAATACGATTCCTTTTATTCAGTCTGTTTCTGTTTATAGGATACTATACTGAACACACATCTTAGATTTTTTGTGTAACTTGGTCACTTATATTGTTTTGTCTTCGTCTGTGTCTATATCTCTTGTTTGATCACTAATGGTCACCCCCGGCCCTTTCCCTCTCTCATAAATCATCCATACCATATCCATACACGAAGGGTCCACAACGATCACTCTTTCTTGGGTGGACAGTTACGTCCAAGATAGGGACCCAACCCTTCTAGGGGACCTCTTCCTTTACCGTTGGGTGAGGTCATAAGAACGGACCTCTTAGGGTACCTGGATCCTCGGATCGCCCGATGTCAGGTACCCCAACGTTTCTCAACCTGTACTGACTTTCACTGAACCATGATTCGTGTGAATCATGTCCACATCATGTCAATTCTTTATGTTTGATAATCCATGTTCTATTCGATCTTCCTACATAACGTGTTGTACTCTTTTTATCAGTTATAAAATATTAATACTTACCTCATATCAGAAATTTTCAATACTTAGTGATATAACATGTGGACATTGAATATCATAACATATCGTTGATATGAAGTCAATTTTTTTTCTTTTTTTTCTTGTCCCTCAGATTAAACTGACTTTTTCCAACCCTGTTCGTTCGTACTCTTTTTCTCATCGGTCTACCTCGATTCTATCTTCACTGTGGTTAGCCTCCTGACTTGATATTCTGTCCTCTTCATCGATTTCAGAAAAGAAAAAAAATTAGTCTTACTATTTATAAAACTTATCTACACTATCTCTTAGGGACCCCTTCCCTGGTTAAACCTTAATAATGTTATTGACTGTCTTTTGACTTGTTCCCAGTTCGAACACGTGTTTCCTTAGTCACTTCTACACGTATTCCCCTATTTGTGTTCGACGTCATGTCTTCGTTTTAGAGGTTAGAGATCGTTTATACCTTGTACCTTATCGTTACAAATAATAGTCTTCAATCTGACCCTTTAGATCTAATCTACGGACCCTACAACCGTACATGTGATTGGTTTTTGTTCGTGTTCTCTTCCCTCATGACGTAACTGCTAGGTAAAGACTGGGACGGTATATGTCCAAACAAAAGAGAGTGGTTTGACACTCTGACGAGTCACGTTCCTGATCGGTTTGTGAGGTGTATTTACAAAGAATTACTGTCAGTAGATAACACCCATGATAGGTACCAGAGAAAAGGAATCTTTGTCTTGGGTATTAAAAATCAACCCGTGTACCAACGAATCTTATTTGAAATGTAAAAGGTCAGAGGTTCCGGAACCTTGATATTTTATCCGGTTTACCTACACCTTCTTAGGAATTACTTTATCCTGTACAGAAAAATTAACTCACGTTCAGTCAATAGGTGAGTTCTGACTCTCTACCTACGACTTTACTACTACCACTTGTTTTTTCACCCTCGAACCTAGGGGCTGTTAGAGCACTTCAGGGGGACGGTCAGTACCTCGTGAATGAAGGTCTCTCGGAATTTTGCTTTTCCGTGCTTTGGGGATAAAATTAAGACGATAACAATCCAACGTAGAAACAAATTTGTTAAACATCGGTGTAGATTAAGAGAGATTATATCGATGGAACTAGTACAAACGACAAAAGAAATCCAGTTAAAAAAGTTTCCAAATACATTCAGAAATAAGAAAAGATTGTAAATCTTTATAAGACCTTACGACTGGTCCGTAAGAAAGGTAAACTAACTTTTTAAAAATTAGACTATTCACTGTACCATTTTTGTAGGAATATTTATGTCGTAATGAATGGTGTCTCAGAATAACCTTATAGTCTACATACTGACTATACAAGTGATTGGTCTCTGGTTGGTTTTAAGAGAACACTTGTCATGAATACCACCAGTTCAGAATCCGGTTCCGGTAAATAGTTTCATCTTCGACCTGATTTGGACGTCTCTAATATCGGTGCCAGTCCTCTCTTTTCACCAAAGAGAAGGTAGATCTAGTCTGTTCGGTAACGGCCATGTACCTTAAAATCTTCTCTTACCGTAGGTAAACGAAAATTAATAAAAGTATTTCAATATATAAAAAATCAGAAACCATCAAATGTGAAAGGATGAAAGTGGAACTTTACAAATAAAACCCGACTCTTGGGATTCGGACTTTAATTAATGAAAGAAAATTGACTAAAAACAACCCATCTTCTACGACAGGATTTTGTATTTTCGTTATTGACATCCTGATCTTCGTGAAATTTTTAGTAAGTAAGATTCGGTATACAAAATGTCCGCCTTACCAGGTTTCTCTGAGTACTTGTATTGATTTAGAAAGAGTCGTATTGACAGAAAAGTAAGTAACTAAGTGAGTGAGTCCACAATTAGGTAAGTTACTGATAAATTAACAATACGTATTTCCTACTCCTCTCCTTTGACATTGTCTCTTATTCAAGGGTCCGAGATGTATAAAAGTCAAATCACCCCTATCTTTATTTAATAGGTCTATTAATTTTGAGTCATATTTAGTTCTGCAACGTTAGTAACGATGTCTACTTGTTGTCTTCTGCCTCCCCGTCCTTTCCATTGACCGTCTCTGAAATACTTCTTTCAACGTGAAACGACACGGATTCTTCTACGCTTGTTCACTCCTGTCTGACCTGTAAAGTCTGTTTTCCCACTGAAAGAAAAGTTGAACATGTCAACTAAAGACATGTTTCTGAAAAAGAATTTAATAAAAAATTGTATGTACACCCACCCTCTCATTTTAGTTGAGTAAGGTTTCCTCAGTCTCTACTCTTACCACTGAAACATTTCGACCTGTGGGTTTCAATTCCGACGTAATTTTGCACTACGTTTCATATTTCCTTAAGGACGCTTCAAGTGGTTTCTTTCCCAGTACGATGGAAAGTCGTAGACCTCTTTTGCTCACATCATACCAAATTTTGGGTTCTCGATGACAAGTGTTTACAGTATTTAATTTACTGACTTTTTCTACAGTCATTACTCATTTGGGCTCCAAAGTTAAATGTTCGCTTTTGGGTCTGTTTACACGTCATAGTTCCTTTTAGTATAAAGTAAAAGAAGATATAACATTACTTAATGCGTCCGATCCTAAGTGTATAGACCAGTCTTTCACATATTTTACGTTTACTAAATCTCTTTTCACTACCACAGACATACTGAAAAGTGTTTATTTAGAATAAAAATGAAATATTACATACACTTTTCATCGAGGGGAAATGGAGTATGAACACTAGTTAATACCAAAAGTCATTCTCTCTATAGATCCTAAATTGTTCCATGAAGTAGTTATTCATCAAGACTATTGTGTCCGTATAAGTCTCTTCAGACAAGTATTGAAAGTGTTGTTGACGTGTATCCGAATAACCGGTATGTTTGACGAATTGAAAAAATGTGGGTATACGGAGATGACGAGAGGTTAAGTGTTGAACGAAATATACGATGGATTGTCCTTTAGACGTAAAGTCGAAATTTCAGACGTCCATTGGAAGTCAGTGATTGGAACGACAGAAGACAGAGGAATCGAAAAGGAACCTCATCAAAGAAGAGAAGTTTGAGTGTCAAACTAGACTTCCACTCGACTGTTCTGTCGTACCTCGAGAGATTAAGTCGTTCAAGGTCTCCAGAGCTTCTTCTCGCGACACTGGGGCACCACGGTTCTGAACCATAGTCTTCTCGTCGCACTTGTCCGAAACTGGGTTGTCGACCGACGGAATCAAAACTCCGTTGGGGTTCATGTCCGTACCGAAGATATTTTCATAGAAGAACGACGGTTTCTTTTACGAAGATTGGAGTCAGACCATCTGAGGTTGAAATCATAAAGGTCTTGTTTATGAAATTCGTTTTGATCGTCAGTAGTACCAAATTTTTTTTTTTTTTTTGATTATTATATTGAAAGTCCTTCTCCGTTTTGAAGGGAAGTAGAAATCAATTCAAACAAAGAACGACCGAACTTAAGAGTACAAAAGTAAGAGAGTTCATAAGTAAGAGAGAGGCGACAAGTCACGCAGTGACGGGTACGTTATAATTTATGAGGAAACCCCTCCTTTGAAAAGAACTTCCATTGACGATGTCTCGAGAAAGAGATCCTAATTTCTCGAGGATCTAAACGACAAAGAAGAGTGATCTCGTCAGACTCAGACTCGTAGCGCTCACTTTTTCTTGTTTTCCTTTTGGGAAGTCAGGTTGACGGTTTCGTCGGTTCTCTGGTGTTATCATCTTCCTGTCCGTAAGAAGGACTGAAGTCTTTACTAGTCGGATATGAGAGAAAAATTTCTTTTAACATAAAGGAGGTCGAAATTTTTTTTTTTTTCTTTCTTTTTTTCTTACCTGCGCTAATTACCGGTTTTGTTTGTCGACAACCTTCTTGAAAATCGGGCCTTTGTTAGAGTCGTTACTTCGACAAACAGACTAAAGGTCGATAAAAAGTGATGACTGTCGGTACTTGGTACCACAAGTAAGGCAAAGTAGGGTACTTTAGTCCAATTTAAGTACGTTATCGTCGATTTTGACGATTTAGTGAGTCGTCTAGTACTGACGGATCCAATACTTTTGTCATTCATGTTTCTCGTTCTGTGGTCTATATGTTATTAGTAAAATTTTAAATTAATACTACTGTTATTATTATAAATCTCGATTATGTATACCCTTTACATGATGTATCGTCAATGATCCGTTCGTGAAGTGTGTAATAGTGTGAATTGGTTACCCTATTGAGTTCTTATCCGTGTACATAAAAGAGGTGAAGTCTCTTTCCGATTGAGTATAAGTAAATTCATTAAACTACTTTTAGTACGTCAATTTTTCACTTTCTCGGATATGATAAATTTCTCATTGAAATTTTTGATCTCTTTGTTAAATTTTATTTTGATAATAAGTTCGGGTAATTTAGATTGAATTTTAAGATTTGAAGATTTTTCACAGGTAACTACATAAGTCACCGATTCTTGTTATTACGAAGATAGGTATTTTACTAAAATTAATAGTCTAGTTCAAAGTAAAGATCATTTTCGAATAGTCCTAGATATTATTTTCGTTCCCCATACAAAAATTCTTTCGTAGACTACATCGTATGACAGAAAATTTCGTCAACGTAAATCTATTACCCAGGGGTCTCTTTAAGGGGGTGGTAAATCGTTTTGGTATGAATATACTACCAGAACTCTAAAGTTATCTTTTAAATATGGATTATTGTCTTTAAATAAACTAAAATATAGGGAATGCAACTTCTTAAGACATTTTGTAAGTGTCTAAAGGAGCAAAATTTTGTAAATAAATACATTTTTAATAGTTGATACAATTCTAAATCATTATAAGATTCATTTCCGGGTATCTTTTTACTTACTTGTAAATCATAAGAAAGTTCTTGACCACCGTTTATACTTTTAGTATTAGTGATAACATCTTTTATAGAGAGATATCACTTCCTTACTAAAATAAACAGATGAGAAAGGTTCAGATTTTAATAATACATGAAAATTAGGTTAAATTTGAACTTAAATTAGGTTCTTGATTTCATGAAAAAAAAACAAGAAAACTATATTCATATCTCCTTTAAGTTTATGTTGAATCTTTAGAACGTTTGAATTTTTCGTAGAGTTCACCCGAAATGTGTTACCCTATTATGCTTTGTTTGTCTTGTGATCATCAGTATTTCTTTATCAATGAAATGAAATGTAAAGATCACGTTCAGTCAACGACATGTAAATATCTGGTAAATTGTGTGACAGAGAAGGTCTCTGAAACTCTATGACGTTTGGTCTACAAGTTCAAGGATTTTGTCCAAAATTTAAGACACTCTTCTATTACGTGGGACGTCAGGAGCGTAACGTCTGTTTTACCGTATCGATTTTATTATCATGACCCCCCCCTTTAGTCCAAGACCCTTCCAGTAAGTTTTGTATTCGCTGAAACCCTCGTCTAGTGATTATTTTTTATTATGGCCATGAGGCCTTCTATTAATCCTGGTGGGTCCGTTCGTCAGTTCGAGTCTCAATTTTTGTTTTGTTCGTTTATTGTATAACTTATCTTCGTGACCTCTATAAAATTAATCTTAACCATCCTTTTTTAGATCGACTTTCCGTTTGAAAACTCAGGTTTCCAAACGGTGACTTTACCCGTATACCCCGTCATGTTAGTCGTTTATAAATTTTCAGTGTGTTCTGGCCTCCGGGACTTATTCCCTGAATGAGAAATTTAAAAGAATTTTAACTCGGTTTTCCCGTGGACAACTCACCTATCATAATTTCGACTCCTAAAGAAAAGGATGGGTTCCGATATTAAAGATGGAACAGAATAAGACGGAGGAACTAGATCTTATATACTTTATATTTCGATGTAATATAGTTGTATTAAGATAAATGGTTGACACGTATTCGATTAACCATAAAGTCTTTACACGACCTCTTGTGTGACATAAAGGACTATGTTAGTTTAACTTTTGGTTACAAGTGTACGTTTTCCCATAGAAAGTGAAACTTTATAGAAAACGAATAATGTGTTATAGTAAAGTGATCCTGTCTTTATATCTTAACTTTTATCAGTGACGACTATCGGATCTTTTAATGTAGTTGGTGATTCATGTTATTTGTATTCGATTGGATAATATCTCTTATTCAGACCGTGACACACGGTCCGTGGTAGTAGGTAAAGTAGGATTTTTCTTGTGGTGGAAACTTATCCTCTGTTTCCACGACTCTTCATTACTTGAATTTCAGTTGTCTTTGAGGTCAAACCTCAAAGAGTTTGACCTAAGTTGTTTGATGGTAGTCCTCACGAGCGATTTTTATGTCTAAGAGTTTAAGCAGGGTTTAGATGATTTATTCTTAGTACTCCCTCTTCAAATACTTAACTTAAATTATTTAACTAATAGAATAAAATGTAAAATAAACTAAACATCGAACTGTCAAGTCCCTACCTGAAATTTTCGGAACCAACGGACATCAGTTTAAAACGAAGAAGTGAATGATCGACATGTTTAGACCGTCAACGATACGGAGTCAAAGTAGAAGACATTTTACCCCCCTTATAGAGATCAAGAAGGTGTTCAATGAACACTCTTAAATTTTTTACTCTATTTAATTCAGTAAAAAGAGTAGTTTAGACTCCCTTTCGTCGTATATAATTTTATCGTGTAATAATGCAATAAGATTTGACAGTTAAGGAAAATTTCTTTTTGTTTTTACTTATTTTTGCGTAAAATACAAATAGGTGTATTAAAATAAAGGACACCATACATAAGGAAACACATCTACGTTTAAAGGTAGACCATAGTAAAAGGAAGAGGGACTTGTTGGAGTCATTGTAAATAAAATGATGTCTAAACGACCACTAATTGACAGAGTCGAACAAACAGACTTTTTCCTAAATGAAGTGTAGGTAAAAAGTTTCTTTAAAAAAAGACTCATGCCTTAAGACTCAATACCTAAAAGGAAGAAACTATGAAATTTCTATGGTGAGATGTCGAAAAGTAAACGTATCAAGGATTCCTCTTCAGGCAACATTAAGACTAGAAACAAGGAGGGACACAAGACGCCGATCAAGTAGGTCGAAAAGAATGCTAAACGAGTAAAATGAGTAAAAATTGTTAAACTAAAACAATACAAAGAAGACACAAGAAATCATAAATCTCAAGAAGGTTTCTACCTTTCAAATCTTATCAATAAAGATTGTTATAAACAACGGAGGGAGAAAGGACGACCCCGAGGGCCATGTGTGTACAACCTGGTAAACAAAACTTGGTGTCTAATAAGTACGCGAGTAATAAGAAATCCAGAAAAACGACAAGTCAACGAGTCAATACGGGTCGAGAAACGTTGAGATACCTGACGTCGTGTGGTCCGAAGGGACAAGAAGTTGTTGAGGACCTCGAACGAGTGAGTACAGGTAACTCAGCCACTAAGGTAGGTTGGTAGAGTAGACAGTGGGAGAAGAGGACGGAAGTTAGAAAGGGTCGTAGTCCCAGAATAGGTCACTCAGTAGTGAAACGTAGTCCACCGGTTCCATAACCTCGAAGTCGAAGTCGTAGTCAAGAAGGTTACTTATAAGTCCCAACTAAAGGGAATCCTACCCGACCAAACTAGAGGAATGTCAGGTTCCCTGAGAGTTCACAGAAGAGATTGTGGTGTCAAGTTTCCGTAATCACGAAGACACGAGTAGGAAAATATAGGTCGAAAGTGTGGGTATGTACTGATGACCTTTTTGGTCTCTGAACTGATCTACCTTGAAAAATCCGTTTCATTACACAGACGAAAAATTATGTGACAGATCCAACCGGTATCGAAAAGAAGGTTCCTCGTTTGCAAAAAAATTAAAGAACCGACGTCAGTGGTAGACGTCACCTCGGGTTCAGTGGTGGACTAAAACCTCGGGTTCTTCTATTTCAAAGAGTGATAAAAGTAACAAAGGGGTGGATAAACGGTACTTCACTACCCTGGCATACGGTACTAGAAGCAAAAGACTTACAACTCAAAATTCGGTCGAAAACGTAAGAGGAGAGAGTGGAATTAGTTCTACCAGAAATCGGGGAGAAGTGAAAGACGGTATTCCAGAAAATTGAGACACAACAAAAGAACAAGACAAAACAAAAAAAACAACAACAACAAAAAAAAAACAATGTCAGTCATTTGGAGATAACGATGTGACAGTTCAAGCGGTTGGGAATGAAGATATTATAAATTTATAAAACATAGATTGTAAAGAAAAGAGTGGTATAAATACAAGAGAAGATGGAAGACACAAATACTCCTTATAAATGTTATCGACAAATTATAAGAATATGTACTAAAGTAGGAAAGACAGTAAAACCTAATACAGGAAGAATGTTTAAAAAAAAAAAGGGAAGGACTCATACTGAGTAAATATGACGAAAAATGTACAGACTATTAAAAAAGGACCTACCCTCTACAAAACTTAATATGTAATAACAGACGACCTAAAGTACATTACATACTCAAACATTACCGTGTTAATTCAATGAAAACTCTGAAATAGTGTTCGATAAAATTTTTTCCATATCTCGTCGAACAACAGATCTCAGTTAAATTGTGGTGAAGATTTCTTTATGTTTATGGAGTAGATAATACACCGGAGAGGTGAGATCGACCCCTCTTATGGTTCTCAGGGATCTGAATGTACTCAAGACGCCTGACAAATAGTATGATGCAGTACCACGAAGAAGAGATCTGGAAACGAAAAAAGGAAGAGTATGTTCATGTCACATCAGGAGATGGTTTGTGAACTCTTTTGTGGAGACATGTAAAGGTCACAAGTAAGAGTAAAAGGGAGAGTAAGTAAAAAGGGAAGGAAAGACCATAAGAATTTTTTAAATCTGGAGATCCAAAAGACTTGAAACTAAAGTCAGAGATGCTGAGTCGTGTGGACGACCTGAAACGAACCCAAGATCTCTGAAAGAGACCTTAAACCTGTAACGGAGGTCCATCATTCCACCGTGTTACTATCTTGGTCAAAAATTAATAGGAAGAGAACCCATAGTGTCTAAATGCGACGGAAAACAAGTTTTTGACTTGTTACAGTAAAAAAAAAAATATTGAAACAGGGTAAAGGTCAAAAAATTCTGTCCTCTAATTCAGTCTAGGGATAATTAGACATTACCAGTCTTCGTCTTTATCTCAGTCTAGAATTAAAAAAAAGGAGGTTAGGTAGGACTTTTGACAACTGACAATGATCAAAAAGTGTTATGTGGAGTTTTGGAAAGAACCAAACACTCGGAGAAAGTAAATCGACTCATGAAGGGAATTTCGTGTCTCTTCTTTATTAAATATGACTGTTGAACGTTTGACAAACTGACTAACCCAATCTGACAGACGGTCTAGATTACTCTTTTAAATTTATTATGTTGATTGTAGTCTATGTTACTCGTACTTCAATGTTGATCAGAGGTTTGAACCGAACTTTGTGAATTTTGTGACTCTAGACAAAATCTTACAGAGAAAGGTTTTAGGGGTGACCGTGGTAAAAAAAAGAAGAGGACTATAGACCCTTTATAGACTACGTCTTTCTGTATAATCGGTATATCATATAAACTTCCCCGTATTTCGGTTTTATACGGAAATAACACCGTAATCTGTCCCTTTTTCTTTCATTTCGTCGACCGAGTTTATATTTCCGTCCACTACTCATGTTTTCTCGGTTATTATTTTAAATTACTTGTAACCCTTTACGTGTACTATGGGTCATTTTACTCCTTGTTAAGTTCTCTCAACTTTGATTAATATAAACGAGATACCGTATATAAATCGCAGAATATCCGAAGGAATGTCATATGATGACTATGTCAGTTAACTCGTTTATTTTAAGTGGTTTAAGTCTTCGGAGAATTGGTGTTCCATATTACTTTTCGTTTACATCATTCGAGACTTTACCGTGACGTACGACTATGAGAGGGAAAGTCTCATAGTAGAAGGTCTCACTTTTTATATGTGTAGGCCCCTTTCGTGTCAACAAAATGATTCTGTTTTCATAGAAACTGTGAAACGGTCTATTTAAAGTCACGAGGTTATTCTGTCGTCTAGAATGAGTATTTCCTGTAATCCTTGAAATTTTTATGTGAACTTTTCTGATAAAGATAACTGTACATTCATGTATTTGTGTGACACAATACTTCCATTTCTTTCCCTTGATTTTGGTTCAGGACTCTCAAACCAGGACCTTTTACGTCGGCTTGTTAAAATCCGTACGTACTCATGATTCAGCGAAGTCAGTGCAGGCAGAGACGCTAGGATACCTGAGGTTGGGTGGTCCGAGGAGACTAGTATCCTAAGAGGTCCGTTCTTATGACCACACTCAACGATACGGGAGAAGGTCCCCTAGAAAGACTGGGTCTCTGACTTGGGTGCAGAGAATGCAGAGGACATGACCGTCCACCCAAGAAATGGTGATCTCGGTGGACCCTTCGGGTTAAAATCTGTACTGTTATATATTTCAGATAAAAATATTTTCATATGTCACCGAACCTCTTCCTTTACCGTTGGGCGAGGTCACAAGAACGGACCTCTTAGGGTCCCTGCCCCCTCGGACCACCCGACGGTAGATACCCCAGCGTGTCTCAACCTGTGCTGACTTCACTGAATCGTCGTATGTCACCGAGTCTGTCTTTTCTTAGACGGGTGTTACACCCTCTGGACCCAAACTTGGGACTCAATCCTTCTGGGGGTCTCTTCCCTTATTGATTATCTCTTAAAGTACCTGTCTCCTCGGACCGTCCGATATATCAGGTACCCCATTGTTTCCCAGTCTGTACTGACTCACGGATTGTGTGAAGAAAGTGTATTATAACAAAAATCATAACAACGGTGAAAAGTAATAAAAGTTGATATAAGTTATTTATCCTCAACAAATTTTATTCTCTATTTCGTTATTTCGTATTGACAAATTTTCAATAGTTATTTTAACAACAACCGTTTCCAACATGAGTGAAGAGTACTTCTTAAACATCCTTATAGTGAACTTTATAATGTGTAAGGGTGTGTGACTCATGGGATACCGTAATATATATTGGTGACAAGAATATAGAAAGTCTTATAACAATTGATAGGGAACGAAATAAAGTCTATGGAACTCCCACGTAGTCTTAAGAAACTCATTAAGTCTGTTGAAAAGATTTCAACAGAAGGATTGAAATAAAAATATAAAATTGGGTTTTTCACTCAATTTAATTAACAACGGACACTAGTCCTCCTCTATACAGGGAGTCAAAATCGTTTCCCTTAAAGTCTGTATTGGTTGAAAGTAGAGGTAATATCCTCTGGTGGGTCTTTTGGGTGGGTTTAGTTATCGAAGCGTTTCCACCAGAAAGTAGTCTAGTACATTGTAAAATGATCCTTGGGACCCCTATAAAGTTTTGTCGACAACCCCCCACCCCCCTCCTCTCCTCTTTATGACTCTCTAAATCGTTCTAGCTTATAATAAGTAGTACTTATTATAAGTACTGTATTATCTGTACTTTTATTCCTCACTCCTTAATCCTTCTCACTCCTACTTTTGTGCACCAGATTCCTAATGAGAGGATGATAGGGTTCATAAAATAAGTCCACGAACTTGTCGTTGTATTTTAAGGTATATGTAATCCCCGTAGACAAATAGGGTGACTTGTGTTCATTACTGGGTCCCAATGGTGAAACATCGACATCACGGAAAGTGTGGACCCAACCACGTCACGTGTTAGAAGAGTCGACATGTGTTACCGGGGTAAGTGTCGTCGGGCCCCTATTTTATTCTGATTATTGACCTTTTGGTACCAAAAACATAGTCCCTATAGATTGGGTGACCTAAGTTTTTATGTGTCTTTTATATGGTATTTTCTACGTTCGAAGTTTATATAAGAAATATTTGTTCAGACTCCCTTGTGAAATTTCAAAAGAAAAAGAAAAAAATAGATAAAAAGTGGTTTTACCAAAAGAAATACATATAGGAAAATGACTGTATTATAAGAGGACTAGAACTGTAGACAAAGGAGACGGTTAGTCAAAAGAATGGTTGTATACTATAGGTTTATATATAGGGGAAGTGAAGGTGTAATAGGTGTAAAGTTCCTAAGGAAAGAACTTTAAAGTTTTACCTTCTTACTAAAGACTGTCGTTATCTTTGACAACGGATTGAGAAAGAATGTATAAAAACCAATAACGTAAATACTTGTTGTGTATACAACGGGACTTTTTAGAAGGAGAAAGGACAAAATTAAGGAACCTGAAACTTCTACCGACTTATCTTCTCGTATTACAGCTGTTTGATGTTGTCTAAAGAGATTTCTACTAAAATTAATTAATTAAAGTTAATTAAATTGTCCTTCAAGAAATAGTAGTAGTTACATTCTATATATAGTCCTTGTAGATTAAGAGTTTCGTCTTTTAAATCCGATTCCGACTCTACAAAACAAACAAAAGAAGTGAAATAAAGTACATGGACATCAGAGAACGATTGATAAAATCGTTTTTGTAAAATAATAGGAGGACTGTTACGTAGGTGTTTTTGAAATATTCGAAATACACAATCCGTTCCTACTCTTGTACCTTCCCTTTTTTTTTTCCTTTTGGTTCAAACCATAGATTTTATACTCGGATAAAAAGTAAAAAGTTGTCGATATAAAACTTCTAAATGTTAGGTGTTTGAATCTTCTTTACTCTAAAAAGTTTTAAACGACTATCGAACGATAAATCATCGACCTCTATGTCATCTTAAAGTAGATTATCTCGTTCAAACTGAGAATCATTGGAGTCGAATTTTAGGAGAATCAGTTGAGACCATGAGTCCTACTCATCGTATAAATATGGTACAAATTATAAGTCAAGTCTGTTTTTAATTTTTCTCCCACTCCCCTATCCCTTGGGGGTTCTATAAATATTCTAAGGGTGACCAGAGTATTTTTCAAGTGTCTTTGTAGATGACGACGGTACTCAGAACAGAGCCGGTTCTAGATATTGTCATGGTTCGTCCAAACCTTAGTTAGTTAAGGTGATAGTGACTGTCTATGGCGACGTCATTGACTTTTACAGAAGTCACCTGAGATTCTTATATCTCTTTTAAACGTGTCGGTTTTATTTTGCCTTAATTCATGGTAATCTGAACGACTTTTACCCTACCCGACTTTAGATAGTGGTTAACCGTGTTATGTAGGATGCACCCCTTGAACCTTATATCTTGGTCCCTATACTTGTCAAACGATTGAAAATTTTATTGGAGTGAAAAGTAATGAATTTGAGACGAATATAATATACTTTTACCTGAGTAAAAGTATAAGAAATAGTATTCGTTTTGTTTTAGAGAGTGTATGTAAAGACCTTAATTATGTTTTTGAAAGAAGAGAATCCACGTCCGTCTACTCTCTCCTTGACAATTTCTACTTTCCATTATGCAACAGAGTAGAGATTTGGGGTAGACTACCTCTGGTAGTCTACGATTGGACTTAAGAGTGTTTACACGACTAAAAGAGGTCTGAAAGGATTGTCTTCACAATTGAAAATGTGCTCCAGTGACTTTTGTTTCCCAAGTGTATGAGAATCAGAACCCCTGTTGTGACGGTTGAAAGGTGTGAAAAGTTGAAAGGTGTGAAAGACTGTTTTTTGTCCGTTTGTTTTGTTCTGGTTTGTGAGACTTGTTTACCTTTCGAAGTATTAAGCGTGACCTACCCTGTCTCTAAAGAGGGTATTTCGGTTAAAGGAACAAAGAATACTTTGTAATTTTAATGAGTAATGTTTATCTAGTAAAAGTATCCTATCAAAATCTTCGGTACGGGGTTTCGTCTACGTAAGATCTTCAACATAAAGACATTAAGAAAGTCGTTGTTGCCATATAAACGTAAAAGATAACATGTGTAGGGTCTGAGAGTACATTGTTTTATCAACCCTAAAGAGATTCTTTTCGTAATACTATTTAGTCAAGGTAAGTCAACATACCGAATGAAGTTGAATCAAGGTACTAATTTCAGAGTACAAAAACTTCGACAAAAAGGAGCAGAAGTCGTCTTATTTTAGGAATGTACGAGGGAAGGGGTTTGTGTCTTTCGGAACAAAGATGTATATAAATAAAGTGGTGTGGAGTCGAAGATTAAGTAGACGAATGACATAGAATAGATTTTTTCACAATAGAGTTGTAGGGTTTCTATATTTTACTATTCTCGTGCAAGGTGTCAACATCCGTAGAAGGTAGAACGATCTCTGTTTGGTATATTTTTATAACAGGACAACGACTTTCTACGAATCTTTGTGTAAATGGGTCAACTTAAGTGAAAACTCCCAATTTTCTTTTTACTCTCTGGTCAGCACTAAAAAAAAAAAAATGGGTGGTCGAACGTAGAGAGTCGACCCAAATTTTCGATAAAATGTTTTATTCGTATACCTCTGGTATTGACGACATCACATGTTTTCTCCCTTTTATTACTGTTATTGTACGGTGCTTTTGATATAACTTCCACTTCACTGGCAAATTAACGTGTAGACCGTTACGATTCTTGACTTTTCCTTTTTTATGAGTCCTCTCCAATGTCAACAGAGACGTCATTTTTTTTTTTTTTACATGTCACACCAGAATTCTCTTAGTGACCTTCGGAAAACGTTTCGGAAGATTAGTTGTCCGTAACGGTAGTTCCTTTGATGAGATTTCATTTTTTATTTATTTATTTGTTTGTGTTTAAGTTTGAAAAAAAACAAACAGATTCCATTTGAGTCGTCGAAGAGGAGAATTCTAAGACTGAAATTGTTTCGTAAAGACCGTTTTTTTTTTTTTTTTGGTTGTTTTTGTTTGTTATCCCGAATAATAGGGATGTATCTAATAAATTATTTCCGTATTTTAATAATCATTTAGACTTTCACCCATGTCGGTAAGGTCCGGGTGTTAAAGTTTTATCAATCGAGTTAAATCTATTCGTAATTTCAAATCAATGGGTGAAAGAAAGATAGGTGAAATGTAAAATAACTATATAGAAGAATCATAGTCTCCGGGATATTCGTAGGAGGGTTTTAGAATAGTGATCACACATGTATCATTTAACTCTAACGACAACAAGTCAACGATTCAGGACAGACTGAGAAAACGTTGGGGTACCTGATATTGGGCCGTCCGAGGAGACAGGTACCCTAAAAGGTCCGTTCCTTATCACCTCACCCAACGGTAAAAGTAGAGGTCCCCTTGAAGGTCCCTAGCTTGGGTACGGAAGACGTAACCGTCCGCCTAAGAGATGGTGACTCGGTGGTCCCTCCGGGTTTAACCCTAATTTCCAGTTATTTTTCGGTGGGTCTTCTACATTTCTCATATTATTTAACCTTTTCTCTTACCTTCTTTTTTTTTTTTGACTTTAGTTATCCTCGTTGACGTCAAACTGTCTTCGTACATTTTACGGTCGACATGTCTGTGTGCCGGTGTTTTAAGTCAAACAGGTAGTCGTTCTTAAGTGTCTCAATAATTGTTTAACTATCGTGAAATAATAATAGAGACTTTACGATCGAAATTTTCAAGTGACCTTTTCTCGTTTGTGAGGGAGGTATCCAGTAATGTCTAGTATTTCTACAAATGTTCACTCGACTTTGTATTTCGGGACGACGACGATTCAGCGAAGTCAACACGGGCTGAGACACGCTGGGGTCTCTGCCGTCGGGTGGTCCGAGGGGGCAGGGACCCTAAGAGGTCCGTTCTTGTGACCTCACCCAACGTAAAGGAAGAGGTTACACACTTTCACTTTTCACTTTCACTTCAGCGAGTCAGCACAGACTACAAATCTTCACTCGACTTTGTATTTCGGGATTTAGATGTTATAAGTAAATTTTATACACGAGTGACTATATTGTAAATAAAAAAGAGGTCAAAACTTATCCCTCCACCCCTCACCGTTCATTACTTTATTTGTATTTCGATCTATCTTGTTCTATAACACAGATATTCATTATAAGTTTCGGTTGATCCGTGTTCCGAAGGGACCACCGAGTCACCCATTTCTTGGACGGACGTTACACCTTCTGGACCCAAGTCAGGGACCCAACCCTTCTAGGGGACCTCTTCCCTTCCCGATGGGTGAGGTCATAAGACCGGACCTCTTAGGGTACCTGATCAGGTACCCCAAGGTTTCTCAGTCTCCTGACTCACCGAAAGTGAAAATGAAAGTCCGTGTTCCTCACAGCCCAGTTGTAAACCCGTAGTAAACTCTCCTTCCGTCTATTTTCACGTACAGTGTACGATGGACCGCCGAAGTGGAAGGTAAAGAAGATCAACAACCACGAGTGTAACCTATTCCTTGAAGCTCCATTAGGATCGACTATTTGAGTATCCTTCCCTTCGTTTCCTTTTGTTTGCAGTAATAGAATCTGAGTTAAACTTTTATGACTGGGTCATGGTCAAGATTTGTCTTTCACTTTACACCAAAAGGTCACATAAGTGGAAAGTCTTCAGACAATTCAAGACAGAAGGTCATTTTTACGTGGAAGAAAAGACCGTCTCGATTTTGTTAAAGAAATGTATAATTAGTGTAGTCTTCATAAGTGATTCAGACTTTTATGTCTACTTATGAAATTTGCTAAGTACCTATAATATGAGTTTTGTAGTATTTTACTATGGAAGTCAAAGGTTTAAAGGACGAAGATCATAAAGAATTCAAAAGGAAGAATTGGGAAAGGTTACTTATGACACAAGTAAAGAGGGTTTGTATGGAACACTAATATGTGTGTAGAGGAATAATTAAGTGAGAATTATTGACAGGGTAGTTCGAAGAAGGACGGAAACTTTAAGGTAGAATATGAAGGAGTTATAGGGACGAGAATAAGGGACAGGAGAGTTTAGTAAGTTATATACTCCGATCGAACTGTGTATTATATTACATAAAGTTAAGGGGTGAAACCACATACCAATGTATAATTCTTCAAAGTTTTATGGTGTTTTATAGTTATCTTTTACTAGGTCAAAAGAATCTGTAGTCTAATAATAAAATAACCTTATAGATTTTGACAATCCATGGTGTGGGTTCAAGAGTAAAACTCTCGAGTAAGAACCGTTAGATTTTTAATGTCACATATCACGTCTTTCCTACACCTCTACTTTACGTCCGTTTTCACTAAACTATTTGATCCTGTAGAGTCCTTCGGTACTGGTGTGAAATATACTCTTGATTCTACAAGAGTATGTGTACTAATAACTTTTTAGGTAAGTAGTCCCCCACATAGTCCTAAAAAATTTACTTAACATAAATTGGATAGATGAGTATCATCTCTACAGGAGTCAGATGACTTTATAAATTTTACTTTCCAGTTATAAATGATACACGAGGACTTTTATGTATACGACATTAAGACTATTACTCTTTTATCATCCAAATATTGTATCGTCGTAGAAGTGTCTTGATCTACAAAGTTTAAAGTGGTGAACTTAAAAATTTCATTAACGTAGGGACAGATAAGAGCATAGGAGACCTAGTTCCGACTAGGAGTAAACGAAGGTATATTTGTTATATTCATTGGCAGTACGGTATTTATTTTTAGAGTGACTCCTTCAATACTGATTTTGACAGATGTTTAATAAACGAAAAACATAATAGATAAATAAGTCGGATTTTCAAATGAAACTTTATTGTTTCTTGCAGACTGACCATCACTTATGTCGGTCCTGATTTTAAGTTCTTTGTATATGGGGTGCGGGAAGTCACTAGCTACGAGTGGTGCAACAGTTAATGTGACGGTACGATAATTCAGTATAAAGAAGGGTGGGGACTGTCAGAAGTTCCGAGGGAAGTAATTATCGCGGTTGTATTTAAGATCATTTTAGTCGTGTAGATCGTCGTGTAGAAACCCGTGCACTTGCTTTTTATGCATATAGAGAAGGAGAGGGGTTTGACCCCTAAGTGTAAGGTTAGATTGACTAATTATCGTGGTCGTTATCGTTGTAAGATTAGTTGTCAAATGTTGGTGCTAGCTCGACTTCTGTCAGAATTGAACAAAATTTGGAACGTGTAGGTCACCGAATGACACAAAACGACCCAAAATTAGTGTCCACTCAGGGAGATTACCCGTTAAGGACAGCGTTAATCCTCCTTTCATCCGGACACGATAACTCCCGAGGGAAAAAGTGAAATGTTTGACGACGAGGTGTCAAGAAATCAGGAAAGGTATCCTAGGCCACGAAAGGGACAACGATATTAAAGGAGACGAATGGTGTGTAGCCAACAAAAAGAACCGTGGTTGGGTAAGTAAGGGAAACTTGAGTTAGAAGGGAGGAATGACTACAAAAGGACCATATTGTAAAGTTTATTTCTAGAGGCAACGAAACACAACGAAATAAAGAGAAAGCTAAACGTACCACATCTCAAACCACCTTCATCTCAAGTCACGGTCCGGTACCGTCTCTTCCGTCTTACAGACTAAACCTCTGGTGTGGAAGGGTTTCCAAAGAACTATTTGAATAGTGTCCTATCTTTTACCATCCTCTGTAACCGTACAAGTGAAGTTTAGTCAAAAAGGAGTTGACTAACGGTAATTTTAGTTACTCAGAAGAACCCGTACCTGTATGATGAAAGAGGCCCTCTGACCTGGACCCTCACAGGTGGTCAGAGATCGTATTATAAGCCAGTCACCAGGGAATTACATGTTATCTATACGTCTACCATAGTGGGATTACCGTCTTTCACTTCTTCTTGATTTCTCAGAGGACTACTTCCACTTTCTCCTCTCACTCTTTGGACCGAATTTTGCGTGGTAAGTTTTTCGATTCTAGTACCATAGAACAGAGTAGTAAAGTACCATTTATCTACTCCCCCTTTACCTTTGTCACCGTGTAAAATAAAAGGACCCGAGGTTTTAGTGACACCTGTCATTGGTGTCGGTACTTTAATTTTCTGCGAACGAGGAACCTTCCTTTCGATACTGTTTGTATCTGTCGTATAATTCTTCGTCTCTCTAGTGAATCAGTTGTTTTTCCGTATATCAGTTTCGATACCAAAAAGGTCATCAGTGCATACCTACACTCTTAACCTGGTCTTTCTTCCGACTCCTGGTTTCTTAACTACGAAAACTTGACACCACAACCTCTTCTGAGAACTCTCAGGGAACCTGACGTTCCTCTAGGTTGGTCAGGTAGGATTTCCTCTAGTCAGGACCTATAAGTGACCTTCTTCACTACGACTTTGGTCTCGAGGTTATGAAACCAGTGGACTACGTTTCTCGGTTGATTAACCTTGTCTGAGACTACGATCCTTTCTAACTCCCGTCCTCCTCTTCCCCCTCTGTCTCCTACTCTACCAACCTACCGTAGTGACTGAGTTGCCGGTACTCAAAATCGTTTGAGACCTGCTATGACTTCTTGTCCCTTCGGACTGCACGACGTTAAGTACCACAGTGTTTCTCAACCCGGGTGGATTCGATAACTTGTTGTATGTGGTAGACTTTTTTTATTTGAGTCCTACCGAATTTTTTTTTTTTAATTCTGGACTTGTAGGATTTATTGAAGTATACCACTGTTATGTATCCCACAAATAAAGTATTACATATCCTTATAGTTTCGTGACACGACACGTAGAGCCGAAGGGTACACCGAATCACCACTTTCTTAAACGGACAGTTGCGTCCTCTGTGTCCTCTGCAGAGAGACTAGGGACTCAGTCCTTCTATGGAAACTCCTCCTTTACCTTTGGGTGAGGTCGTAAGTAAGAACGGACCTTTTAGGGTACCTGTCTCCTCGCACCATTCGATATCAGGTTTCACAGACGTTTTTCAGTCTAGACTGACTTGTGTGTGTGTGCATGCGTACGATATGTGGATTTTGATTGTGTTATGTGATTCAGTTAAAATGAAGTCATGTTTATAAGTTTCGTAGTTTTTCGTTTGTTTAAGATTTTGAATGTGTACTTAAGTACAAGTGTCGTCGTGATGAGTATTGTCCGTTTTCCACCTTTGTCCGGTTTCCGGGGAGTTATCTACTTATCTATTTGTTTGACACCATATGTGTATGTCACTTTCTGGATCGGAAATTCTCTTTTCATGTCTATACACGATGTTACGCTTTCTTGGAACTTTTGTAACATGACTTACTTTCTTCGGTCTATGTTTCTATAGTATGTTGAGGTTAAAGATACTGTATAAGTCTTATCCATTTATATATCTCCATCTTTCGTTTGACCAGCAAAGGTCCCCGACTCGTCTCCCCATCTGCACACCTCACTGGCGAATTACTCATGTCCCAGAGGAAAGGTCCACTACTTTCAAAACCTTTTGATCAATCTCAACCACCAACGTGTTGCCGTTCTCACATGATTTACGGTGGTTTCACAAGTGAAGTTTTACCAATTAAAAAAATGGAGTAGAATAAAATATCGTGAGAGTCTCTTACAGACAGAAGGAAGAAAGGTGGATAGGTACAGAAAGAGTCGCCTCTTCCGTTACCGTGGGGTGAGGTCATGAGGACGGACCTTTTAGGGTACCCGCCTCCTCGGACCACCCGACGTCAGGTACCCCAGCGTTTCAGCCTGTGCTGACTTCGTTGAGTCGTCGTCGTCGTCGTCATCGTCGTCGTCGTCAGTATAGTCCCCTTACACTATATGTCGATAAACAAAATACAAATAGTAAGTGACGTATCAAATTGTACTCGTTCATTAAAACTTAATTTTAATTTTTCGTTATTTTGACTAAATTGTGTTTTGAAAATTCACAGTTAAAAAAAAAAATTTCGAAGTAAACTTATAACCTGAAGGAAATAAGTATTACCGAACCGTTTTTATAAAATTCGTCACTTTTCTTAAATTTTTAAACATTCTTTGTATAAACAACTGTAATATATACTTTACAGAGCTTCCCTTCACTTCACTTCACTTTCAGAGAGTCAGTACAGGCTGAGAAACGTGGGGGAACCTGAGACATATCAGGTACCTTAAGAGATCTGGTCTTATGACCTCACCCATCGGAACGGGAAGAGGTCCCCTAGAAGGGTTGGGTCCCTAGCTTAGGTCCAGAGGGCGTAACGTCCGCCTAAGAAACGGTCAATTCGGTGGTCCCTTCGGGTACTTTACAGAATCAAGATAAATAAAATTAATTGACGGGGGTTTCATAAATTAATACCCTTCTTTTTAAACAAATCGGAACAACCAGACGTGGCAATGAGATTCAAATTTTCATAAAAGACTAAAATTTTGTCAATGGTCAGATATTTACCTTAGTGTATTATAGTGAAATTTTGTTAATAAGTGATTCATTATTTGTTAATAACTAGCTATACTTTTGTGTATTACCTAGAACATGGTTTTTTACATATTTTACTGATTCTTCAAATCTTTTGATTGATTGTCTTAAACCTTAGTTTGACTTTTTCTTTTCCAGGTCCGTTTTGGACCTAGTTAGGACTCGTCTTGTCAAACATATGAGTCCGTAAACTCCTAGACCAAAATTATCTATGAACTCAATCATAAAAATATTGTCGTTTCCACTGTTCGGTTATTTTTATCAATCGTTAAGTTAAAAACGACGTGACCTCGTTGGTCCTTGGGTTGGTTTCCGTCTAGACTATGTGTCTGGTTCATACATAGACGGTTTGTAATTTCGGTTTTACTAAACGTTAAGTGGCACCTCTTTCGGTGTGTTGTCACCAAAACGATACTTAACCTTTAATCGTTAAATTGGGTTAAATTTCCTGTCTCTAGTTTATATTTCTTATTTGTTGGGTGTAATCGTTTCGTAAAAAGATAAGACTTAAAAAAAGTAGTGACTTTTTTTTTTTTTTCCAATCATTGA
This sequence comes from Capra ibex, assembly GCA_006410555.1. Lineage (NCBI taxonomy): Eukaryota > Metazoa > Chordata > Mammalia > Artiodactyla > Bovidae > Capra > Capra ibex. The sequence continues at coordinate 4,688,990 of SJYO01018757.1, read as the reverse complement.
GTAAGGAGTCAAGTAACCGATTTTACATTATCATATCGTTCTATCTTTCGATTTGTTACATTGTGACAGTAATTTTATAGTAGTTTATATCCTACAACATATTATTTACATATGAAATTTAATAGTTTTCGTTAAAAGTTTCGATTTGTTCTTCTTATATTAAAACTTGCAAGGAAACCCGAAGTAATTGTATCAAATTAACTTTGAGTAAAGGTAATGAGATCATAGGTAAATGTCTTTTGTAAACTTGAGAGTCTTTTTTAACAAAAGGAAAACTTATGGACTCTTATTATGCTTTAGGTAAAGAAAATAAAGGTAGAAAGGAAGAACTTTTAGTCTCTATTCGAACTGACTCGATTTTTACATTTGGTGTTTCAATTATATTATACTTTAAGTACTGTATGGATTGAAGAGTTAGCGAATTCGGACCAAAAGGATCTCAGTGAATAGTCCGTAACATAAACGATATTTTTCAGTTACTACATAAAAATCGACTAAAGATAGGTCATAAAGAAACCACCGAGTCTACCCTTTCTTAGACGGACGGTTCGTCCTCAACACCCAAGACAGGGAACCAGCCCTTCTAGGGGACCTCTTCCCTTACCGTTGGGTTGGGTCATAAGAACGGACCCTTTAGGGTACCTGTCTCCTCGAATGTCCAATGTTATCCCGACGCTTTCTCAACTTGTGTTGAATCACTGATTTGTTGTTATTAGGGGACTTATAGATCCAATTGAACCCTTTCCTCTCTTGCCCCCACCTCCACCGTCCACCCTCCTCACGATAAGAATTTTATATATGGTTCGTAGTTTTATATGTGGTTTGGAAGACTTGTTCTTAGTAAAGAGTATAACAAGTCAAGTCAAGTCAAGTCAGTGAGTCAGTGCAGGCTAAGGAACGTTAGGGTACATAGAGTCGTGCGGTCCGGAGGGACAGGTAGTGGTTGAGGGCCTCAAGTGAGTTTGAGTACAGGTAGTTCAGTCACTACGGTAGGTTGGTAGAGTAGGAGACAGCAGGGGAAGAGGAGGACGGGGGTTAGGGAGGGTCGTAGTCAGAAAAGGTTACTTAGTTGAGAAGCGTACTCCACCCGTTTCATAACCTCAAAGTCGAAGTTGTAGTCAGGAAGGTTACTTGTGTTTCTCAACTTCCGGTTTCCAAAGAAAATTTTCTACCTAATAAAATTTGGTACCAAATGGGTGAAAATTTAAATATACATGTTAAGATTCTACAAGTTGAACCTCGGGGACTCTTGATTTACTGGTAAGTAAGTAAATAGTTTATGACTCAGTCGTCGTTGATACTCGTTTCTACGATTTTCTTATCTCTGGTGGACTTTGAGAGTATTGTAACAATTGACAGATATGACGTTATGTTTTCTTTTTTCAGATTATTTCTTGTTTCTCTCCTCTCTCCGTAATCCGTACAGTAGAGAGGGAGTCATCAAATTGACTTTTCCTTCGCTTCTATTCCTAGAAAAGTGATCTTTAGTAATTTCGCAACTCTACTTGTAGTCCCGACTCCTTACTCCTTCCAGTCTGCACTCCCCGTCGAGAATCGATAAAGCGTTTTCTTTGACTTCAGAAACCCTCGTTCAGTGTTGTTTATAGGGTCCAACAGAATAGTAATTCGTGTTTTGGGTTCTTTCTTTTTAAATTCGAAATATATGATTCAAAGGGTTGAATCTACCTCGTATGATGAAAAAAATCTCAAAGTCGTTTTAGTTAATAGGGTGCCTGGTAAAAAGTAGTTTCTTACTTTATTACGTTTAATTTTTACAATTACTTAGTCATGACATTTATGTGTCAAAGTTTTATCTTTAAGGCTTTAGTACCCTTTTTGTTTATAGGTAGAGAAGGAGACCTACATGTAAACACAAGTTCTCCATGTATATTTACGGCTCCTATATTTAAAATTTTTATCCTCTTCTTTAATGTTAGTACACAATATTAAGTAAAAATTCTAGGTAATATAGAGATTTTAGTGAAAATCAATTACAAATCAAAAACAAGTGTTACTATCATAGAAATTACATACAATATATTACTACATTTAATGTATATGTCATAATGTATATATATATATGTGTGTGTGTGTATGTGTACGAGTCAGTAAAGTCAGTACAGGTCGAGAACGCTAGGATACCTGATACCGGGTGATCCGAGGAGACAGGTACCTTAAGAGGTCCGTTCTTATGACCTCACCCAACGGTAAAGGAGGAGGTTATGTGTGTGTGTGTGTATATATATATATGGATGTCATGTGATCCCTTAGTACATTTACCCCGTTTCCTTGGTAGTGACCCATTGTAGATATACTGTCGGTGAGACGGTCCAATGGAGTGACTTAGGACTCGTAGTGTGAAACTCGATCCAATAGTATAGTCGAAAGCAACACGTCTTGATTCTGAGATACACTAAGTTATAACATGGGTACTAGTTAGACCTACCTAATCTTAGACTTAAGGTTTTATCTATTAAAAAAAGTCTGAGATTACGAGTCAGTCCGTTTCGTTTCTTTGTGTAGTAGAAACCATTCTTTTCTGACAACAGAAAAGAGGATTAACGGAGAATTTGTTTTAGTGTCTTACGGGACCTTTATTACTTTCTCAAAAGTCTTTTGTTGTTCCTCATAGGACCCACTTATTTTTCCAAATTCTTATTTCTTTTCAGATTACTTATGATTGAAGATGGAAGGGATTTTTCCTTTATACTTAAATAATCTTTATTTACTCCTAAAGAGATAGTACACAAAATAGAGTGTTTAGACACAGGTAATTGTTCGTCTAGAATTTTTGTAAGGAGACTTAATCAAGAAGTGTCAAGTAAGACCATATTTCAGTTTATACATCCGGTGAATATGACTACGGTTTTATACAACGATGACATAAAATTTTCGTTTCGATGTATTAGTACAGATTTATTTTAAAATCTAACAAGTATCTGTTCTCAAAACGGATGACATGAATTTTTGTTGTTTTTCTTACAAATAAAACAATCATTTCACTTATAATTTTATAATTCCTATTATAGTTTGACTACTGAAAATCCCAGTTTACGTGATCCATAAAGTACTCATTGGTAGTTTTATAGGTGTAAGGGAGTTCTTGTTATACTCTGGGTTCTTGTAGTCTGGTAACATGTGTATTATCTTGGGTGACTTAAATATGGTATTATTGTTTGTGAAAAGGATATTTTTGTCGGTCTGATTTCAAGTACACTGAACATTTATACTTATGGAATCAAATAATCGATACCCTCAACTCGAGGTGCAAGGTAAAGACGAAACCCTTCTCAAAGCAAAGATTTCTGGTGGGTATTTATGTTCGGTCAGGGAAGGAAGAATGGTAGAAGGGAAAACCGGAAATGGTTGCGAAACGACCGGTTTAACTTAGAAACGTCACCGACGGTTCAAGTTCCGGAGTTTTCGGTAGAGTACTGTGAGGACGACTACAAGGTCCTTTCAGGTCGAGATGATAATAATTTGATAATAAGTAGGTACCAAACTGTACAGAAGTGACAATGCACAGGGTCTTTCGTTCCCGTACAGTACCACTCTTACTACGGAAAATTGTGTAATAAGATGAACTCACCAACTAAAAAATATAGTGACTAAGACTTATAAATGACTCTATTGACAACTCTAAGACCTTCTTAGTTTAATATTATCGTAATATTGATTCATGTCTATTATATTTTGTCGTATTGATGTATATAAGTAAAGTATAAATTTCGTATATAATGTCCCTGAAGAGACCGTTAGGTCAAGTGGAAGATTACGTCTCCCACACTCAAGTTAAGGACTAGACCCCCGATTCTCGGGTGTACGGACCACCGGTTTTTTGGTTTTATATTTAGTCCTCGTTATAACTTTATTTAAGTTATTTTCGAAATTATATATGTATATGTAATATATATGTGTTTATATATGTATATGTAATATATATGTGTTTATTTTAGACACCGTGACATCTCATGTCATTGGTCTTCAGACACAAGATTGTAGTCTGGTTGTTTACAGTTAGTGGAGATGGTGAATGATCATACATTGAGATCTCCTCACGGGATCGGAGGTTCATAAAACGGAAGGATAAACTAAAAAATTATTTTTTTATTAATAGATACTGTTTCGATTTTATTCTCTTATATGTATTTATTAAATTATCGTACACGTTACATGTAATTCTAGAGTTTTAATTGAAAATCCACAATAGTGGTCACATTCGTAGTAGTGACCCCCTCCTCATTTGGAATCATAAATAGCGGTCGGTATCGTTGATTTGAAACCGAACTAGTGTAAGACTGAAATTTTAGTATTACTCTGTTATTAAGAATTATTTCCTGGCATAACTGATTCCAGAGATTTTAGTACAAGTTACCAAATGGACGAAGTAATTAATTCGACTAGTTTCGTAAATTATATTTAATTTTCAGGTTATTTCGTTCCCTCCGAGTTTTCGAGATAAACATCATCGGACAATATTCTTTCTCGAGGTCCCTTAGTACAAGGTTGGGGACATAATAGAGAAGAGAGTGACTGAGGAGGGTGCACACGAGACCGGTTACCCTTTTCTCGTTTGTGGTATGGTTGTCTCCGGAATTACCTTTGACGTGTGACCCCACACGGGATAGAGAACGAGGTGTCTGAGTTCGATCCGACGACTTCTACACGCCAGGTCGCCTCTCGGTCATAGTTGACGGTCTTTGCACTCGTTCCGGTGCTCCCTCGTCGGTTGAGTGGAGTCTACGAACTTACGCCGGTTTTGTGTGCCTTGCCCTTTTTCGGCAAGGTCGAGCCGTTGTGTTACTAAACAATTATTTACCACCAGACCTCCACAAAACAATACACCGTTTTCGATTGACTGTTCTCATAAAGAGGAGGTTACTTCATTAAGATTCAATAAGTAGACCCACTTTTACACCAAGTAGAGTAATTAAGTAAAAGTAGGTAAATATGGATATAAACCATGTATGTGTGACTTTTTGTTTCAGTTTAGTATACACTTACAACGAGGGGGAACCTAGTGAACATGTCTGTACCTACCTGGATCTCTGACGGTACGGCTCACAGTGTGTCTCTCCTTTTGTTTACAGTGTGTAATTACATATTACACCTCAGGTCTTTTTACCATATCTGCTAGAATAAACGTTTCGTGTCTCTTGTTTGTACACCCGTGGTTCCTTCTTTCCCCATCACCCTCTTTGTTCTTCCGACGCCAACTGTGTATGTGCGATAACTGCGATACATATCTGACCTATTGACTCCTTTGTAGGACACATCGTGCCCCTGGAGATAAAGTACGTGACACCGCTGGACTTACTCTTCCTTAAGGTTTTCCTTCGCCTTTATGTATACGCATACCGAGTAAGTAAAGTGACATGCCGTCTTTGTGACCTTTCGTCGAGATGCGGTTATTTTAGTTTGTTTTTTGTTTTTTCTTAGAGGAGTGTCGTCGTTGTAGTTTAGTTTCCTTTCCTTAAGGGGAAGTTGTCATTAGTGTCATTCATACTATAAAATAGTAGTAAGTTTATAGTAATTTCTATTTCTATTTTATTTTAATTATAAATACATAAGTTCGTGTGATAGAGTAAATTAGTGGTGTGTTGACTATTTTCTCCAAAGTGAAGATAATATTCCCCTCTTTTCACTTCAAGTTCTACAATTTATTAAACAGGTAATGTGTCAATAATCTACCTGATAAAAAGGTATTTAAAATATCGAAATGTTGATATATAAATGTTTTCAATACGTAAAGAGATACGAATATTAAAAGAGGAATTCCCTCTTTTCACTTCAAGTTCTACAATTTATTAAACAGGTAATGTGTCAATAATCTACCTGATAAAAAGGTATTTAAAATATCGAAATGTTGATATATGAAATTTTTCAATACGTAAAGAGATACGAATATTAAAAGAGGAATCCCCTCTTTTCACTTCAAGTTCTACAATTTATTTAACAGGTAATGTGTCAATAATCTACCTGTTAAAAAGGTATTAAAAATATCGAAATGTTGATATATGAAATTTTTCAATACGAAAAGAGATACGAATATTAAAAGAGGAATTCCCTCTTTTCACTTCAAGTTCTACAATTTATTAAACAGGTAATGTGTCAATAATCTACCTGATAACAAGGTATTAAAAATGTCGAAATGTTGATATATGAATGTTTTCAATACGTAAAGAGATACGAATATTAAAATTTTGTTATAATTTTGATTTACATAAATATATAGTGTATTTGTTACTCAAAATTTTCCCTTGTGTTTCTTCTTGATTTCTCGGAGAACTACTTTCACTTTCTCTTCTCCCTTTTTTAACCGAATTTTGAGTTGTAAGTCTTTTGATTCTAGTACCGTAGACCAGGGTAGTGAAGTACCGTCTATCTACCCCTTTGTTACGTTTGTTACTGTCTGAAATAAAAAAATCCGAGGTTTTAGTGATGTCCACCACTGACGTGGGAACTTTAAGTTTCTGCGAATGAGGAACCTTCTTTTCAATACTGGTTGGATCTGTCGTATAATTATTCGTCTCTGTAATGAAACGGTTGTTTCCAGGTAGATCGGTTTCGATGGTAAAAAGGTCATCAGTACATACCTACACTGTCGACTTGATATTTCTTTCGGCTCACGATTTCTTAACTACGAAAACTTGACACCACAACCTCTTCTGAGAACTCTCAGGGAACCTGATGTTCCCCTAGGTTGGTCAGTCAAGACTTCCTTTAGTCAGGACTTATAAGTAGCCTTCGCGACTACGACTTCGACTTTGAGGTTATGAAACCGGTGGACTACACTTCTTGACTGAGTAACCTTTTCTGGGATTACGACCCTTTCTGACTTCCTCCCTCCTTTTCCCCTGCTGTCTCCTACTCTACCGACCTACCGTAGTGGTTGAGTTACCTGTACTTAAACTCACCTGAGGCCCTCAACCACTACCTGTCCCTCCGGACCGCACGACGTCAGGTATCCCAGTGTCTCAGCCTGTGCTGACTCACTGACTTGACTTTCGTTTCAATAATTTGTACGTCACACACAATAGATGGGACTTGAACCAATGAAGGAGTAAATAGTTTACTTTCATAAACTTATGTACTGGAAGTTTGATGAAAGATGAAACATGTTAAAGACATATTAGGAAACTGTGTTTTTTAATTAAGTCCTGTGTACAATGACTAAATGAATGAGATTCATGTTTTACTTCATGTCAGTGTTATATTAAAAACTTAATCAAATTGGATGTGTTTGTGTATATATAACTTTTGGGTGTTTATCACGAAAATTTTCTTCCGGTGTGCATTTATCATCTAATATCTTTTTTTGTTCATACAGGGTTCTGGAACTAATTATGAGAATAATCGGGACTATGACTGTCAATTATAGACCCGTTCGACAAGAGATACGCGGAGCCAAAAGATTAAACATTAAACTCCTTTTATTACGTATAAGACACTTATAAAACATTTACTTTATTTTTGTTCACTTTGACAAGTACACACGATCCGTAATATGTGTGTATTAGAGGTAAGATTGTATGTTATCCTTTTCGTGAGAATAAAAGTAAAATATCATTTTTCTTCAACTTTGGACTTGGTTCTAGTATATAGAATCTACTTTTGTTTGGTCATGAGTTTGGGTTCAAAGAGTCCTGAACGACGTTCCACGAGACTTTTTCCAACTACGATTTTTTATATAAAAATAAATCTATCTATCGACCGTTCTAGTCACTAGAATTGGTTATCGATCCAACATCTGACTAATGTTGAACGCCTGGTATTCTTCACTTCACTAGAAATTTTGGTAGAGTAAATTTATTGTTATTCTTTTACCTCATGGACTCAAATGAATGAACGGGTTCTAAAATGAACTATCAAACATTCCTTCTGAACTGATATTTGTCTAAGGACTGAGCAGAAGTAAAATTCTACCCGCGATGTTGAATTGACGATATTGTAGTGTTTGTCTTCCGTAATTCTTTATTAACAGTGAAGAGAAAGTTAGAATCTGTTTTATGATGGAAGAGTTACTTTAGAAGGACTAAAGTTATATCGTAATGGGTCAAGAGAAATAATATGGAGATAATAAAAAAGGAAATGTTCCAATTGGTAGTCTATAATAAAATGAATACACGAGTGAGTAAGGTAATAACGGACACAAAAGAGTCACTTTAATTCAAGTATCTACCGTTGGAGTGACCCACATACCTACCTCAGTCAAACCGTAGTCGTTTCGGATTCTTTCACAAGTCGAAGAATCCCACGGGTCGTGTCTCCTGGTGTCCGTCGGAGAGACTTCTGAGCGCGACCTCATACCTTACGTGGGCCATCCTCAGTCGTCTGAACTTTCCCGTGTCATTATGTAGGTGTCTCTGTACGGAGGACCAGCATTGACGACCTTTCACTACTAAACTACAGGTTTAGGGGATGGACAATCATTCCCCAAACAAACAAAAATTATAAAAACAAATCAAAACCGATGTGTTGTACTGAACACCCTAGAGCCAAGGGACTGACGCCTGTACCCGGTGCCGTCACTGTCCCGGTATAAGATTAGTGGACCGGTGGTCTCTTGAGGGTCCTTCCCTCAAGAACCTTTGTCTGTGATTGTGTCCTAATTTACACGATTCCAAAAGGATATCCTTTGTCGATACGTTCTTTTATCTGTCCCTCTGGATTTTCCAACACTCACGGAAGTAAGTCTGACATGGTCAGACTAGGGTCCCTTCCTTTTTCCCTTCCCGTCAACTCTCGTTTTAACGGAGTTCCACGACTCGTTAGTTTCCTGCCAACTCGTTCCGACTCCCCTCAGGCACTTGGTCTCGACTGGTAGGCTCCTTAGGGTACGGAAAGTCGGTAGTTGGATGGCAGTGTAGAGATAAGACGAATCGTCGACCACCTCTCGTCGCGGTCCTTAGGACACAGTCCCCCGACTACCTAAAGTCCCGTGTAGTCGTCCCCAGAACCAAGTCGCCGCGAGGGACCTCTGTCACCAGCACTGGTGGTACTGGGGGTAGGTCACGGAATCGGGACGTCCTATATACACGTGGTACCGTCCACCCATATACTCACCCGGAACTTTTTCCCACTTCTAATTAAAAAAAACGGTCGGACTGTTCTCTGTCCAATTTCATTGTTGACTTAACTTAATACTTTGTTTCTGATAAAATAACGAACCGTGGACGTAACCACTTGACTCGAAAAGTAGACGACGTACAACCTTCTATTTCTTAAGATTTGTCTCTCCTTTCGTCTACCAGGTCTCTGCTTTTGTTGTTGTTTTTCTGTTAAACCTCCTCGACTTTATTTCGTTCAGACCGTCATTCTTACCATGACGACAATCTACTACCACTACTTTTTTACGTTCTACGAACCACGAATCTATCTAAGACCTCCTTATGAATGTCTACACCCCAGGATGGCGTACGGACACCTACCGGTACCCGATGACTATTTAAAAACACTCAGAATGGAGGAGAAGAGTTTTATCCTCAATACTGTCGTCTTCCCTCAATACACCTGAGTTACTCTGTTATAGAACTTTCGTATGTATCATTCAAAGATTCTCGATTCAGACAAGGTAGAGTAGTCTCTCGGACAGAGTATACGGTCCTTTTACGGGAGAAAATAGAAATCACGGGTAGCACTACTGGTAGAGTATCCTACTCGTCTTCGTTCTTTACTGTTTTACTTTCCTTTGGGAAGAATGACAGGATGTCCATGATTCTTTTACGGTTTGACTCCAGTTCCCAGAACGGAAAAAGAGAAGGAGCAAAGACGGAGGAAACTTTCTGTTATGATTTACCCATATACCCCTCTTCCCTCACCACCTTACTTTACGGAATTTTTGTATTCCATGTACCTCCTTTCGTCGTTCTATTCTTCCTGAAACTAGACGTCTTCCATGGACTCAGTCCGTCAGTCTGTGTCTCAGAGACCAAAAGTGAGGACTTACAAGAATGTAGTGACCTGTCACTCGACTCTGAGTGAGTTCGTCATCACTTAGGAGACTCATCACTTAGGGTATGGGACCCTATTTGTAGGTCTAGAGTTTGGGATGTCTCCTATTACGTCTCGGAGTTTCCGACCTTTCGGAGATTTTGTTCGTTGTAGACCAGTCGACCTCCGTTTCCACCCGGGACGGGTTCGGTATTTCGGTCTGACGTTCAATATGATCATCGACGGGGGTGGACGGTTCTGGTCGTGGTCCCCCCGTTCCCGTTAGTTGGGTCCCCAGTCTCTTTTGTCTTCGAGGTCTTGGATTCTTAGAGTTGAGAAATGGGTGTTCTATTACTTTCAGTGAATGAGGAGTTATGGAATATACGTCTGGTCAGATCCTTTCTTTGGATTTTACCCCGTCTCCGGACTTGGGTTCCAACTCACAAAAGAGGATCCCTACGATTCGTAGTGGATTTCTCGGGTGACATATATAGATAAAATGTCAACGGTCAACACCGTAATGAAAAAAAAGACCACTCAGTCTTCTACACCCGGACACACTTCCTGTAGTTGAGTCACGTTCTGTAGTACACAAGTGACACGTAGAGTCGAGATCACACTTTTCGAAAGGATATTGAAAAGAAAATACCCACAAATATAATTTTTACTGTCATCCCCATGGCCTTTATCCGAACAATGTGCACTACACTCGATCATCCATCACTCCCTTCAAAGTGTCTCCGTCTGGGACGTCCTGTCTAAACGAGTTAGAACTTTCGTAGTTATGAAGGGGTCGTCTGTGTCCTGTCTACTCCCTCTCTTTCCACATTGTCTTTCGCCCTTGTCCTCCTATTTCCGTCCACCACCCATGGTCTTTTATCTGATCCCTTTTATTTCGTCAAGTTATTCTCAATCTCCCACCTCCCCGTTCTTTTTGTCCCTGACTACTGATTATTCGGTTCATTAGTACGCACGTACTCCGTCGACTACTTCTCGACTATTCTTTGACCTTTTTAAATGATTCCCGCCCTATACTATTAGTCTATGTGTAAAAATAAGGTCCTTTAGGGTGAAACCACCTCTTTACCTTTTAAATGACCTTCCTAAACGATAGTCTTAACTTCTTTATCCACTCGACCGTACTAGGTTCACTCTTTGCTAGTCTCGGACCTTGCTCCGTCACCGTTACCGTTACCTCGGCTTCCTGGTCCTGTACTCACTTCGCCTTCTCAGTGCTGCCCCAATGACCCAATGGGACCTGCCCGACACGCACACGCACGTTTGAGTCGGCACAGGCTGAAACTGGGGTCCAGGCTGATCGGGCGGTCCAAAGAGACAGGTGCCTCAAAAGGCCCGTTCTTATGATCTCACCCGACAGGAAAGGAACAGGGTCCCTAGAAGGGATGGGTCACTAGCCTTGTCACGGAGAACGCAGAGAAGGTAAACGTCCGCCCAGGAAATGGGGGACTCGGGGGTCCCTTCGGGTACCGACCCCATCCTCTATTCCCGTACCAATCTGCCGAAGGTCACGAGCCCGACCCCTTCTACTGCGTCTTTCCCTACGGGACGTGTCCCACTCCTCTACGTCGCCTCCCTGACTCAAACGCCTCGGTCCTTTGTCTCTTCTACTACCCGAGTCAGTTCTCCGTTGTACTTCAAAACAACAACAACAAAAATAACAAAATTAGATGATATTCTCAAATTAGAGTTCTTTAGAGTCAATGACACAGAATCCTTGTCTGTAGGATAACGAATGGGTAGGACTCTCGTCATCAATCCGGACCTTGGAGATGTTTAAGATGTATTATGTTCCCTCTTCTTCCTTTTTCCCCCACCCTTCCTCCTTTTCCTTTGTGGACTCTTTCAGACACAAAAAAAAAAAATTTCCAATTTACACAAATTCTTGTGCCGTACACACTTTAAGTAATTCAGACGTATGCCTTTCTAAGTGTCTGGAAGTCTCTGCTCTCTGTAGAATCTCTAGTACATTGGGTTCGATCGTGAAAAGCTCTACTCCGTTGTCCCCATCCCTCCCCAATTCTTTAAGTCGGTTCTAGTGCGTGTCCCCGGGTAGAGCCCTGACGAGAAGAACGGTCCGACGACGGAGCTCCCTAGTGTAAGTCGTGTCGGATTTAACCTTCGTGATGGTGTCTGACTCTTGACTTACGGACGACGTGAAGAAAGATTGTAAACCTTTAAGATTAAAATGATCTTTAGAGAGTCGTAGTTAGACTTATTGAGATTATTGTCATTCCTTAAGTATATATACGTAAATAAGATTAAAATGATCTTTAGAAAGACGTAGTTAGATTTATTGAGATTATTGCCATTCCTTAAGTGTATATACGTAAATTATGTGGAGGTATTTTAGGTGTCATTTCTGTAATAAACCCAGATAACTATAAGTGATGTTAGGGTACTCCTAATTGATATGAAATATAATTATTTACTTTGTGGTTCCATGTCGTCACAGTGTCCAGACTGAGACCCAGTCTCCTAATTATTAGACACCTCAATCTCGACCTTGTGTTCATTAGCTCGAAGTCGAAAAACTGGAGAACTGGAGAATATGACAGAGAGTTAGTAGAGAAAAAAACAACAAGTGTTTGATCGTCTCGATTACTGTGTAACTATTATGGTTTTATGAAAGTTTGTCCAACGGTAAATTTATATCTAGATTAGTGATAGTTCTATTCAGGTACTTATTAAAATTTTATACATATAGTAGACATTTTAATGGTCTGACGTAGACATGTGAGGTATTATTGAATTACTACTAGATGTTTTGTCAGAGCTGAACCATTTGGTACGAATGTATTTTACTTGTCAAAGGGTTTTTTGGACGATTTATTGTTTCTTCTAATAAAAATTTTTTTTGACAAATTGAATCAAGATCCTTAGTTACGAAATACCTTTAAGAATAGGCAATTTTACCTGTCACTGATGTAGGATTTCCTTTGTTACGGTCATTTTATACAACCAGTGTACTCACAAACATGGATTCAATGGAAGACCCATAGATTCGTTCACGACGGCCGGAATTTCCTGTCTACCCCTGTCCATTCGGTGTGTGTATTCTTGAGACAAAGAGGTATCAACAGAGACTCTCGGTAGTGGGAAGTTGGAGTCCTACTGTGACAGGTTAGTGTACTCTCCTCCTTCCTTCATGAGTAGTTAGTTGAATTTCATTATTTATCAAGAATTCGAAGTTTCCAGAAGAAAGAACTCACGACTCGATATTACCCCTTGTTTACTAGTCCTTATTGTCTCGTCTCTTTACCGTATTGTCTTGACTTTTATTATGCACAACTCTCTCCTTTCCGGTTCTGTAGAAAGTCTTCTTGCTACACTAAGATTCTGAAGTTAAGGTAACGACCATCCTAATCCTTTCTTTCTGGGACCCTTCAGTCTCTACCGTTTTCGACCTCCACACTCCTGTCGTTTTTCCGTTCTCAATTTCTACGTCACTAAAGAGGATATATCAAGAACGTCGCCGTTGGGGTATAGAGTTATAGTCGAAATTGTGTTGGAAAAGGTTCCTAGGTGGAATATGTGATGGAGGTAGACTTGACGAAGTTTTACAGGTTTCTTTAATACGAATAATAAATTTGATATACCGACAACTATACGACGGGTTTACTTGTTTTTATAAAATAAACCGGGTAAAATGTTTTTTTATCTTACTACAAAGTTTGGTAAGAGAAATTTAATAGGATCACAATGTTTCTGTTTTTTTCAGTGAAGTCAAAATTGTATACTTATTGTAATTTTACTGTACACTTCTTATAATTTTATGTACCTATTATCAGTGGTAAACCTTTACTATTGTCCGTTTACCCATATACTACTTGTTAGGTTTTTATATTTCGAAATTGAGTCCTTTTTTGGATTTATTTTATCATAGTCACAAGAGTATAAAGTGGTATTAGTCTTAATAGAATAAGAGATAGTATAAGAACTTTTTTTTTATCATGGTATATTGTATGTATTGTTTTGTCGGTAAAAGTTAATAAGGACACTTTACTGAATTTACCCCTAAAAAAAAATTCTCCGTAATAAACCGTTTTCAGATTGACGTTACTAAAAATAACCTTTCTAAAACACCCGAGGGTGTCGAATCCACGCTCTTAAACTAGGGTTTGAGGTTTGGTTTTAAGAATATTTAGATGTGAGTAGTTTTTTCTAGTAAGTCGAGGACGATTCCGAACTGATAAAATTCCAAATTGTACTGTTTGGAGAGGAGTAGAGTTATATGTGTCCGAGACAATGACTCCCTAAACCTTCCTACCTACTGATACGTAAAGAACCCAAAGGTTTCATATATGACTCTTTTAACAGGGGGACTATTTTCAGTAGAGTTTCGATGATACTTTCTTTCACTTTCACTTCAGCGAATCAGCACAGGCTGAGAAACGCTGGGGTGCCTGACTCCCGACATCGGATGGTCCGAGGAGGGAGGTACCCTAAGAGGTCCGTTCTCGTGACCTCACCCAACGGTAAAGGAAGAGGTCCCCCTGAAGGACTGGGTCCCTAGCTTGGGTCCAGAGGGCGTAACGTCCGTCTGCGAAATTGGAGACTCGGTGGTGTACCGTTGGGTGAGATCACGAGAACGGACCTCTTAGGGTACCTCCCTCCTCGGACCATCCGATGTCAAGTGCCCCAGCGTTTCTCAGCCCGTGCTGACTCGCTGAAGTGAAAAGAGGTCCCCTAGAAGGGTTGGGTCCCTAGCTTGGGGACAGAGGACGTAAGGTCCGTCTGCGAAATTGGAGACTCGGTGGTCCGGGTGGTAATAAGGACTACCGTAAGTCCCATCCGACGGGGTTTTACGGTGAAACTCTATAACTGCTAAACCTTAATTTCGATGAATTCTTTGTCGGTCATGTTCTTATGTGTGCTCTACTGAGAGGACACAGTTTCTACAAGAAGGACGTGGTCCTCCTTCTCTTTCTGAAGAATCGATAGAGGAGTCTCTCTCTTAAGTATCTCAACTCTTCTGACATATTTGTTTGGAACGACAAAGATGGGGTTCAATGAAGAGATTCGGGTGTGAAGAAACGGAACAGTTAAGAAGTGTTTGCGTAAGACAGAAACAGATTTCGACGGAGAAAACCAGTGAAGAGACTCAGAGTATAAAGATACCCAAGGGGTATCGAAGTTTTAACTTTACAAACAACAAAAAAGAACAATTAGACAAAGTATAGTTACATTAATGATCTTATCGGTTTCCTAGATGCTTCTTCCTCTTGAAAGGAAAGAAGGTAAGGAAAGTAGTCACTCTGATACCTCATTTGTCGAGTGTATATAAGGTCCGGAGGGTGAGGTCCTTATAGTTGGACGAATGTTCGTGCCGTCCTTGCCGGTGTTCCGAGACGGGAAGACACGTATGTGTGTCTGGACAAAACAGTAGACCTTACAGAAAACCGAATAAAGAGGAGTTGGGAAGTTCCTAGTCAAGACAAAGGTGGAAGAGGAACTTAGGTATGAATTTTATGGCTACACGGTAGTCATGGCCCTACCAGACGTCTTTAACGAGGCGGAGGCAACAGGGAAGTGGAAGGAAACAGGGAAGTGGAGAAGTCCCGGGAGGGGAGGGGAGGACGAAGAGGTGGAGTCCTGGAGGATCCTTGTAAAGACAGATTGTACGATTGGGAAAAGGTTAATCGTAGGTAGAGACAAATCCCTTAGAAGGGGTAGCGGCGGTGTGGTGTAACGTGTAACAGAATCCTTTGTCACGGATGAAGAGCGATTCCTTCAGTTTCATCGTATAGTAGTACTGGGACAGGTCCTGTCTGTCTTCGGTCCGTGTCTGTCTAAAGTCCAGTTATACTCCGAGGGACTCCAAAAGTCACAACTCATTCGCTATGGTATTTAATTATACCCCTCGTGATCTCCAGTCTCACCTCCGTACTTCTGGTGTACCAGAAGTGGGATATGACACGGATATCGAAGAGAAGTAAAAGGTTCAGACTTGGAGGACGAAGAGTGACCTAAGTGACTTGAACGTAGTAGGATTAATTGTACGTAAAGTGAGAGTACACAATCGATGACATCGAACCACGATTCTAGAAACTACCTATGTAGAGGGTTACAGTTGACATGGATTTGACCAGGAGGGTTGTATAACGAGGAGGTCGGTTTGTTCTTTACCTTTTATATGATCAGTTGGGTGACGAAGTGACTGGTTTGAGTGGCTGAGGACGGTGTCCACTTCAAGATGACGACTGAGAGTGACGTGGAGATTGGAACTGAACGGAAACCGTCCATTGAAGGATGAAAACTACCACCTTATAGTCAATGTAGCAGGAAGGAATCCCACTGTGACAGGAACGACGTACAGGGGACTTACCGGGTGGAAGACTGTCGCGATACACGAGGTGATAGATGCAAAAGTCTAGGACTGAAGTTAGTCTTACATCAGACTTGGGGGTAAGTACTACACATAGAATACTGTCACTGTTAGTTTACAAGTGTCTTTCCTATTTCTCGATAATAGAGGAAGACAGATCTACTCCCTATATGGTATTGTCTAAGGAGAAACTTGTTGAGTATCAACGTCCGAGGATCTTCTGAGGACTGTCAGGGAACCCGACGTTCCTCTAGGTTGGTCAGGTAGGATTTCCTCTAGTCAGGACCCACAAGTGACCTTCCTGACTACGACTTCGACTTTGAGGTTATCAAACCGATGGACTACGCTTCTCCACTGAGTAACCCTTTCTGGGACTACGACCCTTTCTAACTCCCGTCCTCCTCTTCCCCTATCGTCTCCTACTCTACGAACCTACCGTAGTGGTTGAGTTACCTGTACCCAAAACCACTTGAGACCCTCAACCACTACCTGTCCCTCCGTTCCGTACGACGTTAAGTACCCCAGTCTTTCTCAGCCTGTGTTGACTCGCTGACTTGACTTGTTTAGAGAGGGTCGGAATTTTGGAGTCACTTATTTAAGGTCCGAATTAAAGTGGTCGAAGGTAGAGGAAATCAAAGAGAAACGAAAGACGATGGAATAGGGATCTGAGAAGGAGAGAAGTAACTGACAAGCTGACGTGTAACAAGACACATTGAAACCAAAGTCCAAGAGAGGTACTCTAGTGACCTGAGGGTGAGTCAGGTCGTAAGAGTAGGTAAACCATTCTTCGAGTTACGTCGTCCTTGTCGAAGTCAAATACCCTCTCCCTAACAATATAGAGGTGAGTGTTAGTTCTCTTATTGACACAACTTTACCCTAAAAGTAGGAAGAAAAATCGTACTATTATTGATGACGAGTGTCTGATGACAATGCCTCACCGTCCATGGTCGGATTCGTGAAATGGATTATTGACGGAACTTCGTTAATCGTAATAACGAGGAGTGAATAACTCCCCTTTTGACTTCCACTCTTCGTAATACATGATTTGTTCAAATGTGTCAAACACCTACTGTCTCATTCCTACCTTTGGGTTCAACGAGACTAGGGTTTCAAACACCAAACTTGGTGATGTGAGATTGAGGTTAGACGGGCGTTGTGTAAACCGGTGCTTTTGTGAGTAGTTCAGAAGGATTGCCTGATTCCCGGAATACTAAACGAAGACAAACGGAAAGGTTTTAAGAGAGAGGAAAACAGGGAGGAGGGAGAGAGTCGGTGTGCCTTAGACTTGAGGTCCGTTTAGCTTTACGTATATAGATGTTTATTCGAGATACGGCGTTCGGGGTCTACCGGCAGGAAAATGATTACGTCAAAGGATATTATATTTTGTAAGAATGGGAATATTAGAGGTAAAAGGTAGGATAAGCAAGGTCTACTAGGTCTAGTTTGTGCAGGAAAAGGTACTTCGGAACGGGGTAGTAGGGAGGTGAATTTTTTTCACGGGTAGTAAAATCAAGGGTATTATGAATTAAATAAGAGATGTATTGGGTGTGGTGGAGTTGTTCTACGACTCAAGGAACCTCCGAGTGTGACACTAGAAGAGAAGATGGCGTACGAGACACGTGGTGAGAGAAGGGACCATTCGAGTTGACAACCTAAGTGAATTCAGAAGAAGACGAACTAGGATAAGGGTCGGATAGAGCTTCCTTACGTTACTCCAACGGTCTGTGGCTACTAGTCTCCGGTGGTTTGGACGGGAACGAATAGAAGGAAGTGTTAAAGTACACGAGGAGGACCCACCCAAGAGGGTAATTCGGACCTTTACAGTACACGAATGTGAAATATTCATGTTTCCTCTTCTGACCGACGTTGTCAGGATTATGCATTTTGTACTTCACCCTCGACCTTAGGCATCGGGTTTGACCTGAAATTATATCGTAGAAAATTTTACTGTTGGAATTATGATATTTAACTTTTATTTAATAGTGTTATCTCAGTTACCACATACTTATACTTTTTTTATACGAGGTTCCTATTGAACTTTACCCGACGAAATGTTGTATTACTCTTTTTGTTAACGATTCCTTGACTAAGAAGGGTACGAGGAAGGTGAAGGTGGAGTGGAGGTCTCTCAGACATTTGTGTCGGGTCCTGTAACGTAGTCGTCTCCGAGGTATAAGTGTGATTCTATCTTTTCTCTTGAAACGTTTATTTTTCACCCCTGTTTAATTTCATACGAGAGTTTACACCTTTCACGTTGATTCATTATTTTCAAATCTTACTCTCGTTGTACACTGAAGAAGGAAAAAACAGACCTATGATGAAAGTCGAGGAGATCCTAAAAGAATAACAGGATAAAGTTTACCCTATTAAAGAAACTCTTCCATGTCGATACTTTCTACGTTCCTGTACGTCTCTTTTTTTGTCACACTTTGACACACCTTTTCAAACTGACTTAACAAAGATACACGGAGACACGTTTCATTTGGGGGTTTATTGTCCGAGAAACGTGTTATATCCCTTAGAAATTTTAGAGAGATCCTGTTCAGTATATTGATACTAACCAGTTTAAGTATTGTGATTCGTAATTAAGTACTTCAAAGGTAAAATTTAAAATAAACTTAGTACCGAAAAGGACGATCACACCAGTCTGCATAATAGACCACGTCACGTAAAAAATAATATAAAACTTCCTTTCTCTTCTTAAAGTAATTTTTTTTTTTTTGCTCTCTTCTTTTCCTTTTTTTGTTTAAAGTGTTCTTTGGAGTCGTACGACAAGTCCCATTTCCTCTAAATCTCTTAGTCTCGACATACTATACTCCTGTAGTGGAAGTAGTGGTTTGAAGAGATCGTCGTTGAACTCCTGAGGATGTCTAGATTCCTTTGACAATAATCACTTTGACGAAATTAACGTGTTTAAAAAGTTTACTTCCTATACCGTGTATTCTGACAATCCCTTAGGAGGACCCTAAATGTAGAGATTCATGTTAAGAAGGTAACTCACACACACCTTTTACACTGAACTAAGATTGGTTATCTTACAACCAATCTTAGTACGTTCACCTCCCTCATCGACGAAAGTTTGAACTCACAGATGATCTTTTGCGGTGGCACCAGTTGTGTGACTAAAGTTGTCTCGGATTCGTTAGGGACTGGGTGTCTTTGACACTCTATTTATTTCCACACGACAAAGTTCGGTGATCCACACACCATTAATAGTACGTGATGTCTTTTACGTATTTCTTGACTGCAGATGTTTAGTATGTCTTTGGTCTAGGTTTCTGTCTTGGATTGAGGAATACAATTCTTAAGAGATGCAAGCAAGACGGAGGTTCCTGTTACTCACATTGGTTCTACGGGAACTCTCGTGGGAACCGTAGTGATTCTAAGTCTATTCAAAGAAGGACTGAAAACCGGGAACGGAAGAGAAAAGAATCTAAAGGAAGATTTTTGAACTAAAACATTTAAGAAAGAGAGAAAGTCTATATTTAGTAAAGGGTCGGAGACTGAGGAAGATAGTGATCTTTTCAGAAAGAGTTCCTGGACCCTTTGTAGAGAAACTTTAAAATAGTAGTCATTTCTAAATCGGAATTAAAAGGTCAGAGACACCTTCCATCCTCGGATTTAATCCATTTAACGGTATAACGTTTGTGTAACTGACTGGAGGGGTGTCAATAAGGTGTTTGAAAAGGTGATCGAGTAATGTTCATGAATTTTTAGGATGACAAAAAAACCAAGTCGTATTAATTTTGTTAGAGAAAGGAGATGACATATTAAAACTTATTAGAGTGACGTTATCAGAACTGGGGATAACGTTGTCTGTACTTATCATTTCAGAAGAACAGACAAATTGAGGTAGGTCATAAACGAGTCAAGATCTTCCATGGAGAGTATGAATAAGTGTGTCTTGAAGTACTTCAACACGTTGTGTTCTACATGTATAATCAAGAAAGGTTACTCGTCAAATTCTGACAACAATTAAGAGAAAAAGTCGTCAGGACCTACTAGACTCTTACATGTTCGACGTGTCTTGAGTTAAAGTCTTACGTCCGTGGAGTCTCTCTAATACCTAAGTCAAGGCTTGGTAGTGTTATTTCACTTATAGTGTCATATTACCTAACGTGTTTATAAGACCAAAAGGTCAGGTATATCTTCCGTACGAATATGGTATGACGTCAGTAATTAACAAGTTATCATAATACAGATTTTATTGTTATGACATATGTGAAGTTAGTTTTATATGAATAACGATTTTTGACGATAGTAGACTCGGAAGTCCAACAATATTAGAAAAACGACAGTATCATGGTTTTTAGTACCTAATATCTAGTGGTATTGTTTTTTTTATTATTACTTTTTCAAACTTTATAACACTCTTAATGGATTTACAATATACCTCTGTACTTACTCCTTTACGATAACTTTTTTAACACAGTAATCTGAACAAGTTGTGTTCCAATGGTATTTAACGGTCAAACATTTCTTTTTTTTTGCATTTCAGACGTTTCTCACTATTTGTTTCGTGTTATTTTGCTCCGAAAGGGATATACAGGTAGAATAACCTTACCAACCAAAATACGGGTGACTCTATAATAAAATCACGACTAAAGTGAGTTGAGTACCCATCTGGGGTTTTTAAATTAAGTATGGGAGACCCACTCCAAAGAAAGTCACACCACTGTTTTAAAGTTAAGTTTGGGTGTTTAGAGTCACTGAAGTATTGTAAATAGGTTTTGACTGTGAACGTCTCCTTTATTCATTACACTGGTTAACGGTGTTTTCACAGTAATGTTTCGTCACATATTCATGTCTGAGGTTATTAAATAAGAGTGTTTCACCGTGACCCATCATAGTTTTTCTGACGATAATTTAGATGTAAAAATTTCGGACAATTACGAACAAAAATAATTATTAAACTCTTGTAATGTTTAAAGTTACGTAGAAAATTGAATCAGTACACTCTCAGTATACTCTATCAGTTAGAATCATTAGTGATTTAACTAATAAAGAAACAGGGTTTCTGTTATTAACTACAGTAGTTTAATATATGTGTAAATGACTACTCCTACCTCTTGAGACAAACTGCTGTGTTAAAATACGAAGTGGTGATCTATGTTAAAGGGAAGAGGTCGTTTGATGAAAAATATTAAAATTTTCCTTGAAAAAGGGGTAAAATAAAAATTTATGTACAAGTAATTTTATTATGTCTTTTATTTTGTCACATTATTTTTTCTTTTACTAGATATTAAAATAGTCTCTCCTAGTGATTGTGAAAACCATATCATAGAAGATCAGAAAAATTTTATGTAAAATTCCCCTTTCACAACGTTTATATGACTACTTTGTGAATACATCAGATGAAATAGTATTGTCATGTATGGTTCGGAAAAAGGATATACCTATGATTAAGAAAAGTTTGTAAGAAAATTTACTACTATACTATCAAGTTCTTATACGAATTGATAGTTTACTTTAGACTTGTTAAACTAATGCACCTATTCCTTTAGAAGTGTAAGTAAAGATAATTAGTGTCAAACTTATGATTTTTTGAAAGTCGAGGACAAATATAAACAAGTCTCTGATATAATAGTCACTATGTTAGGGTCTTGTACTGAAACTACTCGAATTCCTAACTACTAAAACTCTGTGTCCCAGTCTCTTCACGTCATGGAAGTATTCCTCCAATAGTAGTAGGATGACTTGTTTACTGACCGTTACTTACTCGAGAGGTATTGGTTATCGACCTCAAACAAAGGTTCATAGACTATTGAAGATCTTTACCCTAAAAATTTTTCTATGGATAAAAAAACACATAAAAAGACATCTCCCTGGTCTCGAAAGTAGTTAAAGAGTTCTCCAAATACTGGATAGTTTTTCCCGAAGGGACCACCGAGTCTGCAATTTCTCAGACGGACGTTCCGTCCTCTGGACCCAAACTAGGGACCCAGTCCTTCTAGGGGACCTCCTGCCTTACCGTTGGGTGTGGTCATACGAACGGACCTCTTAGGGGTGTCTGTCCCAGACCGTCGGATGTCGGGGGAGTCGCTGAAAGTGAAGTGAAATGAAGACACGAAAACACGTAAAAAGGCATCTTCCTGAAATCGAAAGTAGTCTAAGAGCTCTCCAGATACTGGGTGGTTTTTCATGAATCGATAATTTACGTCCTTTTCAAGTTATGTATAATTTTTATAATAACTAGAAGGCACACTGTGTGTAGATGGACAACAGTGCAGAAGAAAAAGACACTATAATCCTGACGGACAAAAACAAGTGTACAAATATTTTACAGTGGTTGGATCTTAAATGAGGTAGTCGAGGGTTAGATCAAAAGGAACCAATCTGTGCACACTGACTACTTAAAGTGTACATTGTGTGATCATTCCAAAGAACTTACGAGGTCATCCAACGTAGAAGGGGATATTATTAAGGACCAGAGTCTCTCTACCCCTGATGTTTGGAAAGGTGTAGGACTCCTGTTTTCACACACAGGGCTGGAACCCAACATAGTAGACTCTCCTGTCTTACAGGGCAAAAATTTAGTGTCTTTCAATCGTTTACTCGATTACCGTCATTACATATGTGTGTTCATGTTTGTGGACAACTGTACGGTGAAGGTCGTAATCTACATTTGAATGGAGAGAATAGTTTGAAGTCTTTCACTTATTACGAGAATAAATTTTAACGTAATATTCCTGGTAGATCATTAGTGGTCAAGTACAGTTTACATTTATAAAACCATAATAATAAATTAATACGAACCATTGTCAGCACAGTTTGAGAATCACTAGGGTGCCTGATATAGAGTGGTCCGAGGAGACAAGTAACACAAGAGATCCGTTCCTATGACCTCACCCATCGGAAAGGAGTAAGGAAAGAAGTTCCCTAAAAGGTTTGGGTCCAAAACTTGGGTCCAGAGGATGTAACGTCCGTCTAAGAAATGGTAGACTAGGTGGTTCCTTTGGGGTTGTTTCCATCCCTGTAATCACAAACTGGAGTATTATATGACCATACGTTACGATAACACCATTCTTTTTACAGTTGGTCATGTCTAAGACATTTGACCAATAAGTAAATAAAAGTTAGAGTGTAAAAGGTTTTCAAGATTCCACGAGATATATCAGTATACTTGATTTTGTTTTATGTTTAAAAATTCATTTACGTACTCCTTTATATAGTCTCTCTTTTATTCTTATTCTTTCTATTCTATTTCAGTCCTCACTTCAACTATCTGTTCATATGGAACGTTCTACTTTAAGAGACCAATCTCGAACCAGTACTTAAATTTAATTGAAACGTTCTCTGTCGAGTTTAACTGTTTCTCTCTCTGAAAAAATCCACTTTATAGGTACAGATTCCAGTCCTCGAGGACCATATCTTACTTTGTTTGAATGAATAAAATAAGTATTCCTTTTATTGGGTGAACAAGTCTCGTCTTCGAGACTCGAACATTCGAGTTGATTAGGACAATGATTCTTGTCTGTCTTTAAAGAGGGTTCCTAGGAGTATCCTAATTAGACACTATATATTTATTTATCTTGACGTACGAAGTATTAGTAAAAAAATTGAAGGAAGGACATCTGACAATCTAAGTGTTATATAATCTTAAGTCTTTTAAAATTGTCTAACCTTTTTGCACCAGACCCATAGAATTAGTCTATGGTCGGATAAAATTAACTTCCTAATTTACGTACCAAAATTTCACCAGTAGACCAAGGTCTTTAGTTGGAAGTCTTTCACACGAAATACCTTCCTCCTGACAGAGAATCTACACGTACACTGGAGGTCCTCCGGCGTCCAGTGTATGAACGGAAGTAAGTTAAAACAATGAAAGAACCGATGAGATCAGGAAATTCAAACGTTAATAGTCAGATCTTCCCATCTACTAGACGTGGAGGGAGTTCCTTAGAAGGTATTTCTGAGGAAAAAAGTAAGATCGAAAACTATTTATAAACCCCGTCACTGCAGTTTTATTATAAGAGGTTCTTTACGGAACTTATGTGATAACATGTAACGACTTACTCGTCACTAATAAGTCTTTTCATTCTGATCTGGTCGTAGTTGAATACTTTCGATTATTTCAGGTGAGATACAGAAGTACCTTCACCTAGTTTCCTCCCGTTACTGACCTATGGACGTCTGTGAAGGGTGATACAGAAAGGTTCACACACTCTTATATTGGTAAACTGGAAGACTCATCTTCTACCGTACGAATAAGAAAGATCAGAGATATTGATCCGTCCGTTGATGCGTACGACAAGTGGTCTCGTGCTTTTAGTGTGGACCTTTGACGATACATTAAGAGTTCTTTTAACAAAGTAAGTATAATTAAGTCATTATAATTACATTTTGACAACACACTTACGTTCGTAAAAATTGGGTACTACTTAAAGACTAGTACACGAATTGTCGGTTCAATTCATGTTATTTTTCTCAAAAACCGTTGTTTCATATTATCACTAATTAACGTCTTATTAGTATAGATTACGGATGTCGAGGATTCTTTCTTCTCGTCGAACAATTAGACGGTTTAGGGTGAATAAAAGACAAGTAATTGTATTGTCGTCCCCAATCGACTGTATATATGTTTTTATCACATATCATATTAATGTGTTAATTCATCTACTTATATAGTTTCAATGTGTAATACATGTGACCCCCTTTGTGGTATATTTCAACAGTTTTTTATGTAAACTCTCAATTACAAACTATTGATTAAATAATTTAACGTGGAGGGGCATGAGGGGTTGTCGTAAGAGACAGAAAGGGCGGAACATGAAGAAGTATCGAGAATAGTGGGAGATTATAATATATCAAATCAATACATAGAGTAAATAACAGACTGAGAGGTTGATCCAAAATTTGAGGTAACCTTGTTAGGTACAGAGGTGAAGTGCCTCGGTCTCTAATAAATAAAGGTTGTACACATTCCTTCATAATGAATGATCGTGAAACATAAACTATTTATCGACACTTAATTATCTGTCTTACTGAATTGTCAGTTAAAATAAATTTTAATAACTTGTGGAACGTTGTTGGTTTGATTGTCTCTGTAGTTTATCTTATAAGGTTACCTTCTACGATAACAAATATCACGAAAAGAAAACTTTAGAACCACCATTGTCAATGTCGGAAAAACGACAACAGATGTTTTTAAGGTTATGAAAAAAATTTTTGTGACTCCTACTAGTGACCTCTTTTGTTGTTTTTTGACTACTAAACTCGTTTTCCTCAAGACTATTCCACTATGTCATTTATTAGTTGTGAAACCCCCTTTTGTTAAAGACTAATAAATAATGACTTAATGTACCGTTGGTCTGTATATAGAAGATATTACTACAGTATAGATACTGTCGTCTATCGAAACATCGGTTATCCTCTTGAGTAGACAAAGACGGTAAAGTCTACTAATTTATGACCTTACTTTCTTACAGTCTTACATCGGATAAAAGAAGTCGTAATGTTTAAGAAGTACATTGTATAGACGATAACTTTACAGGTTTAAATAGACAACAAGTATTTCTCAGTATTACGTTTGTTGATATCTTCCGACCTTGTCGACCATCCTTTCTGGTCGTTAGACGAATTAAGTAATTCGATCCTGACCCACGATAGCACATTGTGCGCACAGGGTGTTCGTGTAAAGTCGGTAGTTGTCAGTAGGATTTGGAGTCATTCTTAAGTTGTGTCTCAGGTTGACGAACTTGGTAGTTCCTAAAAGGAAAATTTTGTCAAAGAGTACACTGACACTCAGATGGGTAACTTTGTCTTTGAGAGTTTAGCTCTTCTTGACTTTAAATTTTCCTATCGGGAGGGGGTGGGGGTTGTTTTTGGAGTCAAGTCCAAAGTTATACTTTTAACGATCTTAGAGGAATGACTAAAACGAGTCACTCCAGTTGTAGTCACAATTGTGTTAAATAGTAATTGGACTCGTTCCTAAACTAAGACTATAAAGGAATATCTTTCTGTATATGAGTATTTTCCTCACTGTCCATGTCAGTTTTAGTTTCTAAGTACTTATTTTTGTGAACCAACCACCTATCACCGACTAAAAAGGATTAATTTTCTAAAGTTTGTTAAAGAAGTTAATAAAACTTTAGTAGAAACACAAAAATAGTAGACAACGAGTCTCATGTTTTGTAAGTTGCAAAAACTTTTCGGAAGTGTCTTAGTCATATTGAATTCTCTAATCTGTATGGGTTCAACCTTATGATCAAAACAGGGAACAACAATCGTTACAGTGGACCTCGTTTACTATGTTGGAGAGGTTCAGGGTCTTAAGAGTAGACATTTATTTCGAATTACTATAGTTTAAGTCCCAACTCCATTCCAGATTTCCACTAGTAGTACGTTTCGGGAATCGTGTCACAGACCTTGTTGTCTTTTCTTACTATGTATAATAATAATTATCCATAACAATCATCCATGGTTACAACTTATATATCACAATTAAAAAGTATAAAATAGTATAGGACCCTATTTGAATTTAGGTCACGAAGTATATATTTTCGTTCCTTCTCATCGACTGTCCGAGGTCTTCACACTAACGATCCGATAGTAATTGATGAATCTAGACTTCGAGGACCGTTGACAACTCCGTTCGGGAGAGATTCAGTTTAAGTTGAAAGATGTAGACAAAGAGTTCTCGAGAACTCATCAAGTCCCTTCAAGTAATGTCAAGTCGGCGAGTCAGTGTAGGTCGAGACGCTAGGGTACCTGACGTCGTAAGATCCGAAGGGACAGGTAGTGGTTGAAGGTCTCGAATTAGGTTGAGTACAGGTAGTTCACCCACTACGGTAGGTTGGTAGGGTAGGAGACAACAGGGGAAGAGGAGGACGGAAGTTAGAAAGGGTCTTAGTCCCAGAAAAGGTTAGGTTTCAAGGAAGATTTATTGTGAGAGACCAATGAACCCTCCTGTCAAATAACTGACCGGGTGAAGAAACTGTACGAGTCAGTTAAGGTCACTGTAGGTTCAGGTTCCGATGAAGTCGTCTCTGGAGTGAAGTAAGTCTTAACGAGGTAGAGATTCTGACGTTTGACTGTTAAATGAGAGGAGGATGTCCCTAAATTGAAAGAGTTAATACTAAAATGGTGAGGATATTTACAACAGGAGTTGTGGTTATAAGAAAGAATATTTGATCTCTTTCGGGTAACGAGGGTCCGAGTATTATAAAACTACCGTTGTTTTTAGATCTTCAAATCGTATTCGTTGATACGAGTACAAGTACGAGAAGAGACAAGTATAAGGATGACCATAAAGAGTTATTTTGTATGGGTCTAAGTTTGAATAGTTGAAGAAATTTTTCTGTTAAAGAGGAAGAATAAGTAAAGAAATTAAAGTAAAAAAGTTTTCTTTAAATGGACTTATGGGATCAATAACCAGTTTGTAAGTAAAGTGATCTACATGACTACTCTCCAATGATAGAACTTTGTCCTCGACTGTCAAAAATTTAATTATTATAAGTGATGGTCCAACAAACCCTTTTTAGTCATATCCTATATGAGTTACAGAATATCAGTAGTAAAATTGAAAATTTTTAGTGAAAGAACAACTCTGTAGATTCAAAGATGTTACCGACGACGACGACTCAGTGAAGTCAGCACAGGCTGAGACACGCTGGGGTGTCTGCCGTCGAGTGGTCGGGGGCAGGTACCCTAAGAGGTCCGTTCTAGTGACCTCACCCAACGGTAAAGGAAGAGGTTACGTACTTTCACTTTTCACTTTCGCTTCAGCGAGTCAGCAGAGGTTGAGAATCGCTGGGGTACCTGACGTCGGATCGTCCGAGGAGGCAGGTATCCTAAAAGGTCCGTCATATAAAGTTTGAGACCGTACTTCCTGGAATTAATATTTTTATTTGGTAAATTCAACTCTAATAATGATTTAATAAGATTGCTGAGTTACAAAAGGAAATGATTAAATATTTTCAGATCATTAAACACAAATAATTGGGTATTAGTCTTAACAGAGAAGTTTGTGAGGACAATGAAAAGAAAATACTTATATGACAAATGAGAGTCAGGTCCTTTACATGTCTTTATCAGAGTCTACAACTTTATCAATAGACCCATTGGTATGTTTTGTCCAGTTGTAAGGAGAAAAGTTTATGTCGTTGATGACGTGATAGTCTTTTACGAAGACTGTCTACCGTACTGACGAGACTCTGGACACAATAAGACAATCAATAATTACTGTTTGACCCGCAAAATGTATACAGACTTCAACATAATCTTTATTATAAACTTTCGAACCTTCGGTAAATGACGATTCGGAATATAGTTTAATTCAAATATAGTTTTTGTATAAACTTTTCTTAATGAAGTATTTATTCGTCGTTGATATACATCTTCAAATTTTATGTCCAAGACCTCAACTGAACGGACCTAAAGTTAGACCCGAATCAAGCAATGATATACTCACTGGGAGCGTTTAATAAATTGTAGAGATACGGACAAAGGAGTTGGTACTCTACCATTACTTTTATTATGGATGGATGGAGTTTCTCAAAAAATTTCTAATCTATGTAAGTAAATACATTTTCTGAATTTTGTTACGTAACGAGTGTTCTTTAAAAGTAAATTACAGACGATGATCATAAAAGAACCCCTTTTCAGTAACGGTAACTCGTTTTAATTGAACTCCTTCTTCTATTAGTGTCCATAAGCAATCCGTGGGTAGTACACGGTGGAAACACGACCGAAAAAATGGGTCTAGTAGTGTACACCGAGAGTGTTGTTAGGACATCCTTTGAAACACATGGGGGATACTTCTCCAGCTTTGACTCTGACTCAAGTTCTTTGACTCCATCCCTGTGTTTCGATGGTGCACTCTTCCGTTCTAACCTTGGATAGGTACATTGGGGGTTGAAAGGTGGTTTGAAGGATGATCGGTAAAGTAGGGAAAAGTATTTTACTAATTAACGAATTAAAATCGTAGGAATTTAAAAGTAGACCTTATGTAGTATCTATCTTCGATATGTTTCAATAGTAAAAATTGGTATTCTCCTCCGTATGGAATACGGGTAGTGTTTTAATTGATTTTTACCTGGTGTCAGTATTTACACTTTGTGTTTTGATATTTTAAGGATCTTCTGTTGTATCCTCTTTTGGATCTACTGGAACTCATACCACTACATAAAAAATTCTATGTTGTGGTTTCCGTACTGAGTATTTAGTTACTATTCGACCTGAAGTAATTTTAGTTTCTGATCAGACACTTCTTTTGTTCGGTGTCGGTTCCCGACCCCCCTCCTTCGTGACGTTTTCTGTGTGAACGACTTACTGACGATGGGTTTTATGTGTTTCTTGAGAAATTTGAGTTATTATTCTTTTGATACGTTAAAAATTTTCATCTAGTTTTATGTATTTCATAGTCTAATCTGACTTTTTATTCTTGGATGTTACACGACGGACTTTCTCTGAGTGAAGTCCCACTTTCTGTGTTGAAGTTTCACTCCCCTGCCATTTTCTATAAAGTACGTTTATCTTTGGTGTTCTTTTACTCTAATCGATATGAGTATAGTCTATTTTATCTGAAATTTTGTTTTCACTAATTTTTTTTCTCCCCCCCTCTGAAATTCTCTGTGAAGTGATTTCTTATATACCTACTGTTTATTCGTATACTCTTCTACAAGGTGCTTATACAGTATTCCCGTTACGTTTAATTTCGCTCTATGATGGTGTATGGACAATCTTACAGGGTTTACAGGGGTTTTTGTGATTGTGGTGGTTTACAATCCTATACCTCATTGTCTTTGAGAGTACCGGATGACCACGTTTATGTTTTACCGTGTCGGTGATACTTTCTGTTAAACCGTCAAACTATTTTACTTTGTTTGGTCCACCCTCCCTCGGAGCTCTCCCTCCCCGATATAGATATAAATACCGGCTAAGTGCAACGACATACCGTCTTTGGTTGTATTATAACATATCGTTAATAGGAGGTTAATTTATATTGAAAATTTATTTTATTTGTATAATAATGGTACGTTAGTGGTTAGTGAGAGAAACCATAAATGGGTTTAATCAACTTTTAAATATTGGTGGGTATTTGAACGTGTACCTTAAAAACGTTTTCGAATTAAGTGTTAACTGTTTTCAACCTTCGTTAGTTCTACATGAAGTCGTCTAATTACCTATTTGTTTGACGCCATGTAAATCTGTTACCTCATAATAAGTCGTAAAATTCTTTTAATCGATAGGACACCACTGGATTTACCCTTCTTTTTATATTTATCAGACCCTATATATATATACACACACACACACATGCACATTGAATAAATGAAACGACATGTCTTCTTATGTTCTAACATTTCGTTGATATAAAGTTAATTTTCCTTTTTTTTTTTCTTTTCTTTTACTCGATAGTTCGGTGCTTTCTGTACTTCCTTTGAATTAATTTATAATGATTCACTTTCTTCGGGTAGACTCTTACCATATATAACATATAAAGTTGTTATCCTGTTAGACCTTTTTCTTTTTGATCTATCTTTCTGTTATTTTTCTAGTCACCAAAGTACTTAATCTCCTTTCCCTCTACTTGTCTGTTTCGTGTCTCCTTAAAATCCCGTTAATTATATGTGCTATACTATCAAATCGCTACTTATGCACAGTAATATGTGAAAAAGTCTAGGTAACGTGTATGCTGTAGTTCAGTGGGAAAGTCACTAAATTCCCGAGACCCACTAATACTACAAGATTACACCGAAGTAGAAACCATTTTTCACATGGTAAGACCACTCACTACGATTAGTACTTCCTCTGATACCCAGTCCCCGTATCTCGGTTTAAGACACGGACAGGGTTGAAATGACATTTGGACTTTGAAAAGATTTTTATATATAAAAAATGTAGACACAGAGAAAACGACAGAGCGTATGTCCCAATAGTAATGGTAGAAAGATTTAAGGTATATATACACAATCATATGACATAACCTCTACATTTCTTGTCTGAAAACCTGAGACACCCTCTCCCTCTCCCGCCCTACTAAACCCTCTAACCGTAACTTTGTACATATGATAGTACATTCTTTGCTTAGTGATCAGATCCAAGTTATGTCCTATGTCCTACGAACGCCGACCCCGTGACCCTACGGGATCTCTCTACTATACCCCTCCCTCCACCCTCCCCCCAAGTCCCAACCCTCGAGTACATGTGGACACCACCTAAGTACAGTTACATACCGTTTTGGTTATGTCATAACATTTTATTTTTTTATTTTTAATTTTTTTATTTTTATATATAAAAAATTTTTCGTCCTCCTCTGACTTTGAATCTCGCGAATTCCGTAAACAAGATTCCGGTACACCGATAGGACAAAAAATGAAAGAAGCCGAGATAGTTATACAAAAAATATGTTTTTTGGTAAGAGAAACTTACAATTTTTGTAAGAGAACCGGTAATAGGTAAAATCTGTCACTCAACTACTTATACATACTCCGGTACTATTGAACCCTTACTTTCTCGGTCAGTGATTGTCTTTACGACTCGGTCCAAGACTCTACCTCTATTTTCCTTATCGAAACAACCACCTAATCTCAAGACGGTTTTCCCCTCAATTCAAAGTGAACCTTTCCTTTACCTCTTTCTCTTTTACCACCACAGCTACACATTTTCCTTAACTGTCTAAAAGGTGTGGAGGAAATTTTCATTAATGGTAGAGAAGATAAAGGACAGAGAAGTGGTAGAAGGGAAGGAGATCGAGAAGAGGGAACACACTATTTTCACTAGATTCCAAAAGATAGATCATCGTTTCCCATCGGACAGACATATTCCGAAGTCAAAGGTGGGGAAATGAGAGACAAGAGGAAGTTGTTTACGCTGGTGAGTCGCAGAGGACAAGGAGTGTAGTGAATGTCAGGAGTTTGACACCGGTAAAGAAGAGTTGGTCAGTCGATTTTGTCTAGGTCGAACCTGGGAGTCTTGTGTGACATGTAGAGCGACCCAAAGTCCAGGAAGGCAGTTTCAAGTAGGTGCTAAGAAAGCAGAAGGTAATGTAAAAAGAGAATAAAGATACAATGCAAGAAGAGGACCAAGAAGGAGAAGAGAGAAAGAAACTAGAACCATAGAAGAAGGACAGATCAGTCAAAGTAGTCTAGAGTGACAACCGGAAGGGAGATAAGAGTCGGACACACGGGTAGGACTTAAAGGGGAAGAAGGCGACATTAGTCGAGAAGGAAAGAAGGAGACATCAGTCAAGAATGGTCGAGAGTGTCCTTGCGAGCCGAGGTAGGTATGACAGGAAGGTTATAGGATGCAAGAAAGTCTTGACGTGCGGAAACCAGTACAGTGAGGAAAAAGTCGTACCGAGAAAAGGAGAAACGAAGGACTGGATCGAATTTTTGGTAGAATTGACTTACGGACTTAGTGTCAGTCGACGACAACGAAGATATAAAAATTCAGAGACGTCGTGGATAGTGGAAGAAAACATTGATCTGAAGAGGACGTCGTCTTACACTAGGAGTTTCCGTGGTGAAACTTTATGTAATAAATAGAAGTATCGGGTTCATTAACAGTACTATGGATATATGGTATCTGGGAAGGTGTTAATCAAGAATTGTCAGACTAGTGACTTGTTAGACCTCAGTACCCATTTCGTCGACTGTGACTGTAAATCTCCTCGTGTCTCGACTCCGATTCCACTGACCTTTTCTCTAAACACCGGCTCCCAGAGTCTTTCCAGTTTCTTGGAACCTCTGATTTCCTAAGTCCAGACCGTCGTTCTGACAACAGTCTTCAGAAGGAAGTCGAGGCCCATACTTGGACGATCCGAGCAGGTTGTTCTACACTTATTTCTTCTTGCAAACTTTATGATCCTAAAGACCCCTAAAGGTGAAAGGTTTGTGGTCAGACAAGTTAAATTATCGGAAGTATTACAAAATACAAGTACTTTTGAAAATTCGTCCAAAGGATTGGATCGTATTAACTCTTGTATGGTAATTCTCTAAAATGTTCTCCCGTACCCTCCTGACCGAACGGTTACGTATGTATACGTCTGTGAAGGACCTACACCATATACAATGTCCTTGACCCTATCGAAGGTTTTGTTACTGGGTCTGAACGAAAGTGTTTACAGTGAATATGTGACTGTACTTATGTGTCTTTAAATACATAGATGAGTAAGGTAAACATTTATTCTCCAGGTAATCGATTAAGTCTCCATGTCTGGAGACTTAATTCTACTATTTTATCAATTTTCGTCTTATTCTACGTCATTACGGTACACCCTCTGGTTTTAAACGGTGGGGGTTTACACAGAGAAACGTACTCCTAATAAAACTCGACTTTCATTAGTTCCGGGTGTCTGAGTCCTTCTGGGACACCGGAAGGGGGATGGACGGATTTTCTTACATGTATTTCTTGAATAAGGGTCTTTCCTTGACTACGGTCTCTATTGATCTCATACTTGATGTACACCATCTGGTCCTCCGATCGTTTCAGACGAACAATTTTAAGGGGAGACACAGGTCAACAGAGACGCACCTGGTCGGTTGTAAACAAATGGTTTGTAAACAAAAAGGTAGAGGTATACTTGACGGAAGGAGAAGTCACTTCAGGGTTCGGTGTTGGGGGCTGTAAGAGAAGACCGAAATCAACTTTACCGTAAATTCCACTCCCGAAACCGGTAAAACGGATCAATCAGAAGGACCCAGAGAGGGTACATATGAGCAATAATTTGTAAACTACCTACAAGAGGGCACTAGACAGAGTACAGTTAAATTAAGGATTCGGTCGGTCTTCTTGGATTTTCTCATCTTCTTTTAAATAAGGAAGGGTTGTCGATTGTTGTGATAAAATAATCCAAAATTTTGTCACGTTTTGGTTAAATTATTTTCAGAAAAAAAAATTAGGGTACTTTACTTCTTTTAATTAGAGTAAGTTTAGTTGATTTCACTTTCTTTCACTTTCACTTCAGCGAGTCAGCACAGGCTGAGTAACGTTGGGGTACTTGACATCGGATAGTTAGTCCGAGGAGGTAGGTACCCTACAAAACGTTGAACTAATTTCCCTAGAATTTTGTGGAGTCCTAATTCAAACAGAAATTTAGGGATTTGTCTATACTCATCAAGTAAAGATAGAAGGAAAGTTTTATTGGTTACTGACCAGGGTCATTGTTTTACGGGTCCCAGGAGACCCACCCAGAATTTTGTATATGGTTTTATTGTTACTACCGGACACACCATTATAAACGTAAACTACTCCCTGTTAACCCCACTAAAATAACTAAAACTCGTCCGACATAATGAATCCCGTACTTACGGTTCGTTTGCATATTTGTTACTTCTACGGTCATTCATGTTCGAATAATCCTTCCTGTCCCGACCACATGTCTACCAGTGTGTATTTTGTCGCCGTAGGTGTTACGACAATACGAAGTCCTCCGTAAGTAAGAGAACACCCTTATAAACTTCTCTAACGTTTCCTGTTCTTTTCTACTGAGTCTTGACCCTTCTTTTGACAAATGTGCTAATTTGTCGAGATTACCCGTCATGGTGTAAATGTCCGTGCACTCCGGGGGTAGGACCCGGGGTCTTAAGTCCCCAAGGGTGTAGACTTCACGGAACAGACTTTAAAAGGAGACAAGAATTTTATTAAAATAACTCCATATTAACTATATGTTTCTTTGATATGTATGGATTATATGTATCGAAGTACTCGGACCTGTATACTTATTTCGGTCTTTCGGTAGTGGTGTTTCATTGTCTGCATGGGTAGTGAAGACTTTCAAAGGAAGGAGCACACACACACACACACACACACGTACGTACGTACGTTCACACACACCATTCTTGTGAATTACACTCTAGACAGGAGATCTGTTTACAATTCACACGTTATAATGACATGTTATTATAACATAATTCACATGTTATAATTGATATCCAATTATTACAACATATCGTTTAAAGATCTTGAATGAGGAGAACGTATTGATTTGTGACTTTAACAGAATTTTTCAGGGAGAGATCACGGACCTCGGTCGGTCCCAGATGTCACGATCCATCCACACCATGGAGTTTGAGTCTGGTCTTGGAGTACCCTTGATAAGGAGAAAGGAGGTAAACTCCAGAAGACGTTACGAAATAACTCCCTGGGTGTGGATAAGGTCCTGAATCACTGGAACGGGAGTAAGGTCCTCTCATCGGACCGTTCCTTAGGGAGTATGGCCAGTCACGTGATAAAGAAAGTATTCCAACACGTTCCAATCCAGTATTCTCAACACGTGTGTATTCACTAAAACTTATTACAAATGAGTACAACCTATCTGCCGTTTAAGTCTAACACCCGTTGGTTTCCAGATCCGATGAAACTCGAGGTACCGAGTAGGTAGTCAAGTGGGTACAAGGTTGAGACACTGTGACGACCAGGTACCGTGAGTTCCCATCGTCCCCACCGTCGTACGTCAGAAATGAGACACCCGAGGAATGGGGGACGTAGGTCCCGACGGTAGGCAGGGGTAAACGTCCGGGGTACGACTTACAAGAGATCACCACGAGTATAGGTAGAAGAGGTTCCGGAAAAAGGGATTACGAGTACTCAGTGACACTAGTTATAGAAGAGAATGACGGATGACTTGACGAAGGGGTCAGGTCAGGATTCGACATACCTGTTTCCTCTGCATAAGAAACATACTTCTCCGTTGAAGAGAGAGATAGCTTCAAAAGTAGTAGGGGTGGGATCCCTACTGGAACACCTATTCCGTTTCTGTGTCAGATGTAATTTTTATTAGTGTTAGATCCTTGTGTGACTGATACTCGATTCCTCAAGTACTTTTCTATATTGTTTCTACCTATACAATAAAAGTCAAGTATGAGATCTCTCATTTAAATTTATCATTTATCCTTTGGTTAATACCAAGTGTAAAAGGAGGTATAAGACTCATTCTACAGGAAAGTGCCAACAATCACAAATATTCTTGTTGGAGCCTCCCTCGGAGGTGTTCAGTCATAAGTCCCTTTCTTGTTACCTATTACGTCACAACACTTTTTAGGTTACTCGTAAGTTATTTGCCGTAGTACCTTTACGTCTCCGTTCTACGTATAACAAAGTTATACTTATCAAAGATTTCTACACACTGTGATTTTCATTTTCTACGCACTGTTTCTACTGGTGTCCCTCGTTGTCAGTTGATCGGTTTTTGACACGTAAGTTCTTATTTCTAGTACCGTAGGCCGGGGTAGTGAAGTACCCTTTATCTACCCCTTTGTCACCTTTGTCACAGTCTAAAATAAAACCCTCGGAGGTTTTAATGACGTCTACCACTAACGTCGGTACGTTAATTTTGTGTGAATGAGGAACCTTCCTTTCAATACTGATTGGATCTATCATATAACTTTTCGTCTCTGTAACGAAACGGTTGTTTCCAGACAGATCTGTTCCGATACCAAAAAGGACACCAGTACATACCTACACTCTCAACCTGACACTTCTTTCGACTCGCGACTTCTTGACACCACGACCTCTTCTGAGCTCTCAGGGAACCTGACGTTCTTCTAAGTTGGTCAGGTAGGATTTCCTCTAGTCAGGACCCACAAGTAACCTTTCTGACTACGACTTCGACTTTGAGGTTATGCAACCCGTGGAATACGCTTCTCAACTGAGAAACCTTTTCTGAGACTACGACCCTCCCTAACCCCCGTCCTCCTCTTCCCCTGCCGTTTCCTACTCTACCGACCTACCGTAGTGGCTGAGCTACCTGCACTCAAACTCACTTGAGGTCCTCAACCACTACCTGTCCCTCCGGACCGCACGACACTAAGTGTCCTAGCGTTTCTCAGTCTGTACTGACTCACTGACTTGACTTGACTTATTATTTCTTAAACTTCTTTACTCACCCTAAAGTTCCTCCTTCTGAAGACAGTTAATTCTTGAAACATCGTCAATAAGGACAAATATACACCTAATCAGTATAAAACTTGTAAAAGGTACTATTCTCCAGTTTCTTGTACCTAATTTACAGTCTTTCCAACCCTCAACTATCAACGTTACGTCATCTATCTTTGTCTATCTATCTAGAAATCCCACAGCGACTTAATAGTGACAGAAGTTAGTGAGGAAGAAACCACTCTCTGTGACCTTAAGGGGTTCACCACAGTTTTATTAAAAGATTCATTAAAGTCCAAAGACGTTCCATATCGTATCCCAAAGAGTTTCATTTCATTCTTCAACTATATTGACTCAAATTTTACAATTATCCACACATTCGACGGTTAAAACTTTTTGTATGGTAACTTTGTCTTAAAAATTTTACAAGATTCTAACAACAAGAAGGGAACAAGACAATTAGACTGATTCGGAGTACTGAAACACGTTACTGACACTCACAAGGATGATCTCATTCCTCTTTAGCACGTAACTCCAAAGATCTTAGACTCCAAACAAGATAGAGGAAGTGAGAAAAGAGGAAACTTAGTAGGTCAAGATAGTAATAGAAGTACATTAGGGTGTTAAGACGTCCATTTTGACATTCGTAAGACCTGTTTTGTAGTAGTTAGATTCTATCAAATTTTATGAGGTAATGAAGTAAACTTTATATATATATATATATATAAACTAAAACTTCGCCTTAATAATTGTCACAGTGACATATTACAAGAGAGTTGTATGTTGTTGGATCGTCTCTAGTCATGTCAGTTTCCTTTTTGTCAACTGATCACTCTCGTGATCCGTGACTTGATTGTATTAAAGGATAGTCGAAAAAATAAATAAATAAAAAATTAAAAATAAAAATGAAAATGAAATCTTATGACATAACCAAAACGGTATGTAACTATACTTAGGCGGTGCCCACATAACAAAACGAATAAGTATAACAAAATTCCTAGATGGAATCCTCTACTAGATATCTATGCGGGCCATAGACGGACGATCTAGATCATGTCGTAGTCACATAAGAAAAAAAAAATTAACTTCTGTTGTCTTTCTCAAAGAAGGACGTAATTAAAATAAACAAGTACGGAAATAAAAAACTGACACGACCCAGAAACAATGAGGTACTCCCGAGAGGGATTGACCACGGCCCGAAGAATAAGACGACCAAAGAGAACAACGTCCCTTCCGAACAGCGTGAGGTATCCGAATCATCAACACCACGTAGCCAAACCAACGGGACTCCGTACACCCCAGAAGAGTCCAGTTTGGGTCCATGAGACGCAACCGTCCTTTTAAGGGTCGATGATCTGGTGGTCCCTTCAGGAATCTCAGTCACACAAGAAACACAGGTACCGTTGGTTAGTGTCGTCCCCAGGGACGTGTGTGACTGAAAGTCGAAGACACGGACCTAGTTGGAACTAAATCTACTAGTCATGGAGTCGTCCTGAGAGGATGTCAGGATCCCAGTTGAAGGTTCTCCGTCACGAGGAGTATAGTAAATTCCAGGACCGAGTGGACGACGAAGGAACGTAGTGGGTTGTAGGTACGTGTCCCTCTGTAAGAAGGAGTATGAGGACGACGACGACGACGACGATTCAGTGCGGTCAGCACAGGCTGAGACACGTTGGGGTATCTGCCGTCGGGTGTTTCGAGGGGTTAGGGACCCTAAGAGATCCGTTCTTGTGACCTCACCCAACGGTAAAGGAAGAGGTTACGTACTTTCACTTTTCACTTTCACTTCAACGAGTCAGCACAGGATGAGAAACGCTGGGGTACCTGACATCGGGTGGTCCGAGGAGACAGGTACCCTAAACGGTCCGTTCTCATGACCTCACCCCACGGTAACGGAAGAGGTAGGACTATGAGGATGACGTCGAGTTTTTCTGAACCCGATAACGATGTAAAAGGGATTTCAAAGGGACTAAGTACTGGTCCGGATACTAAAACTTGAGAAGACCCTGTTCCTGGGATGATACTTTACGTAAGTCACAACCTGTGAGTCTTTAGGAGATTATATACACTTCTTGAGACCTAATCGTGAACCGAAACTTACTTAGGAGGTAGGGACGGGATACGACCATTTATGACCGGTGAACGACCTATGGATATGTAGGACGACTATATAAGAAAGACGACTGGATATGAAGTTACCCACCACCCCCTCCTGAAGAATATTGATCTGTAAGGACCCCTTCGGAAATCTTAGACAACGTCCTATGGAGAAGACCTTTACAGATCATAGAAGGTAGAGACGATTACGAATCGTTGGCTTGGACTTTGGACGCCATTCTAATACCGAAGTCAGTCTCTGTCGTTATCCTCCGACCCAAAAGAAAATGAGAATTTTACCAGTCTCGAATTGTAATGAATTGACACAAAGGATCTTTAGGTGAACGGACCTTTTTGTAATAGTGAGTCTCGATTGAGGATCATATGAGTCCAAGAACTTAGTGTGAATTCGAACCATTTTTTAACACGGGGGGATCACTTGGTTGTGATACTGAAAGATGGAAGGAAAGTCAGAGAGATTCGAGGTACAACGGGACCCAAGTATGAGGATAGGGTATTCAACTGTGACCTTTTCAATATGCTATTATAAAGGGAACGAACCTGGTTCTTAAAGTAGATTTTCTCTTAAGTAAAAATTACCTTGAAGAAGTATTACTATCGAAACTTCAGGTTGAATGACTGTCGATCTCCTTATAATTTTTGTTCCGATGTCTATCGAAACGTTTGAGAGGTTGACGACGATCGTGTTGACAGTGATTTGTTGTCGGTTCTAGTTGTCATTT
The DNA here is from genome assembly GCA_006410555.1 of Capra ibex. Taxonomy (NCBI): domain Eukaryota; kingdom Metazoa; phylum Chordata; class Mammalia; order Artiodactyla; family Bovidae; genus Capra; species Capra ibex. The sequence continues at coordinate 4,649,051 of SJYO01018757.1, read as the reverse complement.
CCGAATGTCTACGATTCTGTCCAATTGTAAAGTGAAACTTTAGACGTGCATACCGTTCTTGGGGTCTTAGGTTTCATTTGAACGTACGACGAGACACCAAGGGGTCTTTGGGTAGACGGGTGAGACTAAGGTAAGTCCTGTCACCCTGGTTCCGGTTCTCTGAAAGAGTCGCATTTTTTGCTAGGGGTGGACTTTCACATTGATTTTAGGACTGTTTTCCTTTTAATAAAACCTTGTTCTTAGGTTTTTTTTAAAGAAAAAATGTACCGATGAGTTACTGAGTTTTCTATGACGAAAGGAGTATGTGTACCCATAGAGGACGGTATAGACCTAAATTACAACAAGATTGTCTTTAAGTTTTGTAATATGTATAAGATGGGGTCTCTAGAAGACTATAAGTGTTACAAGTTGTCAGATCCCACAAGTTTAGTGGTGATCTTTCCAAGTTGGAGGGAACCTAAATATTGACTAGGGCCCTTTCTTCGTGAATACGTAATTAATATATGTTTCTCCTGTGAAAGTTAAGTGAGAGACCCGAAGACAACGTTTGTCCTTTGACGACGTATGATCCGTATTAAAGTTCGTCTTCAGTATACTGTCACGAAATCTTAGGTCTTTTTGTCGTCATGACCCTTCTACCTGATGAAATGATCTTTTTTTCAACAACTAAGGAGATCTTAGTTTGACCTTATATTCGGGTTTTATAAAAAATTTACTCTTTCAGAAGTAGTCATTTGTTGGAATGAAATTGAGGACGTATAAGCAAGTATCTCACCACTTATCGGTGTTGTCCCATTTTAATTATAAACAAGTAAGCTTGTATCATCTATTGGTTTTATTACCGTAAATTAGGTAATTTTCGGGTAAAGAGTTGAAGTCGATATGACCGGTGGTGCTTACTAAAATAAACTGGTCAATGGATTCTCAGTCTCCTGGTGTAAATATCGAAGTACGAATAAAGTTAATCGTGTCAAATTAAGGGATACTTTATTTACCGAGGGACCTTTAACTTCTGGTGACCAGGATGTATTTAAGGATCTAGTCAGTTTTTGATTCTAGACTCTAGTGTCGAGACGGTAAAATTTGATGTACTCAAAACCGGTTAAAACATTGGGAAGACCCGGAGGACAAGAAAAATTAGGTAAAAGTAAAGAAACACATCTCGACGACGACGATCTATTGTAAATATTTCGTCGATGATGTTAGGATCGTACCTCTACCGAGAGTTACTGATAGTCAATACCATTTGTGAAGACGACTAGTTTTTACCCTTAATTTTTACTTTCACGAATCCTTAATAATTGATACACCTTGTACATTATCAATGATAATTTATGTACAGACTTTTCACTCATATACTACAAAAGTTTAATCCCTCTCCTTCCCGGTAAAGTTGTACATTACTCTCATGATGACTGCATCGCCATCTGATATTAAAACAGATTTGTAAAAACGATGAGAGGAGGGGGTGTTTGATCCGGGTGACGACGTCCCTCGGTATGAAGGGTAGTGTAATAGTTCGCACCGGTGCACTGAATACCGAGTACTTTGTACTCACTCTCTCTCTACTCTGTACCCGGGGAACTTTCGTCTTCTTTATTCTCGGTCGTGCACCAGAGTGTTAGAGAAAACAGGTTAGACGATGGTAGAACCGTACCGGATCTATTCCCGACGGGAAGTCGAACTCAGGGTGGTCCTGTTTTTGTACTGCCCCTCGGAGTCTTTTATAACTTGTACTCGTTCCTTATTTCAAAACTGAAGTGCTTTCAAAGAGAATGACGTCACATTTAATCTTTTCAGATGGATTAATCTACGTTTCCCAAACAACCTACCTGAGATCGGGTGGCCTAGGTGACAGGTACCCTAAGAGGTCCGTTCTTATGACCTTTCCCAACGGTAAGGGAAGAGGTTTCCTAGAAGGTTTATGTCCCTAGTTTGGGTACAGAGGACGTAATGTCCGTCTAAGAAGTGGTAGACTCAGTAGTCCCTCTAGGGAAAGCAGAATTTCATCATTGAGTTTATAATTCGATTCTCACTTCAATCGTTCAATTTACTGTTTTCTTAGAAAAGTCCGTACTCCATTTAACTGATATATATATATATATGTGTGTGTGTATAAAAAAATTTACGTCAATTATGTCAATTTATCTCATCGACTTTACACGGGTGATTTCTGTCTACCTATCCAAACCACCTATGGCACATAGAGTTAGGTCTCTTCCGTTGCCGTGGGGTGAGGTCATGAGAACGGACCGTTTAGGGTACCTGCCTCCTCGGACCACCCGACGTCAGGTACCGCAGCGATTCTCAGCCTGTGCTGACTCGCTGAAATGAGAGTGAAAAGTGAAAGTACGTAACCTCTTCCTTTACCTTTGGGTGAGGTCACAAGAACGGACCTCTTAGGGTCCCTGTCCTCTCGGACCACCCGACGGCAGATACCCCAGCGTGTCTTAGCCTGTGCTGACTTCGCTGAATCGTCGTCGTCATATAGAGTTTCTGAATGTTTCATGTAGATGTAAAACCAATAATCCTCGAGAACTGAAAGTTTATTCTTTTATTCTTGTGGTGTTTTATTGTCGTACTATCAAGTCCTATAGTGAAAATTTGGTAATGACTTCATGAGGTAGAGTTTTGTTTCAGTTGGTTCTTAGAAATATATTGGAGGTCGATATTTTGTCTTTCAATACCAATAAAGAAAAAATATACTGTGAGGTCTGAGTATTTGACATGTCGAGGACTTCCTCGGACAGAATGACTATAGTGTCCTACATTGTTCTCTTACCATTTCTATTAACTCTGAAAAGGTTCTTGCGGAAATAAGGGTACAGGTCTTATTATTTATCCTGTTGTGTGACACACCTTTTTATTTTTATGTACGAAGGACCTCTATCCTCTCCTTTAACTTTCAAATTTTTATTTAGACTGTCAATTCATTCGGACCGTACGCATTTGATGTTTTCGGTATATTCGGTTGTAAGACTTTCTAATAAGATAGGATATTAAAAGATTAAAAACATTCAGATGAATTAAAGGTATTTTAGAACAAAAATTATTGAAACCATTATTTTTGTCTTCCGTCTGTACGTACTTCTCGGAGGACTCACCGACACGTACAATATGGTGTATCAGGAGTGTGTGGAGACATTCCACTAGGAAAATAATGGAGATGGAAAGATTTCTTTTGTCTTACTCTTACGTTTTTCCGTTCACATTAGACACGGACGATTCATTGTCACGATCCTAAGGTTTCCACTATATAGATAAGGGTTCAGGTAAGATTCAATCGTTCCATCCGAAAAAGGACACAAAAGGATATTACATACTTCCAGTAATTTCATCAAAATTAGAAAGTCATACAGAATTTTCCTAAACATTAAACAACAAAGTTGGGTTGAATAACAAAGTTGGGTAATTACAATAATAGGTTAGCAAAGAGTTTTTCCTCTAATGTTGAGGGTGGTTTATTTCCGTCTCCCGAAACGTGGGGAGTATACGGGTCGGTATCGACCATCTGTATCCACTCGTTTCTCCAGTTTTTACATACATCGTATACAATTTAATTATATATATAAATATATAGTGTATAATTATATAATTTAATTGTATATACAATTATACACATAAAGTAAAATAAAATCTTCTCGGAATNGGGGAGTATACGGGTCGGTATCGACCATCTGTATCCACTCGTTTCTCCAGTTTTTACATACGTCGTATACAATTTAATTATATATATAAATATATAGTGTATAATTATATAATTTAATTGTATATACAATTATACACATAAAGTAAAATAAAATCTTCTCGGAATATTCCTTTTGTATTTGACCTGTAATAATTAATACTATATTCTATCGATTAAGTTAAAGACTTTAGTAGAAATTTTTTTTTTTTTCTGACTCATTTTGTTTGAAGTCCTTTTTTGTCCGAATCTTTATGGTTCTACTCCACTCCATACGTAGGTATACTTTTCCGAATAGACATCAGGATGGAAGTACCGATTCACTTTCTTTTCCCTTTTAATTTGATAATCCAAAAACAAAAGAAAATTAAGTCCTTTCTTTGAACATTAAATCTTATAATATAAATTTATAAAACTATTTCCTAAGATATATAGGTACAGTTGTTAAAAGTGGGTTGTGATGGACTAATATAGAAACTTAAATCACGTTTTAGTCCTCGTTTCAGTGTTATAATGTTCCTTGTACTAAGACCGTTGTGAAGAAAGGTTCCATCTCCCTTTTTTTTTGGAGTGCTCGTTAAGTCCGTTTTAAAGTGTATTTGTTGAGTAAGTGACCTTCGTGTGGGTTTTCCTTGTAATTGTAAAAAGATCCTAAAAGTATTTCATCGTGATTATGATCAATTATTGAAACGGAAGGAGGAGAGCAACATCGTCGCTCCTTGTGTTTTGGCACTAATTTTTCGAACAAAAGACTTCGATTCAAAATCATGCATTCTTGATCTACAAGCTAATTGGAATGTCAGACCCGACATGTCTGGTACTTTCTCTTTCTGTGCCATTCCATCAAAAAATTCTCGTTACTTCCGGTGGTATTGTTAGGTTATATCCCTTGACCATTATCGGTATCGAAGGTGACCTTTCACTTTCACAATCGTCTAGTCACCACAGACTGAGAAATACTGGGGTGCCTGACATCAGGTGGTCCGAGGACACAGGTAACTTAACAGGTCCGTTTTATGACCTCACCCATCGACTAAGAAATGGTGGACTCGGTGGTCCCTTCGGCTCGAACATGACCTCATATCAATGTATATGACCTCATATACATTTCCTTGAAAGTGTCCATAACAATAAGGGAAAGGTACACTCGTATTCACCCCTTAATTCGGTCGTCTATTAAGTCAATTACACAAACTGAGATCAAGGTACACTGACTTTCGAGACCATTACGATTAGGATTCGGTTCTAAGGTCGACTCCTTCACTTCCTGTACTCTCATTTACAGGTTTGTCTTCGAGATTTACCATTTTCGACTCTCTTCGTCCCACGGTACTTTACTACTCTACGGATGTTGTACGGAAACATTTTCGAGTAAGTCTTTATGAATGTTAAAGTCACTATTTGGATTTTAATAATTAATAAAGTCTTTGTTTGTTGACATGATCGAAGTAAAAAAAAGGTATATAGTTCTGAGTTTTATTACCAATTAATACACTGTGACCTTTTTTGAGACTACGACCCTCCCTAACCCCCGTCCTCCTCTTCCCCTACTGGCTCCTACTCTACCGACCTACCGTAGTGCCTGAGCTACCTGCACTCAGACTCACTTGAGGCCCTCAACCACTACCTGTCCCTCCGGACCGCACGACGCTAAGTACCCCAGCGTTTCTCAGCCTGTGCTGCCTCGTTGACTTGACTTGACTTTTCACTGTGTATTAAATTACCGTGATTTTCACCGACAGACTGGTTGCACTTTTTTGGACTTAGAGTATAATCACTTGTCGTGTATCTTCCTGTTTTGTAGAGAGTAAATTAAGGGGAAACCTATACTAGACACGTAGTAATGGAGTTATTCGTGTGTCAGAGAAGTAGACATTATTACAGTGACATCTGTTTCTTAAAAAATATGCCACAAATGTTGAAAGTGTGGCAAAGAAGTTCTCGGTACTCACGACACAACGTCTTGTTGTCGTTACCTGGTGGAGGAGAAGAGAAGGAAAAGATGACTAAACACCGTTTGCTATTCTTCTTAGGTTGTGAAGTAAAAATTACGACAGTAGTCAGAGTTATACTGGATTGACCCTTTTTGACGTTTTAGTCGTCACCTACGTCTGGATCCCTAACAGAAATTTTTCTCTCTCCTCTCTTCGTGTGCACTCGACGTAGGTTCTTCGACAGCAATCTGGATCCCTACTTCAAGTGAAAACCGATGATATTTCGAGTCGTTAACGATGAAGAGGTGAGACTGACCCATATATGAGAATTTTCCTCTCTAACTCTCTTATATAATCTTCCTTAGAAGTGATACTTTTAGAACCAGTATTTGAAGTTAACTTTTTTTTTTAAAATAATCCACGGATGTTACACGTTCTGTCCCTCGAGTACTCTTACTATTCATCAAAAGAGGTGCCGCTTGCAAGATCTGTGAGTTATTTATACTTATTTTCCCAACTAAACTGTCCACTTCAAAGTAACCTTAAGAAAATAATAAAGATGTATCAAAGTAAAGGATCGGAGTGTATCGAGAATGACTTCTATCAAACTTTTGGAAGGTTTTATCTCTACTTGACTCGGTTACTCTGGATTTAATGAGTATTTTATGTTAACTTAAAATACCTCACCACCGACACACCACGACCTCGTTGAAACTCCTCTATGGGGTGTGGGTTCCCGTTTCCTCTTCGGAGTCGTTCAACCATCTTCCCCACTTTAGCGTAAACCTTAGTTTGGGGTATGACGGTCTCTACAAGCCTCCCGAGTTTGTTTGGAACACACGTAGTCGTGGGTCTCTGGGGTGTCACTGGGGGTCTTGACACAAACTCACAGAGGATACCTCCATGCGTAGTCGTCACCTGACGGTGCCCCGTCCCCGAGACCCCACGTCGTCCGGACCCATACCGTATTCGGGAGAGCCTTCTCCAGTGGTAATTGGGGTGGTATGTTGGTGGTCTTGAATGTGTCCTGACCCCTTTGTCTGAGAACCTCCCGTGTTTGTCTTAGAACACACGTGGTCCTGCCTGACTGGGTCTGAACGGGCACTCACAGGTCCAGAGAGGTCGTCTCCCCACCCAGTCGTCACCGGACGACGTCCCAACCCCCGTGACTCATATCGTCACGGACGTACCCTGGAAGACTTCCTCCAGTTGCAATAAAAGTAATAGAGGTGGTTTCAGACCGGAGTCCAGTTTATTGTCCCTCCCTTGTGTCGGGGTAGGTAGTTGTCTTTAACCTAATTTCTAAATGACTGGTACCGGTTCGGGTAGTCTTGTTCTGGTTAAAGGATGAGTCAGTCAGAGAGGGTAGTCCTTCGAAGGTATTTGGAGAATAGGAAGAGGTCGTCTCACGTCTGTCTAACTTTTAGTGTTAGTGTCTTTTTATTAGGTAGACTAGTGTACCTGGTGTCGGAACAGATTGAGTTACTTTTGATACTCAGTACGGTACATCCCGGTGGGTTCTGTCTACCCAGTACCACCTCTCAAGACTGTTTTACACAAGGTGACCTCTTCCCTCACCGTTTGGTGAAGTCATAAGAACGGAACTCTTGGGGTACTTGTCTTACTTTTCCGTTTTTCTATCCTATGACTTTCTAATTGAGGGGTCCAACCATTGACGGGTTATACGATACCCTCTAGTCACCTCTTCATTGAGGTCTTTCTTACTTGTCTACCTCGGTTTCGTCTTTGTTATGGGTCAACACCTACACTGACCACTGACCTTCATTTCAGGATACGACATTTCCCGTTATGACGTATCCTTGGATCTTACAATTCCGTTTAACCTTCCGTAGTTTGTCCTCTACCGTTCTCATTTGTAGTTGTAAAATCCTTATTCTCTTGATTTTACCTGACCTTACCCACTTAAATTGAGTCTACTGGTAATATAGATGAAGACACCCGTTCTTAGGGAATCTTCTTTACCTCATCGGTAGTGTCAGTTGTCTTGTCAGACTTTACGTCATGAACCTACGTTAGAGTTTTTACTGTCTTATTAGAGACAAGTAAAGGTTCCGTTTGGTAAGTTATAGTGTCATTAGGTTCAGATACGGGGTTGGTCATTGCGACTTCTTCGACTTCAACTCACCAAGATACTTCTAGATGTTCTGGCAGATCTTGATTGTGTGTGTGTTTTTACAGGAAAAGTAATATCCCCTGACCTTACGTTTTCATCCTTCAGTTCTTTGTGGACCTCATTATCCGTTTAAACTGGAACCTCGTGTCTTACTTCGTCCCGTTACCGGTTATCTCAAAACGGGTTCTTATGTGACCAGTATCGTTTGTGGGAGAAGGTTGTTGTGTTCTCTTCTCAGATGTATACGTGTAGTGATCTTCCAGCTATGACTTTGGTCTAACTAATATAAGAAACGTCGGTTTCTACCTCTTCGAGATATGTCAGTTGTTTTTGTTCTGGTCCTCGACTGAGACCGAGTCTAGTACTTGAGGAATAACGGTTTAAGTCTGAAGTTAACTTCTTTCATCCCTTTTGGTGATCTGGTAAGTACATACTGGATTTACTTTAGGGAATGCTAATATGTCACCTTCACTCTTTATCTAAGTTTCCTAATCTAGACTATCTGTCTCACGGACTTCTTGATACCTACCTCCAAACACTACAATATGTCCTCCGTCACTAGTTCTGTTAACGGTTCTTTTTCTTTACCTTTTTCCGTTCACCAACAGATTCCTCCGGGATTTTTATCGACACTTTTCTTCTCTTCACCTTCCGTTTCCTCATTTCCTTTCTATATGGGTAAACTTAAGTCTCAAGGTTTCTTATCGTTCCTCTCTATTCTTTCGGAAGGAGTCGCTAGTTACGTTTCTTCATCTCCTTTTGTTATCTTACCCTTTCTGATCTCTCGAGAAGTTTTTTACTCTCTATGGTTCCCTTGTAAAGTACGTTTCTACCCGTGTTATTTCCTGTCTTTTTCATACCTGGATTGTCTTCGTTTCTCTAATTCTTCTCCACCGTTTTTTTATGTCTTCTTGATATGTTTTCCCTAGAATTACAGGGTCTTTTGGTGTTACCACATTAGTGAGTGCATCTCGGTCTGTAGGACCTTACACTTCAGTTCGCCCGGAATCCTTCGTAATGATGTTTATTTCGACCACCTCTACTACCTTAAGGTCAACTCGATAAGGTTTAGGATTCTCTACTACGACACTTTCACGAGATGAGTTACACGGTCGTTTAAACCTTTTGAGTCGTCACCGGTGTCCTGACCTTTTCAAGTCAAAAGTAAGGTTAAAGTTTCTTTCCGTTACGGTTTCTTACAAGTTTGATGACGTGTTAACATGAGTGGAGTGTGTGATCATTACGAGTTTTAAGAGGTTCGGTCCGAAGTTGTTGTGCACTTGGCACTTGAAGATCTACAAGTTCGACCAAAATCTTTTCCGTCTCCTTGGTCTCAAGTTTAACGGTTGTAGACGACCTAGTAGCTTTTTCGTTCTCTCAAGGTCTTTTTGTAGATGAAGACGAAATAACTGATACGATTTGGGAAACTGACGTACCTAGTGTCGTTTGACACCTTTTAAGAAATTTTCCACCCTTATTGTCTGGTGGAGTGGACGGAGGATTCTTAAGACACACATCCAGTTCTTCGTTGTCAATCTTGACCTGTACCTTGGTGTCTGACCAACGTTTAGTCCTTTCCTCATGCAGTTCCGACATATAACAGTGGGATGAATAAATTGAATATACTTCTCGTGTAGTACTCATTAGGACCTGACCTACTTCGTGTTCGACCTTAGTTGGGAGGGTCCTCATTATGGTTATTGGAGTCTATACGTCTACTGTAGTGGGAATACCGTTTTTCACTTCTTCTTGATTTCTCTGAGAACCACTTTCACTTTCTGTCACTTTTTTAACCGAATTTTGAGTTGTAAGTCTTTTCATTCGAGTACCGTAGTCCAGGGTAGTGAAGTACCGTTTCTTACCTTTGTCTCTGAAATAAAGACCCGAGGTTTTAGTGACGTCTACCACTGATGTCGGTACTTTAATTTTCTGCGAATGAGGAACCTTCCTTTCAATACTGGTTGGATCTGTCGTATAAATTTTCGTCTCTGTAATGAAACGGTTGTTTCCAGGTAGATCAGTTTCGATAGAAAAAAAAAGGTCATCAGTACATACCTACACTCTCAACCTGATATTTCTTTCGACTCGTGGTTTCTTGACTACAAAAATTTGACACCACAACCTCTTCTGAGAACTCTCAGGGAACCTGTCGTTCCTCTAGGTTGGTCAGATAGGATTTCTTTTAGTCAGGAATTATAAGTAACCTTCCTGACTACGACTTCGACTTTGAGGTTATGCAACCGGTGGACTTCACTTCTTGACTGAGTAGACTTTTCTGAGACTATAACCCTTTCTAACCACCGTCCTCCTCTTCCCCTGTTGTCTCCTATTCTATAAACCTATCGTAGTGGTTGAGTTATCTGTCCACTCGAACTCGTTCGAGGTCCTCAACCACTATATGTCCCTTCAGACCGCACGACGTCAGGTACCCCAGTGTTTCTCAGTCTGTACTGAGTCGCTGACTTGACTGGAAATGCTACCTTACCAAGTGTAGAATCTCGACGTAATAGTGGAAGTCCAGTGACGCAATGGTAAGTGAAGTGGCCTCTTCTTCATTTCTGATAGAGTAACTGATCCACTCACTCTCGTCCGACTGTCACTTCGGCCTTACGGGTTTCGATTCAGAAAGATTTCTGGAATTTGGAGTATCAGAACGGTTTTCCTTAATTGAAGATATAAGTCAAAACTCTCTACTTCTCTTCCTCCTCCTCCACATGAGACACAGTTAGTGATAAGTTGGAGGGAGTTGAATTAGGAAGATTCTGGAGATACTCCAACTTTGAAAACTATAGAGTAAAATCTCAACTCTTTTGTTTCTAAGTCCCTCTCCTTTATTGAGTAGACCCGTATATCCACTATCTCAGCCTTAAGTTTGAGTCCGGCAGTCTAGAGTTAGGATATGACCCGACAAACTTATCTAACGAAACGTAAGGTAATTTGACTCTATAAAACCACACAGAAATAGACGAAAAAAAAAAAAAAAAAATTATCGTCACGGTTGGGACTTGAACACCTTTGTCCGTATAAGTCCATCGCGAAGATTAATCCCGTTGTGTTTGTAGGACACATATATCTGGAAACCTCTTTCAGTTCGTTTAGCAAAGGAGGGGTCTAAGGTCCAGTTTTACCTCAAACGAAGTATAAAATGTGGTTTCTGTCCTAGGCACGGTTCAAATTTAATTCTTGTTTTCAGTTTTACTACCACGTAGTCAACACCCAAACCGTTCCCGTTCTTTCTATCGGAGTTTCTTTTGAGTACGGAAAATACCTTTGGTTTATAACTGGTGTTGACCGTGTGTCTTTTGACGTGTCTGTTTGTTTTGACGACCTATTTGTTTAGTTTTAATGTATCCTTCGACTGTGGGTAAGAAATATCCCCTTTTGGTTTCTATTTTTACTCAGTGTTTAAAATATAAGAACCTTTCCTATTTACAAGTGAGTAGACCATTGTACAAAAATTTTTTAAAGGGACTTCTACAGATTATCATGGTTATAAAAGAAATTATTTTTTGATTCTTATTGATGTTACACAAGTGTAATGTCTTGTTTACTGATATTTGAGTCAACTCTTTCTAATTTTTTTTTTAACTTGCAACACAGTACATTATTATGTTTCACATAGGAGTCTGAGGATAATGTAAAAGTCTAATACTTTACTCAGATGCATATGCACCCAGACCCATGACCTAAACTCCCTCTGTATTTCTCAGGAAAGTTCTGAGTAAAAACTTCATCTCTCCGTAATTTCTCACATTGTACGATCAGTAGGAAGAAAAGAGAAAACAATGGGTCATAGGAATGTAAAAGAAAGGGGACTGGGTGTGGTTTGATTTGAAAGTATGTGAATTTTCTCGGATTTCTTTATTCTCCAAGTTAGACAAGTTCGATTTTAGATGATGTAGAAACACTTTGAGATTTCTATTGTGTTGGGAAATCGGGTAGAGAGACTTTTATTTGTTCCTCTTTTTCTTTTAAGAATGTTAATCGGTACTCTAACATCCTTGGTGACTCGTATGATATTTCCGTCAGTACATCGGTTTCCGTGGAAATAAAGGTTAAGATTCACTTTATCACATTCACTTTAGTACATTTTTTGATTCCCTTTATTGCATTTTTTGCTATTAGGATAATCACGTACTTTTGGAAGTTTCCTCTGTCTGAGTAAAAAAACACTCAAAACACAAAACGGAAAAAAATAACATGAAGTAACGTAACGAACTAAACCCTTTTTTAGGTGTATCTTGATAAAGACTGAAAGGGAAAAATTACGATTCTCAATGTTGCACACTATATTAGAGAATGGTGAGTTGTGACATCGTGTTAATTCAGGTGAAGTCATAACTTTGTCTCCGGGTTCCAGATTTGTTATGCGAAATTATCCGCGTCTTCGATTAGTTCCCACTCTAGGGGGTCACTTTGGGGTAGAATCGAGAATGGGTCCCAACAGAAAGAAAAACGAGAGAGTTTAAACAGTAAATATAATTTATTAGTACCATAGAAACTGAAAATTTTATCTCGTCTTCAATAAGGTAAATTAGAGATGGTTTGATTTCTCAGGACAAATAATATAGACAAACCGTCACCGGCGGATACTGAAAATGAACTGTCTTTTATTAAGATCGTAGAAAAGATAACCGTTCAACTTGTAGACTCCTGTTGACCAGTCGGAGGTCGAAGTAAACCTGGGTCAGACTGTATAATTCGTGAGAGAATTTAGTACCGAGTATCTCCCTTCGGGTTCGGAGACCTACACCGGACATGTAGTGTCCCACGATACACAGATCCTCATAAAAATTTAGATAAAGAAAAAACTTCATATTAACTAAATGTTACAACGTAATCAAAGACTACATCTCGTTTCACTAACTCAATATGTTATATCTATCCATCTATCTATGTAAGAAAAAATATAAGAGAAGGTAATACCAAATAAAAAACTAGATGTTACAACGTAATCAAAGACTACATCTCGTTTCACTAACTCAATATGTTATACCTGTCCATCTATCTATGTAAGAAAAAATATAAGAGAAGGTAATACCAAATAAAAATATTCTATATTTTACATCAAGGACACGATAGGAATAAAAAATAGATAAAAGATATATCATCACAAATAGACGATTGGGGTTTGAAGATTAAATAATGGGGGAGTGGGAGAAAAGGGGAAACCATTGGTATTCAAACAAAAGATGTAGACTCTCAGACAAAGTATTTATTTAAGTAAACACAGTGTAAAGTCCAACGTGCACACTCACCATGGTCCACTATGACACAAAGAACCTGAGTGAGTCACACCAGTAGAGACCCAGGTGGGTACGACGCCGTAGACCGTGTTAAAGGGAGAAAGATTGCCGAATGATCGTAAGACAACACAATATAAACGTAGAGAAATGGGCAAGTAGATAGTTACCTGTGAATTCAACGAAGGTACGAAACCGATAACAATATATCACGAAGATACTTGTGTCTTCATGTAAGTTGAAAAACTTACTCTCAAAATAGGTCTATATACGGGACCTCACCCTGACGACGTATGTACCGTTGAGACTAAAATCAAAAGACTCCTTGGAGGGATGACAGAAGGTATCCCCGACGTCAAATGTGGTGGTGGTTGTCACGTCCTTAGTTTTCTAAGAAAACTAGAAATGATGTAAAGAGAGTACGGATTCCAAAAGTAAAAATCGTAGACGAAGTATGATGACCGAATATAATACCAGTATATTTTTATGGGTCGAATTGGAAAAATTTTTCGTAGTAAACGATAGTTCGACACCAAGGTAATAGAATTTTAACAGGTTTAACTAAAAAATGTATTTATACATGTCAGTTTAAATTGGGGTATTAAACTACTATAGGTAGTTCACTGCGATAATTGAAACACGTAACTACAAGAGTAGATAGTATAATTACGAGAGAGGACATAAAAATAGACGTTTTTAATATATAGTAAATACTGGAGTAAGTTCAAAATTATAAATATTTACGAAAATTTACAATTTGGGTCAGAGTCCCTACTTAGGAAGTATCAGTTTAGGAGTCTATAGGAAGTTGTATCTTAATAATCTTTACTTTTCGAAAGGGAAAAGGTAAATGTTATTATAAAGGAAGAGACAATTAGACTACGGGTAGTGGTGTCAGATTAATCTTAGTGAGAGAAATATTAACGTCAAGTATAGTTTAAAAGGAAGTAATACGGACAGTAGTAATTTCTTGTAGAGAAAAGTTATCAAGTCCCAACCCTCTTAGAAAGTGTGAAATACAGTAACTTTCAAATGATAGTTGTAACACACTATCAAATTATAGTGTATATAGAATTTTCCGGTTGAACTTAGAATGAGTGGTAGAACTTTCGAATGTATGTTTGAAAAAATCAGTCGATCTTGTTGTCTTTAGAACTTAAACTGTTACTCTTTCCGTTTTGTGTTTACCTTCGACTCTCTAATATCGTTGGTTTAACGAGTCCTTTGAAATATCTATTGTGGTAGTACTGTGACTTGTCGACTATTATGTTAAAAGGTAGATCTTAGTGTCTGACATAAAATGACATTTTAATGGTCATCTTTCACTATCGTGACCGGGAAAGTTGTATGACAAGATACTATAATTTTCCCTTGTTTAAATATTAGGACAAACCCAAAAAAAACTGTACAATGAAAGACTAATGAAAGTTTTATACCACATTGTTAAAATTTACGGATAAAATTACACCGTTTGTGGTTTAGTCTAAATAGGTGACCAGAAATAAAAAGTATCCATATTGAAGGGTTTTATCTTAGTTGTCTGAATTCTTGGATGACGGTGTATTTAAATTTAATATCAAGTTATTTTATAAAATTTTCTTCTTTTCCCTCAACTATAGTTTATATTACCTCGTGATGGAAGTTCCATAGTTTATAAAACCCTCTGGTAATAGTATGAACAGTTTTACACTGACTCAAACTTTTCACGGGTAAATTAAAAATTTAAAAAGACTGAAGATTATTGATAAGTCTGATATACTATAAATCGCCTTGATTCACCATCTTTATTATTAGGACCTTTTTACTCAGTAAGAAAACAGAAAGGTTTCGTGTTCTCCTCGACTTTACGATATGTAATCTTTTCTGAAGGGACAACCGATGACAGAGTTTAGAGTACAGGTTTCCGTCTTTTTAGAGGGACGAGCCACGTGTCCGTGAGACGTGAGTTTCAGTAATTCATTGGAAAAATTGTCATTGAGTGACAGGTTGCTATACTATAAAATATTAAAAAAGATAAGAAGGTTAGAAGGGAAAAGGTAAAGGAAGAAGTTTATCTATAAGTAAAGACCCTTCTGTCTGATTTAGAAATTAAAGATATATAAAGCGTGTCTCTGATATTGTCATAATACGTACAATCAGCGAATCAACACAGGTTAAGAAACGTTGGGGACGTTTCCAAGGCGAAAGGTACTCTACGAGGTCGGTCCTCATGACCTTACCCAACGGTAAAGGAAGAGGTCCTCTAGACGGAATGAGTCCTTAACTTGGGTCCTGAGGACGTAACGTCCGTCTTAAAAATGGTAGACTTGATATTCCCTTCAGTATACAGAGAAATAATATAATATAGGATTTTTATTATTGTCATAATCCATATATTATATTACTTGTCTGTATATGTGTGTACATACATAAACGCGTATACACCCATATGTGTGTGTATGTATGTATGTCGATCTCTATGGACATCTATCTAAAATTTTTTCGAGAAATTGTAGGTCCTCCGATCTGTCAAATAAAAATGTTCCTGACGTTGTGACAAATATTACTATGAAGAAATACAACTTAAAATTACCCCTAAAGTGTACTTACAAAGACCCGTTGTTGGATATCAAAAGTACATTTTCGTAAAAGTATAACATATACCGACAAACGAACGATACTACCATCTAGAGTCATCGACATTATCTCTTATCCCGGGTGTTTCGGTTTTTATCTGTGACAGAGCGGGCCATTCTTTTGTAGACAGTTGTAGAGTATGTTCGTTTTATGTGTTGTGTCTCATCGGGAGTTGATTGTCCTTATTACCATCTTCTACCTGATCGGACTATCTAAACGAAAACTGGCGACAAGAATAGTCGAACGGTCAACCCCTTGTCCAATGGTGAGAAATCCCGAACGGGCCACCGAGTCTATCATATCTGAGACCGATGTCACGTTCTTTGGGCCCGAGCTAGGGACCCAACCCTTCTAGGGGACCTCTTCCTTTACCGCTAAAGAACGGACCTTTTAGGGTACCTGTCTCCTCGGACCGTCCGATATCAGGTACCCCAGCGTTTCTCAGCCTGTACTGACTCACTGCTTGTGAAATTTAAAAGAAATGGTGAGAAATGATTACCAGGTACTCCAGCGCTTCTTAGCCTATGCTGACTCGCTGAAGTGAAGGTGAAAGTGATTAACAAGGATCTTATACAAGGATATAAAACTGGAATTCATACTGACTCGTTGACTCGTGTGTGTGTCGTGTAACTCGATTGGAACATATCTAAAGAACATATCTTTGCATGCATACATATCTAAAGGTCACATTCAAAAGTCTTAGTCCCAAAGATTTGGGGACAGGTAAAAGGGTATTTTAAAGAACCATAGGATAAGTGAACTCGTCAGTGGCAGCAGGACGAATAGGATCTCAAAATGAAAGGAAACAGAGAGAGACAGTTCTTGATGGTCTCTTCGGGTGACATTGACTGGTTCTTATGTGTATATTGGTGTGGTTCTGGAGTGATTACGAGTCATTCGGAAACTAAGGAAGGATTTACTAAGGAATAACGTAAGAGGAGGTGTGAACGGGTGTTAAATGGTAGTCTCGAAGAGTCAGAAAAGAAGGGGAGAGAGTCACGGGAGTTGAGTAGGTTACTCATAAATGACTCGTCCCCGAGACGAAGACTTAAGTGTTTCTACTGTCAGCGACCTCTACTGTAGAACGTCGGAGGAAGGAGAGGTGGTCTTCTACACCGACTGGAGACGACGTGCGTAGGAAAAAGTGACTCAGGGGGAAAGGTTCGGAGGACCTGAATAGGGGTCAGAAGAGTGTTAAACAAGGTAGTTTGTGAAAACCGATGAAATAGTAACGAAAACAAAGAGAGTGAGAAGATTGACTGAGTTTGTAAGGGTCGAAAGTGTTCTTGGTTACTAATGATGGACCGATTCATCAGATTTGAGAATGATTATTTTGTTTTTCTCTATCGGAGTCAAAGTACGTCTTACTTACTACATTATCAAAGAGTGGTGATTGTTTCACAACCAAAATCTATGATAGAGTAAACTGTTTCAAATTATTATGATTTTAGTCGTTTTTAACGACGTTGTGATCAAAAATTGGTTTTCTGTTGTGAAGTCGGGTCTAACAGTTAAAAAAATTTATTTTTTCTCTCAAGGAGTAATGTAAATTGTATTGTGACAGGTTTAGTTCTGTCTTTATGTCAATAACAAGTGGGGAACTTTACGTTTAGAAGGTATGTATCTACCTCGATGAATCGTAGTTTCCTATAAGAGTACTAGATAAAATCTTTGTTTGAAATTTCAAGTATAGATAAATTTTTTCGGCTAATACTAAAAATAAAATCTATTTTTCTCTATTTTATAAATTTATTTATTTTTATGAATTTATCAAATTGATTATTGTTATCAAAGGACTGTATGGAAGAGGACTGTATAAAAATAATTATATGGTACTTTTTGTGACTTTTTTTTTTGTGGTTTTAGTTTTGATTCATGTCATTTCTCGGACAGATCTTAGAATCCTTCACGGTGTCAGATATTTGAGGTACTTTAATCTCCTTTTTATTGCTTAGGATATATAGGAAGGTACCCAAGTGTTTCTGGGTCTGTACTGTTTCGTTGACTCGTGTGTGTGTATATACGAAGGTGAATAATTTGTCTCTTCAAGAAAGTGTTGTGTGCTCCGAAGAGTGAACGAGGACGTCGCACAACAGAGTCGATTTTTAGTCTCAGAATACAAAGACTAAGGATCCTATTTATGGATCCTCGCTCAACGACATAGTCTACTCTCCATATGCGAATTAAAATATTACTACCACATAATGACTTGTAACGGAGGTCGTTTTCGTTACACGACTCTATTTAATAAAGTTTGTCCTATCCTATGTATATATATGATTGTGACATGGTCGACTTAATTCCCATGTCGACTATCCGACAAATTTTGACATTGTGTCTACAGTTTGATCTTTTTGAGCACTCGTTTTTTCACGTTGTTCAAGTTAAATATAGTCTTCTTTTAAAAATATCCATATGGCCTACGTCTTTGGTCTTTTTATTCGTTATTCTTAGAGTTATATATAACTTATTACACCATTAATACTTTCTTTTGAATCACTTCGATATATACTTCTAGTTTACTCCAGTGATCTAAGAAAAAAAAAATTATACATTGTCAATAAATAAAAATAAAAAAACAAACAAAAAATAAAAAATTTAAAATTTTAGAAATTAAGAATGTACGCAAGGGTTTGTACCTGGGGGGAGGGTGGAGGGAGGGATGTTGTAGAGAGACCCAGTAGGGGTACGTGGTCGGGGTTCGTTCGACGTGGGACACAGTCTGTATCTGACCGCTAAGTTAAGAATGTACTATCATGTGTACAATCTTACGGTAAGAGGGTTTAGTAGGGTGGGAGAGGGAGAGGGAGACTCAGGTTTTCAGACAATATGTGTAGACACAGGAAAAAGTACAGAACGTATGTCCCAGCAGTAACGGTAGAAGGATTTAAGGTATATATACACAATCATATGACATAACCACAAAAAGAAAGACCGAATGAAGTGAGACATATTAACCGAGGTCAAAGTAGGTAGCGTAGTCTTAATTAAGTTTACTTAAGAAAAATTGCCGACTCATTATGAGGTAACACATATACATGGTGTCGAAAGAATAGGTAAGTAGACGACTACCTGTAGATCCAACAAAGGTACAGGACCGATAATATTTGTCACGACGCTACTTGTAACCCCATGTACACAGAGAAAGTTAAGACCAAAGGAGCCACACATACGGGTCGTCACCCTAACGACCCAGTATTCCATCAAGATAAACGTTAAAAAATTCCTTAGAGGTGTGACAAGAGGTATCACCGACATGATCAAACGTAAGGGTGGTTGTCACATCCTCCCAAGGGAAAAGAGGTGTGGGAGAGGTCGTAAATAACGAACGTCTAAAAACCTAGTGTCGGTAAGACTGACCACACTTCACCATGGAGTAACACCAAAACTAAACGTAAAGAGATTATTACTCACTACAACTCGTAGAAAAGTACACAAACAATCGGTAGGCATACAGAAGAAACCTCTTTACAGATAAATCAAGAAACCGGGTAAAAAACTAACCCAGCAAATAAAAAGACCTTAACTCGACGTCTTCAACGAACATATAAAAACTCTAATCAACAAACAGTCAACGAAGTAAACGATAATAAAAGAGGGTAAGTCTTCCGACAGAAAAGTGGAACGAATATAAAAGGAAACAACACGTCTTCGAAAATTAAAATTAATCTAGGGTAAACAAATAAAAACGAAAATAAAGGTCTTAAGACCCTCCACCTAGTATCTCCTAGGACGACACTAAATACAGCCTCTCACAAAACGGATACAAGAGGAGATCCTCAAAATATCAGTGATCTAAGAATTGTCTAAGTTTAATTAATTATTGTCCGAAAAATGGGAGGACGGATTCTTCTTAGTATATAAATTATAAAAACACATGTTTCTATTTGACAGTTTTTTCGTACTTCAATCCTTTTAGTGAATAGTTACTTTTTCTTTCTGTAATTAAACAATAGTGTGGGTAGACGTTTTGACTTAAGGATAACTTTATAACTCCTGACGGATGTTAAAATTACTGGTTGGTCATATATAAGAAATATAAATCGGTATTAAAAAATAAGTATATATTTCGTTCTCTTTCCATAGAGGTCATTGAGTTTGATGGATTAATACTTTGTTTGTAAAACTTACGTATAAGATCCACAAAATCATTATTTAGTTTAAATTCTCTATGACTTATTTCTTCACCACCTTGTCTTATGACCGTCCCTATTGTTTTTAGTCAATTTATTTTCAACAGATTGACATCGTTTATATCATTTTTGTTTTGTTTTTGTTTTTGTGGGACTTTCGTTATGTTTTTAATTTTCACGTATTTCCTGTCTTTATATATTACATTTTCAATTATCGAACATTGTTGTTGTATTAAGGATTTGGAGTATAATGATATGTACGATTCAGTGAAGTTACAGACTGAGAAACGTCAGGATACCTGACATACATCGGGTGGTCCGACGAGACAGGGACTCTATCTACGAAGTCCGCTCTTATGACCCCACCCAACGGTATGATCCCCTAGAAAGGATGGACCTATAGCTTAGGGGTAGAGGATATCGAGCACGTGACGTCCACCTAAGAAATGGGGACTCGGTGGCCCCTTCTGGATCTAATAATATTATGTCACCTTTTATTACCGATTTAATTGTATCCCTTCAATTTTTTTCACGATTAACATAGTGTAAAATATTCCTAAAATGCAAAAAGGACAGAGGAAAAAATAAGAGTAAAAATGATAGAAACGGTTGATTTAAAACGACGCCAATAAAAATTATAGTTTATTAGGAAATGTTGGTCATTGTTTACTGTAAAGTTCTTTATGAAAGGGGTATTTAATTAAAAAAATTATAACCTGAGAGGATGAGACTATTGTATGTTAGATGGACCGTTTGGAGACACGTGAAGTCAACCAGACTTTCCGATGTCCAGTCTTCCACCGAATCTTCAAGAGCCCGGGAGAGAGGGTTCCTCCTTAGGAGTCAATAGTGTAGGGACTGTACATCACTGGGTCCAAGACGACTTCTTCAGTGTCATTTACTGTCAATTGAAGGAACGATTGATGGAACGCAGCACCAACGTTATTATGATTACCTTTTACTACGAAGAGAAGGTCTTCGGTATTAAATGGAGGGTCCTAATAAGTGGGTCCACAAGTAGAAGACGGAAGAACTTCAGATGACCGTTCGGAAGAGGAAAGGTGTCTCTTCCTCATTAGTGCTGTCGGACAGGAGTTACCTTTGGTACTTTCTGGAGAGTGTAAGGATGAGTAGGAGAATCTTTTACTGGAATCGTTACCTGAGTCATGAGGTCTACACCAGAATTGGTGTCTTACCGTAAGTAGTCAGGTCTTGGTATCCACTTTGTGGGGGAAGTGACCTTTATACGGAATTGATTATATACTACTCAGGATTGAAGTGACAAAAAGAAAAAAAGTTTGACTTAATAAATAGTATCACAAAACTTTAATTGAATACTTTCTTATTGAGAGGGGAGTATATAGTATTTATAGGGGAGATAAAAAAAAAAAAAACGTTTTAGTCCAAAGGAGGTTGGTTATTATACAAAATAACTGAAGACATTACCGGGAATAAAACAATGTCTGGTAAAATAGTGAAAGATCTACCAATAAAAGTATCACAAATTTCGTAGGACCAAGACACATGGTCGAAAGATGTATAATCTTTGTAGTATAATTTCTTCTTTTACAGGTGTGTAATTTACTTGGTAAAATTCTAAATTTAACTCACGATTTAATAATCAAAATAATACGGATGTACCCCTATTATTAATGGAGTAAAATTATTTTGGACATTTTAGGTGGTTCGTATCCTTTACTTTTTGTTAATTATACGTTATTCACCACTAATAACTTTAATAGTCAAGGTTGAGTTCTTGACCCTTAGTTCTCCGTAGAAAATAAAAGAAATGATATACTGACTTTCTTATCTATAAAAATAATTAATTATACCAATGGTAGTTGGATTAAATTTTTATTTCAGACGTTGAAAGAAAATTCCGTAACTACTGTAAGAAAATTAAGTGTGTTTACTATCAATTTGTCTAAAACGTGAATTATAATTTTAAACTAAATTTGTTAAGTTTACGTATTACTTTTTCCAGTGACTCACTTAGTAATATTTTGTGATCGTGTAAACAGAAAATCTAAATTTACAAATTACACGGTCTTGGTATCGGTGAGAGATGAATCTTCTCTGTTAATAGGTGCACCTAAACTTAAAAGGTAGTAGACTGTAATAAGGTTAAAATTATAATGATATTAAAAGACCCTAGACATTTCAACTCATCTTATCAACTCCAATTTTATTTTAGACAAACGTAGAGTGTTTGAATATAAGTATGGTAAAATTTTAAACGACACTTTACTTATTAATACAAAACCCATCTAAACGAAATTTAGTCAGTCTATGTTAAAAGTGATGAGCAGTCCTTATGGGTGAAATTAGTCAAAAATGTTATTTTTTTACAGAATAAAACTAGGTCACACTGTAAGACCCAGTCACAAGTTACGTACTAGTAAAACGATAATTTACATCGTAGTACGATTTACGATCTGTGTGTGTCTTTATTGTTTTTACAAATATTTTGACATAAGAGACTTTTTTTCCTGTGATAAATTCATTTATATATCCTATATGGTTCTGTAGGAAACAGATCTCATACCGATCTTCATTACGGTAATAAAATTCTTTTATGTAATCGTTTAATTTTTTGTTATCGATTAAAAATATACGATAAATTCTACAAGGCTTATGATAAAATCTAGTGAAGGAAATCAGGAGTATTGTAAAACAGGAAAGTAAGTCTAGATTGATTACTCTTTTGTCTTCATATCTCCGGGTAGAGAACGGATTTTAGTGTATCTGTCACGACCTTGGTACGAAATTCGGTTTAGGTCAAGGTCTTCGGTGTTAGAATTGACGAGATGATGAGACGAAGATTAATGTGAAAAAAGGGAGTTCATTAAGTAAGTCCATACTAAATGTAGATCTTTTATATATGTAGAATTCATATCTAGAGTCTTTGAGACTGTTTACCAATGCAGATACATTGGTGGTGGGTTTAGTTTAATACGAATACACACGGACACTCGAACTCACACACGTACACATACGTGAACACGTGAAAACTCAGACCGAAGGTAATTAGTACCCGAAGGGACCACCGAGTCGACCATTTCTTAGACGGACGTTACGTTCTGTTTCGACCCAACCCTTCTAGAGGACCTCTTGCCTTACCGATAGGTGAGGTCATCCGGACCTCTGAAGGTACCTGACGTATCAGGTACCCCAACGTTTCTCAGTCCTGTGCTAACTCGTTGAAAGTGAAAAATGAAAGGTAATTAATATGAAACGATATTTAAATAAGTCTTTTCGAATATTTGGAACACCCTTTTCCTCCACAGTAATCCTTCATTTTTGTTTTTCATTGTAAATAACTCATGAGTGATTCGCCGGTGGAGAAATGGACTATAAAATATGACTTACGAACGATATTCGGAAACTTGACGGGGTACTCTTTTTATGACGTTAACAGAAGTAAAATGTCTAATCTTTAACTTCACGATTTTTCTTCTTTCGTCATTTTGGACCTTAAAAGTGAGATGATTGACTAGTCAATTTTTCTATTATTCTATCTACCTACAATCCTCTATAAAAATTTACGGTTCTTCTTTTAAGGTATTAAGTGTAAATATAAACTAAACAGAAGTCTTAGGTTCATCTACACCTGATCTGACGTATAGAATCCTCTAAGTGGTACCTTGTTGTCTTTCTTTGATTTCAATTTCCTTTGTAGGTTCTTGGACTCTTCCTTCTTATTCACCCTATGTCCTTTTGTAGGAAGTTCCTACGATTTTAATTCTACCTACACCACCCTTCTTTTCTCTCCAAGACTTCGTTCCCTATTCGATCACTGATCTTTCTGCGTCTTTTCGTTCAAACTTTCAAAGATCTAAAGTTTAAGTCAGTGGTTTAGTTACACTTTATGACCTTTGTGAACATAGAGGTCTTTTTGTCACTGACAACTTAAGAATGTTTTGTCTTCCATGTGCTCGACAACTTCTCGGGGTATTTACTGTTACTCAGGAAGTGTCTTTCGTGTATATACTTACATAGAAATTTAGACACTATCAATGATTATAAGACATCAATGATATAGACATAGACATCTATTGTGATGGTAGAAACCGGACAACAAACTCACAATAAATAGGATCTACTTTACAACCGGGTAGAAGGGAAAAGTGAAAAGAAGTCCCAAAGAATTAGAAACCAAATGTAGTCTTAGGGGACTTCTTGAAAATTTTGTCGTTGATACAGGTGTAGGGGACCTTCACACACACACACACACACACACACACGTACACGCACGCGTGCGTGGGTGTGTGTGTGTACCCAAGGCCCCTACCACAAAGTTTCTTATGTACGAACACACGAACGAAGAGGTGGGGCCACTACGACCCTCTGTTCCGTCTTCTAATCTTCCGTTTCAAACGTTTACTGCAGATCACTTAAGGTGATATGGGAGGAGGAGAAATACTTTATGATAAGATACGTAAGAAACTTACTCGAGTTAGAGAGGATTCCGAAGTTTTTGGTCAACATACGGTTACTGGGGATTCGGAAGAAGAGGTAAGATCTAGAGAGAGACAAGGTTTAAGTGTTTGGAACGTTGGTCATGTATAAAGATGGACGTATAGGTTTCTTTGTAGTTGTAGTTGTGTAGAATACATCTCCAAAACGACAACAAGTCAACGATTTAGGACAGACTGAGAAGACACTGGGGTACCTGACCTCGGGCGATCCGAAGAGACAAATACCTAAAGGGTCCGTTCTTATGACCTCACACAACGATAAAGGAAGGGGTCCCCTAGGAGGGTTTGGTCTCTGACTTGGCCTCAGAGGACGTAGCCCGTCCACCTAAGAATTGGTGACTCGGTGGTTCCTTTGGATACTTCACCATATACTTGAGTAAATAACGTGTACCGTGAAGTAAAATACTTTCAGTCACAAACCTCATATTGTCGTCTAAGTTTACCGTCTATAAAGTACGTGGTAATGAAATTTCATTTTAAGGTATATTTATTCAGTAAACACAAAAGTCCTATTTTTATATAAAAAGATAATATTATTATTTTATTACAGATTGTCCCGTCTTTTTAATTTCCTTATAACCTTTAAAATTTCTTTTTGTTATTAGTGGGACTTATCATTCTTCCAGAAATTAGTTCGATTCTTTTTCTTACTTGGAGACGGTCCCTCGTAGAAGACAAATGTCTTCCCAAATTGTGTAAAGGGGAGAATAGAAATGTAGTAAGTTTAAGTCGATTGGTAATAACTTGAGGATGACACTTGTCACTAGACTCGAAAGAAAATACATTTAAGTAAATAATAATTATAAAAACATGTAAGAGTAACCATGACTTTAAGTTTGAGATACATTCTTTTTTATTTCACAAATATAAGTTTCTACTCATAGTAAAAGATCACAAGGTAATAACTATAATATTTGTTACAAGTCCTATGATTAAAAGTTACACAGACAGAATATTCTATAATTTTCTGATTGTTTTAAACGTACTAAAGTGTTAAAAAGAAATTTTATAAAAAACAGCACAATTTTACAAACGTTAATATACTTATTATAATACAAGAACTATAGACACGTCTTTTTTCGGATATTATAGTAAGTTCACGTGTATGTGTCACATAAGTGACTGTAAACATATAGTTAAATGTATAATAATCGAAAAAGCCTCTCTTTTAACTAAGTTGAAGTAGAACAGGAATCATTTTGCTCAATGTAGACTGACAAGTACATTTTGTAGTTCCGATGGTCCCTTATTTTGTGTGTGGTCTAAAAGTTTCCGTTTACTTCCTTCATTGACATATTAACAGAAGTTACTATTAAGACAACAAAAGGGAAGATTTACAAACAAAAATGAATGTCCTTGACCAGTTCCAACTGTGTAATCCGCCAGAACGGATCGTCTGTTACAAAAATTACCACTAAGCGACCTCCGTACCGAAACCCAACACGTCAGAGGGATCTTGGCTGCCAAATTTTAGGGTCTCTCTACAACACCCCTCCCTCCACCCTCCCCCCAAGTACAAACCCTTGCGTACATTCTTAATTACTAAAATTTTAAAATTTTTTTTTTTATTTTTTAATTTTTTTTTTTTTTCTCAATTCATTTTTTTTTTTNACATATTAACAGAAGTTACTATTAAGACAACAAAAGGGAAGATTTACAAAGAAAAATGAATGTCCTTGACCAGTTCCAACTGTGTAATCCGCCAGAACGGATCGTCTCTTACAAAAATTACCACTAAGCGACCTCCGTACCGAAACCCAACACGTCAGAGGGATCTTGGCTGCCAAATTTTAGGGTCTATCCGACTGAGTAGGGAAGATGAGAATCTCCAATTTTTCTTTTTCTTCCGTGTAGAATGTTAAATGACGTCCGTCTAGAAACTCCGGTCCAACATCTAGTAACCGAGTCTGACGTTTTAATATAGGTTTATGCGTTTAGTTTTTTGGAGTTTAAATCAACGACACTGACTGAAGATCTTTTCAGTAAATCGGTTTCGAAGTTTTGAGTCAACAACGAAAAAAAAGAGAAAACAAACGAACTACGATCCATAAAAAGAGTACGTATCTATAGTCAGTTTAAAAGGAATTTATAATAGTGTGCCGATGGTATGTGTCACTTAGACTCTCTTATTTCCTGTTTCTCTGTATCAGACACCACGGTTCTGTTTTTTCGTGGTACTATGACGTTAAGCATTCTTCTATATAAACCGGTAGACCTACTGGACTCCTACTCAAATTAACGGTCACTTCGGTTCGCATACTAGTCTTACAACCTTAAAACACAGGGTGAGGGACTGGAGACCTCTCTCTTCTGGATCTCCAACTTAATTTGGTGGTTGTCGGTTACTAAATTGGTTAGTACAAATATACTACTTCGGAGGTTTTCGGGGTTTCCTACTCCAAGTCGTTCGAAGACCTGACCACTTGTGATAACTCTACCCCCTATTACGGGTGAATCTTTTCGTACCCTCGAGACCCGTCCGTAACGGGTATGGGACGGGATCAGAGAGAGGGTATATCGACGATGTCTGAAGATAGGAAATTATTATTTCATCATAAGATCATTCATTTTATAAAGAGATTCAAGATAGTCGACGAGATAATTGAATTAATTTGGGTTCTTCCTACAATACCCTTGGAGACTAAATCTGGGTCATCGAGTGGGTCATCGAGTCTTCCGCCTCTTCCGTTACCGTGGGGTGAGGTCATGAGTACGGACCTTTCAGGGTACCTGTCTCCTCGGACCACCCGACGTCAGGTACCCCAGCGATTCTCAGTCTGTGTTGACTCGTTGAAGTGAAAGTGAAAAGTGAAAGTACGTAACCTCTTCCTTTACCGTTGGGTAAGGTCACAAGAACGGACCTCTTAGGGTCCCTGCCCCCTCGGACTACCCGACGGTAGAGACCCCGGCGTGTCTCAGACTGTGCTGACTTCGCTGAATCGTCGTCGTCGTCGTCGTCGAGTCTTCCTTTGTATTGTTGGACCCGTGTGTTGACCATAGACTTCATCCCCGCGTCAGAACTTCCTGAGGTTGGAATGTGGACACCTTAGACTGCGATAGAGACTCATTTGACACAGTCTTGACTCAACTTAAGTACCGGTGGGACGACTATAGACCCTTGCCGTACAACCTTAACTCCCCTTAGGGGAGGATATGTGTTACCTTTAGATTCATACGTTAATTCAATGATTCGTAGTCTTGGTTGAATTCATACGTTTACTTTTTATGGTGTTTATGTTGACCTTAAGTCTCTTCCTTTTTTACTCACCAAGTACCATCTGTCCTATCCTATGTTTTTTTATCTCAGATAGTTCAACTGTCTGACGATCTAAAACAGTTGGTTCAAGAGTGAAAGTAGGAAATATCGTAATCACTTGTTTCTATAGAGTTAACAATAGGTTCAGTTTACAGGGAAAAGATGAGACCTACGGTAGGAAGGGTACTTATGTAAGGAGGTACGTACGTACGAGTCAGTGTGTCAGGACGATCGAGAAACGTATGATACCTGATATCGGGTGGTCAGAGGAGACAGGTAACTTAAAGGTCCGTTCTTATTATCGTACTCAACGGTAAAGGAAGAGGTCCCATAGAAGGGTTGGGTCCCTAGTTTGGGTACAGAGGGCGCAGAGGTCGTAACCGTCTGACCTAAGAAGTGGTGACGGGGTGGACCCTTCGAGTTATATAAGGGGGTCCCAAGGAAAAAACGAGTCTTAGAAGGTTAAGTAGAAATAAAAGACTCAAAAAGGGAACTCAGAGAGAGTAGAATTTTTTTATTTTTTTTTTAGAAAACTGGGATAAAAAAGGACAATAGAGAATCGAAACCCTTTACAGATCAGATTTTTAATGTAAATGAAAGAGTGAAGAGAAATAGATATTTGACCTTTGTTCAAGAATTGGACTGAAGGAGTTACTTAGATTAGATTTGTTCAGTAATTATCGAACGACTCACGGTTTCCAAGTCACCTGAGAGTCATTTTAAACTAATGGTAAAGGAACTTTAAGATGAGTGATAAGAGTTTGAAAGTACTTTTGTGCTAAACATCCAAAGGGAAATTGAACCGAGGTGAAGTTAGAGGAGACCCCAGAAACAAAGATCGATGGTAGATTTACACTAAAAGGGAGTTTTAATATTGGTGTAAGGAGAAATGGTGAACAGATAGTTTACTAGGGTCTACTACAAATCCTTGAAAAGATATGTAAGGACACTGTCAATGTTGGTACCGGTTATACGTGTCCACTGAATATGTCCACTTTGGGTCTGACTTTATGTCCTCAGAGTGTGGGTAGGTACGTAAGTAAGCACAGAGGAGAAATAGAGAGAGAGAGTGTATATATGTGTACGTACCCGAGTATGCATTTGTGTATGTGTGAAATGTTGTTGGTTGTTACTTGTAAAGGTACCTTTTCGAACGGTCCAGTGTCTCGACTATACAGCCTTTTGACTTGTGTGTATAACAGAGGGGTCACGAGAAGAAGTCCCAAAAGAGTCTACCCACTTACCACGCAGGACGTGGTTCAGAGAGTTCCGTTTTAGTTTCCTTGACTTAGGTAATGCGGGAGTGGGCAGAGAGTGACTCAGAGAAAGTGACATGGGAAACGGGGAGAGGGCAGAGAGTGACTCAGACAGAGTGACCTAGGACATGGGGAGAGGGCAGAGAGTGACTCAGATTGACATGGGAAATGGGGGGAGGGCAGAGAGTGACTCATATTGACATGGGAAATGGGGGGAGGGTAGAGAGTGACTCAGATTGACATGGGAAATGGGAGAGGGCAGAGAGTGACTCAGCGAGAGTGACATGTGAAACGGGGAGAGGGCAGAGAGTGACTCAGACAGAGTGACATGGGACATGGGGAGAGGGCAGAGAGTGACTCAGATTGACATGGGAAGTGGAGGAGAGGTCAGAGAGTGACTCAGACAGATTGTCATGGGAAGTGGAGGAGAGGGCAGAGAGTGACTCAGAGAGAGTGACATGGGAAACAGGGAGGGGGCAGAGAGTGACTCAGATTGACATGGGAAGTGGAGGAGAGGGCAGAGAGTGACTGAGATTGACATGGGAAACGGGGAGAGGGCAGAGAGTGACTTAGATTGACATGGGAAACAGGGAGGGGGCAGAGAGTGACTCAGATTGACATGGGAAGTGGAGGAGAGGGCAGAGAGTGACTGAGATTGACATGGGAAGTGGAGGAGAGGGTAGAGAGTGACTGAGATTGACATGGGAAACGGGGAGAGGGCAGAGAGTGACTCACATTGACATGGGAAACGGGGAGAGGGCAGAGAGTGACTCAGATTGACATGGGAAACGGGGAGGGGGCAGAGAGTGACTCAGATTGACATGGGAAGTGGAGGAGAGGGTAAAGAGTGACTCAGATTGACATGGGAAGTGGAGGAGAGGGCAGAGAGTGACTCAGATTGACATGGGAAACGGGGAGAGGGCAGAGAGTGACTCAGATTGACATGGGAAGTGGAGGAGAGGGCAGAGAGTGACTCAGACAGAGTGACATGGGACATGGGGAGAGGGCAGAGAGTGACTCAGATTGACATGGGAAGGGGAGGAGAGGTCAGAGAGTGACTCAGACAGATTGACATGGGAAGTGGAGGAGAGGGCAGAGAGTGACTCAGAGAGAGTGACATGGGAAACAGGGAGGGGGCAGAGAGTGACTCAGATTGACATGGGACATGGGGAGAGGGCAGAGAGTGACTCAGATTGACATGGGAAGTAGGGGAGAGGGCAGAGAGTGACTCAGATTGACATGGGAAACGGGGAGGGGGCAGAGAGTGACTCAGATTGACATGGGAAATGGGGAGAGGGCAGAGAGTGACTCAGATTGACATGGGAAACGGGGAGAGTACAGAGAGTGACTCAGATTGACATGGGAAGTGGAGGAGAGGGCAGAGAGTGACTCAGATTGACATGGGAAGTAGGGGAGAGGGCAGAGAGTGACTCAGATTGACATGGGAAACGGGGAGAGTACAGAGAGTGACTCAGATTGACATGGAAAACGGGGAGAGTGCAGAGAGTGACTCACATTGACATGGGAAATGGGGAGAGGGTAGAGAGTGACTCAGATTGACATGGGAAGTGGAGGAGAGGGCAGAGAGTGACTCAGATTGACATGGGAAGTGGAGGAGAGGGCAGAGAGTGACTCAGATTGACATGGGAAACGGGGAGAGGGCAGAGAGTGACTCAGATTGACATGGGAAATGGGGAGGGGGCAGAGAGTGACTCAGATTGACATGGGAAATGGGGAGAGGGCAGAGAGTGACTCAGATTGACATGGGAAGTGGAGGAGAGGGCAGAGAGTGACTCAGATTGACATGGGAAGTAGGGGAGAGGGCAGAGAGTGACTCAGATTGACATGGGAAACGGGGAGAGTGCAGAGAGTGACTCAGATTGACATGGAAAACGGGGAGAGTGCAGAGAGTGACTCAGATTGACATGGGAAATGGGGAGAGGGTAGAGAGTGACTCAGATTGACATGGGCAACGGGGAGTGGGCAGAGAGTGACACAGATTGACATGAAGGTATCACGGACAGGATAATCAGGAGAGGAGAGACACGGTTGAAAAATCGAGTTAGTTGCGGTCAAAGAATTTCCGAAAGTTACGATATAGAGGCGAAGACTGAAAAGTTTGTTAGAAGAGATATTACAGTCTCCCGAGAAAGATTATGTTTCAATAAAAGAATGAATTTCAAGTAGTTACCGAGGAAAATTGGTAGTCCGATTACGGGTTCGTTTCCAGAACTTATACTGTTCTTCCGAGAAGTACTTGATCAAAGAGACTACAGATGGGTAAAAAAAGATGATCAAGGAGTGTTAGGGGGAAATATACACGTACTACATAAGATACAAAGTCGAGACGAACATGGAAGGCTAACGGGTTTAGTGAGAAAAAAGTTGGACACGTAAACGATAAGGACAGATGTTGAATCAATGTTGACTGTATCCCCATTATCGATTGGTCTTTCCTTTCCTCAACCCGATGAGTCTAAAGTTATAGTGGAGGAGGTAAGTGAACGAAGTACTGAGAAACGGTTAATTTACGACCCAGAGGACAAAAAGAAAAAACATTTTATCCCACTTTTGTTGAAAATGGAGTATCTCAACACCGTTCCTAATCCACTCTATTAGGTATACTTCGTTACTTTTATTCCGTCGTTATTGGAGAGTCGTTCGCAATCGTCATTAGTGGTTTGTATATACGTTCCTCATAGATGTCCTTCAGGACTTAAGATGGGTCAGACTCTTTATTGAGTGCTTTGATTAGTTCGCCTAGTCTACGTCACAACTCCGGGATATCAAACCAAGGTGAATGGGTACCTCCGTGGAAGTTCTTTGTTACTCTTCTCGGAGGGAAGATTAGAGGGAGACAGTCGAATGCAAGAGAAAGTCAGTTTAAGAAGAGGTCAAGTCAATTACAAATTGAGGGAAGGATTTGAGAAAGAGTAACCAAGAAGTAAAGTTGTGGTACTGGAAAAACCCCTTAACGAGTACTTGACTATTTTTGGATGAAGTGGTGGGGACGTATACCCGACGTTTCACCCGATACCTTAAACCCTACCTTTTCGTCATCCCTACGTCTTACTTCCTCTTCTTACAATTAGGAAAAGACTCAATTGGGATTAGGAAAAGACACCGGAGGTACGTTTGAAATGATAAACTCCCAAAATTAAACGCCCGAGAGTAAAAAACGGAACAAAAGTTTGAAAAAAAGAGAGGACAAAGTGAGAGACATAAGATATTGTACTAAGTTTAGAGAGAGTGTGATTTCGACGAGTTACCTCGTTGGCAAGGAGCTCAAAGAAGGAAGACGGGAAGGATCGAATTAAGATTGGTGTTAACATGAGGTAAACGTCTGAGAAGAAGTTCGTAAGGAGGAGGTAAAGTCTTATTAAAATATAGGTCTTACAATACACGTTTAAAATTGAATCTTTTTTTTAGAAAACCAAAAAAAAAAAAAAAAAAAAATTTTTCTATGACCTTTCTTAAACCTCTTCTTGTCTATACACATATGTACATTGACTTAGTGAAACGACACGAGGACTTTGATCGTGTTGTAACATTCAGTTGATATCGGATTATATTAAAAAAATTTAATTTCTCAAATTATTCTTGTCGTCAGGGGACACAGTTGTACCTCAATTCAAAGAACTTTTCGTTAATAAAATTGAGAAAGTCAATTAAAAGGATCTTAAATAGAGTCTCCATGTTTGTTATAGACACAATAAAGGATAATAAAGTTTCAAGTTCTTAGAGAACTTAAAGATGTACCTTCTACTTCTAAAAGAAAGAGGATACTCGAATGAAAGACTTCTCGTTAAAGGTTAGTGTTAAACTTATCTTCAGTTATACGTCGCATAATAATAATGTCATTGATGTCATTGATGTCATTGATTCATTGAAACAAATGACGACCCAGTACGTAACGTCGTATTTTAGGAATAATATGAAAAAAAAAAAAAAACGAAAAGAACCTTAATTTACGGAAAAAATTTTGTAGACGTAACAAAAGATACAAGGACAGTGATTTAATAAGATATTTAGAGATACCACTTCGTACATCCAATTAGGTAGTAAAATTGAAAAAGAAACTTTCTGGAAGGGGACCTGGGAAAGGAAGCTCAGGTTATCAGTCATGACCAACGGGACATCCAGACCATATGTCTGTAGTGGGAACTGAAGTTGAAGTAAAAAGACCCTGAGTGGAAACGGAGAGAAGACCTAACGACGACGATGATTCAGTGAAGTCAGCACAGGCTGAGACACCCTGGGGTATCTACCGTCGGGTGGTCCGAAGGGGTAGGGACCCTAAGAAGACCCAATCCAGAGGAATAAGGACTTAGATTGTGATGGAAGTAAAAAATAAATTTAGGTAAATAGACTGCCTGGTATACACTACATTCACCATTTTACAAGTTACGGTACATAAAAGAGTTTATGGAAACAAAATAAAAATTAGGAGTGTAATTAGTCTCTAATCGACTTATGGTTTTACATCCAACCGTTGACAAGAGGAAACTCCTGACGTCCTTAAAAGAAAAAAAGATCGAAGATCGTGGGGAAAGTTCTTACCAACAGAGGAAAAAACCTTCAATGGAAGGAAAGACTTTCGAAAATTTGTTAAAAGAGAAATAAGACTGATACGTTTTAGGGTAGTATTACACGGAAAAATTTCTTAAGTAATATATATTAAGTTACCCGTGAAGTCAAACCTTCGAGTTATTAAGTTATAATAAAAACATAATAAAGTAAGGATTAAAAAAGTGATCATTGAAGAGTTACCTTGTACTTTACCTTGAAGAGTTACCTATACCTTGTTGTCTGACTAAGGTTTATCCTTTTCCTCATGTAGTTCCGATATATAACAGTGGGACGAATAAATTGAATATACGTCTCATGTAGTACTCTTTGCGATACCACCCTACTTCGTGTTTGACCTTAGTTCTAACGGTCCTCTTTATAGTTATTGGAGTCTATACGTCTACTGTGGTGGGAATACCGTCTTTCACTTCTCCTTGATTTCTCGGAGAACTACTTTCACTTTCTCCTCTCACTTTTTCAACCGAATNCTCATGTAGTACTCTTTGCGATACCACCCTACTTCGTGTTCGACCTTAGTTCTAACGGTCCTCTTTATAGTTATTGGAGTCTATACGTCTACTGTGGTGGGAATACCGTCTTTCACTTCTCCTTGATTTCTCGGAGAACTACTTTCACTTTCTCCTCTCACTTTTTCAACCGAATTTCGAGTTGTAAGTCTTTTGATTCTAGTACCGTAGGTCAGGGTAGTGAAGTACCCTTTATCTACCCCTTTGTCACCTTTGTCACAGTCTGAAATAAAATGACCTGAAGGTTTAGTGACGTCTACCACTGACGTCGGTACTTTAATTTTCTGCGAATGAGGAACCTTCCCTTCAATACTGGTTGGATCTATCGTATAAGTTTTCGTCTCTGTAATCAAACGGTTGTCTCCAGGCAGGTCAGTTCCGATACCAAAAAGGTCATCAGTACATACCTACGCTCTCAACCTGATATTTCTTTCGATTCAGGGCTTCTCAACTACGAAAACTTGAGACCACTACCTCTTTTGAGAACTCTCAGGGAACCTGACGTTCCTCTAGGTCGGCCAGGGAGGATTTCCTCTAGTCAGGACCCACAAGTAACCTTCCTGACTACAACTTCGACTTTGAGGTTATGAAACCGGTGGAGTACGCTTCTCAACTGATCAACCTTTTCTGAGACTACGACCCTTTCTAACTTCCGTCCTCCTCTTCCCCTACTGTCTCCTACTCTACCAACCTATCGTAGTAGCTGAGCTACCTGTACCCAAACCCACCTGAGACCCTCAATCACTACCTGTCCCTCCGGACCGCACGACGCCAAGTACCCCAACGTTTCTCAGCCTGTGCTACCTCACTGACTTGACTTGACTTGAAGAGTTAAGACAGAATGATCTAGAGCAATAGTATCCTAAAATAAAATAGGTGACGTACAAGGGACGTAGATCTTGTCTACTGTATTTCATGACGATTATTTTTAACTGATTTTATTTTAATCCTATAATCGGGAGAACCAAATGAAAGGAGTGAAACGAAAGGATAATAGTAAGAGAGTACGGAAAAAATCGACAATGACAGAAGGACTAAAATTGACAATTTCGAATAATAAAAAATTAAAGAACCTTAGTAAGAAAGATTTTTAGAATAAAAAGTAATTAACAAGAAAAATTTTTAGAGTAGGATAAGAAGAAAGAACATAGAAGATAAAAAAAAAGACACTCGAATAGTTAATAACGAGAAATTGAAAAGAAAACGATACATATATATTTACAAAAGTAAAACAAACTCAATAAAAAGGACTAAAAAGGATTCCAAGAACAGAGTGTAATTTCCTTAAAGAGGTTACAGAACACTAGGAACCTTCAGATATATAATTGTACTTCGTCTATTTCATCTAATCTACTAGAAACACTTATAAATCTCAAATACCCAAGTACCAAGAATAACACCTCATTCACCTATCTCAGACGAAAGTTGTATCTTCGAGAGTCTACAGTGATAGATCTTTCGGAAGACAAAGGATGAGGGGAAAGAACTCTTTCTTTCGATGGTAAGAGAGTAGTTTCCTCAATTTTCGAACCTCCGTCGTAAGACAATTATATTTTCCTTCGTAAAGTACCAGACAGATAAATATAGATGTAACAGTTCACAAAAATCCGAAAGATAACATAGACTTTAATAACATAGTCTATGTTATGACACAGATTATGATATAGACCAAGTTAAATTGTCACTAATTTGGAAGGCGGAATATAGACCTAACTCCACCTTGTACCGAGTCTCCCTTAGACCCTCTGATTCTCGCATAAATTTAAAGTCGCTAGTAAGTAGAGGGAAAAGTCACTAAGAACAGTGGAGACTAAGGAATCGGTAAGGTCCTAGACTTCTGTTTTGAGGTGAAGAGTAACCGAGAAAGAAGATTTCTATTAATGTAACGTCGAGATGACATAAGATGACTGGTAAAAAGGAACCGTGAAGTGAGAACTTGTTCGGTATGTAGAATGAGAAAAGGAGAGGGCAGTGAAAAGGATCTCATAAAAAAAAGGGAAACGATTGTAAAATCACTCTAAACTCTCCATTTTTATTTGTGTACTTGAGTTAGAAGGCACAAAGTTATCTTCTGAAGGGAAAGGTTAATATTTTAGTCCGAAGATCGGAAAAATTAACCCCAATATTAATGAAGCGTTACAACGCAAGTAAGGACGACAATGTAGTCTCGCTCAGTCGATATACATATGTATATGAGGGACGGAAAAGTTAGGGGGAGGGTGGACGGGGGTAGAGGGGTAGATCCGGTAGTGTCCCGTGTCTCCACCCAAGGGACGCGAGATGTCATCCTAGGGAGACCGATAGATGAACGACGATTGTGACAAAATCGGTCCTAGCTATTACTGTGAAACGTAAGATTTTAGTTGTATGACTACTAAAGGTTTGGATATATATACTCGGTTCCGGAGAAGAGGTGTACATGTTGACACGAGGTCTGTAGTAAACGTTTTAACGTGAGTGACAAAAGAGGTGGGACTTCGATAGTTACGTACTTTGGTATGGTGATGAGTTGAATGTTAAGTTCGATCTCTGAACCTGTAAAAGAGGGAGGAGGGGTAGGAAGAGGTAGATTATTATTATTATTTTTTTTAGTCGTTCGTACTAATTTAATTATACAAAATATATTGATACTGGGGAGAGGAACCACGTTTACGAAATTGAGTGAAATATTGTTGTACATAACCCCAATGTCTTTCACAGGTCGATATCAGAAAGACAGAGACATCAGAACATGAAAGCTATGGTAATTTTCCCTCTTAAAATGGTCTGTGTTTAGATGGGCACGGTAACGGATGACTTTTCATTATTTTGTGAAAACTAGCATACGGGATTATTTGTTGAGTTTATTGGAATCATTAAAAAACCAAGTATACTAGTTTGGCGACTTTTCCCTACGAACGGGGGTATCCTGGCCTTACTTAGCTCATAAACTTATGGAGGGTTTCTGAGTGATCTAGAGAGGAGACGAAGAGAACCACACGATCCAAATACTTAAGGTGACTGATACGGGTGTTCCGACCTTAGGGTCAGTGGACGTTAGGCGTCACGTGTAAAATGACCGAAACGATGGTCTTTTCGTCCCTAAATATGAGAGAATTAAGACTGAAAATTAGGATTTCCTTCTAAGAGTACTCCGGTCGGACCCAAACGACAGATGACACTACCGGTTACCCTTACCTCTACTAACTGTCTACTTATCGCCTCATAAAAGGGTGTTTTCCTCCTAATTTGTCTTCCTACGACTCGTTGTCGTGACGGGTGACACATTGTGTCTCACAGACCTGCGTTTAGGGCTGTGTTGGAGGATCGACATACTGATCCCTTCCATTGAGGAGTCGCAGGAAGGACAGATTTTGTATTTTACTCTCATTGCTGTGATTAGTAAAGTATGTGAACAACTGAATTATTCCTATTTTAAGAATGTTGTCAGAATCGAGGTATCAGACATTATTTGTTTATAAGTCAAGTCAGCGAGTCAGCACAGGCTGAGAAACACTGAGGTACTTAGCGTCGTGCGGTCCGGAGGGACAGGTAGTGGTAGAGGGTATCAAGTGAGTCTGAGTGCAGGTAGCTCAGTCACTACGGTCGGTCGGTAGAGTAGGAGACAACAGGGGAAGAGGAGGACGGAAGTTAGGGAGGGTCGTAGTCTCAGAAAAGGTTACTCAGTTGAGAAGCGTACTCCACCGGTTTCATGATCTCGAAGTCGAAATCGTAGTAAGGAAGGTTTCTTTAGGGTCCCGACTAGAGGAAGTCTTACCTGACCAACCTACAGGAACGTCAGGTTCCCTGAGAGTTCTCAGAAGAGGTTGTGGTGTCAAGTTTGCGTAGTTAAGAAACCACGAGTCGGAAGAAGTGTCAGGCTAAGAGTATAGGTATGTACTGGTGTCCTTTTTGGTATCGGAACTGATCTGCCTGGAATCAGCAGTTCCTTTACAGAGACGAAAACTTATACGATAGATCCAACCAGTATTGAAAAGAAGGTTCCTCATTCACAGAAAATTAAAGTACCGAAGTCAGTGGTAGACGACACTAATCAGTACATATTTATTTAGTTTAAAAAGAATGACATTGTTTCTTTTGGGTAATGTTGGACCGGGAACGAATTACAAAGTCGCATTAAAGAATAGGACAAGGAGTATGAGTGTGACCATCTGTTTTTAGAGAGAGGTACGGAGAACCGGTACGACCGAGATAAGAGACAGAGACCTTACGGGAAGGGATCAAAACGGACGGAAACACGGTAGATTTAAAGTAGAGTTATAATTTTATAATATGAAGTTGAACCATTACCATGAAGATCTAGTATATTTTTCATCAGTTTCTAAATACGTTATAAAATTAACGAGGAGAATTCTCGACTTTATCCTTCCCCAAGGGAAAGAAGGGGGGAGAAATAAAGGTAAGGTACGAGTGACATCGAAATATATCTGATTTCTACCGGTCTCTGTATCTAGGTTGAGTCTGACTTGAGAGTCTGAAATTTGAAAGGGGAACTTCGTAGTGTAACTACTACCTTTCCGTAGAGTTTGAGTTGGATGGGTTCCGGTTTGAGTTATAAGGGTGATGTCGACGAAAGAGACTGTCATGAACAAGAACATTTACCTCTATTGGCAGGTCACCAAGGACAGTGGGACTGATAAGTGAAGTGATAGTTGAACACGTGTGAAGAGTTGTGTTGGGAGGAAAGGGTCAAAGTAAGACGAGGAAAGTAAGCCCTTACAGATGTCGGTCTACCTAGTAAAATTTACGTTGAAGTGATTTCACACGTTATCGAAAGAAAACAGAAATTGTGTTTTGGGTTATAAGAGTGGGACCGTATACTTCAGAACATCCTAGTTTAAGTCGGGTGGAGAGGAAGCAGTAGAATTCGGTAAGAGGACGAGTGGTGTCTCCTCTAAAGAAAATGAAGACACATACACGAATCAGCGAGTCAGGACAGGTTGAGAAACGATAGGGTACCTGACATCCGGCGGTCCGAGGAAACAGGTACCCCTAATGACAGGTCCGTTCTTATGACCTCACCCAACTGTACTGGAGGAGGTCCCCTGGAAAGGTGCGGTCCCTAGCTTCGGTCCAGAGGGTGTAACGTCCATCTGAAAAAATGGTAGACTCGATGGTCTCTTCAGGTTCTTATGACCTCATGCATCGGATAGGGAAAAGGTCCCCTAGAAGGGCTGGGTCCCTAGCTTGACCTTAGAGGACTTAATGTCCACCTAAGAAATGGTGGACTCGATGGTCCCTTCGGAGAGACTGAATGTGTCTAAGGAGCTTAAAAGATTTGTTGAAGGGCTGACACCAGAAATTAATACGAGAAGAGAAAGGAGTTTGTGAGGAGGGGTGAAGGATTTTCATATATTTAGGTAGGTAGGAAGATCAGTCAAAATTACAGTGAATTAGTCCCTTTGACCCGGACTGATCCTTATAAGAGAGATAAAAATGCCGTGGGAACAAAAGTAAAAGTGTGTGTTCAGTCTTAAAATTAATTAATTAAGAAACCAATTAGGGAATGAAAAGAAAGAAAAGGTAAAGGACATTTAAGGGGTTTCCGTCTTCGAAATAGAATGAATACTGATTTCGGGGTAAAGAAACGTCTTATGGAGGTTCTATTGACCTTGTTTTATTTATAAAAAACTTATTCCCTTTACCGGTTATACTCCATTCATATCATTTAATAAAGTTACATCATGTCCACTTTTCTGTATATGATTTTTGACGACTATACTCTTTTACGATGTATATTCAATGTGTGTATGATAAAGTTAAGACATTTTTTACGTGTCTTCTGTCTACGCCATCCGTCTCTTTATTGGGACAGGGGTTTCTACAAGTGTAAGATTAGGAACCTTGGAAACTTATACAACATAATGTACCCTTCCGCATTACCTTTGACAATTAGTTGACTGGAATTTTATTTCTCTCGATACCTAATAAACCAGTCTGGGTTACATTAGTGTTCCCAGAGAATTTACACCTTCTACTCCGTCTCCTCGGTTCATCCTACCTTCTCCTTACACTTGTCGAGGATCTTCGACTCTTTCCGGTCCTTTTAAGAGAGGTCCCGGGGGTCTTTCTCGTGTCGAAACGTAGGAGTTGAAATAGGGTCACTTTGGGGTAACACCTCGAGGACTGGAGATCTTGAAATTTTATATTAAGAGAGGTCCCGGGGGTCTTTCTCGTGTCGAAACGTAGGAGTTGAAATAGGGTTACTTTGGGGTAACACCTCGAGGACTAGAGATCTTGAAATTCTATTTTATAAAATCCCAAAATTAGGTAGTCAAACACCATTAGACAATTTTGTCTTTATCCTCTGTTTATGATATTTTCCTATATACTCCTATCCTCTCAACTACTCGAAGACAAAAGTTTCAGACGTACAAAAAGTATATTCGAGAGACATTGAAGAGGAAAGAGACGAAAATCGGGTCAAAATAGTGACAGGAATGCTGACGGTATAAAGGTGAGTTAGGTATCTCTTTAATAGACCAAGTGTGTACTCTCGTAAAAAACAGGGATTTTCTTGTAATGTACTTTTACATTTACCGTCTTTAAGTTTCTTTATATGTCTCTTTAAGGTGTCAAAAAGAGCGATTTTAAAATTTACTTATTTAAAAGTAGTCAATGTAATTGTAGTCTTTTCCTGAAACCTTTTATACATATATCGAACTACTGAAAATTGTGACTTTCTGTCTTTCTCTAGGGTCCTATTATAATAACAGGGAAATGATAAAATAGGAGAAAAATATGGAAATGTCATCATCATTTCTATTCATGACCTAAAACTTTAGACTCTGCATACGACATTAAGGACCTACCCTTTCTTTTCCCTTTAGAAGCTACCCTAAAAAATTACAGTCGTAGAACTTTAATTGATAGAGTTATTTTATGTGTACGTATGGACTATAATATGGATCCTTTGGACCCCCTGTCGTCTCAGAAATGTCAATTACTTAAATGATTGTTCTAATCTTTCACACGAGTTCTTCATACGTAAGTTGTGATGGTAAGAGTCAAGATAGAATAAAACTTTACTCACATTTGACTGAAAACTTTCTAAACTTTAAATTTAATCCTGTCTAGTATTCCAAAGAAACATATCAACTGAATTTTCTACTAAAAAATGTGTCTTCGTATTTTATAAATAGAAGTTAATGTACTGATAATACAAGAGTTTATTCAACATGTAAAGGAGGGAGGGGGGCGGGGGGTGAGGTGGTGGTGGGGGGTGCGTGGGTGGGTGGGGAGGGCTCGAAGGGGCCGGCGGGTTCCAGAGAAGATGAATAGAACTACTTATTTGTCTAATTTTTAGACGAAAAGAAAAACGTGTACCGGTTTTGGGACTTTGAAACATATAGACTATAAATTTGGTATACTTTTGGACGGTGACTTGTCTCCTCTACTAAATCTACCTCTTTTGTGGTGGTTCGTTTACCTTTTCTCGATCACGTTTCGTAAGTATCTCGACCAAAGTAAAGGGAGATCGTGGAAGACCACCGATTGAACCATATAACGACTAAAGAGATCTTACTTATCCTTCTTAAATGACGTTTGTAGTAAATTACAAACTGCATAATGAGTCATAGAACTAATAGGGAGTTTCGTCAGGTTTATAAAAAAAAGACATTAATACCACTATACAGGTATTTTACTGGTATAGTCTTTTCTATTAAAATTCTAAAGAAGGTCTGGAAAATCAATTAAATAAACGTCCATACCACTTAAAAAACTTCCAAACTTGAGTTTTTATTTTAGCCTATTCCGTCTTAGTTTTTCGTCCTGACATCTATTTATATGTTCATGGGTGTATACACCAAAGTCGAACCTAATATATACTTTCTTCTTTAAAATTGTCTTTTTATGGAAATAAAATTAAAAAATCTAAATCTTACACTATAATAAATCACAGTCACTATAAGTTGTAAATAACTCTAGAATGTACTTACAGACCCTATTGTAATTTCATACAATATTTATTAAAGTAAACCAATTTGTTATTCGATTACTACATACGTACACATACGTGTGATAATAGGTGTAAATTACCTATTTCTTTTCATTATTAAGTAACTGTATAAATTTTTATTACTTATCTTTTTGTGTTGTTTATGAGTTTACGGGAGAGTGTAAGTTTCTTATTTACATATATATTTACATGAGTAATGGATTGTAGTACATGTATAGTTTCTGGTTTTAACCCTTTAAATTGTGCTTTTTCACAATCACCGAGTCAGTACAGACCAAGAAACGCTGGAGTACTGACATCGGGTGTTCCAAAGAGACAGGTACCCTAAAGGGTCCGTTTTTATGACCTCACCCAACGGAAAAGGAGGAGGTCCCCGTAGAAGGCTGGGTCCCTGACTTAAACACAAAAGAAACAGAGGACGTGAAGTCCGACCAAGAAATGACTCAGTATCCCCTTTGGAACAATACATATACTATACATACACATGTACTATATCATACATGTACTATACATGTACTACACTCTAGTACGGGTATAGTTTCTGGTTTTAACCCTTGAATTGTACATTTTCCGAGTAGTGATGTAACTTTCGTAAGTGACACATTCAACGTTTTCAATATTTACTTTGTTATAGTACCCTATGACAATATTGTCTGTGTATACATGGTTTACCGTCTTCACGGTTGTGTTCAGGGATTTAGACATACTTCTGTGTCTTTCCTGTCTAAACCGATCACTAGTCCTAGAGGACAATTAGGAGATAAAGGTACTAGTAATTTGTAGGTTCCTTAGTTTTAAACCGAGCGTAGATCTAAACGACGTTCCTTTTCTATGTATTCAGACTTCTCGGTTTGAAAAGTTTCATAAATAGCATTAAATTCAAAACTTTAAATAAATGTAATTCGTCTGTTTCTAGTAGGGACAAAACAAGTAGTGACTGGAGGGTTGTCGGTGGCATCACAACCCGTGTCTCACTCTGCACGAGTTGTAGACGAGTCAGCGAGGGGTACCGGAGAGGTAGACGGACAGAGGAATTACTTGTAGAGTAGTGTTGAGAAGTGTGTTGTGGTAGGATACTTCGGTTTTTAAAAGTTATGAAAGGTTGTCGTAATTTACATAGTTCACCACGTTAAGACGTTTTCACTTCACAATTACGTATGTCAGAAGTGACATAACTATCCGTGAAGTCATTTACCGTTCCATACTATTTCCTTTTCCCTGACTCTTCTCTATAAAAACATCTAGTGTATCAGAGGGTACTCCCGTCTCTGGTGTGGTGACGGTGAAGACGTAGGATCATTGGACGAGTCACAAACCGTGTGTCATCTGTCTGTTGGTTTATAAACAACTTCTTACTTCTTGTTAGTTATTTACTCTGTCGAATATATAAAGTGTCTCACTTTCACTTTCAGCGAGTCAGCACAGACTGAGAAACGCTGGGGTACCTTAAAAGATCCAGTCTTATGGCGTCACCAATCGGAAAGGGAAGAGAGGTCCCCTAGAAGGGTTGCGTCCCCATCTTGGGTCCAGAGGACGGAGCGTTCGTCTAAGAAATGGTCGACTCGGTGTTCCCTTCGGGTTCTTATGACCCCACCCATCGAATAGGGAAGAGGTCCCCAAGAAGGGGTGGGTCTTAGCTTGACCCCAGAGGACGAAACATCCGTCTAAGAAATGGTCGACTCGATAGTCTCTTCGTGTCTCTCAATTAGTGTTTAGTCTTTTTGTGAATCTAAGATTTTCCGTCTTTCTAATAAACCCTAGTGCTTCGAACAGTGGGTTTTCGATGTCGCCATGGGGATACATCTGGGTCTTTGTCTTTCTTTCAGACGTGTGTGAGTAAACCTGAATCGGAGTAACTCCGAATACGGTTTATGCGTACCGTTTCTTCCTCTTTTTTCTTTAGCAAACTTTCGACTTGAAGTGCTCATTCCAGAACCGATCTTTTGACGATAGGAGCATTTGTAACGTACTAAAGGTTCCTTGTACTGTTTTGAAGATAGTTATTACGGTGTTCAATTTATAAACCGGATTAAGTTCTTATCAAGTCTAGTAAGAAAATAAATTTGGTACAAGGGTGTATTTGTTTCGTATCTTTGTCGGACCTGTGAGAAGTTTTCTGAGATTTTCTTGAGTTACTAGGTATATTATTGTAATAAATTGTTTTAAAGAGGGTCTGATATCTTCTGGTAAAAAGTAAAAAAAGGTAGTCACGTTAAATACCCGTTAAAATTATGACGGGTAAATTTTTCTCAGAGTATCGGGAAGTCATTAGTTTTGAATAACAATTCGTCGTAATGATCGTATTACGAAACATCTTTGTTTCCAAATTTGGAGTTTTTCGACTTTCGATAGTGTATGGTATAATTGTTGTAAAAAAATATGATGGACCGTGAAATTGTATATTTATGTGTTGTGCATGAAAAGACCTTTCCTGTGTTCATATATTGAATGTCCTTCAGAATTTAGGAGAAAAAGTACTTGTTTCCCACGAATATTAAAGATAGTTTACTTCACAGTCAGTTCGGGTCATGTGTCACATTTTTTATGACGGTTTGTGTTGACTTTAACAAAGGTACAGAAAGTAAAAGATCTCTGTAGGGTGAATGTTATTTTACTCTCTTATTTGTTTTTTACACGTAGTACAACTTTCCGAACAAACACCCGAGGTAGTGACGACAAAAGTTACGTTTGTAAACAGGTCGTC
Source organism: Capra ibex (assembly GCA_006410555.1). Taxonomy (NCBI): domain Eukaryota; kingdom Metazoa; phylum Chordata; class Mammalia; order Artiodactyla; family Bovidae; genus Capra; species Capra ibex. The sequence continues at coordinate 4,604,556 of SJYO01018757.1, read as the reverse complement.
TTTTAACTCAACTTAAAGACAAGGCAAATTTGTGTTCCTCGTGTACCAAATACCGTTGACAACCGTGTCTCATTTTGAGTGTTAAGAAGGTTCCCACGATAGGAATTAAAGAACGGGAGTCTTTTGGATTCGTCACGTCACCAAACGTCTGACCCAATCCCAACCGAGAGACCTTAGTCTTTTCGGAGAAAAGGAAGTTAATTTTCTGACTCTAAAATGGGGGTGGGGGTTGTTTAGTCTATTCAGAACTTGACGAAACAAGAACTCATTTTCACGGAACATTTAACGATGTAAGAATATGTTGTTAAAAGATTTTGCCAACAAATACACGATCATACTCAAAGTCGTAAAGTCTAAAACTTACATTGTAGAGTTAAAGTTATATTTCCTACCATTATCCTAGTGACTAAAATTTTTCTATCTACTGATTTCGAAGAGAGAAATGAGAGGTAATTTACAAAGTATAAAAATATGGGTACGAAGAATGAATATTGATTGTGATTAAATTCATATTTTACGTATGGATGTAATGACTTAATATCCTAAAGTATATACTCTTTACCTATATGTAAGTGCATACACTCCCTTAATTTCACTTTCACTCAGCGAGTCAGTACAGGTTGAGAAACGTTGGGGTACCTGATAGATACCTTAAGAGGTCCGGTCTTATGCCCTCACCCATCGGAAAGGGAAAAAGTCCCCTAGAAGGGTTGGGTCCCTAACTTGGGTCTAGAGGGTGTAACGTCCGCCTAAGAAATGGTCGACTCGGTGTTCCCTTCGGGTTCTTGGGACCTCACCCATCGGATAGGGAAGAGGTCCCCTAGAAGGTCTGGGTCCTTAACTTGACCCCAGAGGGTGTAACGTCCGTCTAAGAAATGGTTGACTCGATAGTCCCTTCGGACACCCCCTTAATTCTGTTTATATTTGTCCATTAAAAATTATAAATTAATGAGTCTTAAACGTCGTCTGTGTTTATAGAAGTAATACGATTGTGTCTCGGTTCCTCGATGACAGTTTCACTTGGTTAAAACTCATCGTGTATGTGTTTATTGACATAATTTTTCACCCGTTTCTTGAACTATCTATAAAGAAGTTTCTTCTGTATGTTTGTTGATTGTACATTTACTTTTCTACGAGTTGTAGTGATTAGTAGTTCTTGTATGTTTAGTTTTAGTGTCACTCACTAGTGGAGTATGGACAATCCTACCGGTGATCCCCTTTCTTTTTGTCTTATATTACAACTATTCCTATACCTCTTTGACCTTGAAAACACGTGACAGATACTATTATGTTTTACCATTTTAGTCATACTTTTAGTCGTCCGTAAAAGAAGGTTTTTAATTTTTATCTTGATGGTATACTGGGTCATTAGAGTGAAGACACATAAATATTTTTTCTTTCTTTCTTTTTTTTTTGGACTTTCGTTGGGAGTTTTTCTGTGAACGTAAGGGTACAAATAATATCGTAATGAGTGTTGTCGTCTCTTCATGTTTTTTAGCTTTGTAAGTGACTACCTACTTGCCTATTTCTGTTAACATGTGTGTACATTACCTCATAATGCCCGGAGGCACCACCGAGTCGCCATTCCTTAGGTGGACGGTCACGTCCTCTACGCTCAAACTAGGGATCCATCCCTACTAGGGGACCTTTCCTTTACGTTGGGTGAGGTCATAAGAACAGACCCTTTAGGGTACCTGTCTCCTCTAACTACCGATGTCAGATACCTCAACGTTCTTAACCTGCTCAGAATCGTTGATTTGTTGTTGTTGCCGTACAATAAGTAGGAAGTCTTCCTTCCTTTAGAGTGTACGATATTGCGCATACTTGGAAATCCTGTAATTAGATTTGTTTTGTTCCGTCAGTGTCTTCCTGTTTATGACACACTAAGGGGATATATTCCATAGATTTTAGCAGTTTAAGTTTCTTCGTCTTTTACCCTACCACTAACTGTCTGACCACCACCCCCCGTCCTTTTATTCTTCAGTGACAAGTCACTCATATGTCAAAACCAGTAAGTTCTACTCTTTGAAGATCTGTAGACGATATGTTGTTACACGTACATCAATTATGACATGACATGTGACTTTTTAAACTGTCATCTCAGGTACAATACACAAAAATAATGTTATTTTTTCCTATTTTAGCTCCATAAGTTATTAAGGGATATGTGTGTGTATACATGGGTGAGTACGTGTCTGTATACAAATTAAAAGTCGTTCGACGTTTTGTGTCAAGGAAATGAGAATAATATCACGAGGGAATCTTATTTGCAATGTTCGTCAAAGGATTTTTGGAATAAGGTATCCTAAAGACTAAAGGAAGGAGTAGGATAAATTACCCCAAACGGAGTAGGGTAAATTATAATAAGTTTTAGCCCACACCCCCCTTAACATAGAGGGAAAACTGTCTATTCTTTCAACTCCGAATGTGTACCATTCTCCCTTATTTATCGTGTCAAATCTAACTTTAATCTATACACCTCGAGATCAAGTCCTAAGATTGTCAAAAACAGGTTCTCTTTTTAACTCTTAAATCTAAATAAGTGACCATTAAACTAAACAATGATATCCTGGAACTTACTATTTACTAAAATCAACGAATCTATTTTACGAATATTTAAAGATACAGTACTGACTTTTTACATGTCCTTTTAATTTCCAGTATTGAAGACGAGAAGGAGATTACACCAACGAGAACTCCTATAATTTCTACACATTTCTTTCCTTTTAATGTAGTAAAGGAAAACTATTTACTTTAGTCTAAAGAACTTAAGGTTTTGAATAAATTTTTTTTGTCCAACTTAAAGTTTTAAATAAATTTTTTTGTTCATAATGTTATAAATTAAATTTGAGAATAAATCCTTTTTTGTGACTACAGGAGTTCTGAATGTATCTAATCTTTCTTCGAACTTTTTACTCTGTTTTAAAGAAACATTCTTTAACTGTTTGAGATGCTCCAAGTTTCAATATTAATGTCCAAAACATATAACATTTATATTGTATTTATATAACATGAACGCTTCATGTTACTAAAAATAAAACCGAGATTTAGAACTATTACCGGAGCCGAGATGTCTGAAGACTCTTAAACGTCACGTCCATACTTCATCAAGTATATCTATATGGATTCATATTAAAATATTTCTGGAGTTCAAGAGTTCTACATTTATTTCCCAGAGGATGTTGCTACTAACTTCCGGTGTATTGAAAAAAAAATAGTAAGTCGTTTCATCGTGTGATGTGTCTCTTTTATGTGTTTTTCATTTTTTACCGGTTCAGTCGTTTCGAAACGATGAGTCGGGGATTCACGGAGGAGTTACTCCGTGGGACTTATCTCGTTGTTTTCTGTGACCTTTTTCTGTTTTCTGAATGAAGTCTTTACTGGTTACCAATTTTTATAGATTTTGATCACAAAAGTTATTACGTGGGTGCGAGTCAGCGAGTCAGTACTGTCTGAGAAACCCAATCCAACATCTAGGGGACCTCTTACCTCACCGATGGGTTAGGTCATAAGAGCGGACCTCTTGAGATACCTGTCTCCTCGGACCGCCCGATGTCAGGTACCCCAGCGTCTCTCAGTCTGTTCTGACTCACGGATTGTGAAAGTGAAAGTGTCGGATGAATTTTACCGTTTCTGAGGGTTTAACATTCCCTATGAAAGTTTTCCGTATAGAAGCGTTTAAAGGAAGGATTATCGAACTTATATTACTCCGAACTTACATTTTAAAAATCATGTCTTATTTTTTAACTTAAGTTATTCAACTTAGTGAATAATATTTATTTTGGTATCTACAATAACTTAGATTATATAAAATTTAAAAGTCCCAATTTACCCATCGACAAATTCCGTCTACGGTCAGTGTCTTTAGGGATTTCTTTACTTACAAGATTCCACCGGGACACAGTGAAAGAATCAGGATAGGCTGAGAAACGTTGGGATACATGACATTGGGAGGTCCGAGGAGACAGGCACCTTAAGAAGTCCGTTCTTGTGACGACGACGACAACGATTCAGTGAAGACAGCACAGGCTGAGACACGCTGGGGTATCTGTCGTCGGGTGGTCCGAGGGGGCAGGGACCCTAAGAGGTCCGTTCTTGTGGCCTCACCCAACGGTAAAGGAAGAGGTCACGTACTTTCACTTTCCCTTCAGCGAGTCAGCACAGGTTGTGATCTCCCTCTCTTTATTTTTTCTTACCTTAGAGTGTCTATCCACCGCGACGTGGAAGTTAAGATTTTTCTAGACTATCCGACATCCTGTGTTTCGACTTACTTCAGTTCTAGTCTTTGATCTAGCTAATTACTCTCTAACACGTGTCCCGAGTAATGTCAAGTCGTACATCGATCATTTGACTTTTGTTATTATTTTATTGTCGGAGTCGACTACTTAAAGTATCCTATTTAGACTCATATTCCATCTCAACGTAATCTAGAAGAGATAGGTAATCACGTCATAATAAAACCTAAATAGAAGAATCGAAGTAAAGGGTTTAAAGATTCAATATGTCTAAACTCTAGAAATACGGAATATAGGAGTTAGATCTAAAACTCTTCGTCTCAGACATTGTCTCAGACATCTTTAAGGGACCTTAAAGAGGTTTACAGACAGTGTTCGGTACGTAATATGTATATTATTTATTATAAGGGTCCTCTTCTGTCTTTTATACATACAAATACTAGAGGTATTTTATCATACTATAAAAGATGGTACGTCTTCTTTATAAAGGAGTTACATTATTACAATATAATATGTTTATATATTATTATTATGTGAAACGATACGATTATTACGCGAAGTCAGTACAGGTTGAGAAACGTTGGGGTACCTGACATCGGGCGGTCCGAGGAGACAGGTACTTCAAAAGGTCCGTTCTTATGACCTCACCCAACGGTAAAGGAAGAGGTCCCCTAGGAGGGTTGGATCCCTGACTTTGACACAGAGAACCCAGAGGACGTAACCGTCAAGAAATGGTGATCGAGGTAGACTCCTCAGAATATTATTATTAGTATTGTTTTTATTGTTGCTTCCGAATAACCCGTGGATTAAAACGATCCTTTATAATAACCGGAAAAAATCTTTACTACTCTTGTGTAAATCCCTGAAGAGACCGTTAGGTCACTAATTCTGGAACGGAAGGTCGTGTCCCATACTCAAGGTAGGGACCAGTCCTTCGATTCTAGGGTGTAAGAGACACCGGTTTTTTGTTCTCGTTATAACATTGTTTAAGTTATCTCTGAAATTTTTTGCCGGGTGTAATTTTTCAGTAATTTTTTGTTTTACTTGTTACTTAATTATTACTTTTACTTATTATAATTGTTTGTTACTTAATGAATCGACAGTCATAGGTAACTTGACCATTTATAATCTCAATCCTAAGTCTAGGTCTGAAAGACTGGTATTACAGGTACGACAGTAGGTGGTGCTCTATCATATATGTAACAACATAAAGGTAAAGACCGAACATGTAAACGTAAGAATTAGAATCTAACCTTTCTCTATTTTTCGTTCCTACGTTGTCTCCTTTATTTCTGTAGTTTTTCAGTGTGTCATTTCTAGTCTTTCCTTCTAATAATTTCCATGGAAATTTCGTACTATTTCTCATATTTTACCTGATTCGTCCCCACGAAGGTGAGTCGTAAAGTACTCGCAGTATATGAGATATACAATGGCTTGTGGTAAAGATTAAAAACCAAGTGACTGAAAGTGAGTTTACACATTAATTCTTGTCTATATAATGATTTTAGTTCGAAACCTTATGATAAAATGCTACGTTTTCAATGAGTGAGACATTCAAAATTTGTCATATATTTTGACTTATATGTAATATTTAGTTTAAAATTTTGATATCCTTATCTATCCGTGTCTATGTATGGTATCTATTAAAGACTTGTGTTGTATAAAAACACTCACTTCTATAAAAATATTGACCTATCTTTTGGTTTACAAACTTCTTTAGTCTTTGATTGCGTATGTGTGTAGATGGAGGGAGAAAGTCTACCGACTAATGAACGACAAAAGAAGACAGATTTACTTATACACTTGTGTGTCTCGACCGTTACGTATCCATACGACGAATTCGGTTGCCATTGGTTACCTTCCCGGTAAAGACCCGGAAGTGCGACGGAGTCGCCTTCTTGTGATCCGGACTTGATCGAAGGTACCACTGCGTCGAGGTCTCACCTTCCTGTCCGTCACAGACTGGGCTTCCGAAGACCCGGGTGTCGACGGCACGGGTACTCGTGACCGTGGTAGTGTTTTGTCAGGTTATCCTGAGTCGGTGTACGAGTGAAACAACTCTTTTGGTCTATGTCGAGGTCTCGCACTAAATACTTTAAATCGACATATATTAATCCAATTCACTAGAGGTAGTGGAGCGAACGGACAAAAAATTACTCATTAAACGTACCTACTCAAACGAAATAAACATACGTTTGAGACTTTGTTACCAACCCCACACACACACACACACACACGTACACACAAATCAACGAGTCGGCACTTGTTGAAGCCCTGGGGTACCCGACATCGGGAGGTCCGAGGAGACAGGTACCTTAAAAAGTCCGTTCGTATCACCTCATCCAACGGTAAAGGTCCCCTAGAAAGGTTGGGTTCCTACCTTGGGTGTAGAGAACACAGAGGACGTCCACCTAAGAAATGGTGACGTGGTAATGAAGTGATAATAGTTTTCTTCAATTAACAAACCGTAAAATATGTTTACTTCGGAATAAACTTTTCTTTACAGGTATCAACCCGTGAATATTGATAGTCAATAATTCTTAGGTTGTCCGTTTTGATTCTAACATTCGTGGAAATCCAGTGACATTTGTATAAGAACGATCCCGTAGTCTAATTATGAATAGCATGACCTCAGAGTTAAGATTAATAACTGTCTTCACCGGAAAGTAACCTTTGCGAAAAACCTGGAGTCGTAAATAACCAGGACTTGAATAGGCTCCGGTCGTAGAAGGACGAAGGACTATATTTCTATCCCGAAAGTTACATAAAGTGAAATCTCCCTCGGACCCATGTAAATCTTACCACGAAAGATCTTTGTTACTCATAAATGTTCATCTTGTTTAAGTGTTCCCTTTTGTAATATACTATTTGTATGTTACCATAGAAGGTAGGTGAATTTAGAAGGGAATCAGGTCGTAAGAAAAAAAGAGAACCGAAAGGAAATCAGAGACGACGAATAAAAGTGTTTTTAGAGGAGAGACTTTTCCTCTGACGTCGAATTTCCCACATGGTTTCGATCTGTACTATTTCACGTTATAATCTTTTATTATATTCTGTAGATTTGGTCTTAAACGAAAATGGTACGAGTTTAATGTCCACCAAATTTACTGGACCTCTAACTTCTTCTCTACGTGTATCAGAATTAAGTTTTCTTGATTTTCGAAAAATTACCTCAATACCCAAAACTTTTTTATCTCCCTCCCCCTCCCTCTCTCTTTCGCCTCCGTCTTACTCGAGTGACATTTGTCGAAATGTTTATCAGGTGGTCTCTTTTCTATTTTGGTTTATGTCCTCCGTTACTTAGTCTTTTGTTCTTCTAGTGTGAACTCCCATTTATTGGAATCGAGATAAACAACCGTGTCTCCGACTCATCATCTTCTGATTAGTCTTTCAAGGACTCTCGACTGAATCACCAACGAATCACCGGTGACCCCATCGTCAAAAATAGATTCTGGCCTTTACTTCTGTTGACAAGGGGTTTGGATTTCTGACTTTTCTGACCTGGTCACAAGTTCTACTCTCGGATCTTAACTATTTTTCTCCTGTCGTCGTAGGGGTTCGTCTGACAGTTCGTGACGTGCGGACGTAGAGTGACCTATATTGGTTCCTTGATGTAGACTACTTACTGTTCGTTAATATCGAAGGTGAGATGTTAAGGGAGGGTGACACTCTTCTTTCCAAGGTCCTGATTGTCCTGTCGAAGTCTGGGGACCCTCCCTTTCTCCCCCTCTTCATCGTCTGTCCGTAGATCCCGAATTTTCCTACCGACGGAAGAAACCGGGAGTCCCCTACCATTATTTTTTTAATAGTGAGCTAAGTGTCGTTACCCCCAAGGTCGATTTTCGAAGGTCGGACACCTATGGAGGAAGGAGTCTCTAGGGAACAGGGTGACTGTAGGACCGATTAGAAGAAATCCGTCGAATTCTTTGTTCTGACTGTCCTGTAGTCCTCACAGACGGGAAGTCGGAGGGAACTGTGGTGTGAGGTACGGTGTCTGCCTCTATTCCAGGACCTACCCTAAGGAAGGTCAAAATTCAATATTAAAGTTCTAGTCAAGTTTCAAGAACGGGGAACGGGGTCTAAAATTTTCGTTTTACTACGCAAGTAGTAGTAAAACGAAAATTTTAGACCCCGTTCCCCATTCTTAATTTCTAAAATTTTAAATTTTTTCTTTTTTTATTTAATTTTTTTCTTTTTTTATTATTTCATTTTTTTTTAAATTTTTTTTATTTTGATATATGAAAGTATTTTTTTTTTATTTTCGTTTTACTACTCTTTTCTTTTGATCGGGTTATAAGAAGGATGAAAGCGACTAAAGGAATCTCAGTCCCTTTCTATTGAAATTGTAGCAATGTAATTATCACTTCTGACCCTTAAAGAGTACTCTCATCAATACATGTCTGTTGTTTTCCGTCCCGTCTCCGGTATCGGTTTTATTTATTTATTTATTTTATATTTAAATTTTTTATTCGTTTTTTTTTTTTTGTGTTTTGGGGTTGGTTTCTTGATTGGTTTTTGTTAGAAGATGTAGTCAGGTCTCCGTACCCCAATCCAGTGTGATTGTTCTCACTTCCTATGTACTCAGAGACTCCAGGGTGACTATTAAGATTACGTTTCAGTGTCTCCCAGACGTCTACTGTCACCCTAGGATTCACCCAAACTACAAAGAGTTTTACGTTTCGTAAAACTCGAAACAACGTATGACTCTGTCAAGTTAATCGTTAATAAAGGTGTTACGTGTTACAAATCACTAAAGTAAAGAAACTCTTCACGTTTCATTGTGTCATAAACTGTTCCTAAAAATAAGTCAAACAACAAAATATTCCAGTAACCCAACTTTACCTTAGTTCTTTATAGTACCATGTTTTCAAGACTAGTTGTTTTTAACTTATTGAAGTTTTAAGAATCTTTACTGAAAAATTTGATACAAATTTCCATCGACGGTCTTTTTCTTTTCGACTGAGTTTCTTTAAAACGGTTCATATAATCTAATCAAGTAAATTAGGTGACGGTTCTCGATCTTGTTCCTTTTGTGAGTTTAGTACAGATCTTTATGTTCATTACGCTTCATGATAGAAAGATTATACAATGTCTTAAGGTGCTTTTAAGTTCTCTCGGACTTGTTTCTTGTGTGCAAGAACAGATACACGTACAGTCTCTGTGAGATGGTCCTGAAACAAGAACTATTGAAAAGATAATTAAACAAGTAATTTGATACCAACACATTATGACTATATAAAGATTTGTGAACATTCATTAAAGATGACCATGGATACCACCCCTCCCTTCGTTCTATTTAGTGTAATTGTAGGTAAATGGTCTACATTTTTAACCATGTTTCTTCTGTTCACTCAAAGTTGTAGTGTTTCTTGTAACCGTCTAAGTTTGAACTTGAATCAGAAGATGAAGACGAAAATTAGGAATTCTCAGCCGTTCGACATCCCGTAGGTTTTACAATAAATAAACTGTTCTCAGGGTTTGTCCATTGTCGACGGGTCTTAGTTCAGGTCCCTTTTTTTTTGTTCAAAATCTTAGTGTTTAATTCAGATACAATCTACATTTTAAAAAGGAAGTATTAGTTCTCTCAGACACGTTTTCGTAAAACAAAGACTTCACTAAAATTCACAAGACCTCTCTCGACTTAGAAATAACTGAACTTCATACAATATCAACTTTATGTAATCCTATAAATTTTCTTTTTTCATTTGTGAGATTGTTCTCATTAGTAGTCGACTAAAAAAAAAACCACCCCCCCAATCTTAGGTAAATGATTGATAACCGAAAGTTTTACGTCGAAAGATTCTGTATATGATGATGGTTTTCAATAATAAAATTTTTTCATGACAACTCCACATACATAGACAAGTTTAATACCAAAAGAGGTCTATGTACGGGTCCTTTCCCTGACGACCCAGTATACCATCAAGATAAAATCAAAAATTTCCTTAAACGTATGACAACAGGTATCACCGATATGGTTAAATATAAGGGTTGTTGTCACACACACTCACACTCACACTCACACACACACACACACTTCAGTGAGTCAGCACAGGCTGAGAAACGCTGAGACACCTGACATCGGATGGTCCGAAGAGGCAGGTACCCCAAGAGGTCCGTTCTTATGACGTCACCCAATGGTAAAGGAAGAGGTCCCCTAGAAGGGTTGGGTCCCTAGCTTAGGCCCAGAGGGCGTAACCTCCGTCTGTAAATTGGAGACTCGGTGGTCCCTTCGGGTTCCTCCCAATTAACATTGTGACCTGTTCCGTATCTTCGTTGGAGTTACAAGCAGTTGTCTCCTTGCCCATTTCTTCTACACCATATAGGTATGCTACCTTATAATGAGTCGGTATTTTCCTGTTTTATTACAGTAAACATCGTTGTACTTACTTGGATCACTAAAAGTGTGACTCACTTTATTCAGTCTGTGTCTTTCTGTTTATTGTATTATGACGAACATACACCTTAGATTTTTTTTTTCTCCCCCATGTTACTTGAAGAAGTGTTTTGTCTTCAGTTCAGTACCTACATCTTTTGTCGGAGTGTCAATGGTCTCCTATTCGTCCTCTTCGCTATGTGACCCTCTGACCCTAACGGTATTTGTGTGATGACATACTTTCGTCCGTTGGTTACTCTTGGGTGACACATCGTGTCCTGGAGCTGAGTTATAAGACATTACCGGACTTACATTGTCCTTTTATTGGATTTTTGTTCCCTTGTCTATACATGTGTACATCTTGACTAAGTGAGACGACATATGAACCTCGACCACGTACCCCTACTGGGTCTCTCTACGATACCCCTCCCTCCACCCTCCCCCCAAGTACAACCCCTTGTGTACATTCTTAATTTCTAAAATTTTAATTTTTTTTTTTTTTCTTTGATTGTGTAATATTGAGTTACATGAGGTTACAAAAAAATTTCATTACACTCGACTCCAAACAGAGACGACTACGAGTATACTCCGGGTGTCATCGTCTCGAGTTCTAAGGTCTACCAAGAAGACCCAAGTACAACATATTGACCCGGATGACTTAAACCGAGTGAGAAATTGTAATTGTTCAACTTGTCTCTGTCTAATTTTCTAGTGACCTTTAATATATACCTTCCTTTTGTGTGTGGAAAATTAATTCGTGTGTAAATAACTCACAAATGAGGTACAGCCCGTGTTACGATTAACGATCTTTGTCTTTTAGTTGTAACTCTTCCAACGTTAAATTGTCCTCCCGCTCTTTGTTTACGTCATCTTTCTCACGAAGATAAGTTTTCAGGAAACGGTTTGATACTGTCACCGTTATGTGTTATAGAGTCAAAGATTTACTAGTCCGTCCCTATATTGATTGAGTAGTAAATCAACATTAATTCTTCTTTGACGTATATTTCTTATAAAATATGAAATTTTGTGATACAAACTGTATTAGGGAACGATGCGGATAGTTTATACCATGGATTTTATGAAATGACTTAAATATGAATGTAACGAGGGTAAGGTGAGATAACGTACCGAGAAATTCCATGACCTACAAATGTTTGTACTACGGAACGTCTCGTCTGTGTCTCATCCGTTGGTCAGTAATATTTAATTTTACACGTTCTTTTCTTTCGACTTTGATGAACCATCATTCTCCCTTTTCCATCCTAAGATCGATCATGGAACTTTTCTCTTACCCTTAAATCATCTATTAACTTTCGACCGTTTTGTAAATGGACGGACGTTTGCTCGTTGTACGTTTTGTTTGTTTGTTTGTTTTTTTTGTGGAAAAAGGAGTCTACAATAGTGGGACCCAGACAAAAGAAAAAACTAAAGGTCGCACTCTTCTCACTAGTCCCGGTCCCTTCTGTTAACATTATTGAATGGTGAACCGTCCATTATCTCCCACGTGTAATTTTCCGTTCACGGTTTCTCCACAGTCATTACCTACCTCCCGTCTCTAGTTGTCCAGCTCAAACAGAGATTGAACTCCTTTCAGAGGAATACACCTTTACTCTTTTGCTAGAGTTTCAGAAACTTGTCGAGAACCCTTTATATCATACGTGACGATCTTCAAGTTAAATGAGTAATTTCAAAATTACACTAAAGAGTGGTAAGTATTGCCCCTAGACAATTACAATTAACTCAAAAGGTTTTACTAATTGGTCCGAAAGACTTCATCAAACGTATCACTATTCAGATGGATTTTAAAATAGTTCAAAAATAATTTAGCTTGGAGAATCGATGTGTTGTCCCATTAGAAGAAACTATATTTCATACGCAGTATTTTCAATTTCCAACAAGTTATTATTGAAAGGACAGAAATATTTCCTTAACATTTCAGAGTTGACATCTATAGTATGTGACATTCTTATAGGAGATAAGATTATCAAAACTACCCTTTTGTGTTAGTTTTACCTATCTGTGTAGTTTCCGAATAAGGTTAACTCCTTTCTTCATTCGACTTTTGTACATTGAATTTTTTATTCTACCGATAATATTTTATAGACTTTTGAGTAATTCTGATTCTTTTATGTCTCTGATTTTTACAAGTAATAATTATTGACTGTCGAGATGTAGGAGTTTGACACCGATCCTGTAATTCGAGGAACTGCCGTAATTGAGCCTGACAAACGTTAGTCGTAAATTTTGTCATGGATACTAAAGTCACTTAGTACGGACTTGATTCCCGTTTTTTGCTGGATCCACTTTGGTTGATTCATGGGATAGACCAACCTTGACGGTTATCGGTATAATAGAGGAAAAAGGGGTACTTTGAAACAGGTTCTTACCTTGGTGCATCTCCTTTCATTACGATTCTTTACCTGTCTATTCAGACACTCAGGGAAAGACAAAACATTCATTTCGGGTGAACATAGAAAAGAAAAATCTAAGGTGTATATTCCCTACAGTTGTCTCTTACTTGAATGTCAACGCCCCCGCCCCCTTCCTATTCCCTTCCCTATCAATCCCTCAAACCCTATCTGTACATGTGTGACGATACAAATTTTACCTATTGGTTGTTCCTGAATGATATGTCACGTTCCTTGAGACGAGTTACAATACGTCGTCGGAACTACCCTCTCCTCAAACGCCCTCTTACCTATGGACATATACATACCGGGAAGTGACAAGTGGACTTTGATAGTGTCGTAACAATCGGTCGATATGAGGTTATACTTTGTTTTTCAACTTTTATTTAATTAAAATTTTCCTTTTCCTTTCTATTGTAAAATTTTATATTAAACCCCCTGACCCAGATTTCGGTAAAATGTTAAAATTTAAAGACTCAAAACAATCGGTTATTTAAGGGAAACTTAAAGTTCGGTCAAACTCGATCAAATGTAGTAAATGAAGTGATAGTCCTCTCTTTCTGAAGACCAATTATGTATACGTTTGTACTATTTATATGACAGAGGAAATTCGATTATATCTTTATATCAATCACATTATAATCCCGTTGTTATTCTACAAAGGTAATACGAAAAGTGACAGAGACCTTGGAATGTTTACTGAATGTAACACGATAATTCAAGGATTTTACCATAGTATTCTAGAATATTTATATTTTTTATATTTGATCTAAATTTTACGTTTATAGGATCTTTCTTCATCACGATAATATCTTTGAATGTCTACTCACCCTTTAAAGATCTGTGTGATTCCCAGAAACTCGACTACCATATTCAGTCTCTTGTCTGTCTTCTTCCGAGAAACGTTACAACCTTTATTTTTTTAGGGAATGTGTTAAAGAAATCAATAAATCTGAAAAAAACCTTATGTGAAAATCGGTTAGATCAATGATTACAGGTCAAACAATGTTACGTCAGGTCGGGTGAAATGAAATCGTTTATAACTCTCGTTTATAATGACAATGGGAATCGATAATTACTCATATGTTTTTATGTGACTGAGTAATTGTCCTCGTAAAAGGAGACTTTTTTTTCGACCATTAAAAACGATAAATATACCGTCAAAAATACCTTAATGTACTTAAGAACATTTCCTAAATTCTCGTTGTTAACAACCTAATAGTACCCTAAAGGTCTCTTACACATGGGTTATAATAAATCCTTTAGTTTATCCTTAGTCTCGTCGACCTGGTTTATCGTAAACCCTATACCATCGAAAGTAAACACGAAGTTTCACACATTCGAAACAATGGTTATGGAATATTTGAGGTCTAACCGTGAGGACGATCGTTAGGTTAGATACACTTAGTGAAGAGTTAATAAGAATTCACGATGTATCTATATACGTACTTATGTGTGTGTGTGTTCGTACAGAGATTAGAATTTCGAAAATTTATCTAAATTGATAATTATTTTGGTTGTCGAGGTTATGAAACCGTTAGATTACACTTCTCGACTGAGTAACCTTTTATGGGACTACGACCCTTTCTGACTCCCGTCCTCCTCTTCCCCCGTTGTCTTCTACTCTACCAACCCACCGTAGTGGTCGAGATACCTGTACTCAACCTCGTTTGATGTCCTCTATCGTTTAAAGTCCCTTCGGACCGAACGACGTCAAGTATCCCGACGTTTCTTGGGTTGTGCTGACACTGATTTGTTCTTGTTGTGATTGTCTCTTCTTTCAAGAAATAGGTTACATTTACGTTGTTACTTGGTCCCTGTACTTTTGTCTTATCTTTTCTAGAGTCATCTTGTAGTAAAATTACACAAGTAAGCTATGCACAAATTAACTATAAGATACTGAATCTAATTAATTTTTTACCGTCCCTAGAGTGGTTCTAGTGGGTAAGGTAAGAAGATCGTGATGTTCGCTCTCCTTACTGTGTGCCTCTTCAGTGTCAAACACGGCCTCCATTACGTTTGCTAACAACCGTTCTAATCGTCGTAATTTTATTTTAGGACGTCAGGTTGGTAGAAAAATCAAAACGTCGTAAAAATTCACTAAATAAGACGTCTTTTGTAGGTAAAGGAAGACGAGTGTTTAGTAAAAAGATAACAGTCCTAGTACGAAATAAATGTTTTAATGACGACAAAGTTACTAAAAAAAAATAAAAAAAATAAAAAAAATTAAAATAGATAAAAAAAAAATTAAAATTTTAGAAATTAAGAATGTACGCAAGGGTTTGTACTTGGGGGGAGGGTGGAGGGAGGGGTATTGTAGGGAGACCCAGTAGGGGTACGTGGTCGGGGTTCGTACGACATAGGACGTAGTCTGTATCTGACCGCTAAGTTAAGAATGGACTATCATACGTACAATCTTACAGTAAGAGGGTTTAGTAGGGTGGGAGAGGGAGGGAGACTCAGGTTTTCAGGTAATATGTGTAGACACAGAGAAAGGGACAGAACGTATGTCCCAGCAGTAACGGTAGAAGGATTTAAGGTATATATACACAATCATATGACATAACCACAAAAAGAAAGACCGAATGAAGTGAGACATATTAGCCGAGGTCAAAGTAGGTAGAGTAGTCTTGATTAAGTTTACTTAAGAAAAAATCCCGACTCATTATGAGGTAACACATATACATGGTGTCGAAAGAATAGGTAAGTAGACGACTACCTGTAGATCCAACAAAGGTACAGGATCGATAACATTTGTCACGACGCTACTTGTAACCCCATGTACACAGAGAAAGTTAAGACCAAAGGAGCCACACATACGGGTCGTCACCCTAACGACCCAGTATTCCATCAAGATAAACGTTAAAAAATTCCTTAGAGGTGTGACAAGAGGTATCACCGACATGATCAAACGTAAGGGTGGTTGTCACATCCTCCCAAGGGAAAAGAGGTGTGGGAGAGGTCGTAAATAACGAACGTCTAAAAACCTAGCGTCGGTAAGACTGACCACACTTCACCATGGAGTAACACCAAAACTAAACGTAAAGAGATTATTACTCACTACAACTCGTAGAAAAGTACACAAACAATCGGTAGGCATACAGAAGAAACCTCTTTACAGATAAATCAAGAAACCGGGTAAAAAACTAACCCAGCAAATAAAAAGACCTTAACTCGACGTCTTCAACAAACATATAAAAACTCTAATCAACAAACAGTCAACGAAGTAAACCCTCTTTATATGGTACAAGTACCTAGCCTTCTTAGTTATATCTCTTTTACTCATATGATGGGTTTCGTTAAATGTTTAAGTTACGTTAGGGATACAAATAAAAACGAAAATAAAGGTCTTAAGACCCTCCACCTAGTATCTCCTAGGACGACACTAAATACAGACTCTCACAAAACGGATACAAGAGGAGATCCTCAAAATATCAAAGACTAGANTGATGTTTCGGTGTCAGTAGTTCTGTCATACCATGACCGTGTTTCTGTCTGTATATCTAGTTACCTTGTTTTATCTCTCGGGTCTCTATTTAGGACCTGTGTATACCTGTGGAATAGAAACTGTTTCCTCCGTTCTTATATGTTACCTCATTTCTGTTAGAGAAATTGTTCACCACGACCCTTTTGACCATTGGTGAACATTTTCTTACTTTGATCTAGTGAAAGATTGTGGCGTGTGTTTTTATTTGAGTTTTACCTAATTTCTAGATTTACATTCTGGTCTTTGATATTTTGAGGATCTCCTCTTGTATCCGTTTTGTGAGAGTCTGTATTTAGTGTCGTCCTAGGAGATACTAGGTGGAGGGTCTTAAGACCTTTATTTTCGTTTTTATTTGTTTACCCTAGATTAATTTTAATTTTCGAAGACGTGTTGTTTCCTTTTATATTCGTTCCACTTTTCTGTCGGAAGCCTTACCCTCTTTTATTATCGTTTACTTCGTTGACAAAGTTACTAAAAAATTGAAAAATCTCAAGAGTTTTATCCTTAGATGGGAGAGGACTGGTTCCACACGTATATACAGACTTTGGTTCGGTTGACCTGAACAAGAGAGTCCTTAAACTTGAGAGGATTCAAACGCACGTCTTTTCCTTTTACAATGTTTATAAAGCGTTTTAAGACTACTAAAGAATGTATGGAACGGTATACTGAGTCACTCGAGTGAGAATCTACAAATGGTTTTTTTTTTTTTTTTTACATTTATATGTAGATGTTTTGTTAGACATACGTTTACAAGTTCTGTCAAAATAAGTCTTATATATTTATAGTTCCTACTTAGGATATTGGTGTTGACTACTTACCCATTTACTTAACACTATTTAGGTACTTTACCTTATGAGAAGGTGTTATTTTCATTTATTTAATGACTATATACGTTATGCACCTACTTGAAGTTTTTATACAATTCATTTTCCTCTGAGTTAGAATTTATGAGGTATTAAGGGGAATATCCGAAGGGACTACCGAGTCACTATCTCTTAGACAGACGTTACGTCCTCCACGTCTAAACTAGGGACCCAACCCTTCTAGTGGTCTCTTTTTTTTTACCGTTGAATCAAGTCATAAGAACGGACCCTTTAGGGTACCTGTCTTCTGGTACCTACGTCGGGCACTCCAGCGTTTTCTCAGCCTGTACTAAATCGTTGATTCGTTGTTAAGGTGAATATATTGTAACACCTTAATTTTTTTTTTATCTCTGTCTTTTGTCTAGTTAACAACGGTCCTCGATCCTTTCCTCTTTCCCTAGTTTCTACTCTACTCTACTCTTTTGACATACTTATCCCTTACGAGATCTAATATTCCTTATAAATATAACAACACCACCTATACACGGCACACAGGATTCAACGAGTCAGTACAGGTTGAGAAACACTGGGGTACCTGACATCGGGTGGTCCAAGGAGACAGTTACCCCTAAGAGGTCCGTTGTTATGACCTCACCCAACGGTACACCATCTATATTCTGATAAATACCGACCTACCGTAGTGACTGAGCTATCTACACTCAGACTCACTTGAGACCCTCAACCACTACCTGTCCCTCCGGACCGCACGACACTAAGTACCCCAGCGTTTCTCAGCCTGTACTGACTCGTTGACTTGACTTGACTATATATATAATTAGTTTTTCTTTTAAGACATTGACTTGAGATTAGAGAGTACGAAAAATTGAATATTTAAGGAAGAGTGAAAAGTTCCAGGTCAAGTTGGTATATGGTGAAGAAAACCTTTCGGGAATTAGGGACTGAATCGTAAAGGTAGAGAAAGAAGAGTTCGAGGACAGTGTATAAAATAAAGAATGGAATACCGGGATAATACTAAAATAAGGAAAGTAAGATCAGACATTCATGAGACTCCCGTCCTTATTGGAGAGTAATGAGGAAAATAGGTACTGTACACTGTATTTAAAAGGTATACGTCCGTGAATTGAGTTTAAAATAAATTACGTACTCTCTAATTCCCTTACTCAGTTTCGCTTTATATTTAGGTACTCAAGTATGTTAAGACTTTGACACTTTTATACTTTAATTTTCCTATAGAGACTGTCGAATTACACCATTTAACTTGAACCCCGGTTTTTTATTAGTAGTAGAAGGAAAATGTCTACTTATCTGACTCTAATTAGTTGAACCAATACATATGTTGAGTATTCCTTAGGTCTGGATGTAGATCCTCTCAGACTGAGGTTACAGGGACTAAAATCAATGAGGCGAAATAAAGTCGGCACAGTCGGACGAGTAGGGACAGCCCTCTGCGGGGTTCTGTTCGTACTCCCGTCGACATCCCTCTTCCTTCTTTTCTGCCTACTGTTGTGTCCCTACTACGTAGCTCTCCGTGTCTCTCCCGACCCTCTCACTACCCGAGTTCCTTCGGTCCTCTTTGTCTCTTCTAGTCTCCTCCCACCCTCAATTAGTGTTGGGTCTGAGGAGGTCCGATCCTCTTTAATGTCTTCTTCCTATGGTTCTGCACGACTGAGGAGACCCTCTGTCTTTGACCCAGTCTTAATCTTTATGCGTCGGGACATGATTCCCTCAGTCGAAGGTCTCCCTCCTAGGGTGTTCTTGGAAAGTTAACACATTGGTTTCTACTTCGGTTATTCGTGTTTATTACTTAATTTACTTAATCGTCATCAACCTTTATTGTCACGTACGTGTGCTCAATCATTATTTCGTGTTAGCGAAGGTACTACGAACATAAGTTCGTTGTAGTCTGATAGTCGGCCACTTGTGTGTCACATCCTTCGGAATGGGTGTGCAGTGAGGTACAGTAATGAGTCGGTCGTTTACACAAACGTAGATAGTACAGAGTCCGTGTGTTCGTCAGTGATCCCTATTGTCCTTCTTTCTCCTTCCCAGGGACGTGAGTTGTTCGAGTCTCAGAACGGTGTACGGAGTTTCTTCTTTCTTATTCTCGCAGTGTAGTACGTAGAGGGTCTCTTGGCGTTCTAAGAGTGAGTCTTTGTTGTGTCTTTTCGGCGAGATCCATCCAAACCCTTAAAATTTTTATAGAAGTCCCTTTCCAAGTACTGAATGGTCTTTAAGGAAGAATCCTGCCTCGATCACGGTGAACAATCCTTCGGTCTTTTTGAAAGATTTTCGTCCTTCGTGGGTCGATTCCCCGAAAAACAACCAGTGTCTAGAATGCCTTTTGGGTGTTTCATACCTACCGCATGTTCAGGAGTACGTGAGGTCATCGATGACCCGAGAGACGATCTACCGTAGTACGGAATGACGGTTCTCACTCGTACCTTTGTGGCCTTTTAAGAGGAATCACGAAGAGTAGGACACTTGCCATTCTCTCCGGGTCCTCGTGGTGGAGGAAAGATGCGATGTGGATGTCAAGGTTTGCGTCCTACACCGATACTCTCCGATCGACGGATCTTGTTGTGCGCGACGTCGTACTCCTCCGACAGAGTCGTGAACCAAGGCTCTTGTGGGTCGATGCCTCTCGTCACGGACTCCCTCTGCGTCCAAGGTCCCCTTCTACCCCTTCCAGTCACCCATGTCTGTTGTGACGAGATGACTGAGGGAGAAGGTGAAAGAGGTTTCCGATCGGCCTACATACTTAGTGAGTAAAGACGATTTGTTTAGTGTTTGAATCACCGAGGTTTATTGTACGAATAATAAAGTGGTAAGGGTGACGGTCCGTTGATCCGTCCGATCTGAGACGAGGCCCTAGGTGGGGTTCCGACATGACGTCCGTGACAGGTCCCGACCCCAGAGTGGACTTCCGAGTTGACCCCTCTTTAGACAAAGGTTTGAGTGTGTCAACAGTCGTTTCGAGTCAAGGAAGGTCCGACAACCTGACTCCTGAGGTAAAGAATGACCGACAACTGGTCTCCGGGGGGAAAGTTTAGGTTCTGCCGAGTGGAATTAAACTGTGTTATGGTCATTATCACAATGTACCCGTCTCCCACAGAAAAACCCAATGTCTGGGTCTAATAAATTTCACCCTCGTCTAGAAAAACCCCTTCATCATCGGTATCCAAAAGAAGGAAAATTAAAGATATGACTGCTTTACACTCAAAATATAAGTAAGTTGTTTATACATAAAGAAATTCTCATAACAAAATTCAAATCCTTTATGTGACCGTAGTTTTGTCTGTTTCAACACAAAAAATTTTTTGGATGTAAGGTCATCCCCTGTTCGAGGATCTACCAAACCTCTGAACTAGTTTCTAACATAAATAACACACAAATGACCCACGGTCTGTTACCTGACAAAATGTACGTAAAATGGTAATTTACAGATAAGCTGAGTTATGTGTATATTAAACTAAAGGAATGTATAATCTATCCCGAAGGCTCTACCGAGACCGCTATTTCTTAGACGGTCCGTTACGTCCTCTACGCTCTCAACGTTCAGAGAGAGACCCAGTCCTTGTAAGGGACCTCCTCCTCTACCATTGAGTGAGGTCATAAAAACGGACACTTTAAGATACCTGTCTCTGTGGACCACCCCGATGTCAGGTACCCCGGTGCTTCTCGTGTGAGATCGGATCGAATTGAAATATATAATCTATGATAAGATGTCGGACAAGTCTCATTGGAGAGACACCATCGGATCATTCGACCCCCATATATACAAAGCTAGAGACCAGCAAATACTAAGGTTTCAGATATTTAGTGATTGAGAGTGATATATGGTGTAAATCAAGTCTCTCGGTAGTCAAACCCTTTGTGTACTTGTCTTGGTACTTTTTCTAATTTCGTAATCTTTAACTGTTTCTGGGATTAGTTTGGAATTTGTCCAACGAGATTCCGGAGAACTGGTCTGGAACAGGAACCCGGGACAGTAGTCGGACGGTTCGAGTCGACATCGTAGTTAAGATGACCCAGGTAAATCACTCCTAGGCAAGTGGGAACTATAGACTGGTGAGGCGGACTGAAGTCGTTCTTAGGAGGGGAAGGGAGCTACGGAGGAAAAGCAGAAAACATAGGTGACTGATATTATGGGGAGGAACAGGAACGACGTAAGTTTCAACTCAGATAGAGAGGGGGAATAACACTTTAGAACTGTAGATAGTGTCGTCAAGACTTACTTCAGAAGGAATGGTAGAATTGTTCACAGACTTTTTGAAAAACAAATTTTTTTTAATTCATATATTCATAGTTCCTCCCGATCCGTTTGGTCTCCATCGAGATTCTCTCCGGTAAGCACATTTCCTTCAGACGGTCAACCGAAATAAACATTTGTACACCATACCTGTGACTCTAACCAACAACACATGTTGTCTAATATCTGAGTCTCTTTCCTCCCCGAGAAAAATATTGGTAGGGACCCCATTTTTTATAATCGGTACTACTGTGAACCAGTGTCTTAAGATAACGTCCATGTTCCTAAGACCTTCTCTTTTGACTCTATAGATCCTTGTCTCTAGTGTCTGTGATATTTGGAACTATTATTCCTCTCTCATCCCCTAACGTGACGTCATCTCTTCCGTTACCGTGGGGTGAGGTCATGAGACCGGACCTTTTAGGGTACCTGCCTCCTCGGACCACCCGACGTCAGGTACCCCAGCGACTCCCAACCTGTGCTGACTCGCTGAAGTGAAAGTGAAAAGTGAAAGTACGTAACCTTTTCCTTTACCGTTGGGTGAGGTCACAAGAAAGGACCTCTTAGGGTCCCTGTCTCCTCGGATCACCCGACGGCAGATACCCCAGTGTGTCTCAGCCTGTGCTGACTTCACTGAATCGTCGTCGTCGTCGTTTTGGAGTCCCTGGACGTACCACAGGGTTAATAAGACGACGATTCTCTGTGTCATAGGATTCATAAAGAGTACATAGGATAATCTTGCAGCACAGGGAGTCTTAATTTCTAACATTCGTCTCCGTCTACGGGAAAGTAAACTTCCTGTAATTTTTCCCATGGATCTCTTTATTTGATTTGAGACGTTAGGTCTTTCGGTATCCCGTATTACAGAAAACCCCTCTTCTCACGTTCAGATTTCGTCCTCTATTTTACCTATAAAAAACACTCGTGTCGATGGTCCTGTTATTATGGTGTTCGGACCATAAAAGTTCCGATTAGTCCATACTTGCTACCATTGTCCACAACGGATTATCGTATTCTTATTCATTTCATAAGACAAGTCGGTGCACTGAGGTCGTTTTGTCAAGTCAAGTCAGCGAGTCAACACAGGCTGAGAAACGCTGAGGCACTTGGCGTCGTGTGGTCCGGAGGGACAGGTAGTGGTTGAGGGCCTCAAATGAGTTTGAGTACAGGCAACTCAGCCGTTACGGTAGGATGGTAGAGTAGGAGACAGTAGGGGAAGAGGAGGACGGGAGCTAGAAAGGGTCGTAGTCCCAGAAAAGTTTACTCAGTCGAAAAGCGTACTCCACCGGTTTCATGACCTCAAAGTCAAAGTTGTAGTGAGGAAGGTTACTTGTGGGTCCTGACTAGAGGAAATCCTACCTGACCCACCTAGAGGAACGTTACGTTCCCTGAGAGTTCTCAGAAGAGGTTGTGGTGTCAAGTTTTCGTAGTTAAGAAACCATAAGTTGAATAAATATCAGGGCGAGAGTGTAGGTATGTACTGATGACCTTTTTGGTATCGGAACTGATTCCCGATTAAGATTGTCCTCAAGAGTCTCATAAATCATTCATTGATCTTCGGTATTATGTATTGTCTAACAGTCATTTCCTCGGAGGTGAACATTCACCAAGGTACCACTCGTACTTACCGTATCAGTGTTTCATCGGTAAGTCAACTAAGATCCATTACTACGATCAGGTTCACTAAGGATCAAATGTCTGACGTGATGGTCCATGTTCCAAACATCTGCTTTCCTACTGTTCGACAAGAGCACCGGATAATAAACCCGAGGATCAAATTCCCGTGTCAATGTCAACAGGAACAAGTACCCTTTGTGTCTAGATCTTCAGTCGGGGGTGGGGGACGTACGAGGGACTTAACGAAGACCTGTTGGAGAGGATTAGAGGGGGAGCGAGGGACGTGAGACCTGTGAGACCAGTAGTGACAGTAAACTTCCCAGACACGTATACTACGGGGGATTATTCTTACAGCCGTAAAAAAAGGGATAGTGTAGACGAACCAATTGAAGTTAAGAAGTCTAAAAATTGGGTCTGTATTGAACGAGTCTCTTCGACAGTGACTGGAAGACCTAATCCAATCAAGAGGAAAAAAATACTATAAGAATTCTAATACACGAAGAGGAAACGTCGGAACATATACACACACAATCAGCGAATCAGGACAGGTTGAGAAACGTTGGGGAACCTGAAATGAGGTGGTCCGAGGAGACAGGTCCCTTGAGAGGTCTGTTCTTATGAACTTACTCAACAGTAAAGGAAGAGGTCCCCTAGAAGGTCTGAGTCCCTAGCTTGGGTCCAGAGGACGTGACATCCGACTAAGAAATGGTAGACTCGATGACCCTTAAACCGTAGGAATAGTATCAATATTAAGGACACTAAGGAACTAATCGTAGAGAGAGAGACTTCTCTTGTATTCGAAATATACCTGTATTTATATAAGAACGGAAAATTTTATATGTACAAACGTGTAATCATAGAGAGAATACGTATTGTTGTGAACTTTTGTTGGGTTCTTACTTACCGACTTAATCGATTATTTTATGTTACTGATATGGAAATAAAAAATTTATTTAAATGAATAAAATTAACCTCCAATTAATGAAATATTATAACATAACCAAAACGGTATGTAGTTGTACATAGACGGTATCCATATGTGCACAAGGGGTAAGACTTAGGGGGAGAGAGGAGGGAGGGGCATGGTAAGTAATTCTGGATTTGTACGAAGAAACAAAATTCGTGAGTGATATCGAGTCTTGATAGTGATTATTACCACTACCTACCGCTACCCTTCGTAGACAACCTGGGGGGTACTCATCATGTGTCACGGTCTAGGTTTCCTATCGCATATGGTGTGAGTTATTTCACGAAGTTGTTTAAGTAGACTAGGAATGGTGGTTATTTCCAACCATTATTACGGTAAAGGAGTAATGTTTAAACTGTGTGATGTCCGACGTCCCTGCTAATAAACGATTTACGATACCTCGACAATTTACCACCTTGTCACGGAAACTGGGTTCAAGAAACTCAGGATCAGGTAAAGAGTCTTTGTAGTCACTCAAGAATATAAGATTTTGATATTTACATTTTATAAAGTAATACCTATAGAGTATTTATTTTAGAAATTCTATATTAGTAACATGGGGATATATTATCTGAGTAATGTATTTCTATTTAAAGTATGAAATTCGGGAGGATAAGAACAGAAAGTAAGTGTATAAGGTTACATTACAAATAAAGTCTGTGTTATAATCCGTTTCTTTGAAGGGTTGATCCAACACATGATCTTAGGGACCTCTCTCAAACCGTAGCAACGATTACCACTATGGTACTACATGTTCCATGTCAGGACATAATTTACTTGAATCTCAAATTATTCAATTTATATATACACATACAAATAATTTTAAACTACATTATTTCATTATACCCATTCTGGAATTCATGAAACTTAAGACTGTCTAGACTCAAGTTTAGGGTCTAAGAGGTTAGTGTTACACCCTGTTCAATGAAAGATTTGGAGTTACTAAAGTAGATATTTACTGTTACATTATTGGTTGGAGTATCCTAATATAGATTAAATATAATCGTTAGTGAGTTTTTACCTTTGTTATCATTCTATAGCGAATTATGTCCATAACGTAATGTACTTTTAAGTTTTTTCCTTTTCGATGTAAATAGTAATTCCCAGTAATAGTACTTACGGGTCGGCAAGAATACTTCAACATAATTGTTTAATTTTATTTGTTTTGTATCTTCATTGTTCTGAAAATTAATTTTCATACTCTGTTTAATAAATAAAAAAGTTTCTTAGTCGAAGTCTTATCATGGGTTTTATAAGGTAGAATGTACAAAACACCCCTGAAACGAGTCTTTTGGTGTGACATGATGAAAGATATCTCCACTACGGTCTGGGGCGACAGATTCAACGGTGACACTATTCCTTTGATAATTGCTAAGTCTATTTGGTTCGTCTTTATTTCTTACGGTAAATGTCCCCTTACAGTGTGGTATTAACTGAAGATTTCGGTATTAAGGACTGTTATTGACTCAACAATTACCGAGATTTTCTTGAACGAGATCCGACCAGTTCAGGGAGGACTGGGTGAACGGTGGACGACGGGGTAGAATCCTATAAATTGGTGAACCAAAAGAGACGAGGACGAAATAAAAATGAAGTTTTGACATTGACGTATAAAAATTCACGATAAAATTTACGAGAATTAAAATTTTGTTTGTGCTCTTCTTTCTACAAGTGAGTACACTAAGAATAGTCTTATTATAATGAACGAGGGAAAATCATCTACGTGTTGTCATCGGTCGACAGGGGAGATAATTTGACTCCAGGAGTAAATTAGAGTAAGTAAAAAGTAAATAGTTCCGAACTGGCTAATAAGTGAGGTACGTGAGTCATTACAACGTCCACAATCCTTTTGTTTCTCATTACCTAACTAAGGTGAAATCGAAGGACTTTACGATAAAGAAGAAGAATTATATTAACTCTAAGTTTTTACTAAAAGGTTATAATAAAGTAAATCCTAGAAAAAATTATTAGTATAATAATTACATTTTTATCATAATTAAACCGAGTCTAGACCTTCTAATTACACTCCTTCTATCACCTATATTGACTGTTTGACGTACTTTCTTTTGTTTAAATCTTGTATTAAATAATGATTTTACATCTATGTCAAATTCTGAAACCAAAATTAAAATCGTTACACTTGATGACTTTGTTTGAGTCTCATAGTAAGTGTGACTTATTCACAAGGAAAAAATTACTCTTTCCCTCCTTTCCCCCCTTTAAATATTCACTTATAATGACATCGATAGTGTTTATATAAAATAATGAAGAATAAGTCTTCGTAGGTCCTAACATCGATTCTATTGGAGGTGAAATTGTTTCCGCTTATCATTACAAGATCTTTTCGTCTATTGAACGGATTATAGGAAGACAATGTACCGTCTCGACTCTTACCGTCCGTGTCGGCAGACCGACGTGTCGGGTCCGAGAAAGGTGAGGTGGTATAACGGGTATACGTCGTCTTTACTCTATTCGTACGGAATCTGTTGTCTTTCTTTAAAATTTTACAATTCAAAGTCCTTAAACTTTACATAAGTATAACCTTACTATGAATGTTTCATATTTTGTCGAAGGTTTATAAATAACCAAAAATTAATGGAACAATCTTATCTTTACCATTGATTTGTAATAGGAAATGTTCTTACCTAAAAGAATAGGAAATGTTCTTACCCACATGAAAAGATCTGTAAACTCATCATGAAAATAACAGGGGTCGGCGTATATTAGGTGTGACAAATAGACGGAGGAAACCTCCGAGAGTAAACAGTTTCACTGGGTTCTGGAGAGACCCCGTAGTGTAACTCTGTCAAACGAAGAGTTCACCACAGACCCGTGGTAGACGTAGTCTCAGTGAACACTTTGACTTTGTTAAGTCGGGGTGACTTATGAACTCTGTCCCTGGACTTTTAGACGTAAATAGTTCAAGGTATTTAATGAAATATGTCCTCCGAGGACTTCTTGGACTATTTCGACTTACAATTGTATGGAACTTCAAACTCTTGGTGAATAGATTCCGCCTCTTTTACCGAGTTACAATCACTAATAAGTTAAAGTAAAGTCTTACCGTTTACCTTTTTTTATTTTTCCAGGTAGATCAGTTCCGATACCAAAAAGGTCACCAGTACATACCTACACTCTCAACCTGACACTTCTTCCGACTCGTGGCTTCTTAACTACGAAAACTTGACACCACAACCTCTTCTGAGAACTCTCAGGGAACCCGACGTTCCTCTAAGTTGGTCAGGTAGGATTCCCTCTGGTCAGGACCCACAAGTAACCTTCCTGACTATGACTCCGACTTTGAGGTTATGAAACCGGTGGAGTACGCTTCTGAACTAAGTAATCTTTTTCTGAGACTACGACCCTCCCTAACCCCCGTCCTCCTCTTCCCCTGCTGTCTCCTACTCTACCGACCAACCGTAATGGCTGAGCTACGTGTACCCAAACCCACTTGAGACCCTCAACTACTGCCTGTCCCTCCGGACCGTACGACGCTAAGTACCCCAGTTTTTCTCAGTCTGTGTTGACTCACTGACTTGACTTGACTTTAGATTGTCGACTGTACCATTATTAATCAGGATGATACTAAAGACTTTTATAACTTTATAAAGTGACGTTGTATGTTAAACACATCATTTTTTATCCACGTAATGAATTTTACAACTGAGAGGTAAAATTAATAGTGGAATTTATTTTTGTCGATTTTTACTTCGAGAGGAAGTTGATATCAGTAAACCTTTACAATGGAAATACTATTTGGGAATGGAGTCAAATACAAGAATGAGTAAAAAAATGACGTAGATTCGTGATCCTACCACAAAGATGTTAGTCGAGAGCCTCTTTTTGTAGATTCATATCATGTGACGATGTCAACGATTCCATTGGTGGTAGACGATCAGGGAATTTTCAAACTCAAGTGTCTGTAGGATTGGGTGGAAGGACTTTATAGGTCGTAGTTTCGGTGACGGATCTCTTTAGACCCAAGGGTACATAACCAATATGTAGAGTCTGATCTCTTAGATACTACAGTTTTCTCCAACTATAAAAATCAGATGTCAGAAGTTTGTAGACATCTTCTGATCGATACAAGATTTTACCAAGAGCTTACTCGAGTAGAACTAAGTAAGTCATTAAAATCGTGACGAAACCGAACTTGTGACCATGTATTACAACTCGAAAGACTCTAAAAAAAAAAAAAAGGACCGTCGACTACAAGTTCTGTACTCTTATTGTATAAAACGAACCTTTTCGTCGTCGTCAAAGTCGTCCTTTACAATAGAAGAAAATCTGAACAATTATGAACCTTTATCCGACGAGTTACACAACTCTAGAAGGTATAAAGATGACTATTCCAGAAATTATTACAAGAGTTGGGACAAAGGAGGAATTAGGAAGACGACACGATACGATTCAGCGAAGTCAGTAAAGACTGAGAAACATCAGGATACCTGACATTCGTGTGGTCTGAGGAGACAAGTACTCCTATGAGGTCCGTTCTTATGACTCACCCAACGGTACGGGAGGAAGTCCCCTAGAAGGGTTAGGTCCCTGACTTGAAAGTAGAGAATATAGAGGACGTAACCCTATAAGAAATGGTAGTCACGGTGGACCCTTCGGGTGATGACAAAGTCAGAATTTAGGACTTGAAGGGGAGAAAATATGAAAAATAGAACCAAAGTGGGATCCGGGAAGGTCTCTTTCAATGTCTTGATACCTTGAAGTCGGGTGACTATTAAGTCTGAAAGACTAAACTCAACCGAAGAATATTACAGACTCTTCAGTCTTGTGACAAATCTCACCAGTCGGTTTGAGAAGAAGAAACGGGGGTGGGGATATGTAGGGTCAGAGTGGTTTAAAGAGAAAAGAATATGACGAAGAGGAAAAAGTAAAGGGTAGTCAGGAACTTAAGAGATCTTAAATTGCAGGTAATTGAAGGAAGATGACTTTTAAGTAAGAGGTTTTAGAACGTAAACATTGTTTGGTAAAGAGCATTATTGACACGAAATAGACTTGTGACCAAAAATATTATGAAGTGAGAACAAGAGACAGAGAGTGAGACAGGGGGAGTCAATGACTGAGAAGTCACTTTTAAGTTGACTTATAATTACTACTTAGATAATAATAGGACAGTGGTCTGATCTGGAATCTCTACTTTGTCGCTTACTCTATTCCAGGAATAGGGGTCCCTTTCTTTATTATTTTTCCATGAGTGTCATAATTCTTTCTTTATCGTGTCTGATGTCGCTCGTGCATGTCATTGGTTTAGATTGCATAAGACCCCCAGTCCTTACTAGAACTCCTTCTCGGACTTACCAGGAATTAGTTTGTCATAAACGTGGTAGAGAATTCGATTAACTACTTACAAAGTACATTTCAAAATAGTGAATATTTTTGAAATTCATGTAATTATAACAAAGGTTGAAACACCTGGTTGTTATTAATACACCCTCTTCACTTACCTTTCTTTTTAAAGTTCTTCTTTTTTATTGAATTTTAACTCGAACGTTGTTTATATGATAAATTTACCTATAGTCACACAAAAGTAAACGGTACTATGAATATAAAGTGACCTATATTAATTTTCACACCATATCGTCAAAATACATTTCAGTTATTAATACTATATAACTTTTGAAATATCCTATGTTACATTTTCTACACCCGATCGTATGTAAAAAATATTTTTATTAAAACTCCCTTATGAGTCAGGTTGCCCAATTTTTGTGAGTTACTGTACTACAAAAATGTTCAACAATGATACGTTATCCCATTAGCCAAGACAGGACTAGGTGTTCATCGAATATTAGTTCTTTCCGCAATAGTAGAGAAATTATCTCAAGTGCCTTGGATGGATTGAGTATAATGGTAAGTCACCAACTCGGATACTTAGGACAAAAAAAGTACTAGTAGGATCGTAACACGATCTTACTAAGGTATACGACAAGAAAAAAACAAGTATGAACCGGACACTGACCCGTTTATTTATCAGGTAAATTTCGAGACCGTCTATATTCGAACTAATTAATTCAGAGAAAGTAATAGAGATCCGTAAAGGACCCAGCTAAAGGGTAGAGAACTAACAGGTGTCTAAGTCTGTAAAATCCACAAAAATCTAGAACCTAAGAGTCTTTACTCAAACCCTACCGGGGTCTTCACCTTCCTATTTCACATGTGAAACCCTGACCAACTATTTATACCCGAGGTGTCTCGAAAGAAGGCATACACGTATGTGTGTGTGTGTGTGTGTAGGAAAGAGTATATACTCGTATATTACACAGGTTTATTACTTCTTGTAGGGATTTTTTCAGTTTTTCGTCTGCATTCTATTATTTTACGTGGTCCGGTGAAGAAAGTCGAAAACATTGACTAGTAGACAGTATCATTTTTTTTTTTTTTCTTTCTTTCTTTCTTTCTTTTTTTGTTTTCCCTCTTTCTTGTAACACATAGTTAACGAGTACAAGAAGGTCGGACCTCCATATTTTAATCTTCTGACCCAACTGGCCTCTATTCTGAGTCTTTTACTTTCTTTTTGTTTACAACCTGTGTATACTTCGGTATAACATATATAATTTACATGTGTTACAATATACAGTTAATATGGAGTTATTTCGACCTTTTTTACTTTTCCTTTAAAAATTGGTCTGAATTCACACGTATACGTCCTTGAGTACCTACGTCATTGTCTTCATGTGACAGGTCACCGAGCACCCTATTACTTTTCCAACAATACCTTTTCTCTGGGGTGATTCTCCGTCATAACGTAAAGTCTGTTCATGTGTGATAATTAAAACAAAGAAAGAAAAATTAAAAGGATATTGAGACGAACACATAATGTTGTATTTGAGATTATACTTCTCTAGACTCGAAACTTTTAAAGTAGTCTCGGAAATACTTGGTTGAGAAAATTCTCTCACAAACTTTATCTCTTTATCCCTCATTCCATATAATTCTCGAATAACACTGCAGTCTACCTGGACCAATTTTATGACCGAAGAGAGATGGTACGTGAATAATAGACCCTATACAATAGAGTCGGTAGATTCGTGTCACAGTAGTAGCTATTTACCCCTATTGTTATCTTACTTTATTATATATGTTTCATAAGTCGTGAGTACCTACGATACACACCTGAGTAGTAATTAAGACTCCGAATTTTACCGGAAACTTTATTTTTAGGTCAGTAAGTTTACACACACGAACACAATCCCCACACAATCGCTGACTCAATCTCATGGACAGTGACTTCCGTGACTTACTTGTTTCTTTCCCTCAAATAGTGGAAGTTACGTTAACCTTTGTCGTCTACCGTGTGAACAGTCCTTTGGACAAAGTGTTTTTGATGTCTTCACGAGTCGATGAACTGTAAAAGTACCGTACAGTGTGTAACGTAGATCCTTCGTGTCACCTTTCTACGTACGTATAAATGTATAACCCTAAGAAGTTATTGGGTAAGTGTTTTGTCGGTGAAAAGTCAATCTCGTCTTCTTTTTATCTCCGAGAGTTATTCAGGTTTCATTATTCTTAAGATCGAAGTCTTTAGAACTTTTTATTATTAGTACAATCTCCTAATTGTAATTGACTAAAGTCCTGAATGAAATTTCGATTTCATTAGTATTATCAGACCTTGATTGTATTTCTGTTTTTCTAGTTACCTTATCTCAGGTATTTACTGGGTTTAATGAAAACTGTTTCCATAGTCACCTTAAGTCACCCCTTTCCTTTAAACGAAAAAAAAAAAAACGATCTCATATGTACACATGTATGTGTGTGTGTGGTTCAGATCTAATGTCTTTTACGTTTTTGGTATTATACTTTATTTTTAGTATGATGTTTCAAGTGACTTCCTTTGTATCCGTTAATATAAACACTATTAATAGGGACATTGGTTAATCCTTTTCTAAAGATTCGTCTTGTTTTTTTCTCGTTTGGTATTTTTTAATATTATTTGAACTAAGGTAATCTGAATTTTGAAGACTAGTGACTTTCTGTAGTAATTCTTTTACTCTTTAGTTTAGTGTTTTACTCTTTTATAACCGTACATTTAGTATATGAACCTAAGTCTAATGGATTTGTTACGGATGTTTATTTATGATTATACTAATAGTTTGTTCAGTCAATTTTTTCCCGTTTTCTGAACTATGAAGTCTTTGGGCTTGTGACCTTAGCATTGTGTACTTTTTACAAGTCGTATTGGTAGTTCCCTTCTCTTTACTTCTATAGTGAAGTATGAGTGATCTTCCCGATTCAAATTTCACACTATCGTAAATTACCCTTCTCTTACGTCTCGTTACCATGTACCTTAGTACTCCGTCAAAGAATATTTTAATATTTATACCGGTGGAATACTAGGTAATTAAGACGAGGATTCCTAAATGGGTTTTATTTATTTTTGTGTAGAGGGTTTTATGAATATGTACTTATAAGTACCTTTAGAATAAGTGTGATTGGATTTTGACATTTGTAGGTCAGTAGGTAGTTATCCTCTTTCTTAGATTTTGACATGTTGACTTGTATAAGTATGTTACCTCGTAATACGTCGTTATTTGTCATTTGAAGACTACGTCCCGTTTCCCTACTTAGAGTTTTTACAATAAGAATCCTCTTAGGTCTGCATTTTTGTGTGGATGACATATTCCCGAAGGGAACACCGCGTCGACAATGTCTTAGACGGACGTTACACCCAAACTCGGGACCCAACCCTTCTAGAGGACCTCTTCCCTTTCCGATGGGTGAGGTCATAAGACCAGACCTCTTAAGGTACCTGACATATCAGGTTCCACAGTGTTTCTCAACCTGTGCCGACTCGCTGAAAGTGAGTGAGTAACATATTGTGTTATGACGTCACAAGTTCTTGTTTGTTTTAGTAAGATACTTCGTTCTTTAGTCTCCGCGGTAACGGAGACCCTCTTTCCCCCTATGTGACCTTTCTACTATTACGACACATAGGACTAACTCCAAAACCAGTGTACTCACGTATGTGAATGGGTTTAAGACGTTTTATGTGAATTCTAGACACTGACACTGACACTGACTTTAATTACGGTCGTTTTTTCCTATTTTATAGGTTGACTTGTCTTATGGAACGTAGTCTTGGATGACTGTTTTTTCACTAGTAAATTGTACAAAGCGACGAGAATGGAAAAGAGTTGACGTTTGGGGTGTGTGTACCTCCATGAAGTTGTGTCCACTCTGAGAAAAAGCTCAATTTTAAAATTTTGTCTGTAAAGACATTCTTTTATGCGGAAATAGAATGACTTTTATGGTTGACAGAGGACAGGATTGCTAAACACGAGATGAAGGATCCTGAGTGTCACAGCCCGCACACACATTAAAGGACCCAAGACAGAGCGTCGTTGTTTCTAAACTTTACCGCCTAGTCACGATGTCGAGTCTCAAAGTAAGTCGTTTCAAATCTCGAGTCTCAAAATAAGTCGTTTGTTCTTTGTCTTGTGGGTACTCCGTACTCCCGGACACTGGAGTTTCTTCTCCGGACTTAGGTACGACCGAAGGGTGACTCGGGCGGGTCACGTTAAATCCCAACCGGGGTTTCCCCCGCACGAACAAGGTGTCCTTCACGAGAGAGTCCGACCGTCAAAAAGGAAACAAGGGAAAAGGGGTCCGAAAAGGGAGAGGAAATCGGTGATGGTAGAACCTGAGGAAAAAGGATAAGGATGGATTGTCATCCTTACCGTTTCTAAAGGACCCGGTCTTACGGATGAATGATTTCCAGATTTCCAAACTATCTTAACTGTAGTGGTTGTATTTAATGACAATGGATGGACAGAAAGTTGTTTTTCTGTACGTTTCACGCAAAAATAATAAACCCACGATAAAATTGATCCGAAACTTAAAGTAACAAGATTTCCCTCTGTTTCATTCAACCCCTTGGGGACGAAACCTGACTTTATAAAAGTTTTAATTTTCTATTAATCCTATTTCATGAACGGACTATTCAATGGTTCGGTAGAACCTTTATTATCGTTATTTTTTATGATACATATAGATCCATACATTGTTGTTGAATTTTTTTTTACAAAAATTCTATTTTTGGTTAACGGTCTTTACACTGTTTTTAAAAATATTAGAATCGGTTGGAACTATTTTTTGATTTTTCTTTTCGATAAAATTATTTAAGAACAGAGGTGATCTACTTTTTACGGTCAGTCATGAATAGGACGCACAGGTATAAGCTAAGTAGTCTAAGATAAGACATGGGACTGGAGAAGAGGATCGTAAATGAATAGAGGATAGACTTCCGATTTCCAGTTCCACGAGAATTTAAAAATAAACCTATGTATACCTCTATAAAGTAGAAGATAACAGTTGGTAAAGGGTGAATAGAATCTTCTTTTCAAAGGACTTTTAGTTCATTCCCCGTGGTTCTTCATTTGCATGGAGAAGGAATCGACTTAAACCTCGATTGACTCTTTATTCTGTTTTTAGTTAATTCAGGTTTTATAGTAGAAAGAATAACAACTTCATTTGTGACCTCTGTTACTGATTTCACATTCCCAATTTATTTCGAAGATATATAATAGTTTTTAGTTTTGATTCGTCAGAAAGTTGGGTCAGTATTGTTATTAATTTTTTTTTTTTTTCTCCTCTTAAGTGTTGTCCTTCCTTTCTCTTTCTCACCCGATATTTGTGGGTCACACAGTTTAAGTGTTTAATTCACTTAATACAGAGGGAGAAGCGGATCCCCTCGTCACGCATCTTCCACCTTTCTTCGTCACAATGGGGTCATTCGTAAGAGAGGAACACCTCCCTTTTGTGGTGACCCACCCTCTCATCGTGTAGAGACAGAAGGTGAGGTGGGGAGGAAGGGATTACTGTATTTTTGTACAGGAGTTCAAAGTAGACCCAGTTTGCGTCTATGCCATCGAGCTCGTGGAAAGTAAGAGAGGGAGATGGTCATTTAGAGACGAGAGGAATTTGGAGAACCGAAGGCACGAGGAAGTCACATTGTCGTACGTTAGAGGTGACGATTTAGGAAAGGGAAGTGGTACACGGGAGCGTGTAGACATTGAACGGAGGACCGTAGGAGTCACGTTGAAGACTCCTCGTCCGTGCACTACGAGCGGGAGGGTGACAGGCGACGAAGGGGTGGGCGACATTAGACCGGAGGAGGGTAGGTAGGTGACTGTCAAGCCACGGAGTGCAGTTGTTGAGAGAGACTCAATGGTTTCGATGACTCACACAGAGTGAGGACAAGGATGACCTGAAAGGTGACTGTGACGACGGTGGGAAAGGGAGAAACGACAGAAAGTCTGTCACAGAGAAGGCCGAAGGAGGTGTGGAAGGTCCGACGCCCAGAGATAAAAGGGTCTCCAAGGGGGAGAAGAAGGCGACCGACCACGAGGAGGTACAGGGTGGAGACCGAAAGAGAAGAGTGTGACGGAGGGAAACAAGTCACCGGAGAAAGTGGTGACACCTCAGTTGATAATAAATTTTTACCTATTGAGAGTTTAAAACAAATTTACAGGAAACTCAGAGAGAAGACTAAGGGTCTGAGTTTATGAATAAAGGGTAGATATTTGTGCTGTCCCAGACTTTCTTTACATGGTAGGACAAGTGGTTGAACATACACGAGGTAGAATCACCTACGGTAGTTTGAGATGGGTGCGTAAACGTTCACGAGGAGTTCTGCCTTGGTGCGTAAGTGGAGTAATGGAAGTAAGTCCTGGATAGTACGGAGAAGGATTATAATAGGGTACGAAGTACCGTAGGGGTCTTAGAGGTAATCCTGGGACTGTAATCGTCTCCGGAGATGGTAGAGTATGAATCTACCACACCTATAAGCTTTCGTGGTGGAGTCAGTATGGATGTAACACGAGTCCTAGATTTACTTTTTCTCGATTTGAGGACTTGACCCTAATCTTTCTTTCTTTTTCTCGATCTCGACGACGACGACGACGATTCAGCGAAGTCAGCACAGGCTGAGACACGCTGGGGTCTCTGCCGTCGGGTGGTCCGAGGGGGCAGGGACCCTAAGAGGCCCGTTCTTGTGACCTCACCCAACGGTAACGGAAGAGGTTACGTACTTTCCTTTTCACTTTCACTTCAGCGAGTCAGCACAGGCTGAGAATCGCTGGGGTACCTGACGTCGGGTGGTCCGAGGAGACAGGTACCCTAAAAGGACCGTTCTCATGACCTCACCCCACGGTAACGGAAGAGTTAACTTGGCGTTTAAGTTTACTTCAATGGTGACTTATCATTGACGAGTCTCCAGAGATATATCTGTGTTAGTATAAATTCTACGGAAACCAGTGTTCATTCCCTTACATCTACGTTTGTAAAAAAATTCGAAACCTCAATGAATTTTCTATTACCCTCTTCCGCTACCGTCGGGTGAGGTCAGGAGAACGACCTTTTAGGGTACCTGTC
Source organism: Capra ibex (assembly GCA_006410555.1). Lineage (NCBI taxonomy): Eukaryota > Metazoa > Chordata > Mammalia > Artiodactyla > Bovidae > Capra > Capra ibex. The sequence continues at coordinate 4,568,009 of SJYO01018757.1, read as the reverse complement.
TCCTCGGACCACCCGACGTCAGGTACCCCAACGATGATCAGCCTGTGCTGAAGTGAAAGTGAAAGTGAAAAGTGAAAGTATGTAACCTCTTCCTTTACCGTTGGGTGAGGTCACAAGAACGGATCTCTTAGGGTCCCTGCCCCCTCGGACCACCCGACGGCAGATGCCCCAGCGTGTCTCAGCCTGTGCTGACTTCGTTGAATCGTCGTCGTCGTCGTTTTCTATTACTTTATGAACTTCTTAGAGTTTCCTTCGTCCCGGAGTCCTCCGAGATCTTTGTCCTCGGTCTTTCGGAAGTCCTTTAGAACCGTGCGAGAGAAGTTGGGAGTAGAGAACGGAGAGATCGGAAGACAAAGGAAGACTAAAGAGACACTGACCTAAGGAGAGGAACAATCCCATGGTATACCGTATTCTACCGACTCCATGACGAGGACGTAAAAATGTCTAGAGAATTAGCTTGGTGTATCTCCGACTTGTCTTTGTTTAATAATTTTGAAGGACTCTTTCCCCCTTCAATGATCTTGTCTGTATGGGCAATTTCCCAATAAATCTTTTGTGCCGAAAACCATTGTTTACTTTGTTTATGGTTGGTCGTAGTAAGTCTTCCAACCCCTCGAAGGAACTTCTTTATTTCTTAGGGATACAGGAAAATAATAGAGGTTTCTCTTTTGTCAATTCCGTACTATCAGTATATCACTACTAGAACTCAATGATTATTTTTGACGAATCATGTGGGATAAAAGACTTAGTTTACGGACGTTATGAATTCCAAGGGTATCTTTACTATTAAAGGTGATTTTGCACAATTTAAATTCACGAATTTACAGTCAATATTCATTTCAAGTAAATGGGAAAGGGAAGCGTACGACTTACCAACTCCGTAAGACGAAGGTTAGAAAAGAGTTTATTCCGACTAATATGTAAAAATTTTATGTTGTATCGACATATTACAGATAACGAAGGAGGATTAGAAGGTAAGGGTAAACGGGTGGTGGAAGTAGGAAAAGATAAATAATCTCAAATACACATGAAATAAATATGTAGGTATAGTTTATGATTCAGGTATTTCTTCAATGTGACAGTTTTAGGATTGTCGTTTAGTCACGATTATTCCGTATTATAGTCTCGGGTGATGAGGAGGAAATCTTTTAATACGTTAAATCGTTAGAACTTCAATGTTCTTTGTTTTATAAGGTTTAAACATAGACACTCTTTTTTGTTGTCAGATGAACGACACGTCTTTGAGCGGTTACTAGTCTCTTCTCCGACCGTTACAATTCCCTTATTCTGCTCTTAAAAAATTTTTTACTAAAATATAGTAATAATAAAATCTTATCACTTTAAATAACCGATGAAATCATCTGACAAGTCCGGACCTTTTGTCAAACCAAGGTTTTGTGTAAGTAAATACATAATCATTGTCGTCGTCGTCGTCCACGGTTCCAAAGGTCGCACGAACCATTGACGACTCGTTTCGTGATTAATGAGGTAAGTATGTGGAGTGAATAGATGAGTCGTCCGGATACGTCTGTGACCATATCGGGGTAAAATGTCTATTCTGTGACTGCAAGCCTCATCAATTCATTGAACGGACTCTCGATCATTCATTTTAGTACTAATCTTCCGTTTATGGTAGACAAGGACAGACCGATGTGTTTAACAATCCGGGTCCTGTTTTGCTTTTGCACTCGTGGCAACAAGTTTTTACTAATCCCTACAATTCTACGGGTGTCGTCGCGTGATTCGGCTCGTACCCGTGAAGATTCGTGTCCTCAGACAGGGCGGAGACGAGGTAGTCTAGTGTTGCAGATGTCAAGAGAGAAAAAAATTGGGTGGATTTGATAGGTGACTTCGCTGAATCGTCGTCGTCGTTTGATATAAGAAGTTTCTTATTCATAGACATTACCAGTTAATCGGTTAATATTTGATTCTGAGTCTTAAGTATGATACCCGACATGGATCTATGTGAGTTATCATAAACAACTTATTTATTTGGATAAAGAACCGGAGTTTGACTTGGGGAGAGAAGTTATTGAGTACGACTTTTACGGAGACCAATTTGCGCCTCTATCCAATTCTTTTCTTTTTACCTAGTAATCCTTAGGTAGGCGTGGTGACCCCCTTTGACGTACGAGGTAAACACGGCCAAACCCTCAAAAATACTGACATTTCTTCGATAAAATTTTAGATTAATAGTAAAGATAGATCTCAACTGTAAATTTAAGACCCCGAGATTCGTTTCGAATCTCTTACGTGAGGAGTGAAAGGGTGGGGGTGGGGGTTATGTGTGGTGGGAGTAGGGTGGGGAATTGAAAGGGATTATTTGTCAAATGGTCGTCTTCGTTTTTTTATATAGGAAAGAGGAGTTAGACACGAATGACTTCCGGTTGTATGAACTATGAGTTTGAGACGAAAAGTTTTCTGTAATTTCCCAGTCCAAACATTGGGTGTTTTCTTCTCTAGACGTTTTTATTTTCTTTCAGGTGGGGGAAAGATCAGGACCCCCTAACAATCCTTCCTTTTTTTATTTTTAATTTTTAATGACATTATGTAGGAACCACCGAGACGACCCTCTCGTGACCTTAGTCCCATAGTCAAAAGACTCTCTTAGGTACCCTCTTACGGTAGAACAGTCGAGAATAAACACTCGGTCCCTCAATTCTGTATCTCCAATCCATCTCCTATTGGAATCGCGATTGTAAACCTTCGACGACACCGAGTCGACCATCTCTTAGGCGGACGTTACGTCCTCTGGACCCAAGTTAGGGATCGAACCCTTCTAAGCGACCTCTTCCCTTTCAGATGGGGGAGGCCATAAGACCGGACCTCTTAAGTCAAATATATCCTGATATGTCAGATACGCTAGCGTCTCTCAGTGTGTTGACTCACTGAAAGTGAAAGGGTACAGTTTCAATTACTGTACAACTCTTGGTCGCCCAATTGGGAACTCGGGAGAACCACTCACTCCCCGATACTCTTGAGGGTCCGGTGTCTTCTTTACCTATGTTCTCTCCAAACTTACAGATATCCTGATCGGTGACTCCTGCACAGATCTTTGTGGTCGGTCCTGGTTGCACGTCTGTCTTCCAGTACGTGGTTAGTTCATATAGTTCCTGTCTTTGGACCTCCCATGTTTGTCGTCACTCACATGTGTGTGTGTGTGTGTGTGTGTGTGTGTGTGTGTGCCCTGTCGCACCCTCTCTCGGGGTGCAAGAGGGGTACTGGGGTCCAGAGTACTGCGTGTTGGAAAGGTCTTATGAGTGGGCGTCCGTGGACCTACGGTAACATCTTTCCCTTCTTCCAACTTTCCCCCCATCACGTTTGTCGTGTAAAAACAGATTTACTGTCCAGCTGTAATTGGATATTTCTGGTGAATTTACAAGTGTAACCTGCTTTAACTGTAACATAACCACACTGCCAGTCAAAATACACAGTTGAACTGATCCGATCTCAAGGGTGAATAAGTTAGTTTGTGGTTGGACCCACAACGACACTTCCATGAGACACCTATACTAAGTATACTAACATTAGGTATTAGTCATTGGAAGTTCATTCCTCCTGATAGGTTCTATAAGACCCACCCGGAAAGTCAACTATCCAGAAGTTTCGTCTTGACTTCCTTTAAGACGGAGTCTGTCGTCGAAGTCGAGGTCCGTTCTCATGACCGGACGGAAATCCTACGGTTACCTGAACAGGTCGAACAGGGGTGTTGAAACACTCGGTTAGCGAATGTTATTCAGAGGTATGTATAAAGGAGGATGAACAAAGAGACCGACTTGAACCCAACTATATTAGTTTATTTCGATTTTATTATTACTTTATACATTTATAATATAAAAAGAAGTGAAGAACCGAACACCGTTCTCATTAAAGTATATATATTTAGTCTGGTCGTATGGATTTCATAAAGTGCGGATGAGGGGAGAACCGGACTTTACGCGAATAGGATCAGAGATAGGAGGAAGACTTCACAATCAGTGAGTCAGTACAGACTGAGAAACGTCGGGCGTACCTGACATCGGGCAGTCCGAGGAGACAGGTACCCTAAAAGGTCCGTTCTTAGGACCTCACCCAACAGTAGGGGAAGAGGTCCCCTAGAAGGGCTGAGTCTCTGACTTGGGTCCAGAGGACGTAACGTCCGGTTAAGAAATTGTATACTCGGTGAGAAATGGTCGACTCGGTGTTCCCTTCGGGTCCATATGACCGCACCCATCGGATAGGGAAGAGGTCGTCTAGAAGGACTGGGTACTTAGCTTGGCCCCAGAGACGTAACGTCCACCTAAGAAATGGTCGACTCGATAGTCCCTTCGGGTAGGAGGAAGGTTTCGAACTAGATTTTTAGATGAAGGAACTCCTAACGAAGGAAACTGGTGGTCAGTATAAGTCCAGACGACAATTTGTACAAGTACTGTGGACAAGAAGAGAACATCGTTCGTAATGTTAGCTTTGCTTACAGAGTAATAAACTATAAGTAAACAGAAGGGGGACTTCAAATTCGAGATACTTCTATCTCAGTCCAAACTGAACCGCTCGTTATATAGGAGTGATAACACGTGTGACAGTTCCTGAATGTCGTGTGTGATTTATTCACAATTGACTCACTTACGCACGTGTATTCACCCACATTTTCGATTTTGTGGGACGTAAAGTGCACACTTATATTAGACTTTTATAGACGAAAACCATCAACTAGGAATCGTTATGGAAAGTTCCTTGAGATCAAATCCTAAGTCTTACACCTTAAATCTTCATTTTTATCGTCCTCAATGATCGTAACGGACACATGTGTCGGGTGACTTATGGTGTCAGTCAGTCAAACCCGACGATGTTGTTTTAGAAAGATCCCAGAAGGAAATATTCTAACGATTCATTCTAGGGAATTGGGAAGGAAGTTCACTCCTAGGTTCTTTAGAATTTGGGTCTTCTCCTAGGAACGAATTGGTGGTCCCTGTGAAAAGAGTCAGAAGTCGGAGATCTTGATACTCTTTATTTAAAGATAACAAATATTTGAGGGGTTGGACACCATAAAACAACATCGTCGGGTTTCACTGGTTGTCACCATAAGTCACCCGACACATGTGTCCGTTACGATTAATGAGGACGGAAAGAATGGAGATTTAAGGTGTAAGACTTAGGGCTTGTTCCCGAAGGACTATCGAGTCAACCATTTCTTAGACGGACGTTACACCCTCTGGACCCAAACTAGGGACCCAACCCTTCTCGGAGACCTCTTCCCTTCCGATGGATGAAGTCATAAGACCTGATCTCTTAAGATATCAGGGTACCTGATATCTCATGTACCTCAGCGTTTCTCAGTCTGTGCCGACTCGCTGAAGTGAAAGCGAAGTGTCAGCATAATACTCCTGTCGTGGAAGCACTGGATTAGTGGACGGTTCGGAGGAGAGAGTTATTATAGTGGAACCTCCAATTCAAAGTTGTACTTAAACCCCCTCTATGTAAGTCTGGTGTCGTAAGTACTTCAAGAAAAATCAATTATAGTATGTTTAGTGTACTCGATTTTTACCGAGTTCGGTCTCGACACACTTCTTCTCGAGTATTTAACCAAACGGTTAAAATGTAAATACGTCTTTGTCTCTAAAATACCAAGAGGTTCTGTCGATTTACTGTAGTGTAAAATACTGTAAGAATTATTATAAACTTAGGGAACCTTTATTACTAAGTAGAGTACTGAACACTATAATTAAACCTTCAAATTTAACCTATTACTCTTAAATCCCTCAACATTTATAAAAATTATTTTTGGATACAAGTATGAGATTTCCGTTTGGTTTAAGAACCTTAAGACTGTGCTGGATTTGTAATCTGTAACTAGTGTAATCGTCTTCTCATCTTTACTTTGTCTTGGAGGAATACTAAGATACATAAGACGTGAAATCCTTTACTTTAAAAAGTACAACTTTTAGGAAGGGCACTCTTTTCCTAGGAGTCGATAGATGAGTGAAGAAAGAAAAATTCACCTCTTTGACATCTTTTCCGATTTTAGTTTGTGAGTTATGTTTTTGCGTCCTTGTTGATAAATGAAAGTTTACTTAAACTACGGTGAACACTTAGTCTCATAATGAACCTACGTACCAGTTGTTTAATCACGCAGAGAGTATAAGCGATTCTATTAAAGTGGCCGAGTTCCTTCTAGAGTACGAACTTTCGTGTGTATCCTTGAAACTTTACATACAATACGAAACCTATATGACGATTTTCCCTTAGAAAAATTGTCAATGTAGATCATAGATGATCACGACGAGGTAGTCATTTCTTAGACGGACGTTACGTCCTCTGGACCCAAGTTAGTGTCCCAGTCCTTCTAGGGGACCTCTTCCCTTTACCCTTAGGTCGGTCATCAGAACGGACCCTTTGGAGTACCTGTCTCGTCGTATCATCCGATGTCAGGCACCCCAATGTCCTCATACTGTGTTGACTTGTTCATTTGATGCAAAAGGGGTCACCGAGTCACCATTTCTTAGGCGGACGTTGCGTTCTCGGCGTCCTCTCCGTCCAAACTAGGGACCCAGTCCTTCTAGGGGACGTCTTCCCGTACCGGTGAGTAAGATCATAAGAATGGACCTCTTGGGGTACCTGTCTCCTCGGACCTCCCGATATGTCAGGTACACCAGCGTTTCCCAGTCTGTCCTGACTTCGCTGAACCGTACGTACGTGGATGTGGAAAGTTACTTAGTTTTCTTTAATGATAATATCGATAATTCGAGGTAAATTACTAAGTATGTCATGAGACTCATACTTCCAGACCACTACTTTAAAATAATAATTTCTGATTTCAAATTTAAGTTTATACATACTTGTCACTTTTGTTTTTAATAACAGTTACCTCAAAAATTAGGTTTACTTCCTGTGTAGTAAGTTGTTGTTGTTTTTTTACTACTTATTTTTTTTGACGATAAGGGTATTCATTTATAGGAACTAAATTACTTTTGAAAACTTAAATATATCGTTTGATATGAACTAATGATGGTTTATACTCGTTTGTGTTATTGATAATTAAAGTTACTTCATAATTACACGTTTATGCACTCAATAAGTTTCACCCCCCTTTTTATTTCTTGTTTCCAGTTCGTAGAAAATGAACCTTCGGTAATCAAAAAAGAAAAAATAGGAGAAGAGAATAATGGGAAGTTTTATCAGTTTTTTTAATTTACGTAAAATTGTCACTGATTTTGATCGTTCATCAAGGAAAGGGTGTTTTAAGGAACGTAAGAGGTAGGTGTAAGAGACACTAACCTTAAATAAAAAACCTGAAACTGTGCCCTGACTACTTAATTTTTTTTTTATTTATTTTGGGAAACCGAGACTTTTAACCAAAAATTCAATAATAAAGACTTATTATTATGTTTGACAAAATCTAGTATATTAGAAACGAATAATTTGCGAAGTTATATCCTATCGTACTAAAATTTTAAAAACCAAATTCTTTAATTTATACGTTATGGGGTTTTACCCATAAGACGAAGACTTTCTTTAGATAGTAATGGGTAGCATTATTTGTTGTACATCTTTTACAAGTTGTCTTCATATTCTTTAGTTTAGTCTGGATGGTCTTAAAGAAAATTTGTTTAAAATAGGAGGATAGACTACACCCATAGTTTCATTTCAAAATTTAGTTTATTTTTATGAATTAGGTCTATCTTATTCGAAGTTTCTTCGTGTTATATGGAAATTTCTTATCCCAAATTAAGGAGAAAGTTAAATTATGAAAATCACCTTATAAGTCTGAATGAATCGTGTTCAGTTAACGAGATTTTAGAAAGTTAAGTAAGAGTCCTACATGATTTAATTTTGATAATAAAAGAACATCTCATAAAAAAAAGGATTATCTATAAGTCCTTAAGTCGAAGATAAAATTGTGTATAGGCTAATTTGTTGAGATAGGGAAGAAAATTCATTGGATTAAAAAACATCAGATCTGTAATATTTTAAGCAAGTAAGTGTGTTAGTAAGATGTCCATAAACGAGAAACGATATGTGTTACACGAACCAAATTGTCCTTATCAATAATTTTAGTGTGTGGTTCTTGGTGACAAGATGGTCATTAAGCTTTTCTTTAACAGGTACCTTCTAGACTTTCTAAGTTCTCTCCGGAGACCTATTGTTTGTTTTGTACGTCAACTGACCTTTGGGGACCCCGACCTAAACAGATGTACTTTATAGACTTGTTGAAATTATACCTTAAAATATTTTTGTCTCCTCTAATCCTTCCTTCAACGTGAATTTAATACTAGTTACCGGTTATCTCATTAATAAAGCATTGACATATCCGAGGAGTTCAAAAGAATAAACAGTTCATTCCTATCCATTAGGATCTTCACTTCACTTCAACGAGTCAGCACAGGCTGAGAAACGCTGGGGTACCTGACATCGGATGGTCCGAGGAGGTAGGTACCCTAAAAGGTCCGTTTTCATGACCTCACCCCACGGTAAAGGAAAAGGTTCAATTAGGATTCGTGATCCATTTATGACTTATTAATATTACTTTACACATTTCTCAAACTCTCCAGTATACTACAAAGAAGAGATTACACACGTCGCACAATGCAGTGAATTCAGTACAGGTTAAGAAACGTTGGGATACCTAACGTCGGGTGGTCCGAGGTACCCTAAGAGATCCCTTTTTATGACCTCGCCCGACGGTAAAAAAGACTCTTTGATAGTTTAGTTGTGAAGGAACCATTGAGATCCGTTTCGTAAAAGTGAAAGTCACCTTACCAATGTTAATCTCCGACTTTCAGTCTGTTTCATGGTCCCTTAGGGGTAGACAGGAGGTCCTTGGTGACTGACTCACTAGGATTCTTCCAAGAAGCGTGAGTGTCGGTGTCAGTGAAGTTTGCATTTTCTCCTTACTGGTACATGTAGAAAATTGCAAAATTTGTGAATTACAAATTACACCATTACTAAATTACGAACATACAGGGGGACAGAGTGGGTATGTGGGGGTCGGTTAATTATACGACTTTGGATTGGGGTGCAATCACTCCGACACTTCCTCCTCAGAAGTACTTACCCTAATCATGGGAATATTTTCTCTGAAGCCTCTCCTCGGGACAGGGGTGAAGGTACGTCCTGTGTAGTTCTTCTACCGACACATACTTGGTCCTTCGAACAGAGGTGGTTTATGGCTTTAGACGGTCACGGAACTTGGACCTGAGGAGTCGAAGGTCTTACGCTCTTTGGTTAAAGACACGAAGTCGGCGGACCAGATCTGTAAAGACTTCGTGCGGATCAGACCTGTAAAACAATCTCGTCGGATGTGTCTGACTATGTTGAACATCCAAAAAATACTTCTACTTACTTTACTGCAATGATTACACGGTTTATGTTTCGGACCTGACAGTGTTTACAAATGGTCAGTCATAAAAATATGGACTTAAAGTCTTTTATTTTATAAAATTTCGATGAAGTCGAGATGTAACAAAAGAAGGAGGGGTGTGTGACTCGACAAACTGGTTATTACCTCTGAAGGAGTGTTGAAAGACTCTCTTTTCTTATAGCAGTACTCTTCTTTTTGTCCTACCTCTCTTTTACAGGTAAAAAAAGTCTTATTGAAAATTTTGTAAACATTAGAAATGTTTCCTTGGTATTATACTTTATCACGGTGTTCCGGGTATTATTAAAGCATGAATCTTGATTTTTATTTTTTTGTTTTTCAGTTGTCCTAAAGACACTACGACTGATTTATGTTCTTTCATATCTAATAATTAGCAAAGACTAAATGTGTCCTTATACTCTCATACGGTTTCGGAAACTGACACATCTAGTGTTATTTGACACCTTTTAAGACTTTCTCTACCCCTTATGGTCTAGTGGACTGGACGGAGAACTCTTTGGATATACGTCCAGTCCTTCGTTGTCAATCTTGACCTGTACCTTGTTGTCTGACCAAGGTTTGTCCTTTTCCTCATACAGTTCCGACATATAACAGTGGGACGAATAAATTGAAGAGACGTCTCATGTAGTACTCTTTGCGACCCGACCTCCTTCGTGTTCGACCTTAGTTCTAACGGTCCTCTTTATAGTTATTGGACTCTATACGTCTACTGTGGTGGGAGTGCCGTCTTTCACTTCTCCTTGATTTTTCGGAGAACTACTTTCACTTTCTCCTCTCACTTTTTCAACCGAATTTCGAGTTGTAAGTCTTTTGGTTCTAGTACCGTAGGTCATGGTAGCGAAGTACCCTTTATCTACCCCTTTGTAACCTTTGGCATCGACTGAAATAAAAGAACCCGAGGTTTTAGTGACGTCTAACACTGACGTCGGTACTTTAATTTTCTGCGAATGAGGAACCTTCCCTTTAATACTGGTTGGATCTATCGTATAAGTTTTCGTCTCTGTAATAAACGGTTATTTCCAGGTAGATCAGTTCCGATACCAAAAAGGTCATCAGTACATACCTACACTCTCAACCTGACACTTCTTTCGACTCACGGCTTCTTAACTACGAAAACTTGACACCACAACCTCTTCTGAGAACTCTCAGGGAACCTGACGTTCCTCTAGGTTGGTCAGGTAAGACTTCTAGTCAGGACCCACAAGAAACCTTCCTTACTACGATTTCGACTTTGAGGTCATGAAACCGGTGGAGTACGTTTCTCAACTGAGTAACCTTTTCTGAGACTACGACCCTCCCTAACCCCCGTCCTCCTCTTCCCTTGTTGTCTCCTACTCTACCGACCTACCGTTGTCGCAGAGCTACCTGCACTCAAGCTTACTTGAGATCCTCAACTACTACCTGTCCCTCCGGACCGCACGATACTAAGTACCCCAGTGTTTCTCAGCCTGTGCTGACTCGCTGACTTGACTTGACTTGACTACTCTCAATACCCGAAGGGAGTATCAAGTCAGTCATTTCTTAGACGGACGGTGCGTCGTCTAGGTCCTAGCTAAGGACCCAGTCCTTTAACGGGACCTCTTCCTTTACCGTTAGGTGAGGTCATAGGAACGGATCCTTTAGGATACCTGTCTCTTCGGTCCGTCCGATGTCAGGTACCCCAGCGTTCTCAGTCTATGCTGAATCGTTGATTTGGTGGTGGTGGTGGTATTGTCAACCCAAAGAATTTCATGATTCTCAATGTGATACTTGTAGAGGGACTAAATCGAAATTCCCTAGGTCACTGGATTTCCTTGACATATCCTTTGACATAAACGTATTCACGGATCTACGAAAAGAGTCTCCTTTTCAGATCCCGAAAGTGACCAAGAAATATCCAAGAGTTTTCCTAGATATTGGGTTTGTGTTTTACGACGTTTTCACGGTTGTATGTAGTGTTGAGAATGCGTGACGTCTCGGGACGTTTGAACAGAAGTCCTTGACAGTGATTTATAAATAGAAATCAAATGTTTTTGTTGTCCGATAGTCCTTTTTTTTTTTTTCCGATAGTCTCTTCTGAGGTGTATCTGATTGTTCTAATATCGTACGAAAAAGAAGAGAACAAAAATTAAATTTATTTTTATTTATTCACCTCTCCGTCATTTCCATAGTGTAGAATTACCTATTCTTTAAGACTTCTTTCTAAATATCTCATTATTTATAAAATGAGAACTTCAAGTTACCTTAAACTCTAAATCCTTAATATTATCATGAACCTCTAATAGTAGAGACTTAAATCGCCTGTCCATAATTTTATTACATAAAAGGGATATAGTACAAACAGTAATTATTACTATGACAGTCTAATGTATAAATTATATTAATGTTCATGTGTAATTTTCAGAGTTTTTCCTTTTTCATAAAATTTTATAGGAGTTCGTAACACTCCTTCGTTACCTGTATCTAGATGACTTATAGTTTGGTTGAGGAGATCCCCTTTTTTTTATTCTAGACAAGTTATCTTGAATTAAGAAATAACTTATACTGTCAATAAACCATGTCCTACGTTTTAAAAAGACTATACAAAATTCAGCCTACTGGTACCTATGAATTTACAAGTCAAGAGTATGAAGACTTCATTAAACCTAGGTCTTAGATTTTATTGATGACTTATACAATAATTGAGAAATATATACATGAAATCGTGACCGTGTATGGTGTTGGACTTACTTAAGTGTCAATTAGTTAAAAAAATTATTACTACAATAAAGAATAGTTACAAATGGAAGTAGTTTGAAACGTGGTTCGATTTCCCAATTATGATTTTTAACCTTTATACATATATATCTATCTATTGTCTATTCTTATCGTGAAGGTTGTGTTTCTGTGTATTGATGTGTGAAAATGCACACAACCCACTCACACAAGTCAGTAAGTAAGTACGGGTTGAGAAACACTGGGGTACCTGACATCGGGAGGTCCGAGGAGACAGGTACCCTAAGAGGGACCGTTCTTGTGATCTCACTCAACGGTAAGAGTGTCTTAACGGGTACTGATGTATCGATTATTCACTGGATCGGTTTTTACACTTGCATCCATTACGTCCGGTCTCAGGACCGAGAATGGGAAACGAACGTCGGCGGAGGTCCTCGTTACCATTGTTTGTCCATTCTGTCCATCACTCCTGTCCACCTAACAAAGACATATGAAAGGTACATTATAATTGTGTATGCACACTGACTCACGCCACCTATATGTGAGTCCGTGTGTCCCACGTCCGAACTGCGGTGTGTGACCGTTCTTTACGACGAAGTGTACGTCCTATGAGAAATGAACGTCACCCTTTTCGATTGAAACGTCCAACGTAGAAAGACAAATACAAACAAATGTAAAAAGAAACCCAGGAATTAAAGGTTTGAGGTATTTGGACAGAAACCGAACTTTTCAATACAAAACTGTGTTGAGTGTGTCATCAGTCTGACTACATACGAACCGTAATATAGTTAAGTATGCACCCCTTTTGTCCACAATTCACAAAATACGTTAATTTTAAGGAGTGAGTTTTTAATCAATTCCTTTTTTTCTAGAAGGGTCATTTTACACTCTACAAATTTTACTGTGTCTAACGACCATTTTTTTTTTTTTTTTCGACTTCACTTATTTTTTCTAAACATGAGTCACATATGAATTACGTTAAATGTTTTAAATTTACTTTTAATTTATTTACGTGACAACGACATTTAACGTTTAATGTTTTATTTGTACTATTCCGTATTCGTAAAAAGAAAGTACTTTATTTTTGGACTAACGTTCCCTACGTAAGAATTACGTAAATCATAACTAGTGTATAAGTGGAACTTGAAACGTAGGAAAACCTTTTTTCTTTTTTCACTTAAAAAAGTGGTTTTACGAGAACCTATTTTGTTGAGAATAAAATAGCGTTTGAACCCAAAACAATAGTGTAACAGACATACTGGATCCTTACCTCAGATTTCGTGCTTATAAACGTTACATAGACATTGTTTTACATTTATATATTAGTTTGGATAATTTCAAAGTAAAAATATTTAAATTTCATGAACGTTTGATTTCAATCTTTTTCGGATTATATAACCTCTTTATATACGTTTTTAGGTAAGGTAGTAAGTCATTTATACATAGTTCATAAGTAATACACGATTCGTGCCAATAGATGAGTCCATCGTGTGTCTGATAAAGACCCTCTATAGGTCTTACTCTATGGGAAATTTTTAGGATTTTTGAAAAATACTTTCTTACCAAGTACGTGATCTTAATTATGTACACATGTACTATTTGTATCTTATCCTATGTTCTATATTCTATATATATCCTATTCTATATATATCCTATGTTCTATTTATATTTTTAATAAACGTAGACTATACTTGTTTTATAGACTTTATGTCAATTTTGTTTAAAATTGTCATCGTAATTTTCTTATTTTATAAATCCTTACTTAAATTGTATTTAGATTCTGGACGTCTGATTTTTGATATTATGAAACGACTCTTTTTGAAGTTTTCTGTGTTTTTTCCATTCTACACGGTGTAAGTATCTAACCTTCTTATACTAATTCTTTAGTTAAGAAGTTCGACTAGATGTTTAAGTAGATATTTAAGTTGTTTTAGAGTTAATTTTAAGGTTTAGAGTAATAATGTCTTTAACTATTCGATTGGAATTTAAAATATATCTTTTCGTTTTCTGGATCTTTTCAATTCGTTAAAACCTTTTCTTTCGGTTTCAACTTCCTATATATATATCTATATGAGAAACTAAAATCTCCAATTATATTTCGATGTCATTATTTCTGTCAGACAATAAAGGTATCTGTATTTACGGTGACCTTACTTTATTTTTGAGGTCTTTGTATGGAAGATTAATACAGTTGACTAAAAAGTATTTACACGGTTCCGTTGTACTTCTTCTTTCTTTTGGAAATGTGATTTATGGTGACTCTACTAACCTATAAATATACTGTTTTATTTAAATTGTAGATCGGAGTGTGGTAAATGTTTTTATTTGTGTTTTACTTTGTTTATAAGTTTACATGTTCAATTTTGATGTTTGATAGGTCTTCTTTGTCCTCTGCTGTTATCCTTTTTATCGTCGTGTGGGGACTGAAACTTCCAGTCATTTTAAAGGAACACAATGAGGTTACGGTACTAGGTAATTGCTTTGAAAATTTAAATTGAGGTCCTTTTAGTCATTGGAAAGAGAAGTTTTTTTTGTGGTAATTCACTTTTTCTATTCGAGGTCTGGTACTTTTTTGTGTACGTTGAGTGATTATTTCCAAAAAGAGAGATGTAAATACTTTACGTTTAATTTTGTTGTTATTTTATGGTGATAAATGTGATCTTACTAATTTTAGAATTTCAGACTTTTTAGACAAACAACTCCAGTACCGATTAATCTTGAACGTTATTAGAGACCACCCTTACATTTGACACACGGGTATGCCCCAATATAAACCGGTCCCTACCCTTTTCTTACCTGTCGTCCCCGGTGTCTCCTTAAAAACCACTTCTGTCTACCAGATTTTAACCTGACTCCGGCACCAATGTTTTAATGTGTATAAAGGAGTTTATGTAGTTTGACTTTTGAATGTTACCACTTGAACTAACATATATTTAATATGAAATTTTTTGCTTCATGTTAAATGTATAATGAAATTAAAAAATAATTTTTATTTTCGTTATGGAAATCTGTTAAGTACATCTTTGGAACACCGTATCTGTACTTTTTTTATAGATTAGGGAAACTTCCGTGTCTTAACAGAGTAACTTGATTTAGAAAGACTGAAGAGGGTTTAAAGGTCGAAATTATTAAATCGAATACTAAAGTGTTGTAAACTGAATTTACGATACTATTTTGTTTATGGTAATTTCGTCCTTTTACCCTGATTGGGGATGAACGATTTTAATAAGATGAATTATTTGTTATATAAATTTGACTACCACCATCGACTTATTCTTGAAGTAATCTAGAACGAGGTAGATGGTATTCAGTAAAGACTACATAAAAATATGTATGTATATATAATGTATGTGTATATATTAATGGTATTTCTTTTTATCGATAGACCAGAAGGAGTGAAGTCCCGATAGACTTACAGAAAGAATTAAGTCTTTTGATGTTTAAAAGGGTTATGGGAAGGGTGTCTCTATTTATTTCTGTATATGTGTGTACATATACAATTTGATTTCTGTATATGTATGTACATATACACTTTTATTTCTGTATATGTATGTACATATGTCACGAGTGTACATATGACCGAAGGGGTCACCGAGTCGACCATTTCTTAGACGGACGTTACGTCCTCTGGACCCAAACTCGGGACCCATCCCTTCTAGGGGACCTCTTCCTTTACCGTTGGATGAGGTCATAGAACGGACCTCTTAAGGTTCCTGTCTCCTCGGTCCGTCCGATGTCAGACAGTCTAGTGTTTCTCAGCCTGTGCTGAACTCACTAATTGAACAAAAAGTTATGTCCCTACATTATGTAAATACATATTGCACACACACACACACACAGACACACACACACACACACACACACACACACTTTCAACGAGTCAACACAGGCTGAGAAACACTGGGGTACCTGATATGTCAGGTACCTTAAGAGATCCGGTCTTATGACCTCACCCGTCGGAAAGGGAAGAGGTCCCCTAGAAGGGTTGGGTCCCTAGCTCGGGTCCAGAGGGTGTAACGTCCGCCTAAGAAATGGTCGACTCGGTGTTCCCTTCGGGACTCTTTCAATTCGCGTCTTCTCTTCAGACGGGATGACTACCTAGTTTAAAGTCTCCAAACAAACAAACAAAATTCATAAAATTTAGGGACACCGAGAATTTATTAGGTGAGGTTAGTAGTAAGTATATTCGTCGTTCTTGATGATTTTTTTTTTTCCGTATCCTTTCTACGACCGTCATTGTCTGATTCAGTGGTTGTTTTACCTCTTTTACACTCTTACCTGTTAAGTCACAGGTAAACTTTTCTGACTCCGAGTGTCTCCTTTTCGTCAATTTTCAAAGGAAGTCATAAAAGTTACAGTCACATTTATGCCACCCCTTAAGGGAACTCATATTTACTGGTTTTAAAAGATTCCTTAACTAATACAAGCGGTTCTCCATTAATACTGATGTCGACCAGACTTTTCATCTTTTCAACGCACTAATTAAATTTAGTTTCCCTGGGACAGCAGATTCCGTAAAACACAATTTTACTATAATCGTCACATTTTGCATAAACATAAAACTACTCAGATGTTCCGACTTTTCGATCAAAATTATTGTTAGACTCAGTAACCCTACTTAAATGAGATCTAAATTCCTTCAACGATTTTTAATTACTCTTTACCTTTAAAGTTAAGGGTCATGGGTAGGTTATCATAGTTTAGTGAACTTTTGTTGTTTCAAACCTTTGACAAGGATATGGATAGATATGCACACAAGGCAGTACAGGCTGAGAAACCTGGAGACATCTGACCTCGGGTGGTCCGAGGGGTATATAGTCGTCGTCGTGGAAATCAGACTACGAGTTAGATAACGACTGGATCATTGTCCATAATATTTCTGGTAGAGATACTAGATATAATCGGACAATGACTTATTATGGTTTTCGCCCTTTGCATTCAGTAATTGTGATTGATTACAAAACCTCTTCGTTGCCCGTTGGGTGAGGTCATGAAAAACGGACCCTTTAGGGTACCTACTCCTCGGACCGTCCGATGTCCGGTGCCAGTTTCTCAACCTGTACTGAATACTGATTGGTCGTTTGTTACAAAAAGGTTCTGAGGTTTTTGTAAGAGTCTAAATAACTGGGACATTTTGGGTCTCTCTACTATACCCCTCCCTCCACCCTCGCCCCCAAGTCCTAACCCTTGAGTACATGTGGGCACCGTCTAAGTACGGTTACATACTTTTGGTTACGTCATAACATTTCATTTTATTTTTTTGTTTTATTCGTCAGAAATTTTTGTTTTCGTGGGAAGATGTTTAGTTAATGTTAAGCATATTAAAAATTTAACTTTATTATTTGGTGTGTTTTATTCAGTTTCTTTATGTCTTAATACTTTGCCAAGTAACATGTACCATTTTATAAGAAAAGTAGTCTAAAACGTGAATCCTGTTTAAGAGAGAAAAGTTTAGTACTAATCTAATTAAGTCGTATGGATTATTGTTCCGAAGGAAAGGTCGACGTAGAGGAACTTTGAGCCGTAGTTCACTTTATAGAGGACTGTCGTCTCTTCACCGCTGATCTTGACGAAGAGTTCAAGAAGGAACAAGAGCGGTTGACTCTTCGCGAGTTCCAAGTAGCAGTTACAGTTCAAGTCCTTCTGAAAGAATAAAGTGGGGGAGGAGGTATCGAATCCCCTTCAAGGGGTTTATGTGGAGAGTTATATGGAGTATGAAAAGGAAAGTCCTGTAAGTTTTGTGTCTTAGTAAAGTGACACACGTTAATTAAACAAATTCCTTATAAAAAACTAATGATCGAACTTCTGTGTACACTAATTGCCGAAGAAGTTGACGTAGAAATCTTCGGTCGTGTCTCGGACCGTGGACGACTACGATTTAGTGAAGTCAGCACAGGCTGAGACACGCTGGGGTATCTGCCGTCGGGTGGTCCGAGGGGTAGGGACCCTAAGAGGTCCGTTCTTGTGACCTCACCCAACGGTAAAGGAAGAGGTTACGTACTTTCACTTTTCACTTTTACTTCAGCGAGTCAGCACAGGCTGGGAGTCGCTGGGGTACCTGACGTCGGATGGTCCGAGGAGGCAGGTACCCTAAAAGGTCCGTTCTCATGACCTCACCCCACGGTAACGGAAGAGACGGACCGTGGATCCTTGATAGACTTTTTCTTCCCTCTTTGTCCTCCGGTCGGTTTTCGGTTTTTACCTCTTCTGTTCGAATCCTTTCTCTTCTACCCTACCTCCCTGTAGTCCCGTAGTGGTGACTTTACTTTGTTGTCTCGAGTTGTATGGACTTCTCTTTCTAGAAACAAAGTTGCATAAGACTGATTCACTGAGTACTTTCCTGGATTTGCTTTCACGTTCTCCTTGAGTTGTCCTGAAGCCATTTCTTTTATTTTGATAGCGTTTCTCTCCGTTCTCACCTCTGACAGTAAACTTTTCTTTCTCGATCATTTAATAAGGAAAGGTTTCCGTGTGTATTTTTTTAGAAAACAGTATGTTTTGTATCGTCTCTCGTTCAAAATTACCGTTGTACTCAAACAGAAACAGTATAATGTCTTCTGACGAGTTTGACTCAGATAATGTTGTTTCAGTAAAAATGTCTTCTCATTAGTTATATTACCAGTGTTACTACATGTCTATGTCACGTGTACTTAAGACGAACATGAAATTTTAAGTTTAACTTTCAAAGAAACATAAAGACTAAATGGTAGGGAACAGACATAGAACTTAAGTGACACACTTAGTTTCTATTAGGTTCGGGACTCGACGTATTAAACTACGTTTGTTGTACTACACGATTAAATACGGAAAATTAATTTATTCTATTTAATTTTGAACTTTATTCACGGTTGTCCTGTTTTTTATTATATCGTGTATCACATAAATGATAGGTTCCCAATGTACCCTACATAATAGAGGTAGAGAACAGTCATTATAAGTAACATGTTGAACTTTATGTGTTTATAGTAGTCTGAAACTTGTTAGATTCCAGTGATTGTTGGACACAAAATAAGTGATTCAATAGGAGTCACGGATCATTTGACGGAAGGTATATTCTCCACGAGTTATTTACAACTAACTTTCTACCTTACCTAAAAAGTAAGGACCAGATCCATGTAGAGACAACGTCACCCGAGAGACGTCTTGGTGACCGAACTTATTCCAGATTAAGCTTAATATAAGACTTTAAATAAATTCTTTAACTCTTTCCTTGTTGGGTCCTTTAAGTAGATGACCCCTATTACATACTAATATCGAATAGTAGACTCGGACTAAGATGGATTTGGTGGAGGGATCAGATGAAATGATCAAGGGTTTATCGAATGAAACACTACACGACTTAGTCAGTGTAGTTTTTGTTATACCCCCCATTTGTCTCGTAAAGGTTAACTGAGACTTTCCCTTTTAATTTTTTCTGAATAGAAGAGTCCTCTGTGAAATTGGTTATTATAGACGGTCGTTTTTTCAAGTCCTTTCAAGTATCTTATCTCAACTTTCTTTACAATCGTTCGAGGCAGTCGAGATGTGAAGTATGTGTTTCGTTTTGACTCTATTAATAATCTCGTTTGTCCACGGTTTTTAAAATACTGTATATACTCCCCTGAACGACAAACGTCAAAAGAAGTGTCAAAAAGAGGTGTCAACCTACTTGTTATTGTAAGTCTCCTCTCGAGAAGGTGACTGACGGTTCGAGTATTATTTCTTCGTCTTTATGAACTTATTAGTCAAACCGGGACTAGGTTGATAATGGTAAATTATTGGTCAGTCATTATATAAGATTCTGAGACATTAAACACTCTGTATTTATGACGATAATTTGACTAATAGACGTTACAAGTGGTGGAAACTACAAAAACTGAATTTTGTGGTATGTACTGTTTCAGAGGTTGGTTCTCGGGTTAATTAATTCATTTTAATTCCCACAGACCGATATGTGCACACGTACACATGTACGAGGACTTTTCTATTATTTCTAGTCCAGAGATTGATATCGATGTAATATCGTGTTAAGTCCTAGTCTGGAACAAACTACTATTTAGAGTCGTCGAAGTACCAAAAATATGAGGAGGTTTCTTTAAGGAAACTTTGGTCCTGAATGAAAATGGTCTGTTACGACGTTCTGAGTTAATATGAAACATACAGAAAGGTTTATCCATACTAAAAAGTTTATCCCGTCTTAGAGACAAACCCGTTACTATCTCCCAGGTCGTTCTCCCTTCATGGTCCTATACAAAAGAAGAGAAACAATAAAGTAATAAAAACTTGTCGACGGTCCAAAGAGGAACCAGAACTCCCGGGTTTTACATTACAATAACGTAAAGAGGTAGACAAAATCCTCTTCGACTCTACGTGTGACATTTAATTCCATGTCTTTGGCGTAAAAAGAAAATATACCATATCCTTACCATCTTGACACGAAAATTTCGTTCGTTAAAGGACTGACCGTCCGAAATAAGAAGTCATCATCATTTGTGTTATGTCATCATTATAGTGATCTTTCTCTTCACGTAGATATAGTGAAGTAAGGTTCGGAATCTCCCCCAACCGTGTCATCTTGTCGTCGCGACCGACATTTTACAATTATTTGGTGAAGTACAAGATAGTTTTTCTTGTCCTAGTCTTTGTCGTGACTTGTTCGTGACTATCTAAGACTGGCACACGCGGAAAGGTTCACAAAGACCTTTCTACCTTCCTCCCATTTTACCTCCGTTTTTTTAGAGTTCAGGGTTTGAAAGAGTCTAAAGACTCTAATTTCTGTTTACAGATGAGTCAAAGTCGTTTCTTTTGACACGATGTTCCGATGTCGACCGACACTGTGTCTCGACAAAATCTTCTGATTACTGAACTCGAATGACACTAAAATCGACTACGTATTTGTCTTCTTTCACATTAAACTACTTGGTCAATTCTGTGCATTTCGGAAAGACTATATGCTCCCTCGACGAGAGGGGAATGGTTCTCTACAGTGGGGGTTCAGTAAAAATTAATGTTACTTCAATTTACGAAACTAAAATTGAGAAGTAACATATTTATACGTTGTTAAATAAGTAAGGAAAGAACTACCGTAATAAATCAAGTAAAGGTTAAAAACGATGATGTTGACATAAAGAACGTGTGTATCTGTGTACAGAGATTCTTTATATATCCATCTGGTAGACTTTTACGACAAAAACATCCAGTTTTTGTCCATCCGTAGTCGTTAAAGTCTGTCAAGTTGAGTTATCCTCACCTTAACGGTCCAGTACAGTCCTAATGATCCAAAATGGTTTAACGAGAGGTTTCACCAAAACGTTAAATATAAAAGAAATAGTCCTCATAAAATTTCTTGCAAAACGAAAAGACGTCAGAAAAGACGTTTTACTACTGAGTAGAGGGTGACTCCTTAACGAAAAGGGTCCCACGACGTTCTGTTTAGAGAAAGAGAGACGAGCCGTAGAGACACTAATCAAAAGGTTTAAGTAGTAGAGAAAACATGTCAAACGAGCCGTTAATATTAGAAGATGAAGGGACTATGTAAAATTACGGTATTTTGAATCAGTTTCCTTTCTTTGTCTTTGTATAGATTTCTTCCCCTTTCCATGTACTATGTTCCGATTAGTTGGTCGGAATTAGAGATTCTTGACTTAGGTTCTTAATCTACTACCAGTCCTTCTAAGATATACTCTTGGAAACGGTACACCGAAAGGTCCCCTGAGTCACCATTTCTTAAACGGACGGTTTCGTCCTCTGTACACAAGGTAGGGACCCAGTCTTTCTAGGGGACCTCTTCCTTTATCGTTAGGTGAGGTCATAAGAACGGACCCTTTAGGGTCCGTGTCTACTCGGACCGTCCGATGTCAGGTACTGCAACGTTTTCTTAGTCTGTACTGCATCACTGATTTGGTGGTGGTGGTGGAGACGGTACCCCGGTGAAAAATCGAAAAAAGGTAATGTCACATGGGGGAGACTTTCAAGTCCAGGCAAAAGGAGGAACAGTGTAGAGAAAATCCGGACGTCAGTCTACAAGGAGAGACGACGGACCTATGGGATCCTCGTTGTCACGTGCGCAATGTGGAGACACGTCCGGTGACAGACCGACACCCCGCATACGTCCACTCCGCCCCTGATTGTGGTTCTAGGACCAGGACTCAAAATCCGACGACTGACGAGGCACGTCAGTCTGGAGTACGGAAAATCCTCCGATGACGAGTGGAGATTTCAGACGTGGATAATCGGGACGAGACACGAAGAGTTTCATGGGCTAACGAGTCAGACAGCGACGTGCAACGGTCGAGAGGCACCTGGCAGACCAGGGTTTGTCCGAAAGGATAAGGGACACTAAGGATAAGTAGAAATATGGACCGTCATTCGTGGGAGAATGAATCGTCTATTTATCCTTCATACACAATGAATGAAGAAGAGGAAGTTGTGACTGAAGTGTGATCCTCGGTCGTGCACAAGGTCGTCTCCTCAAGGTCGTTACCTATTTCATCTGTTTGGGAACGGAAGTCTCTTAAATGTAGGACCAACCGCCTCTGGCGGTTGTTTACATATTACCCCGTTTAGTGTTTTTCACGATGTCTATTTCACACGGCTTAGTCCCTTACTTGTTTGGTGAGTCAAAGACGAAGTCGTAAGGAGGTGTCTGATATGTAACGAGTTCTCACCTCTCACCCAGATAGGACGAGTAAAGACTCGGCAAATATGGATCTGTTCACGGATCGTGGATCTAGTCTAACAATGAACTGATTTAATTCATCACTTCCTTAGAGTTTACAGGAAATATGTGTCTTCTACTCCCATTTATTTTTGAACGAACGTCTAGGAACTGGACAGTCGTCAGATCTGGGTTTCCCTCTACTAGATCGATGGGGTTTGAAATAAAGTTACCCGTAAAAGGGGTGTGGATGGAGTCACCAAGATGTAGTCCTACGTTACACGGATAGTGGTTAATAAAAAGTTACAAATTTTGACAACGACTTATATCTATGTCAGTGAGGTTACAGGAAATTTATCTTACACCTTATATAACTTCCCTTTTTTTTTTTTTCACTTCGTAACCAGGTTTATCTATAAGTAGGAAGGATCTCTTGTAAATTTGTAACAGTGGATTCGTGTAATCTCTCGTCCAAGTTCCATAGTCAGGATGATTTTATCTCACTGTTCCATTTCTCATTTGTTGAGTCTACTATAGACAGTAAAGTGGTGACACTGTGTCACCACTACCGCGATACTTATAATACCTAAAATAACAACAAACCTCTCAAATTTAGATAAGTTTATACTACCTACTTGATAAGTATGTATTTTTACAGTGTACAAGTTTTTATCACATTTTCAGGAGAGAATTTAACGGGATAAGAGGTTAGTCATGAAAGTCTTATAGGTCTGCTATGAATTCTCTTGATGTCGATTGTGTCATGTTGGACATCTAAGGACACCTTCTGACACGTGTCAATGGAAGTGCGTTCTCTGGCTCCGAAGAGTCTCTTTCGTCTGTGGGCGTGACCTACACCGCCTTTCCGTTTCCCCGTCTCGTCTCTCTCTCGTCCTCCACCTCATTCCTCGACTGTTCTTCGTGTGTTGTGCCTTAGGATCAGAAATTTCTCTTACTTCTACATGTTCTCGTTTCTCAATAGGAAAGATGCCCGGACCTCTCTCGGAAAACCCAAAGGGACCACCGAGCCTACCATTTTTAAGGTGGACGTTGCACCCGCTGGACTCACACCAGGGACCCAACCCTTCTGGGGGACCTCCTCCCGTACCGTTAGGTGAGGTCATGAGAACGGACCTCTTAGGGTACCTGCCTTCTCGGACCACCCGATGTCAGGTACCCCAGCACTTCTCAGTCTGTCCTGATTCGTTGATTCGTGTCGTCTTCTATGTAATTCTCTTTAAGGTACTAAAATAGGAAACAAAAGATTGTTTCGTTGTCTTTTGTAAGGGGTAATATGAGTTCTGTCGTCATATTTCTGTAAACCGGTAAGTATTTTTAGTAAGTTTCTAGGATAAAAAAATTACTTACGTAAATTAACCCTGCTCTGTAATTAAAGAGAGGATTCTGAATCAATACGGTGCGAAAAGTTAATTACTAGTTGACGTTTTCTTTAGGGATATCTGTTCTTTGTAATACAGGAGACGAGACGACGTCTTTCTCTACTGTTTACCGTCGTCTCGTGTGTGTTTCCAATGAAGTACTAGGTAGTTTAGCACAGACAACTCTTGGAAACTGAGTAATTAATTTTACAGTTAAAATTTTTAAAGATACTGTCGTCAGTTTATTCCTTTACGATAAATTTTTGTACTGAGACGGGATAGTATCGTGTTAAAACTTTTATTACTTTAAGAGACTTTAATGTCGACGTACGTAGTCGATGAGACATCTTGTGTCTTATACCATTATATCCGTTATGTAAATTTTATTTCGTGACTGACTGGATGACTTCATAAACCTACGATACCTCCTTTCCGTCGGGACTCGTATTTGAGACCTTAATCTGTCGGATCTACTTTAGACTACCGGTGCAAATGATCGACACCTTTGTATTGGTCACACATACGAAGTAAAAGAAATGGGATGCTACCCTTGTCATTACACGGATGGAGGACACTTATACTCCTAATTCATTCAATTATAAATATTTTACGAATCCCGTTAGAGATCTTGTTTCGTCAATGCTACATAGACATCCCATTTTTAAAAAACAGTTATAACCTTTAACGAAGTTGAGAATTGGAATTCCTGTTTTTTTTCCGACGTTAGAAGGACTGGTACTACGATAAAGGGGGGATTTTAAGATTGCTTATGAATTGAAATGTTAAGATTCACGGTATTCATTTAAAAGTTAGAGTCACTACCGAATTTATAATTTTTAAGATACCGTTTAAAAAACAGTGCTCGTAGCCATTAGTGGAAATCAGGTTGTAAATATCACAACTAAATAGAATGTATAATTTAGGTAATACGTAGGGATCTATAAATATTTGATCGACTTATAAAAAATGTCATTTTAATAAATAAAGTTATTTTAGTAATAAATACTACATTACTCATCATCTTAATCTCCTATTCTCCTACTGAAACCTTAAATTAATTCTAAACTCATAATATAGTCGAAATGTCATTAAGACATTGAAACCCTTCAAATAAGTTAAGAGTCTCGAAATTAAAGGGGGTCCTTATTAAAGATGTCCCTTATAAAATTCCTTTAAAGGTTTTATCTTTTTTTTTTTTTTGTACTACCGATGAAGTTTCAAAGTGTGATACTTACAGTGTAAAAAGTGTAATTTTGTGTATATAAAAACACGAACTCCTACGTTTTTATAACAGTAGTAGATAATTTCTACTGCTACAACGTTCCTTTTCTCGTAGAGAGAAAAGTTGTACAAATTATTGAGAGAAATTAATTAATTGTGATCAACAGTAGGGTTTCGATCTAGTAGAACGTCAACCAGGGACATCATGACAAATACCATACTGTCAGAAATCTTGTTTCTTTAATACGAGTACGACAAAGTGTCTTACTTTTTTTAATAGAGATTTACGTTGTTCGTGCCCTACCGTCTTCGGGTTATTTACTAGACGACCTCTTCCCTCTCCGACGGGTGAGGTCGTAAGAACCCGAAGAGAACACCGAGTCGACCATTTCTTAGGCGGGTGTCACGTCCCCTGGACCCAAGCTAGGGACCCAACCCTTCTAGGAGACCTCTTCCCTTTTCGATGGGTAAGGTCATAGGACCGGATCTCTTTGGGAACCTGACAAAACAGGTACCCCAGTGTTTCTCAGACTGTACTGTCTCGTTGAAAGTGACTAGTGACTAGTGACAAGTTTTCATTTCACTTAGGTAACTTGGTGGTTTTATCGTCACGTACGTTAGGTTTCGACTTCTCCTACAGGATCTCTCTCTGGTGCTTCGGACCTTCACGTAGGAATCTATTGCTCCTGTCGGTGACAAATGACTCCTGAACGAGACACAGTCCGTAGTAAATTCGAACTTTTGTTGTGTAGAGTAAAGTTAGGAGAGTTTTGGAGTTTCCTCAGAATCTTTTGTTGGAGTTAATTTCTCTTCTAAAAAGTTCCGCCGACCTTTGTTTTAATTTTATGTGTATTTATTCACTCTGAAGTGAAAGTACGTGACCTCTTCCTTTACCGTGGGGTGAGGTGACAAGAACGGACCTCTTAGGGTCCCTGTCCTCGGACCACCCGACGGCAAATACGCCAGCGTGTCTCCGCCTGTGCTGACTTCGCTGAATCGTCGTCGTCGTTTCTTCACTCTTTATCTTGGTCCTTTTTTATGGGACAAATGTAATTTTTGTTTTGACAATTTGTCGATCTCTACTTACATTGTTTTGTCTAGTCCTAATATATTTCTTTTCTAGTACTATAGAAACTTACTATATCTTATTCTAGACTTGTTAATTTTTGAGTAAAATGTCAGACTGTACCCTTTTAAATAGTATTTCTACAATCTACAGGGTTCTATTTATATATGTAAACTACGTTAAGGTTTGTCGTGAGGTTATTAGTACAAAAAGTTTGTCTCATTTTACTCATACGAATTAAAATGGATTCATATAAGAATGGGTTTTCTTTCTTCTCCGTTTACCTTTGTCAATAGAACGTTTGGGGAAGTGACTTTGTTACCACATATTAAAAGACTGATACTTGAAGTGTAAATATTCTGGAGGGTCGTGAAATTTTTATCATCGGTTTAAGATTGAAGTGATGATTGTATTTTACAATGAACCCTTACATTTAACCAAATCGAAGAGGAAATTTAAAAAATTCAGTTAATAAATTATGAACCTTTCTCGAAACTGAGAAAACCTGATAAAAGACCGGTTACGATTCTTATGGATCAAAAGAAACTATCTGTAGGAATACTTGAGTATTCTTAACAGTTAAAAACTTCTTTTTACTGATAATATTTTTTGCGAACCGACACGGCCCAGAGACCAACGTTCCTCGCCCCCGACGAGTGGTCGACGTCACGAGGTCGCGGCTCGCCGTCACCGAAGGGAACAGCTCCCCGTACGCGAGACCTCACCTCCGAGTCCGCGACACCACGTACCTGAATCCGCGGGGAACCGTATACCCCAGAAGAGACTGGTCCCTAGTTTGGACACGGGGGACGTAACCGTACACCCGAAAATTGGTGACGTGGGGGTCTCTTCAGACTTTCTACTGATAAAATTAAGAGTAAAATTAAAGAAGTAACACTTTTTAAACACTATTCCTTACCACATCTTATTGGAGTCGTTTTAATTACAAGAGTATAATTCATATGTAACTGAAATTGTTATTCATAATTTTTGTCAAAAATTTTCAGATTCCTGATATTACTACTGAGTAGAATTCGTGGGAAGGAAGACGAATACCTTAATTTTATTACTTTGTCAACGTCTAGGTATTTTCATAATTTCACTACTACATATGAATTCTGTGATTCACCTGTATTGTTACCTTGTATTGAGTATCCCTATATTACTCGTATGTTACTTTATTATTAGTATATTGTAAATTATACGACGACTCGTATAAAAATTTTTAGTTATTTTAAGTGAAATGTCAACTTAAATAAGATTGTCTTTACAAAAAGGTGAAGAGAGACTTATACTTGGAGAACCAGTTTTGACCTTTATAGATATTATATTAAAACAAATTTAATCTTAGTGATATATTTTTTATTTTTTTCGTCAACTTTACTGTCGACCGTAAAGACTCATGAATGATCCGTGTTCCGAATTGTAATCATTTCTAAAATTTAATGCCCTATACATAGATATATAAAAGATTCTATAAAAGTTATATTTCGATAGGTTTTTATGGATATGTATGAAATAAGTTTTTAGTTGTATATACATACATATAGAAAATTATATATCTCTCTCTCATAGATATCTATAAATATCCTATCCTTTTTTCCTTTGGGGTTTGAACTATATAACGAAAATTTTCTGAGTAGTAAGGAGTATCGTATACGATACCTGAAATCTAAATAAAAGAAATTTTACCGGTCGTTTCTATTGTCTTCACTATAATTTATAAACCGTCACTATATTTTTACATACCATTATATTTGGATAATCGAACAACAACAATAACAAATGTTTCTTGTAGTTTTCTGACGTTGGAGAAACCTTTTTCATGTAGTTGTAGTAGTAAGAGTAAAATCAATCTATTATCTCCTCTTCCGTTACCGTGGGGTGAGGTCGTGAGAACGGACCTTTTGGGGTACCTACCTTCTCGGACCATCCGACGTCAGGTACCCCAGCAATTCTCAGTCTGTGCTGACCCTCTGAAGTGAAAGTGAAAGTACGTAACCTCTTCCTTTACCGTTGGGTGAGGTCACAAGAACGGACCTCTTAGGGTCCCTGCCCCCTCAGACCACCCGACGGTAGATACCCCAGTGTGTTTCACCCTATGCTGACTTCGCTGAATCGTCGTCGTCGTCGTCGTCGTCGCCTTATTATCAATTCAAGTGGTCCACACACAGAATCACCTTACTCATCCTGTATTTTGACAAAAGAACTAAGGGGTGGACTCGAGTTGTCAGGTTTAGTACGTCCCTTCGTGGTCCGACTACTGTTGTGATAAGACCGACTGTAAGGTGGGTGGTGGGTGGTTAGTAATCTTTACCTTTTCCATGAGTCCTAAGGACCTACGAACGTTACGTAGTCCGATGTGTCCAATAAATCGGTTTGTTGTGTAAAATCACGAAATCCTTTTACACTTGATATGAAAGAAACCACAGTCTTTACCAATTGCGATTGTTATATTATTCCAAGGAGGTTTCTTTTCTCCTTTTACTTAGGTCGAAATGAGTACCACGGAACTGTATGAGTGTGTTCTTCCACTGTAGCATTCTCATTCTTGGTTGAGTTATAGCTCTCGCGATGGTAGTGAAAGTACCACCCCGTTCGACGATAAAGGTCGGAGTCGGAATCACATAAAACCGTGGTCCTAAACGAGAGACTTAGGTCAACAACGAGAGAGGGGACACCGTACGACGACCGGTACCCCAGACTCTGAGACGACTTTTATAGATTCGAAAAGAGAAGTCTCTTTGTTTGTATTGCAGTCAGGACGAAAGGTCCCTATAAAATATTTAATTTCGTCGTGACTGAATTAACGATACCTTACCGGAAACAAAAAGAAAGAAATAGGGGTACTACCTAATCAGGGGACCTCGTCGATGAACGGTTTACCATGGGATCACAGGACTTTCTCAATTCCGTCGAACAAATACACGTATTAAATGTTGGTCCCTCATCGACCCCTGACCCTCTTAGACCAAGTCATCCGGTAAATCTTTAAGTAATTTTAAATAAGTGAGAAATACCAAAAAGACCGATACTGGTCATGGATTTTTGTAGTTTTTACACAAAGATTTTCATTTCACCTTTTATTCCATTTTGGTCATAAGAATGTAGACATTGACATTTGAGACTTTAGTGGGGTAACAAACAAAAAAAAAGGAATTTATGTCTTTGAATAAGTATATAAGTGTAATCCGTCAATTAACTTGTCTTATCTCCAACGATACCTTTGTCACACCATACGGGATCATGAATCGCTCCTTTACTTGTGATGATTAATAGTGGTTTACATACTATAAAGACGAAAACATGAGATATCAAAAATTACATGTTAGACAAATTACTCATCGTTCAACAAGTGGGTCACACGTCTCCCACTTACTTCAGATTTTTATCTACTAATTTAGAAGTCCACACTTAGACGGTTAAATAAATTTATTTCGTTATTTATATTTTCTGAACAGAAAGAGGGTATACGAAATTATTCCTACCCCCAAGGAATAACCTCGGATTTTAGAAGTTATATTCGTCAATTCTCTTATCCTTCCACGACGGTTCTTTTTTATTTAGACTAAGAAGGGAGTGAAGTAATTCTATAAAGTGTGTGGGTTGTGTGTGTTTTTTCATACGTAACTTAAGAATCGTCCATGGTCCCTCCTTACCTTTGACCAGATTTCTTTGTACCAAAATGAGACAATGTTTCGGTTGAGATAATCCCAGGTAATCGCTCAATATCTTTCGTGATTCTTGGGTCTTCTTTTCGTCCAATTTAGGTCGGATCCTCTGACTACCTTTGTATAAGATGGGTTATAGGACTTCCTACCACTCTGAAACCCGGGCGACTCAACGAGTATCGACGGTCTTCCTTATTGAACGGGTGGACGTCTGTATTGGAACTTAAGGTGATCCTTCTACCATACCTGTGACTTAGCCCTCTGGGAGAGTAGTGTTGCCTCTCTTCAGACGTCAACTAACGGACGAGCAGTGTGAGGATACAGGACCGACAGAGGGATGTGCTGGTGACTGACCACTGGAGAAGATAATAACCACGATAAATAAAGGACATCCAGGAACAACCAATAGATAAATTTATGTCGTCACACATGTTGGACCTTTTCTTCACTGTGACAGTGACAAACGTCTACTGTACTATGATATGTGTCTTTTAGGATTTCTACGGTGGTCTTTTGATCACCTCGAACGGTTACTTGAGTCATGGCAACGTCCTACGTTTCAATTAGGTGTCTGTAGACACCGTAAAGATATGTGATTGTTGTTTTCTAGTCTTTCTCTTTATTTTCTTTGTTAGGGTAAATAGTAGTGTAGTTTTATTATTTTGTGAGTCCTTTTTTGGACAGATTCCTCCGTTTTCTAGACATGAGACTTTTAACATTCTACGAGTACTTTCTTTAGTTTCTACTGTGTTTGTCTACCTTTTTTATATGATCCAAAAACCTAACCCTCTTAGTTATGACAATTTTACTGATTTGATGGGTTCTGTTTAGGCATGCAAGGTTTCATATACTTTCTCTTAGACCGACGTCGAAAAAGTTGAAACTGGGACCAATTAACTTAAGACCTCAAACGATAGGTTAAAGACTGACTTTACAAAGAGAGTGGAATGAAGGTAGTAGAGACCACGATTTGGATACCCTGTAAGAGGTTCTGGATGAAGACATTGGTGATAACGGTACTCGACCGGGGTTGTATCTGACGCCCTAATGCGTCAATACCTATAAAATTCTGCTGATTTTGGACCGTTCCTTAGTAGACAATATATCCATCGAGGAGGGTAGAAGAGGGTTCGGACGACGACGACGATTCAGTGAAGTCAGTACGGGCTGAGACACGTTGGAGTATCTGTCGTCGGGTGGTCCGAGGGGGCAGGGACCCTAAGAGGTCCGTTCTTGTGACCTCACCCAACGTAAAGGAAGAGGTCACGTACTTTCACTTTTCACTTTCCCTTCAGTTCGGATGAACCGAGGATAAAAGTCGTACGATCCTTAAGGGTCTTGTGGGTTCTTCGTCCATTATTCGTCTTACAGTAAAATTTCTCTCCTCGCAAAAGTTACATGTTTTCAATTATACCAAATGTATATAAATTCGTTATTTCGTATAGTTCTATCGTTTTATCCTATAATGAAGTATTTGTCGAACCTTTCTAAACAACCATGGTGGCACTTTTCTTATAAATTACAAAACCTAAAATAAGATCCCCTTTTAATTTCAATTACCATAATATTATCAGGTTTCGTCCTCTATTTTCCTTGGTCTTTTCTTAGTTTAAATAGGTGTCGAAACGTTTACTTTACGGGTTCGAGGTTAGTGTTACGTGTAATTTATTACCCGTGACCTATTTCTAAACACCTACTAGGGTACGACAGTCCAGTCGAAGTTTTACAGTTTGATTTCCGGTGAATAGTGTTAATGTGAAATTTTCAGTTCAATAAAACTAAGTATCTCGTTTGAGTCTTAAAGATAAAGTGAAGTGAATCGTGTACTTTAAATATTAATTTGTAACTAGTTCGACGTTTATAAATAACTTATAAATGTAGGTTCGGTCGACCTTAGGATAATGATCCGAGATTTTCTCTCTGTCATAAATACCCGAACATTTATTCAGTCGGGAGTAAAAAAAAAAATGTTGAAATAATAAGGATACGATCCTATTTTAACAATAATTCATCATATCTATAACTAGTTGTCGAATATTTTGACACGGAAAACTCTTGAAGAAAGTTATACTATTTTAATAAAAGTTGATATACTCGTTAATTCCAAATGAATGGCACATGTAAGTTAAGTCATGGGAGTTACACGAACTCTTACGATAATTTTTAAAAATTTAAGACCTTTTACGTCTTTTGTACATCTCAGACCTAAAGTTTTCGTTGAACGTTTACCTTTTTTTATGTCGTTTACATATGGTATTAATATGAAATTACTGTGTTTATTATTAACTTTTTAACAAAGAGGACGACTATAAAACAAAGAAGAGAGTCCAATGTTTAGATTCGTAGAACAATCCGTTCTTATCAAACTACATTAAAAATTGAAGAATGTGCACTTAAATGACTCAAAGTAAAGAAAGGTAATTAAAATACGTCTTGAGCGAAAATTAATAAGTAAAACCGAACGAGTCAAATACCTAATAAGTCCGGAAAACAAAGACTTGGACGGAGAAAAATTTAAGTTTAGTGATGTATAGACAAGAATGATCGTTACCATAACTACCTGTTATGTTTAGTTGCGAATAATTCTTGGATAATACACGTTCGTAACGAGCCTTGTAAACTGTATGTCATTTGGTGATTTAGTAGCGTTATTAGGAGAATTCATCCGTTGTAATTATAAAGATTAAATGTCTACTCCCTTTTCTCCCATCGATTAAAGGGACTTTAAAGTTTCGAGTACTCACCCCTACAGTCGTAAATTTGGGTCCGTCAGATGAAAATCCTAAGTGTGAAAATTGTTGAGGTGATAATAACTATGAAGTAAGGAGGTTTTCATAAAGAATGTATATAAAAATTTGAAATAGGAGATCTCACTGACAAATGTTTTGATGTCTTTTAGTTTCGGTTTCCAACCTTTTTAGAGGTTAGACGTTATTCGGTGAATTTATAGGGACTCTTAATTCCTTCACACGATAATTATGATTACGTTATAAACTTTCCTGAATTCCTCCAATTTAGACTATCTATTACAACTAAAATTGAAACGTCATTGTACAATTAAAGAGTCTACTTGCAGGGTGTGTAACTCTCCTCAGTATTTGAAACGTCAGTAAGAACCAGGAGGAGAAAGAGAGGGTCGGATGTGCGGTAGGGAGTCGTATAGGGCGGTTGAGACGGAAGTCGTCGGTGAAGGGTTAAGACGGGAAAGTGGCCCGAGTCCAGTTGGAGACACAGGTGAGAACAGTCTGATGACTTCGTCTGAGGACTCATGTGTCACGGGGAGACCTTTGTGAACAGTCTGACGCAGAGAAAATGTGCGTCCTGGAAGGTCACGGTAGATTCCACAGAGCCTTGCTTTCGGCGAGGTGTCCGATTGTACCGC
This sequence comes from Capra ibex, assembly GCA_006410555.1. Classification (NCBI taxonomy): domain Eukaryota; kingdom Metazoa; phylum Chordata; class Mammalia; order Artiodactyla; family Bovidae; genus Capra; species Capra ibex. The sequence continues at coordinate 4,534,605 of SJYO01018757.1, read as the reverse complement.
AACGGTAAGGAGACCCGGTTGACCGACGAAGAGGTTGAACCAAAGATGTTGAAAGGAGAGCAAGAGACCAGAGGAATGACCACGAGTTGTACTGGTAGTAAGAGTCTCGAAAGTGACCATAGAGACGAATTAAAGAATGTAGAGTGTATAAGTGTACGACTGTAGTGGGAAATAAGTCAAAGATGAGTTTTACGGTGAAGAAATTCTGTTAGAAAAGAACCGGTCGGGGAAATTTTATTGGGAAACAGTAAAAGAAGGATCGCGAAGGACGTGACGGACTGTAATGACTATAAAACGGAAATAATAATAATACGTTTAAAGGAAATCTGTAACGACATCCGAATTAAGGATGTTGTCACAGACTGTGTGCCACCTACGACTTTTTGTAAACGACTTTCTTATCCACCTAAATCTATGTTATAAAGAAGAATTTTAGTAAAGTGATCATGTTGTCGTTTGACTGAGATCAGGAAGTAGAATAAAAGAAACTCCTCTTACTTAGTATTCGAGAACGGGTCTCAAAGATTGTCTGTAAAAATAGATATTAAAAGAGGACATTTTACGACAATTATGAAATTTCCAACTTTATGTATAGAAATATAATGACTATTCTTAATAGAAGGACTAAGAGACGTTCTATTTTGAGTTCCTTTTAGGACCGTAAACTCATAAGAAATTCTGTTCTTGTTTTTGTGTTTCTATGGAGGTAGAGTCTCCTGTACGATCTGGAATTATTACCCCACGTCTTCATTCTGTCTGGGGACTTCACAGAGTAGGGAATAATACGACGGAGAATCTCTTTCACAGGGGTGTTTGAGGGTTACTGACAATCTATTAAGTGATTTCCCGACAGGATATGAACCCTAGTCTTTGAGACGACACTTCCGCTAGAGAGTATTACCTCCTAGAAAGTGAAAGGTCTAAGGGTGTTTGAGTTGTGGTGTCCGTAGGGGTCCCTGGCATTGTTGATTTTTGCAAAGGTTTGTAAAGGGGTGGAGGTCACTTCTTGGACACTGTCCGATATTCGGAAAGTCCAAATGAGAAAAAGGAGGTTCAGACTGAATTAAGGAATAACCGAAAATTAGGTCGCTTATATAATAGGAGTCTAATTGAGGATGTCGGGTAGAGATTAGTTCTACGGGGGGTGTCGAGAGACCAACGGATTCTCTGCTACCCATTTTTCCCGGAAATTATAGAAATTAAAATTAATTATAAAATAAAAATCAGAATGTCATCCTTAGTTCGTTAAAATGCATTGTTTTCTTATGGTATAAAATTAACCTTTTCTTGTATGAATCTCATTATGTTTACACAAGACCGGAGTTTCGGTAGGATATGGTTCTGTAGATTCGTCTGTGAAGCCACTTAGTAAAGAAAAGGACGGAACTATAAACGGTTCCGTGTAAGGACAGTTGTATTTAACCATGGGTAATGAAAGGTTACACTCTGACAGGTTGTATTTTGACATAATGTTTATAGTAACTGACTTTTAGTGATACATATATATTGTAAGAGACCCATGTATGTGTATGCGTGAAGCCATGGAAGGACCTACTGTCTTCTTTACCATGCAGACGTAGATTGAGAGTCATATAAAGTCTATGGTTTACGTAAAAAATTTGACATATTTAATATCTATGTGTAATATATATGTGTGTGTGTATGTATAAAGTAAGTTGAAATACAAAGTATTTAGAGGTGTAGTTTTAAGTAAATCGTTTACCTTGTTTTAGTGACACTAACTATCTTGTGTTACACAACTCCGGTCCTTGATTTGGTGTTCCTGAAATAACGGAAAGATTTGTAAAACCTTGTTCATGTTGGTCGGATACGTAGTACAAAAGAGCCACGAACGGATTAGTGAAGAGGAGGTTGAAGACTACTTTTTAAGTATTCCCACTCGTGGTACGTCTCGTGTCACCCGGCACTAGTTACGCCATGCCACCTCTTTGTGACTTCTGAACTTTAAGTCGCGACACGCAGAGGACGAAGGAGACGAGTAAAGGGAGTAAATACACTAATTTATTATTATTACCGAGTCCGCACGCAATACGATCTTTCTATTCCCTCGGTTTTGTAAGAACAACTTTCTTATTCTACAATTTAAACTTGTACAGGTTATTAGGCGGGGGGGGGGGTCGTAGTGACTTTGAATATGTGACATAAGTGAGTTTGTAATAAAGGGTCCAAGATTCTGTACTCACTACATAATTACCCGTCCTTTTACAATGTACACACTAACCGTCAACCCCAACCCCCAATAGAAGAAAACCATTCTGAAAGACTCGAGTTTCCACCGTACGTTACCTCGAAACACCAAGTTTCCCTCTCAAGTTACTACCAACATAATCGAAGATTAATGAAGGAATCCTAAATTTGTTTCACTACCTAAAATTTTACATAACTAAATAAACGTGTCCCGTACCCATGACATGACCCAGAGGGAACGACACACCCGAGAAGAGATCAACATCATTCGTCCTCGACGAGAGACCAACACCATGTTCCGAAGAGAGACGCCCCCGAATAGAACAACCAAGGGTCCGAGATAGATCTCGTGTCCGCGGTATCGACACCATGTCCCCGAAACAGCGGGATGCCGTACGCCTTGGAAGGACCTGGTCCCTAGCTTGGGCTCAGAGGACATGACCGTCCTCCCGCGGAGTGGTGACTCGGTCGTCCCTTCGGAGTTTCACTCCTACACAAAGTCTTGGATGTCATAAAGTAAGGAGTGCACAGGATCCAACGACCCGCGAAACAACCCGTCACACGGTTACAGATATCAAGGTGATAACTTTTATTCTGGGTTCTCAACATCCTTCCGAAGGATTGATGGTAGGGGAGGTCAAAGTGTCACTAACTGGGTATTTCACGTCCCTCTTATCAAAATATTTACTATTTGACCATTTACCGTTTGCTAGCAACGAATAGCGAAAGTCATGTAGAGTGTCTGTAAGTCTTACCTGAGTCTGTGTAGTTTTTAGGTTGGGAGGAAGTTCTTATTGAATGACTCTTTATCTTTGAGTTCGGCGAACAGAGTGGGGAGACAGCCAAAGAGGTCGAAAAGGTCGTGAGTACGACGGTGTGGTTCCGGCCAAAGATCGAAAACAGTACTGCAGTAGATTCGAATAGTTGATAAATCCATAAAATACTGAAAGCTAAAAACATTCAAAATTCGAAAATTGACAAGTAAGTTAAGTAAGTATATTTACGGTTTTATAAAAGAAAGACGTGAGAAAGTCGTCGGTAAACCGGAGAAAAAGTATTTTACTTACAAGTTTTCGTCTGCACTAAGACTTCTAACCCGTGTTAGTGTCCCTTTACCACACACTTACCTAAGGTAATCCCACGGATGTAAAAACAGAGTCGTTGTGGACGGTTGTAGTAGTACTCATCGTCTTGACTGTATAAATGATCCACTGAAGATATACTTCATCGTACAACATTCTTCAAAGGTCGTAGATAATAGAAATTTTTTGGGTAATGGTTCTAATCTGTCTACTCCAAGTCCGTCTATTCAATCAACGGATCCTAAAGTGTCCATCGTTTCAGTCCGTGTCCTCCTCCCCTTCCGACTTAAAGTCCATACTCTGGTCGTTGTAGCGATCAAAAAGATCTTTACTGTGAATAAAAATACTAAACCAGATTTTCCATCAGAGGTTTAATTTTCGTAGGAATTAAAATGTTACTTGTTTTAAACAAAGATAAACCCGTCACCTTTAGTTGAGTCTTAGTTGACAGAAAGCGTAGTAAAATTATTTGGGAAATGGGTTTTCCACATCTTTGTAAACTTTTAGAGGTGTAGACCCTACCCAAACGCACACACGTAGTCTCTCTGTCTCTATTTTTCTTTGTCTGTCTGGAAGGTTTAGACGCTAAACAGACAGAATTTTTAGGGAAGGTGAGGTTTCAGTAAGACTCCTACCTCACGGAGGGGTACAAATAAATTATGTGTACTTATTTTTACCACTGAATTTTTTCACTGAGTGTGTACTGTTGAGATGACTGAGTAAAAAGAAAGAGCATTCAAGGGACACTATTGTTTTCGTAAGTAAGGAAGTCATCAGGTCTGTGTTAATTATGGCATGTAGTGCACACTCAGGTTGACTGTCCTGTGTGGCAGGCGTCCCTGGTGCTTTCCGGACGAATCTTCCGGTTCATGTCGCCGACACGTGCGAGTTCTGTTCTCTTGCACGGTTCTAAGTGTCGGTGCGAGAATTATTTGCGAAAGGGAATGGAATGATTATTTCTTTTAACAGTCTCATTCTCCTTTAGTGCTTTCCGTTAACCGGCCCAGTCTTGTTTCCTGGTCGTCTTTTCTGAATTGGGTCGGGCTAAAGACCTAGACAGACTACACCGAATACCAGAATTAGTGGTCTTCGAATACTTTAGATTTTTTATAATAACACCTGTGTGTAAGGAAAATTTGTAAAGTCCTTCGAAACACCGAAAACTGTTATAAGTATTTGAATTCATCCCTATTTCTTTGTCGAAAGATAAGACACCTTCGTACCTCTTCGCACCGACCGTCACTAATAATACAATACGGTTGTCTTATTTGGTGAAGAAGTTTTGTACCTCTTCCTTTTAAGAAGCACTTCCTTTACATAACACGATTTTCCTTTTATCCTATGTTATTTATGATTTAACTTATGATTTTCGTAAACTATGTGATGATTGGACTGAATACTTTTATATAAAAGTTACTAATAATGTTCTATGGGTAAAAAACTCGTTTAGAGGACTCGGTAGGAAATGTCAGAATCTAAAGTTTCGATGTGGAAAACCAATGTGTTGTGTTTCGAAGAGGACTGTTACTTTGATTTTCTTTGTATTCGGGGAACCTATGGTCCTCGTTTGAGATGGTCCGATGACCGTTGGTTAAATCTGAACCGTACGAAAGTTAAGAACTAAACATCTACTCCCTTTTTATTATAAATAACGGAATAGTAAGAAGGAGAGTAGGAATGAAGTTGAAGTAACTCCGTAATAATCTAGTTACTTATTTAGAATGTTTATGATTCTATTTTCATTATGAGTTCCTAATGTTGATGAAAAAATAATTCCCCCTTAGAGAAGTTCTAGAAAATAATTATAATACTCTATATTTATCCAATTTTGTGTAATATTGTTAATACTTCAGTTAAGTTAAGTTATCAAATAGTGACGGATTGTGAAGTCAAAATACTTACAAAAGGTAAATAAAGAAGGTAGAATTTTTATGCTTTACTGATAACCATTTTGCTTAATTTTCTTAGTAAAAAGTTAATATTATAACTTACATCTACTTGTTTATTTTCCACATAAGGTAAAACGTCCGAAGGAAGCACCGAGTCTCTCATTTCTTGGACGGACGTTACATCCTCTGGGTCCAAGTGAGAGAACCACCCCTTCTGAGGGATCTCTTCCCTTGCCGATGGGTGAGATTATGGAAGGGGACCTCTTAAAGTACCTGTCTTCGTCCGATGTCAGGTACCCCGACGTTTCTCAGTCTGTACTGACTTGTTGATTGCGAAAGTGAAAGGTAAAATTAATGTGTGTTTTTTTCCAACTCGTGAAGGTAAAATTTTCACGGGTTGATAGTTCTCCAAATTTTGGTAAAGTCTATTTCTGATACAAACAATTAATAACGAGTCATATTGTCTAATAGGGGTTTGGATCACCGACTTTTGTTATTTGTAGGAAAAAACCCAATGTGTCCAGTACTGAAACCGCCGTCAAACCAACACACCGAGGTCAGGAAGAAAGTACTACAACCCAGTTGTGTCACCGGTCTCGAACGTCCGTAGACTTGCGAACTGACACCGACCCCCTGAGTGACGGATCTGCCGGATGAGTGCGTCTGAACTACCCAGAGGAATCAAGTAGTACGTACAGAGGTGTTTCGACTCGGGTCTACCGATACAGAAGTCCTCTACCGGCGATCGAACGGGTCCTGTTCCTTAGGTTTTCTCGTTCTACCCTCAACGCTGCCCAAAATACTAGCTCAGAGCCTAGAGTCAGAGACTGTCGTCGTGGGAAAATGTGTTCAGTCGGGATGAGGTTCACCCTACCTTGGGTTCCTGTACTTATGTTCCCTCATTCCTAGTGACCCCTTGCAAACCTTCAACCGATGATGTTGGTGGATAGAACGTTTTACCAGTTTTTATTTCTTGACACACTAGATGAGATCTTTTCAGTTTTCAGTAAGCAGGTTTTGTAAAGGTCATCCACACTACGAGTTACTCTTTTTGACACTTTACGTAGGTTCTATTTCAGTATCTACAGGAGTCCTTTGAGTGTTCTTACCCGTTCTATTTACTAATAAGTCTTAGTACGTTTATGATTTTACCTAAGATTATGTAAGAAGAACTTAATATATTTTTTTTTAGTGATTTGGTCACTTCTCAATTTTATTAATCATTAAATTCAGGTAACCGTCTTCGAATCTTAGTATTTTACATTTTTTTATTTTTATTTCTTCTGTATGACTCGAAAAGACGTCTTGTAGTAGGATGGAAGTGTCCATTATTCTCCAGAGACTTTTCCTCCACATACTGTCGTATCTCAGATGAAATTATATACAAACACAAATATAATCTTTATTGTCCGAAACTTCAGTCCTCTTGGAGTAAAGGGACGGATCGAGACTATAAATGACCCAGTTAAATCCGTTCGTTGTTATAAAGACTGTCGTCAAAGGGTTAGAGATTTTAACAGGATGGACGGGGTGACCAATAATACACCCAGGGTCTCGGGACGTGTACACAGTCTTTGTCGTGGTCCAGAATGTATACAATCCTTCCCCATACTAAACAAAAACTTATAATATAAACATAGGGGTCCCGTCGACTCGCAAACAGTTCTTAACGGGTTCCTACTAATCTACGGATAAGAGTGTGTTTATTCTATCGATTGTACCTTTACTTCCTCTCTTTTTCTCTACCATTTATTATGAACGTGAAACTGTAATAAACATTTCTTCGTTTTTCTTTATCCTTTATCGGTCCGAAAGGACTCAGACACTATTCTTCCTTAAGATTTTAATCCATTCTAATAGTATATCATTACTGTAGTAAAAGTTCCTTTTTCAATCCAAAAGTGACTCTCAGTTATGAAGTAATTTTACCTATTTTTATCAGGTGCTTTTAAGATTATCGTTTTATTTGAAAATATTTCATATCTCTCAACACTGGATTCTTTATGGCCAACTTTCATTTCCAATGTATAATTTTATAAATTTATTACGTAAACAAAGACATAGTGTCTAGTATGTAAAAAATTTTCCATTTTGAAGACGACCTTACGGGATGGGAGAAGAAATGGTGTGCAGGAAAACCCACTGGATCAGGATGTCCCGAGTCGATATATTCTTTCTGAAAACTCCAATGATGGTGGGGAGGTGAGTTCTACTTCATAACGAGAGGACTGCTCTTGTCGTAGGAGGCAGTATCACAACTACGTCTGTCACCATTGTAGGTGGAGTTGATTGTAAGAAATTCGTGAATTCATACATGGTTAGTGACGCAATTCACGAAATGTGTACCAAAACAAATTGGAATACTTGTTCACACATTTTTGTCCGTCATAACATTCATAATAAAACTAGACCTAAGTGAGGATTTCTTTTAGCTAGTTGGGACTTATAAGTAACCTTCCTACTTACGACTTCTACTTTGAGGTCAAGAACCGGTGGGCTATGCTTGTCGACTAAGTGACCTTTTCTATGACTACGACCCTTTCTGACTTCCGTTTTCCTCTTTCCCTGTTTCCTACTTTGCCAATCTATCGTAGTGGTTGAGTTACTTGTACTTAAACTCGTTTAAGACCCTCTATGACCTCCGTCAGGTACCCCAGCGTTTCTCAGCCTGAGCTGTTGTGTTGATAGTAAAATGTATACTACTTTGACTCCATGAGTGACCATTCTAGTGTGTCGGTCTTTACGACCTTGGTCAGGATCTTGAGTCCGTCAGACTGGGATCCTGTGTCAGAGAATTGACGACTCACTTATGGCGGAGTGGACTAAATAAAATTTTATGAGTAATACATCCTGTCACGGACCAGGTTCATCCAACGAGTTAAAGTAAAAAGTTTTATATTTATTCACTAAATTTTTATATTATCACTATTTATAAAATTTATAATTAATTTTCAAAGAAGAGTGATAATACCAATCTGGCTCCTGTTTTCCAATGACCTTTTACGTCCTAAGAAGGGTCCACCGACTCACCCTTTCCTAATAGGACAGCTACGTCCCGTGTGGTCTCCACACCCAGGCTAGCGACCCAGTCCTTCTAGGGGGCCTCGTCCTTTACCATTGGGTGACGTCATAAGAACGGGCTTTTTAATATTCCTGTCGTCTCAGACCACCAGATGTCACGTACCCCAGTGTTTCTTAACCTTTCCTGACACGTTGACTTGTGTGTTTGTGTGTCACGGTGTTATTTCCCACTGTGAACCGAATATTTCCGATATACAAATTCTCCGTAGGAGCACGTCTGCGGGAAAGGGACGTCTAGTGGTCAAGAGTTAGTCCCCCCTAGAACGGGAGCCGTCACCCGCCACCGCCACCCACCCCCCTCCCTTGGTGACCGACTTCTGTTAAAGTCAACAGTGTTGACTCGCCCATCACGATGACGGTAGATCACCAATCTTCGGTCGCTACGACGTTTTGTTGGATGGGTCACCTTTTGGTGCGGGGTGTCGTTTCGGGCCGGACCGAGTTTTGCAGTCGTCGCGATATCTCGATGAGAACTTACATGTAAGGGAAGGTTTGAGATTATACGACTAATTATAAATTCCTTAGAGGTGATTGGAGGTTTAGGGTATTATGAAATATAGGATTCATCTCCATTGTTTTTTATTATTTTTTTGTTTGGGTGTTAAAGTTTCCTGCTCTCTCTCTCCGGTTACGAAACATTTTATTACTGAAGACCCTTCTACTTGTGACTGGAGGTTCTTAGGATTTTGTAGTTTTCGTTTCCGACTGTGTCACCAATTCCGGTACTCGAGGGTGACGTCCCCCGTGTCCAACTAGGGACCAGTCTCTTGTCTAAGACGTACAGAGTGTCGTGCTGTTTTTATTTTCAGAAGATTATTATTTACGACCTCTCCCACACCTCCTTTTCCTCGGGACGAGGTGCCGACCACCTTTACGTTTAGCCATTTCGAAATGACACCTTTTGTCATACAACCAAGGAATTTTTTGATTTTTGTCTCACCAAGGTGAGTACCCGTATATAGGTCTCTTTTTAGATTAAACTTTTTTATGTTCGTGGAGTTACAAGTATCGTCGTGGTAAATGTGGTCAGTCATGGACCTTCGGTGAGTTTGTGAGTAGTGTTTACTTACCTATTTTTTCCATACCAGTCCCGACGCCCGACACCTCACGACCCGTCCGACGCACATACACTATGAGGAACCCCCACGGGTCGACTCCACGTGTTGGTTTCCTGTTACGACCCGACCAGGGACGGCTGTTAGTCTGGGGCGTTTTCCTTCGCGAGTCGTCGTTCAACTTTCTTGTTTTTAAACAACACCTATTTGGAAGATTGGACTTCTTCTCCTCCTATATAACCCACTCGACTCCTTTCTTATTGTTCCTTATTTTTTTGAGTCTCTTCTCATTTTAGTTCTTTATTGGTTGAACTAAAATATATCATTACACACACCATAAACGGCACGTTACTTAGTCAACTAGAAGAATTACACCGAATATACTGATTTCTTATCTAGTATGGTCGATCAAAATTGTTTTTCCCCTCTTTTGTCTTTTTAGTAATAATTTATGGGAGACTCCTTAGGAGGTTTTTACAATAACGATGCTTGCCGACGACGATTGGGACCACTTGTTAAGTTACATGGTCTAGCGGAGTGTCCTTCTCGTCCCGACTTCCTCGACGTTCGACGGTTGGGAAGGACGTAAACCTTGAAACAACTTTAATTACAAAGAGATCTTAACGTTTCTAATTCTTCTTGAACTTATAGGGTGCATCAAGTCGGGAACCTAAGTCATGACCGACGATCGTGACCGACGCGCCGGACTAAACGAAGGTCTCCTCAACCGACCAATCACTAGGTTCTACTTCGTTTGGGTACAGTCTCGGCACACTTCCGTCAAGAGTGACCTCAACCCCGTCTCCTCGTCGAACGTTCAATGAGAGTAGTAGTACAGGTGAAGGTCTGTGTGTCCAACCTTTCTGACTTATTCCTTTAACTTTACCTTGACCCAGTTTAAAGAAGATCTTTAGAACCAGCACTACTAGTTCAATAACCACTAGTACCTTTTCTTCGTTCTAAAGGGAAGGACTTACTTTTATAACAGAGGAAAGATTTAAAGGATGGTCAGACCCTTTTCCGTTTGAACTGAAATAGAGCACATTAACCACTTTTTACTTAAAACGTGGAACGTCGTGACCTTGAACCAGATTGTTTAGAGACCAGAAGATGGTTTCTTCCGGTACGTGAAACTTAGGTCTTAACGTTTTTATCTTTTCTTATTACTTTTCGGTAGGCTATTTACACCTTCCGAGGTTCAGTAGAGGAATCTTTTGGAAAGATTACTTTTAATCTAATTTTACATTATAAAGTGTCACGTTGTTGTAAATGACTTACTACTTAACAAAAATTTTTTATTTTATAGGACGACGGAATAACATTTTTTTCCTTTCTGTAACATATATATGTATGTTACCTTATAATCGGTATTTTTTCTTACTTTATTACAGTAACCGTCGTTGTACCTACATAGGTCTCTATTAGTATCATTCATTTCAGTCAGTCTTTCTCTTTAGTGAATATACACGTTAGATTTTTTTTTTTTCTATGTTTATTTGAATGAACGTTTTGTCCGGGTGTCTGTCTCTTTTTACCCCTTCCCTATTTGATCTTTCAACCCCAATTGTTTATGAGACATGATTATGTATTTTGTCTTGTTAGTTCTTGGATGACATATTATGTCCCTTGATATGAGTTATAGAACAACACACACACACACACACACACATTGACTTAATGAAACGACATGTGAACTTTAATTGTGTAAAATTTAATTGATGTACAGTTATTTTCAATATGCTTTATTCTTTAAATTGTATTCTTGTTTAAAAATTTCCTTATGTATATATTTATTGTCCTTTCATTTTCATTTCCAACCACCGTTCCTTTTAATAAATGATTTATGTGGATGAACCAAGTCCGGTTCCCGATCCGTAACTCTTTGTAAGGTCGTAGGATCTGTAAAGTAAGTTCTCCCCTAACACAAGATTTTTCTGTTTCATCGAAACGACCCCAGTATCCAAGTTACGTCGTCGTTCCGGGACTGTGTGTCCATGGACCAGATTTCCGGGTACGAGGGGAAAAGGTACTAGTATTCGAATTGTAGTCTACCCCCACGGGTCTTCCGGTCCGTCCGGGGGACCATGGTTTGGTTGCTTGTCGACGGTCCGGTCGAACCGAACATCAATATATTTACCGAAGAACCTCTTCTTGGGACTTTAGAGATTATCTGTTTTTCTGAAGAGGGGTCACTTCACTGTTTTTGAGTCCTTTGACAGTATGTTTTGTGTCTTTGTTTGCGGTCGTAGTATGCACCCAAACGCGACACTTTTTCGGTAAATAAGAGGTGTACGCGGAAGGTCGGAGTGGGTGTTGGTGACTCTTGTTTCAGGAGAAGATTCAGTTCCGGTGTTCACAACCTTCTTGTACCCGACGGAACTTATGGTTCTTAAAGGGAGACGAGGAGAGATGGTTCCCTCATGGTTAATTCCGACTTCCGTGTGTACCACCCTTTACTCCGACGTGTGAAGTGCCTGTCTCCCACGGACTCACGGACCTCGTTCCGACCCATGGTCAGGACCTCCGATTTCCAACGATTGTAGTCGAGGGTCTGAAGAGGAATGCTGGTACAAGGTTTACGAGGTCATATTGGTTACAGGAATCTGTCTGTTTTGTGACCATTTGTCTTTACTTACAACAGCTCAAGGAGCCATTTGTTCTTTGTTTAATTTTGTTATGTCCTGAGTACGCACGTACTTTAGGTGAGTGATGGGATAAATCTTAAGACTTTTTTTCAGCCGTTCATCGACCGGTTATTTGTTTATTTTAGATAGGACGGAAGTCCCGTTATACTAAGATCTTGAGTTACTCTGACGTTGACGACGACTTTCTCTGAAGAAAGGTCAACTTCCCCACCGTAAAATTCACTCTTCTTTCTTAAATCCAGTAGTTTTTAGAAAGACTTTTGAAATTAATATATTTTATTATTTCGTTGTCATTTCTTTTTATAAAGGAACGAGGTTTTAGACACTTCCACCGAAGGTTTGGGTGTTCTTCGTCACTATCCAAGTCTATTTACGTACCGAAGGGTCCACCATGATCACCATTTCTTGGACGGACGGCTAAGTCCTCTGGATTCTCTGTCCCCAAGTTGGGGACCCAGCCCTTCTAGGGGACCTCCTCCCGTACCGTTGGGTAAGGTCACAAGAACGGACCTCTTAGGGTACCTGCCTCCTCGGACCACCCGATGTCAGGCACCCCAGCGTTTCTCAGCCTGTGCTGACTCGTTGAATCGTGCGTGCGTGCGATGGTGGTGTCTCGTAGAAAAGACAGGACGACGAAGGGTGGACACCGTGCCCCTTTAATATCCTTAGTGCCTCAATAGGTTGTCACTTCGTCCATAAATGCAAAATGCGATATTTTAGAGTGTTAATACATAAAAGAAGTTCACATCTAGTGGTGAACTTCCATGAAAGATGTACTTACTGACTTCTTACTGAGAAGACGTCGGTTCCAGTTTATTTCCGACATAAGAGTGGTTCAAGTGTATAAAGTTTATTATGACATAATGTTTTATAAAAACGTCGTTAATGTCAGGATGTCTAGACAAGTGTGATAAATGATACCCTAATACTTCAGTATTCCAGATCAGAAAAGACCGTTTATTAGATTTTAAATCAAAACGATTATCAAATAATTCTTAAATTTGATCTTTACATGTTATTTTAGAATTGTAATTATGGTAGGTTTTGCAGACTCTCCTACAAAGACCCCAGTAATAGAGGAATCGAGTAATTGTCATGAATGTCTTACTTTTTTCCGTTACTCATCTCCGTTTGTCTTTGCTTTTGGTCGAAGGACATAGTTGTTAAATTATTACTTCTCTACGAACACACGAAAACTTATCTCATGACAATTAGACGAAGTCCAATAAAAAGATTTTTTCCATGCGAACGATTCGACAGGAGCTAATAAATAAAGAAGATAAAAATACTGTCGTCAAAACGAAGAGTAATTTATACGTGAAAACTTTGTTTTTAGTTCCGAAACATTTGATATCTCTTGTACTAAGTTAAAGACCACACACACACACAACATGTTTGTCTTTCCTATGTGTTTTTGGACAATTACCACTGACGGAGCCCTTCGTCTTGACCACTCAGTGTCTTTTACAGGATTTCTTAAAAGTAGACCTCGAAAAGACCACCGAGTCACCATTTCTTAGGCGGACAGTTACGTCTTCTGTACCCAAGTTAAGGACTAGGAAGTTCTAGGGCGTATAGCACCTCGTTGATTCGGGGTTCCGGTGCTGATGACTCAGGATGGTACCTCTGTTGCGAGACGTTGCTCTTTGGTGACGTTACTCTGCCGGCGAACGGGTGGGTCTTTTCGCCGGGGAGCGCGTGTTGCTCTTTTTTCGAGAGAGGCGCTGTTTCTGGGTCGTGTCGGTGTTTCTTTATTTATTTCACTCAAAATTTCTTCTTAAAAGGAAAATTGTATCAAATACGTTAAAAGATACACGTGTATCAAGAAAATTTTAACTCAAAGTTGAAAAAGTTTCTCACATTATAAATTATCCTCTTATTTGTCGATCATATATATAAATCGTCAAGTAGGAAAACGGGTCAGAATAGTTTGAGTTGGTTTTAATATTAAGAAAAAAAGGGGTCTTTTCTCTCCGTATGTTTAGATCCGTAACGGTGATTATAGGAGGTTGAGTTTCTTTTTCGAAAGACTGTCCTCCTTTTCTATTGTTTTTACCTTGTAATTTTCTTTGTCTTTTAATCTTTTGTTTTAACGGGACAGTCCTCTCTCTAAAGTGACCCTTCGTGACGGGACGTCCCACAGGACCAATTTCAGGAAATAAAAGTGGGAGATTACACCCAATAATCCACGTTCTGATTTGAGAAGAGTATGATTGTAAATTTTACTTTTTGATAATAATGTCATCAGTTTTAATCGTTTGTACTTATAAGGATAATTCGTCTCGATCCCTTATAAAAAATTTGCTCTGAAAAGTCTTAATGAACTTTTGACCCGTAGGAGGTGAGAGTTCGCAAATCAAAAGTGAAGGGAGAATAAGAGCAAAAAACAGATAAAATGAAGATTTTCACATGTCTAGTGTGTATAGAACCCAGTCTATACGAAGCCGAGGATTTTATCGGGTGAAAGGTTTATTCTTCCGTCTTCTCTCCGTGAACTGCAGACTCAGGTACCTCTGGCGCAAGGGTAGGAGTCCAGGAAGTCGTCTTGAGCTGAGAACATCATGACAGACGGGCATCCTTCGGGATGTCAAGGTTCGTGTTTACTCTATAAGAAACTTTAAAAGAAGACTTAGAGTCATTTTCTTCAGGCTGACTAAGGTCTTTCTGAAAATCCTACTCTAGAGTTGATGTCTTCGATGACTCCGTAGTGGTCAAGGTAGGTGCTGGTCGTGCTGAGAAAGTTACAGGAACTGACAGAGCCAGGTGTCTCTAAAGAGGGTGCGGTGTGACGTGCGATGTCTTTTATATCGGTCTTAAAAGTTCCTCTTCTGACTATTCTGTACTGTTTACGAATCTATTCTTCTTGCTTTACCTCTTAAGGGTCAACTGAGACCTTACACTGACCCTTTTACGATGATGGTCGGACCTATTTAGTTCTGTCTCTGTATCTTTTATCGAAATCATCTCTGTTCTCCGATTCTGGGGGCGACGTGTCGTACGACTCGGAGTCGGTCCGGTTTTCTAAGAGGATTAGAATAATCATAGAACAATACCGGGTTGAGGTGTAGATTGTACTTCGTTTACAAAACGTATGTCCGATATTGTCAGACGAATTTAATGTACCTTTCCTATTATGACAGAGCTGACTGTGAACACTAATTAAGATTATTCTTGAACGGAATCTTTCAAAAACCGTCTTGCAAACTTAGACTGTCAAGTACTTCTGTTCCTAAAGTGACGAATACTGTTGTTTATACCTTTGTTATTACTATGACATGGTAGAGAGTAAAAGGACGTAGACAAATTCTTCTTACAAACTTATTGTGATCTCGTGCAGGTATAGAACTGTAAAAATACTTAAAATACCTTCATTCTATTTATGTCACTGTGTGGGTATTTTGAAGAAGGGAATAATAGATCAACAAACTTTCAGTACTCTTTGGACCGTAGTCTTTTCGTCCTTTTTATTAAAGTTCACCAAGAGAAGGGAAACTCTCAGAAAAGTGTCAGACGAAAGAATGACCTAGAAAAAGGAACGTACCGTCATAAATTTAAAAGTAGACTCAAAGAGTTCCATTTTTTCGCTCCGTTTGCGAAAGTGTAGCGACATTAGGGTAATGGACACAGGTTTAATGATACTTTATCTTGTGACCTCGGTTAAGAGTGTTCGTAAATGAGTCGTGGTTACTAAATGATATATCGAGAGTTTTACGACTCCAAGTAAGGTCTTTTCCTGTCCTGTTTTACGAACGAGAGTCCTACAAATGTGAGATAAATCCCTCTGTTATATACACGTACTTTTGTCACCTTACTATAAAGTCTCGTCATTCCCCTCATTCTCGTCCTGTCTGATCTATTGTCCTAAACATACCCCGACCTTCTCGTCTTTCCTCTTGACGGTGCCTCCACTCGTGAACTATTCGTGTGTAGGGTGTTCAACTACGGGCTTCCAAATATACGCGGTGGTTAGGGTGTTATAACCAAACCGAAGGACCGAGGGGAGGACCGATAAGGAGAGGGTAGGAAATCTGTGGAATACGTGAGCACTACATATAAGAAAGTTTTACCTTTACGAGTGTGTTTTAGTTCACAAATTCTTCAGCCTCTAGTGACCCTACCAAGATCCGTTTTGATACGTAGACGGTCCAAACAAAGGGAGGGAAAAGGGAAAGGATACACACAAAAGGAATGGGTCAGTAACTCAGTAAAAGGATCACAGTTTTCCTTTTATGTAGGGAACAACTTCCGATTTTGAGGAGTGTCTCAATCCTCCCATCCAACCACCTTTACCCCCGCCATCTTCTAGAAAGGATGTAACGTAGTCCTTACACTCATATGTGAGATAGAAAACGATTTGACTCAGACTCCAAAATCAATTAACACACGACGGTCTTAGTAATTATTATCTAAGCTATGTGTACAAATGTTTGCACACACGGTCACAAAAACTTGATACTATCTGACTCTATTAAGTCTGAATTTTTTTTTTTTGAATTTACAGGAGTCAAGTGATGTGAAATAATTTATTTTACGGTGTTTTCAAAACCTTAGGGTAAGTAATCGACCTCATTTATAAAAAATATCGTAGGAACGTAAGCAAACAGAGGACTGAGGTCAGGAGAGAACCGTCTGATATCAGGGTCGTTTCAGTCAGACATCTACGATACGGACTGGTGTCAGTGTCCAAATGCTTACCGTCCACTGGATGTTCTTAGGTCAAAGAACCTCACTCGAGTGCTGAGGAAGGTCGTCACACCCTGTGTTTACGATAGGGGACGGGATTTAGGTACTTGTATGTGCAACGTCGGACTCCCTTCGTCCGTATTCCCACTACGAGACTGGGCCTCTACCTTTCCCGGTTTGGTTGACGTCTCTCTACACTACGTTCAGAACTGACTTAATCTGGATTTAATAATTCAGTCTAAGGAAGTAACAAGTTCCGTAAAAATCGTCCAAAAGGGAATTGGACGTTGGTTTGTGTATTATTGAGTTCTTAACTCGTTTATATATAACTCGTGTACGGTGCGCGATTCAAGATCCTCACGTCGTTTCTCTGTATTTAAGGAGGGACTTCAGCACTTGTAAGATCGTCTTTTTGACTTTTTTTATTTCGTCGTTGTTGTGTTGATTTGATTATGTCACACTAGTACTTAATTCTTCCATTTGTCTTGTTATGTCAAACTATTATTTAATCCTTCCATTTGTCTTGTTCTCTTTCAATACTTTTCGCCCTGGATTAGGTCGTGACAAATTTTTTTACTGAAATTTTTAATTGTATTTCTGACTTGCTGTCGTAATAGAATATGTGTGATATTGTCATAGTTGGTCAAGTGTCGTACCGATGAGGGCTACGTAAGTTATACTTTACGGGCGCCAACTTTACGGTTTATGATTATGAGAGTGGGTTCTGACTCGGGGAACTTTAGTGGTTCAGTAAGGACTTTATTTAACAGTAAATGACAGACCGTACTGTTTCTGTAAGGTCGCTTGTTTTACGTTTCATAATTGGGGATCCGGTGATAGTCCATTGAATACAATGGACTTCCCAAAGAGTCTTCCTTAGAGACTTCTGGACTTAAGTTGTCTAAGTCACTCCGTCAAAGTTTTTTGGTGTCACCATTTTGTCATCGATCTACAATTTTATATAAGGAGATGGTCATTTTACGAAGGACACCTTAGTATACGTTATTTTCTATACTTTCGTTCAATGTCTGATACTTCTTGACTTCCGTTTACGACCAATAACTGTGAGAACTCTCACTTGTGACAATGATACTAGTCTCTACGTCCTTCATACTAATAAGGTACGTCGATGGAGACTATAGAAATTAGAGTCTCCTTTTAGGCTTGTACAGTTTCTTCCGGGTTATGTTTAGTGAGACAGCTTTATTTCTTGACTATAGAAGTGAGAAGAATGACCCTAGGCATGTTTATTTGGGTCTGTCGTACCGAACCTCAAAAGAAAGGAAATGAAAAGTAGTAACTCCTTCCTTATATCATTCTCAGTCGACTAAATTGACTTAGAAGATTACACTATCCTTTCACCCGTTCTTTTGATTACTTCATCACTTTCACAACCAGTGAGTCAGCACAGACTGAGAAACGTTGGGGAACCTAACGTTGGACGTTCCGAGAGGACAGACACCTTAGGAGGTCCGTTCTTGTGACCTCACCCACACACACGACACACACGGTCCAGCGAAGTCAGCACAGGTCGAGACGCGTTGGGATGTCTGATATTGGGTGGTCCGAGGAGACAGGTGCCCTAAGAGGTCGGTTCTTGTGACCTCACCCGACGGTACGGGAAAAGGTTGGTAAGGGAAACTCCTAGTCAAGTCAAGTCAAGTCAAGTCAGCGAGTCAGCACAGACTGAGAAACGCTGGGGTACTTAGCGTCGTGCGGTCCGGAGGCACAGGTAGTGGTTGAGGGCCTCAAGTGAGTCTGAGTCCAGGTAGCTCAGTCACTACAGTAGGTCGGTAGAGTAGGAGACAGCAGGGGAAGAGGAGGACGGGGGTTAGGGAGGGTCGTAGTCTCAGAAAAGGTTACTCCTATTTACGATAGTTAAAATAAAGTATTGTTGGGACAAACGTACTAATGAGGGTAAAATGTCTTCTCCTTTAACTCTGAGAGTTTCGAATTTACTGACTTATTTACGAACATTCCGTAAAACAATTTGAACTAAGGTTAAATATTAGTAGTAGAAATCTCAACGACATCGATTTTCCGTAAAGATATCGTATCCTTTACCTTGACGAAAACTTTACTAGGTAGTAATTACGTCGGGGAAGAGAGAACAAGGGCTTCATAACTCAGGAGTCAAGTAGAAAGTATTATATTCGATAGTCAGCAGGTAGTCAAGTCAGCGAGTCAGTACAGACTGAGAAACACTGGGGGCCTTAGCGTCGTGCGGTCCGGAGGGACAGGTAGTGGTTGAGGGTCTCAAGTGGGTTTGGGTGTAGGTAGCTCAGTCACTACGGTAGATCGGTAGAGTAGGAAACAGTAGGGGAAGAGAAGGACGGGGGTTAGGGAGGGTCGTAGTCCCAGAAAAGTTACTCAGTTGAGAAGCGTAGTCCACCGGTTTCATGACCTCAAAGTCGAAGTCGTAGTCAGGAAGGTTACTTGTGGGTCCTGACCAGGGGAAATCCTACCTGACCAACCTAGAGGAACGTCAGGTTCCGTCTCAGAAGAGGTTGTGGTGTCAAGTTTTGGTAGTTAAGAAGCCGAAATAATTTTTTTGGTCCGAGAATTGTTTATGACTTATTTCTTCCCGTTGTATTCTAGTTGGACATGTCGTTTGTTGGTAAGATGTCATAGGGTAAAGAAAAAAAAATTCACGTGGTTGATTTTATCAATTCAGAAATAAATCTCAAATTTCCTTGTTCCAAATAAAGATATGTATCACTTCACAATTATGTTCTCAGGTCAAAACACTCGTTATCACTTATTTAGGAGGATTATTCGATAGATTTGTAGGAGTTCTATAAACCTTAAAATGGTTGATATTTGTTTCAAATATGGAATATATGTTTCGAATTTGGGTTGATTTATTCCCGTTTTCTTTGTCTTTACTTGGTGACTGATGTAGTCGTGTTTGATATGTCGGATCATCTGTGAGTTTTCCTTCTTTTAGAGTAGTTTCTTTTTCGTTGGGTCAGGTTAGGACTGAAACGTAGAATCGATGTAAGATTGGTCGATAAAAAGGGTTTTACACAGGGGTGGAAGCTGTCTGTGAATCCTTATTTACATACCAAGAATCTCTTATAAATAGACCCCGATGAGACATGGTCCGTAACAACATCTAAGAAATGGTTACTGAGACAAAATAATTCCATAGTCATACAGACCGAATTCACGAGTAGAAAGACTCTTACGATTAGGAGAAGAGTAAGAACTAAGTAAAAGAGAGAATAAGAAGAGAACGTGGGTAGGAAAACATGATCTACTTTTGGATAGGTGATACGTGCTACTCACCAAAGGCTGAGGTTGACCCGTTGACCACGACAAGATGTGAGTAGTGCCAACGGGAGTCACTCGAGGAACAGTACAGACGTTGACGTCTGTAGCACTTTCACTTCAGCGAGTCAACACAGGCTGAGAAACGCTGGGGTGCCTGACATCGGATGGTCCGAAGAGACAGGTACCCCTAAGAGGTCCGTTCTCATGACCTAACCCAACGGTAATATGTATCAACTATTTGTTCGAAAAGAGAAAAAAAATTATAAATGAATAAATAAATCAACATCGTACACTCTAGATCAAGGACTGGTCCCTAGTTTTGTACGGGGGACGGAACCCTCGTCTCAGAAGTAGTGATCTGATGGCCCCTTCAGGACTTTTTGGTCGAAAGACTAAGTATCTCTTTTATAGTTTGTCCCTGAGATGGTTGCACAGAGGAGTATATATTAGAGATTTCAATAGGTTATGTCTTATAAAAGAATACGGGAAACGAGGATAGAAAGAATACTTCCTGAAGGAGGTATGTGATCTGAAGAGCGAGGGTACGAAGTCCGTTTAAGGAAGTATGACCGAAGAAGACTCTAATATTTGTGTAAATGAAAGGGAAGTAGTATTAGTACATAGGTCAAAGACGAGTAGTCATTCTTCAAAAACTTTCGTAGTGTCAGACGTAAAAGACAGAGATGAACGAGTCAAAAACGATCACGTGTCAGATTACCCGTAGTGAATCGTTCAATCCTAGGAAGTCGAAGATGATTATGGTTACATGATTTTACAGAAAACCTGAAGGGAACACCGAGTCAACCATTTCTTGGGTGGACGTTACGTCCTCTGGACCCAAACTAGGGACCCAACCTTCTAGGGGACCTCTTCCCTTTCCGATGTGCGAGGTCATAAGACCGGACCTTAAGAAAACGACTTTAGTGGATTCTCAAGTAATTACAGTCAATTGTAGTAAGTACAAGTAAGAGTCGAGTGAACTAGAGAGAAGTCGTGAACGACAAAGATTTATGCGTGAGACAGTACCAAAGGTGTATGGTTACTCGTACCTAACTATGCGAATGTCCACTAGGATTCCCGGTGTTCGGATACTCAGCCAAGATTTCAGACAACGGAATTATAGGTTGTGCCAAGTCGTAGTCTTCCAGGTCCTACGGGTATCGAAACAAAGATGAGAAAGGAATTCCTGTTATTCCATCCTCTATTTACGTCTTAACAACGTTCCTTAACTCTCCCTATTATAATAAGTTAGCAGACTTGACTCCCGATTCGCAAAGTTTTAAAGAATCTCGAGGGAGAACGTGACCAGAAACAAAACACACCAATCTCCCTTGTCATGTGACTCAGACTTCTTGTCGTCAGACGTCTGTTCTGACTCCGGAACCAACTTCCAGGAACACTGACGTGAGTTCCTTAAACCTACGACAAAAGACTATCCTCCGACGTCTCACCTTAGTGAAAAGTCCCGTACCACTATATGCGTTCCTACAATGGCTGACGACGAAGTCCTCGTCACCTAACCCCACGTGTTGAAGTTGTCTCTTGGGATTACAGTTTGAAGGGGTAGAGGGTGAGGTGAGATAATTGTAAAGACGGACGAAAGACAAGAAAAGAGATTAGGTAAGGGAGGTTCCAACGACAGGAGGTCTAAGACGATAATTAGAAGTGATGATTACGGGAGGAGTCAGGTAGACTTTGTCGTCATTTGAAGACTACTGAGTTTAGATAGAGACAGTACTGGTTTTAGGAATAAGGTTTGATGGATGACCTGTTTTGATAGTCTGTCAGAGTGTCTGTGAATTTTTAAAAATTATAGGTTTTGTCTTGAGTAATAGAGGGGTTCAGAAGGATTTAAACAGGGTGAAGGAAGTAGAGTCTAGAGATAATTGCACCAGTGTTTTGTAAGATCTCGACTTGACGATTAATATGGAGTTTTAAGTGAAAGAGAGGAAAGGAAATTGTTGTCTTGGAGGCTCAAAATCGACCTATGTCCCCGTAGGTCTTATTTCTGATATTAGGGGTCGGAAGTACTGATAATCTTTACCGATACACTGATTCACCATCCGTCATTTTACACTCGTCTGAAGGTCTGAAGAATGATCTGACCATTTCTCTATCGAAGCTTGTACACTTACTCCCACAGTCGGATTCCCTTCCGTCTCGTTATTCTTTTTTTATATACGGATTTAACCACTATGGTGTCTAGGGGTACAGTAGTGATCTGACAATATGGACCTAGTAAAGTAATTTTCTCTTTAATTGAAGACGATAAAAAAAATTATTGACTGTTACAATTTAATATGTGCAATCCATATACTGAACTACTAACCTATATACAAACATAACACTTGATGAGTGATCTCAGTTGGATTAATAGTCTCGGTAGTGGAGTGTTCATGGAAAAAGAAGAAAAAACTTACATCATTGTGAATTCTAGATATGAAAGGTGTTTAAAGTTCGTATTTTAGAACAATTGATATCGACGTGACGACAGTATTTAAGTAGGACGTGTTGAATTCGAAACAAAAGGAACTCGTTGTAGGGGGTAATATGGACGAGTGACATAAACAAACTGATAAGATCTGAGACCTATATGAGCTCTATTATGTCACACACAAAAAGACGTAGACGGAATAAAGTAAATCGTAGTACAGAGACTCCAAGTTCGGTACAACAGTGTTTACCGTCCTAAAGAAAGAAAGAATTTCTGATTATGGGGTACACTTATTTATATTTTTATATATTTATAGTGTAAAAGAACTAGGTAAGTGGATAGTTGAAAACGAAATAAATTTGTTCACAACAATTTGACCTAAACCATGTCTCCTATTGGTCCTAAGATTCGATAGGTATAGAGTTCGATATTTGAAGTATCCGTACAGAGTAGTTACATAGAGTAGGGGATGGAAGTGAGTAAATTGTTTAGAATAAATAAGACTATTTTTTTTAGAGTTCAAGTTTTATCATACCGTGACAGTGTTTTTGTGTATCTAGTAACCTTGTCTTTATTTGGGTGTGTGAATACCAGTTAATCAGATACTGTTTCCTCCGCCCTTGTATGTCACCTCTTTTCTGATAAGAGTTATTCACCACGACTCTATTGACTTATCGATGAATATGTTGTTACTCTAGTCTTGTAAGAGATTGTCGTATATATTTTTATTTGAGTTTTACCTATTTTCTGGATTTAAATTCTGGTCTTTGGTATTTTGAGGATCTCCTTTTCTCTTGTAAGAAACTGAATTTAACTTCGTTATGAAGGACCTAGATAGAAGATTTCGTTTCCTTTATTATCGTTTTTATTTGTTTACCCTAGATTATTTCACTTTTCGTTAACGTCTCGTTTCCTTTAGTGACTGTTTTGGTTTTCTGTTGCATGACTTACCCTCTTTTATAAACGTTTACATGACTGGTTATACCCGAATTAGAGGTGGTATATATTTGTCACCTATTTTGAGTTATAGTTTTTTTGGGTTTTTTGTGTTAAAATTTATACCCGTTTTCCTGACTTATCTGTAAAAGGTTACTCGTTTACCCGAAGGGACTATCGAGTCAACCATTTATTATACGGACGTTACGTCCTCTGGGACCAAGTTAAGGACCCAACCCTTCTAGGGGACCTCTTCCCTATCGAATGGGTTAGGTCAAAACAACCCGAGGGGACCACAGAGTCGACCATTTCTTAGACGGACGGTACACCCTACGGATCCAAACTAAGGACCCAACCCTCCCAGGGGACGTCTTCCCTTTCCGATGGGTGAGGTCATAAGACCGGATCTCTTAAGGTACCTGACATATCTCAGGTACCTCACTGTTTCTCAGTCTGTACTGACTCGTTGAAAGTGAAGTTTCTCGTTTCCGTCTACTGGTTGTCCGTGTACTCTTCTTCGAGTTTTAGTAATGGTAGTCCCTTTACGTTTAGTTTCGGTGTTACTTTATAGTGGAATGTGGAACCTCTTTACCGATAGTCGTTTTACTTGTGTTCGTTTTTCACAACGCAACCACTCCTTCACCTTTTTTTCCTTGGCACCGTGTACCGACCACCCTTACATGTGACCATATCGGTAACACCTTTTGTTACGCCTCCAAAGAGTTTTTTCATTTTTATCTTGATGGTTTACCCGAGTCCCTAAGGTGGACCTCCATACCTAGGTTTTCTTGGTTTTTGTGATTGACTTTTTTTTATGTACATGAGGTTCCTAGTATCGTCGTAATAAATGTTTACGGTTCTATACCTTGGTTGGGTTAACAGGTAGTTGTCTACTCACTTATTTCTCCCGTGTCATATATAAGTTACCTTATTATGAGTCGGTATTTCTCTTACCTTAAAAAGGTAAAATTCGTTGTACCTACCTGAACCTCTCACAATACTTTATTCATTCTGTTTTTTCTGTTTATGATGTATTATAGTAAATATCCACCTTAGATTTTGATGTTGGTCACTTATCTTGCTTTTTCTTTGTCTGAATGTCTACATCTTTCATTTGACCATCACTGGTCGATCCTCGTTCTTCCCCCTCCCCTGTTATATCCCCATCCTCTTATCCTCCGTTTTATTCGATGTTCCTACATAACATGTTACACCCCTTATGTCGGTTATAAAATATTATTGATTTTACCTCATATTTGAAATTGTTAACACGTGATGTAGCGTGTGGACATTGTATATTAAAATATGTAGTTTATATGAATTTAAAATTTTTATATTTTCAAAAATTTTTAGAGGTTAAAGAGAAGGGGTTCACGTCCCTGTGGCAAACTCGAGATCGACGGTTACGGAAACCGAATCTTAAAAGACAGAGTATAAACTACGAAGAAAGATAAGAAGTTGTCGGATATCGTGTTAGAAGGATAGTTTATTTAGGAGACGATAGTCAGAAGTCGTAGTTTAGAAGACTTCTAAGGGTCATAGATGGTTTATATCAAGGTTAAAGAATCAAGACATATGTGTCTAGAAACTTTAGAAAGAGTGAAGGATAGTGGGAGTGATACGTTGTGGACGTGGACAGTGTGTCTTCAAGTGAAAAAAAGACTTTACTGGAGTCGGAAGAATTCTGTGATCCGGAAACAAATACTTCAGAGAGACTAATTTTATAGGGGAAAGGAGAGGAAACCAGTACTTTTGTGGATGTACTTTTTTTGGGACTTCAGGTTCATATTTACACTATAGTAGTTATTTCTGCGAATCTTTAGGAGGGAATCTTTAGTAACAAGACAATAGACACAGGATAAATATACTAAAACGAGTATAAAAACATTGATGTCAATATTTAACATGAAATTACATAGATAAACGTGTAGACTGGGTGAGATTCTAAAGACTTCCTACCTTTAGTAAAATAATAAATGGAAACCTAGAGATAGTGGGACCATACATTTGCCATCATTTATAATTTATAAAAAACTTACTGCTGTGTTTACGAGGTTTTCAAATTCGTCTAGATGTTTCTGACTAAATTCCTTTCATTCCTTCGTAGGATGGACGTAATTCTATATGTTACCACCGGCAAGAGGGAATATAAGGCGGATCAGAGGGGGGTAGTTCAGAGAGAAAAACCAATGTCTTTCTTTTCATAAGCAACTGTGTCATCGAACCCTTAACACTTCAGGTACTCTGAACTTCAGTGTCACCGACCAAAGTTTAGGATTGAGACGGCGGATGGTCAACATGTTGGGACCCGTACGATGAATGGGAGACCCGAAGTCAAAAGAGTAGACTTTATTCCTTAATAAGAGTGGATTAAGTCACAAACACTCCTATAATATTGAATATGCATCTCATGTAGTACTCTTTACGACCTGACCTACTTCGTGTTCGACCTTAGTTCTAACGGCTCATTTTATCGTTATTGAAGTCTATACGTTTACTATGGTGGGAATACCGTCTTTCACTTCTTCTTGATTTCTCGGAGAACTACTTTCACTTTCTCCTCTCACTTTTTTAACCGAATTTTAAGTTGTAAGTCTTTTGATTCTAGTACCGTAGGTCAGGGTAGTGAAGTACCGTTTATCTATCCCTTTGTTACCTTTGTCACCCTCTGAAATAAAAACCCCCCAAGGTTTTAGTGACCTCTTCCTTTACCGTTGCGTGAGGTCACAAGAACGGACCTCTTAGGGTCCCTGCCTCCTCGGACCATCCGACGACAGATACCCCAGCGTGTCTCAACCTGTGCTGACTTCGCTGAGTCGTCGTTATCGTCGTTTTAGTGACGTCTACCACTGATGTCGGTACTTTAATTTACTACAAACGGGGAACCTTCTTTTCGATACTGGTTGGATCCGTCGTATAATTTTCCGTCTTTGTAATGAAACGGTTGTTTTCAGACAAATTAGTTTCGATACTAAAAAGGCCATCAGTACATACCTACACTCTCAACCTGATATTTCTTTCGACTCGTGGTTTCTTAACTACGAAAACTTGACACCACAACCTTTTTTACGAACTCTCAGGGAACCTGGTGTTCCTCTAGGTTGGTCAGGTAGGATTTCCTTTAGTAAGGACTTATAAGTAACCTTCCTGACTACGACTTCGACTTTGAGACTATGAAACCGGTGGACTACGTTTCTTGACTGAGTAGACTTTTCTGGGACTCCGACCCTTTCTAACTTCCGCCCTCTTCCCCTGCTGACTCCTACTCTACCGACTACCGTAGTGACTGAGTTACCTGTAGTTAAACTCATTTGAGGTCCTTAACTACTACCTGTCCCTTCGGACCGCACGAAGTCAGGTACCCCAGGGTTTCTCAGTCTGTGCTGACTCACTGACTTGACTTGACTCCTACAATATTCAAACTAATACATTACTCAATATTTTTATATTTTTCACATTTACTTAACCTATACATTACAAAGGTATATGTTGTGAATTTTGTCGTTGACGGTGTGTGATTCGTAATATCTTTCCAATCGATAAGAATATCAAAGTTTTATTTCACAATGTTCCTTCCGATTCCTCTCATGACCCTCTACACTCACTTGTCATCCCCACTGAGGAACAATAGAAAAGAGTAATAATAGTCCATCCCTATGTAAAGACTTTGACCGATTAATAACATATTTATTAATTTCAAGTTTCCAATGTCCTACGGACCTTCTTCTGACGTGAAATTCCGGGTCGTGTACCTTTCTGTGGACGTCTCTTTAGACGTTTCTGTGACCTTCGGTCTCGGGTGACAGAGGACCTGGCCGGGATGTGACCCGGAAATAAGGACAGATTACCGGTAGGTAGTGGTGAACTGGACCCCACTAGGGATGACTTCGGAGTCTCTGACTCATGCTTCGGACCTGTTCTGAAGTACCACCTTTCTTCCCAGTCTCTCTTGTCTGGTAGTCCTCCCGTATCCTTGGGCATTTGTAGTTATATTTTCTGTCGATTCTACATGACCAGTCACTGTTTAGTCTGTGTCTGCGTCATATGTCCTGTGTCTTTTTTCCTACCCTCCTATGCACTTACGGTTTCCATAATGACTACGAAAGGGTTAAGACGGGTCCATGGTTTATAAATTCGCGTTTGTAGCTTTGAGAGCAAAACGTAAGGGACCTCTTTCGAAGGTGAGTTACGACGTAATGAAACTGGTGCACATAATGTGTAAACGAATTCGTAGTCACAAAGATTTATATAAGACTGTCGTTCATGTCGATGTTTCCTCTTCTTTTAGACACTACAACACATCGAAAAGTTTCTCGACTGTCAAAAGAAATTATTAATTTTTCGACGACATGACCGGATTACCGTTTTATAAAGACGTTTAACTGAAAGGTAAGTGTCACACTCTCCTGACATGATTTTCGATTTATTAGCAATTACACGGAAGGAGGGGATATAAAGAACCCAAACACAAATCTAAGAATACTTGATTTTTGATTGGTCTAATTTTTAATTGTCAGAGAGTTTACATTTGGTGTCATAAAATAATCTCCTCCTTTGAACTACACTTAGAAGGAAATTATTGTGATAATATAACTTTCTTTATTCTTTCGGACTCCTTTTATGAACCTCAAACGATTAACAGTTGCACCTGATACTGTGAACTACTATTTTTTGTTTACAAACTTTTAAGAACTTATTTATAAGTAGGGATTTTTTCAAATTATAAAATTATCAAGAAATTGTCGATTAGTGACGAAGGAGACACAATTGAGAGATGTAATAAGTTCGAAGAGTAAAGTAACTAATTGGATAATTCGAGAGAAAGTAAGAAACAGAGATTCGACGACATTAAGTGTAAAAGATAAGAGTCGTGAATCCCGCGCAGACATTCACTGACGAAATTCTGATCTGACAACTTGTTTAGAAATTAAACTTTCATATTTCTATACGATTTTATAAGACTGAATGAGATTGATTTTAGATCCTTTGACCGACTTAT
The DNA here is from genome assembly GCA_006410555.1 of Capra ibex. Taxonomy (NCBI): domain Eukaryota; kingdom Metazoa; phylum Chordata; class Mammalia; order Artiodactyla; family Bovidae; genus Capra; species Capra ibex. Next base: position 4,506,320 of record SJYO01018757.1, on the reverse strand, counting down.
ACACTAATCACCGTATGTAAAAAAAGAGTCTGAACAAAGTTAAAATGAACTATCGATTCTTTTGACTTGACGGTTAATATATGTAAATTAATCATGGTGTAAATTTAAAATCATAATGTAAATTTGTGATCATGATGATATGTCGGACCTTCTCCCGTACCGTTGGGTAAAGTCATAAGAACGGACCTCCTCGGGTACCTGTCTCCTCGGACGACCCAATGTCAGGTGTCCCAGAGTTTCTCCGTCTGCGATGACTCACTGATTCGTACGTGTCGCAATGTGACCATCATAATGTAAATGTAAAAATAAAATGACCATAATTTTCCCATTTTATAAATACAAGGTTACACAATTACTTATTTATAAATTTATCTGAACTATTTTCAGATTTAAAAAAGTCTAAGAAAATGACATTATTGGATATTGCATTTTCTTTGACTTTTTCTTGTGTGTGTGTGTATATATATATATATAGAGATTTTGCCTTAGTGAAGTGACATGTGGACTTTGTAACATTTAGTTAATATGAAGTTATTTTGCCCTATGTGTGTGTGTGCATACGGTACACAAAGCGCTGGGGTACCTGACATCGGGTGGTCCGAGGTGACAGGTACCCTAAAGGGTCCGTTCTTATGACCTCGTTCAACGGGGAGGAGGTCTCCTAGAAGAACTGGGTCCCTAGTTTGGACGTAGAGGACACAGAGGACGTGACGTCTACTTAAGAATTGGACGACCCGGTGACCCCTTCGGGGGTTTTTCCGATTTGCCACTAGTTTAGGTCTCAGACATGTTTATTTTGGACAATTCAACTATACGAGTTTATTAGTTTTTGATGGTAGAAGACTCAAGAACAGTGCATAGAACGTGGACATTTCCAAAATCTTATGTGACGTTGGCAGGGTCTTATGATAATTGTAAAGGGAGCTCATGTTCTTTAAGTCTCTCTAGTTGGGTAAACAGGTCCCAGTTTGTAGGACCTTTCACTACCTGGACCCTAACAGTGAGTCTCGACGGACGGGGGGTTGGAAACTCAGTGATGAATGTACTGATTTGTTAGTGTACGACGAGGGCTGCCAACTTACTTTGGACACGTAGGTCCTTTAGAGGTTACAAGAATTCCATTCAAAGAAGGATGAACTCTACTTGTCAAAGTGTCAAGTCACGTAGTGAAAGAACAAATAGTACATAGGCGGTACTTCGATTAATCTTCTTGCACTTACACTGTTCATAAGTTCAGTTTGTATATGTGTCGTTTCATTGTGAAGTGTAAACATATCCTACCAAATATAGAAGGTATTTGAAAAAACTGTACTATTTTCTACACGACTTTTATTTATATTTACTATCTCCCTAAAAAAAGTTATTTATAAATGAATTGTTAGCTGATTTTCAGCCATTGGCTTATGTGTTTGACCAGACTATATCAGAATGGGTGTGCCGTTGGAGTCGGTGAACCGTTCAAATGGAGATATCCATGTTACTTAATTGACAACACTAAACTCCTTATGTTTATTCCTCCAGTACGGTTGTATAGGATGGTAAGTACGAATCATGTTAACTGGTAAAGGAACCTTTTGAAAAAAAACAATCACAGGGTCTTCTTTTATTCGATGGTGTTCTAGAAATCTTAATTTATTTGTCGTTTTTATAGGTGTTGTAAAATGTAGGAGTCCGTGTGAAACATCGAATATCGGGTGGACCTCTTTATGCCCACTCTTTCTTGGGTAACACATGAAAAGTAACAACAGTTTTAGTACGTAAATACTCTTTTCGTTAATTCGGTAAGTTGTATGTCTATGTGTACGATGTGCAATATATACTTTATTCGGGTCACTAACATAAATAGTATTGGTGACAACGTAAGGTTAGACACACTAGAATGTGGTGTCTATTTGAAGACGTCCGTAGTGTGGTTATTGCTTAAGAAAAAAAGAAGTATTGACCCAAAAGAAGTGGACCGTAAATAATTTCGTTTTGATGTAAATTCCTTTTATTGTCCACTGATGTTTGGTATACTTCATTTTTGTTATTAGGATAACGTATAACGAACCAAAGGTAAGACGTGGGGTCCTTCCTCCCGGACCCTTTTCCAGAAGATTGGAAGTCAGGTACAGATCCACAGAGAAGGAGGAAAAGAAAATGCTAAGTGAACGGATAACAGTCGATACACAGAGTACGGGTCCCTTCGGACTAGACCGTGGAGTCACGGGATTTTGGGTTGTCGTTTGAATGAGACGAACCCCTTGTAAGGAAGGTTCATTTATAAGTCCGAGAAGACGGTCTGTAAGTTGATAGTTTTATTTAAAGACGTGTTATAAGACAGGTCAGAACGGTGGCCGTCTGGTAATAATATGTGTCCTAGAAACTGTTCAGTCACCTTTGATCAATTTTATTAACCCATGAAAATAAATTTGTGACCTTCTTCCCGATTCGGAAACAAAAAAGAAAAAAGGAATCGTGTCTACATACTAATGTTTTCTACAACCTTAGGACTCACTGACAAAAGAAGAGGTACTGTCATAAAAGTCCTGTCGTCTGATCGATGAAGGAGGATAGTGGTGAAGGCGACACCCGTCATCCTTACTAATGTATGTTACATTAACATTTACACACTCTGTAGGGGTGTTAAGGAGACGATTTTCTGTATTTTACATAATCGTTAGAAAAAACGACAAGGTTGTCGTTTCCCGTAATCATTCTAAAAGGAAAATCCCATAACAATCAGTGACCGTAATTCATCTAGACGACCGATTTTTTTTTTTTTTCTTCTCTATTTTTAATACACTTGACACAACTTTTTAATCATTCACTTATAATACACTGTCTTCAACGCGGTCATATGTACGTCAAAGTATATGAGTTCTGACGTTTTTCCGTCGTCTCGGTGCCTTACAATTTCTCCCCTGTATGACCCTTTTCTCGTACTTCTGTAGACTGTTGTTTTGATCGATATTTGTAGTCGAAAGTGAAAGTAGATGGGGTTTATGAGTAGGAGGGGGGGATTTTTTTTAGTGGTTTTTTACACTGTGAAACCGATAAATCCTCTGTCGGTTCCTCTCCCTTTCCCCTTCTGTTCTCCCCACTCCCGTTTCGCCCCTCCGCCCTTCTTTAACTCTCCCTCTCTCTTCAATTTATACAATCTTATTATATATTAATCGAAATATAATAAATTTTATATTTCCCATTTTTATGTGTGTACGTGTGTGTATGAGGTCTCTCAATTACTCACAATGATCACAACCTCATTGTCAATGTAAGGAAAAGTTGTCTAAGTAATAAAAAGGTGATACTAGTAAAGATCCGTGGCTTCCCGCTAACCCCAAAGAGAAAAGAGACCGTCCGGGTCAGAAAAGACGTTCGACCGAAGATAGGAACGAGGTCCGATGTTTTTCGTCCCAAAAAACGTACCGTGTCGTGGTTCGGGAAATTGAACCTCTGAGTATGGTAAATCTTCGAGTCAAAAATGGTGGAGGTAGACGACGGATTCTTCTTAATCTAGGGTCAACAGATCCGGTGTCTCTTTCCCATAAACATCTTAAGGAGACCGTAAAGGAGTCCGATGACCGGAAAGTTAAGTTTACAGTCGTAAAAGAAAAGTAAGTCATCTGAAACGATTTGTTTTTATACTGAGACACACTTTGTCAAACGATGTTCATCCTACTTAAGTCTTATGGATCATATACCCGTTGGACCTATTAGTTGACCGTCTCCTCTAGTAAGTTGGTTTTATAAATCTCCTTAAATCTTCAAAATGTCGAATCGTATATACTTGTTCATGTTGTACACATCGTCGTGGTTGGTTGTATAGTCTGGTTTCACATCCTTGATTCGGTGTCCTGTATTAGACTATAGAAGTGATTCCTCCCAGTCTTCTATTGAGTGGGGGACTCCGAAATGACTTTTTTAACCCACCCGTACCATTCTGAGGACAGTCTTTCCCTTTCCTGTTCATCGATTTAAATTCAAAGTCTTATTGTGGTTTCCGTAGAAATAATCTCCTATTATTGACAACAAATCAGCGAGTCAGTACAGGGTGCGAAACACTGGGGTACCTGACATTGGGAGGTCCGAGGAGACAGGTGCCTTAAGAGGAGTGTCGTTATGACCTCACCCAACGGTACGGAAAGACGTCCCCTAGAAGGACTGTGCCCCTAGTTTGGGTGCAGAGGACTTAGACGTCCGTCTAAGGAATGGTGACCCGGTGGTCCCTTTGTACTCGAGTTTCTTACTGTTTTCTGTCCGTTGTATGAAGATGCTGTCTTGTGAGACCTTGACTGAAAAATGGAGAGACGCCGACGAACATCTCGTTCTCGTAGTGTGTTACCCGGGGTTCGTCGTAATCGTGTCCGAGATTCACTGGGAAATCAACTGACACCTGTCATGGGGTTATCGGGAGTCGGTCGCGGGTTGGAGTACGACTGAAAGTTATGCGAAGGACTACTGTCCGTCGTCGACCGGGAGTTAAAGGACTAGTCCTTTGGACTCTCCTTTCGGGTCACTCGGTCCGTCCTAAGGTTCGACCAAAACCTCGGTCTGTGACACGTTTCGCAGATCAGTAATTCTTCGGGTTCAAAGATCAAAGATTGTTGTCACATGGTTGGATGGTAACTTTGGATGAAGTCTTCCGAACCAAGTTGTCTTTTCACATAAAATGTTAAGTATTTAGTAGTACCTTTGAGTAGAAATGGAAAATGATTTTTAGCGTATCTGCAAGACTAGTTATTATATTTATGCTATAACATGAATCGGTGTGCACATGTCTAAACCTATATAAATATAGATATATGTTTGTGTATATATTTGTGTAAATTGTGTATCTATACATTTAGGTTCGAATATATTTATTTATACACGTATAATTAAAATATAAATTTATACTAACGGAGGACCATGTGAGTAAAAATCTATCCAAATAGATCTTATAAACGAATTGTAAATTCACCAAAACTTAGTTTACTATGTAGATTCATTCCGACTAGTTTCATAATACATATTTCAAAGGACTGGTAAGTTGAAAAGAGATAACCGACTAAGTTCTTTAATCATCGTACCCGAAGGAGTCGAAGAAGGTAGACATATCTCAACTGTAATTACAGACATAGAAAAGATTTAAAAGGTCTTTATAGAGGTTGAAGTTTCAAACATGTTTTATTAATTTATCCATTGTAGTGGTCGTACAGGGGGTACGATATTTTAAAGAATGTCGTTTATTAGGATTTTTGAATGTTTTCTTTAGACCAGTTATTCTAGATAGGTAACACATATACATGGTGTCGAAAGAATAGGTAAGTAGACGACTACCTGTAGATCCAACAAAGGTACAGGACCGATAATATTTGTCACGACGCTACTTGTAACCCCATGTACACAGAGAAAGTTAAGACCAAAGGGATCTAGATAGGTTAATCGGTACTTTCATTTACTTTGTCTGTTTATATAAAGTTACATAAACTTTACTTAAATTCATTGTATTAAAAATTTAATTAATGTTGAAAGAAAAATTATTTATTCCAAAGTTTTACTGTCTAATTCTTCTATAACCGAAACCACTCGTCACTTAAATCTTTGTACTGATTGTATATACTCTTCTTACATGTATAGAGTATATGAAAGACGGGGGTGGGGGGAGTTAAAAGGTCAATTTACTGAGACTCGTTATAAGTCCCTTTGGCTAAGCCATTCAGTGGTGACGAATAGACTATAGTAAAGGAGGAGAAGGAGAAAGGGAACTCGGTAAGAATGTCTTTCTCGTGAATGTTACCTTGAAGGTACCGAATAGTGGGAATAATACTGTTGATGGATTATTCCACCTATAATAATACTGAGGGTATTAAGTCTATTTATTTGACTTCGATTTCCTCGATACTAGATGCCTACCGATTGTTTGTGTACTTTTCTACGAGTTGTAGTGAGTAACAATCTCTTTACGTTTAGTTTTGGTGTTACTCCATGGTGAAGTGTGGTCAGTCTTACAGACGCTAGGTTTTTAGACGTTCGTTATTTACGACCTCTCCCACACCTCTTTTCCCTTGGGAGGATGTGACAACCACCCTTACGTTTGATCATGTCGGTGATACCTCTTGTCACACCTCTAAGGAATTTTTTAACGTTTATCTTGATGGAATACTGGGTCGTTAGGGTGACGACCCGTATGTGTGGCTCCTTTGGTCTTAACTTTCTCTGTGTACATGGGGTTACAAGTAGCGTCGTGACAAATGTTATCGGTCCTGTACCTTTGTTGGATCTACAGGTAGTCGTCTACTTACCTATTCTTTCGACACCATGTATATGTGTTACCTCATAATGAGTCGGCAATTTTTCTTAAGTAAACTTAGTCAAGACTACTCTACCTACTTTGACCTCGGTTAATATGTCTCACTTCATTCGGTCTTTCTTTTTGTGGTTATGTCATATGATTGTGTATATACACCTTAAATCTTTCTACCGTTACTGCTGGGACATACGTTCTGTCGTTTTCTCTGTGTCTACACATATTGCCTGAAAACCTGAGTCCTCCCTCTCCCTCTGCCACCCTACTAAACCCTCTTATCGTGACTTTGTACATATGATAGTACATTCCTAGCTTAGCGGTCAGATACAGGCTGCGTCCTATGTCGTACGAACCCCGACCACGTGCCCCCACTGGGTCCCTCTACAATACCCCTCCCTCCACCCTCCCCCCAAGTACAAACCCTCGCGTACATGTGGGCACCACCTAAGTTCAGCTACATACCGTTTTGGTTATGTCATAACATTTCATATTATTTCGTTTTTGTTTTTAATTTTTTATTTTATTTCCTCGATACTAGTGTTTTTCTGTTTCTCATTGGAACCGTGAGTATGGGTCTAGACATCCTGAGATGTTGGAAGAGACGATTAGTAATATTTTAAGATACAGATAAGTGTTTAAGGTGCTTTCGTAGATACATATACGAGAACTACTGGGTAGAGGTGCTTACTCATGTAACTACACTTATTAATTTTGATGTTCTACCCTAGAATTGAAGTAAGGAGGACGGCTTCTTATACGATAGCTCAGAAGAGTAGAATTAACACCTCCCTTCCGAATTCGTTTTCTATCCGGTCCTCGAATTGGGTAGTGACTACTCTGTAAGTGTTGGGGTAGGGGATCGAGAGGTACAAGGGGGTAGTGGCTGGATTTCACGGGTTACGTCTATGTCCATGTGGTGGAGAAGGGCCTTGACAATGAGACATGAATTTCGAGATCATATAGTGGGTAGACTTGTTGGAGAAGTCGAGGAGGATCCAAAATCCAGGGACACGGATCAGGATTGAACCCGAAGGGAACACCGAGTTTGTCATTTCTTAGGTGGACGTAACACTCTCTGGACCCAAGTTAGGGACCAAACCCTGCTAGGGGACCTCCTCCCATACTGTTGAGTGAGGTCATGAGAACGGACCTCTTAGGGGTACCTGTGTCTTCGGACCGTCCGATGTCAGGTACCCCAGTGTTTCTCAACCTGTACTGACTTCCTGATTCGTGGTAGTTAAGTCAAGTCAAGTCAACGAGTCAGCACAGGCTGAGAAACGCTGGGGTACTTGACGTCGTGAGGTCCGGAGGGACAGGTAGTGGTTGAGGGCCTCAAGTGAGTCTGAGGACAGGTAGCTCAGCCACTACGGTAGGTCGGTAGAGTAGAAGACAGCAGGGGAAGAGGAGGACGGGGGTTAGGGAGGGTCGTAGTCTCAGAAAAGGTTACTCAGTTGAGAAGCGTACTCCACCGGTTTCATGACCTCAAAGTCGGAATCGTAGTCAGGAAGGTTTATTGTGGGTCCTGACATCAGGAATGAATTTTGACTGACGGAAGTAGAGGATGACTAATCATAAGTAATTCTTGATGTCGTGTTCAACCCTAGACCTGTGGTGACAGACTTTAACGGTTCTTCTGTCACTTTCTACGAGTTCAATTCAGGAGATCGCCCAACAAGGATAGGATAGTGACCAGTGTACATTGTCATTTGGACATAACCGAATATTGTAATTGTGTTCGAAGAGTTATAATTTAAATCCTTACTAACCACATATATTTGCATACAAATTGTCTGTACACCGCTAATATTCAACAATTTGGTAACCTTACCTACCAGATTAAAAATTTTTTAGAGGTACTACCTTGACATCGACAATCACGGATACACAGCAACTAGTGTACAGACTGCGATACTGGAACCAATAGCTCAATGTGTCGGGGAGTTAGAGTCTAAAGAGTGTGAGGTTCACTTGATACATTAGTGACTCTAAAAAGACAAAAACCAAAATTTTAAGACATTGATAATGTACTTTGTGTATGAAGTCAGATGATTCTGAATTGTAAGGACCATTTAAATCATAAGTACATAGAATAAACATAATGATATATTTAAGGTACGTTTAGAAAGTAAAAATTACTTGTATTACCGAAGTGGTACGAAAAGACTCCAGACAAGTCAAAATATAAACATGGATTTCACCAGACTGTAATGGAGTGACTTTTACCCGAAAGTGTTATGGATAAAACCTAGTTACGACGGATCTTTTGTTTAAATTGATTGTTACGGAAACGATTGATCGATTGTAAAATGAACAAAATCGAAATCATTTTGAAGATTGTTCTCGAATCTTTTGTATACGGAAACAACTAGAATAATAAACCTTTCTTCTGTTATGTATATTTTGTCTACTCAACTTGATGTTATATTTACCCATATTAATACTAAAATTTAGTGAACGATTTTACTACCTTTTATAATACGTTCATAAAAACATTTTTAAAATGATAAGAAAAACTGGAGTTATAAAAACGGGGTCATGATTAAACAACCGACTGACATAATACTACATTCTAAGCTTTATCATAAATCAAGGGACACTCTAGTACCTTTCGTTAAGACGAAACGTTTCGGAAGTGAAATCACGTGATCACTTTTAAATACTAGTTTCTTAAATAATACCTATTAGTAAATAGTATTAAGTCGTAAAAGGAATATATATTGTGTTTCAACTAGTAGAATAAGTAACATACAACGAAGACTTCCATTCCTCGAACCCAAAAAGGTACATTCGTCTTTTATTCTTTATTTTTATCGAGTTTATGATTAAACCATTAACCAGATTGACTAGAAATTCTAAGAAAGTTCGTGAAATAAGTGATTAAATATCGTCTTTTTCTCCATTGACAGGAGAAATAGTACCTTGTTACTACCGGAGGGTAAGGTTAAAACACGTGAATTTTTTAATGTTTTATGGAAAGTGCTTACGAGGAAAAGGAAGGAAAGCGACCAGCTTGAGACTGAGACCGAGGGGTTGTAGGGTAATAGGTGACGTAAAATTGGACCTGTTGTAAAGTCTTTGCTACAGGTTGTCTCGAAAGACGTCCCTATTTTTACAACATTTACACATGACAGGTTTTACCGTCGGTCGTCGGTGTACACTACTGATACTTAAATTTTATGGCTAAATTAAAATTAATTGAATTAGTAAAGTGTAACTGCTCCCTTATGTCATAGTTCTCCGTACCTATTTCATGAGTATAGAAAAGATTCGAGAGTAAAGATAAAACGTTCTCAACAAGATCAGAATGAAAGAGAACTTTTAGTAGGATTTAAAACAGTCCACGAGAGATCCTGAAAATTTTTTTGATTTATTGTGAAGTCAATTAGTTATAAGATAATCGTAGTTCAAGGAGAGACGTTTTTCGGATAAAAATTAATACAAACATTTGTTCTCATACTCTTCAAGTAATAGAGACTCTTTTTTATTTTGTCGTCACACGCGATTTCCTGGGGGTCAGAAAGATTTGTAACCTTTTCTTAGAGCAGTATATTTTGATCATGTATCTCTCAACTGATGTAAAAGAAAGGATCCTTTCACGAGAGGATTCGTGGTTGTTATTTCAGAAAGAAGGTCCTTTCTTATAATTATGAAAACTGGTTAGCTATAGGATTCTGAAATGTCTTCTTTTAACTACATTTTCCTCGACCGCCAGTTACATTTACTGTTTTATTGTAATGTCCTTCGAAGACTCTACCTGTACGTATTATAAAGTCTCCATTTCTTTGGTTGTTCGGATTACACCGTAGTATATAAAGTATTTCATCATACTGAGGAATCTCCTTACTAATAAAAAAAGTAAAAATACAAAAGAGAAGGGGTCGTTCTCTCAACGACCTTTAATAGAATTTCAGTAACTTTAACTAAAAACAGATTCCAAGTTCCCTCAAAATGATCTTCGGGTGATGGGCTTTTTTTCTCTCATATTGGTTCGTGTAACACACACTGTCATCCTTTTTTTGCCACCGACTATAGATTCACATTTACGGACACCACCGCTCTGGGACCTTTGTCTGCACTAGCTCACAGGGACTACAGTCGACTAGGACCCTTCACTTATATACATGTCTGAGGTTTCACTCCTCGTGCCTTGTGACGTCGGACCTCTGGTCTAACCTTCTCTCTTACCTTCAGTATAGTGCGTTCCGGGGTCCCCGGCACACTTCCTCAAGTCTAACATGAGACTTACGTGACTTTTCGGTGATTTTCCGAAATGTTACCGTTCCTTATTTAGACCTCCGTGTTGCATAACCTTTTTTTTGGGGTGACAATTATGGGTACCTATGAGAATCACAGTAGAGAATCCGACTTGGGTGATCATATCATGAACTATTACCGATACTTTCTGTAAACTATTCACCGTTCACGATATCTTTATAATTCCGTATCAAAAATTGTATTAAAACATGTAAAGAGAGTCTCGTTACACCTTTAGTGACGTAGACAAGTATTAATATATTTTTCTAAACTGTAGTACTTCTTCTGATTCTGCAATTAATGTTTTAAGTGTGACAAAGATTTCAAATTGGGATTTGGGAAAGGGTGACAATCTCTAATGTATATATATTTTCCACAACAAATAGACAATAAACGTTTGTAATGATAAACGGTTATGATCGTTAACGATTTTCGGTTTCCGGAAAGAATGGTTCTATCGTACTCGACTCTGAAGATGGAACGTAAATTGTACCTACAAAGGAGTCCCTCAAAAATTGCCAAAACTTCCTCTTGTAGATTAAAATTACTTTTTATATTTCATGTTTTAATTGATAGTCTCCGTTTTACGTTCGTCCTTTTAAGCACACCAAAGATAGTGGAAGCGTTCTACCCTTGTGAATCTAATCATGGGATTTCGATAATCACAAATACTTTTGTGTCTGTAATCCTTTTACACTACGAACATGGGTCTCGTGGTGACATTTTATAATAAAATTTTTTTGTTACTTTTCTTTTTGGAGTCTTTTGTTCTTTTTATAATAGTCTCACCTTTTAGTTTTCCCGGTAAATAGACCTTGTCGTACGAGTAGAAGTAAAACGTAGTCTGTTTAGTTTGTATACCGTTTAATCCAGGTTTCTGTCCGTGTTTAGGTAAAATAAAAAATTATAAGGGAGTTTTTACTGCACCGACACGGACCTTTACCAGTCGTCATAATGGAGACCCTGTCCGGGACGAAGGGTGAGTAAAGGTGGTCCCGCTCGTAAGTAAGACTTACACTAGCACCAGGTTGTCTTGTACGACGGAGCACTGTCCTCCCGTTCCGCCGAGAGTATGGATGTACGTGAGTGTACACAGTGACCGTGTCGGTCGCCTGGACTATCGGTTCACACACCCAATAGACCACCGACTGCTCGGACCGTTTTGACTCTTCGACTCTACCTCGTACCGGGATGGACACACCTGACTACTAAAAAGAGGTACGTCGGGTAGTTTAAATTTGCACTGGACACAAGGAATGGTACATAAAAGGTTGTTGATTTGCTTCGAAGGACTACACTACATTACTTTAGACAGTGGAAATTATTCGATCTCTTGGAACTTAGACCCAGGGGTTTACACTGTTCAGATTACACTGGTTTGGTCCAACTTACAGTTGTTTCTTGACGTGAAAGGGTTTAGACTTAAGAGTAAAAAGTGTGTAAAAGTTTGAGTAAATCCCTCGTCGAAAACTTTTTATAAACGAGTTTCTTGCATATAGTGAGAGTCTGAGTATGCTGCCTTTTCAACTTATCTTTTGATCTTTCCGAAGACATCTACATATAGGAAGCTTCTCTAAAATTATTTGGTACTTATTTAATTTACCAAAATTCTTTTTTCTCTTTAATAAACTATGTATTAAAAGTACGTGTGTCTTTTGTACGATTTGTATCCATCTATGCTTAAAACTTATTTTAGTGTCTGGTGATTTGTTTTTTCTGTCTACGTCGGAGCACTCAAGAGACTGGAACCCGTTCAGGAAGTATTCTTCCCTGTATTTCTTATAGACTGGAAGTCGAGGTGGCTCTACGTTTCCGTCTATGTTTACACTCCTTTTCACGAGACATTTGGCGTCCGACGACAGGTTTATAACGCACCTTCGGATTGGGGTAAACAATAAGTTTTCCTTCACCACCCTATATTTACCTACTTGAGTAATCATTACGTCAATTGTGGTATTTCACGTAATGACAATGGATGGTGTCCCGTGATCTTCCGTGAGATATTTATGTGCTTTTGTGTAACTTAAGTCGGTTTTATGACACGGTAAATTTAGGCACATTTAGGTGTTTAACTATTAAAGGTGGAAGTTTGTTTTATAATACGATTATATATATATATATGTATATTATGTTGATTCTCGTCATGATGATCGGAGTTAGTTGATTAAGACAAAGACTCTGTTAGTGAAAAGTTTTAGATTAATCCATTAACCTTCCATCGTCCATTATACGTCTCGGGAGACTTATATGACACCTTTTAAGAATCCGTTCTTGACGTAGGTGGCCCGTGATTACTTGACAAAATGGTAATACGTTTTTATACGTATTCTTTATCGAAGATTTTTCCGTTAAATTATAACGTGTAAAATTACATGAAATTGGTGATGTGACAGGTCATTTCATGCACAATTCCTCGTAAATATTTTCTCGTATAAGATGGTTTATACTGTTTGACTAGTTTCTTGTACTAAGGTTTTTACTAATTATCCCTAAAGAAAAGAAAATAACGTAATTAGGAATCTTGACTGTTGAGTCTAAGTTTGACCTCGTTTTCTTAACACGAGAAAATGTTTTGTATGTTTACTACTTTATATATTTTGAATAAAAATTCAGTTCCGTTTTAGTTATATACACTACCACAGTATTTTGTCTAAAAATTCTTACAGCAATTTTTAACACTCACATAAAGGGTATATATAGTACATTTTGTGTGAATATCTCCTAGGTTCCTCTTGACTTTTTTTGACGGATGAAGTCGAATTATTTTGATCATTATCGTCAGAGGAAATTGAGGAGGTTTTAGGTGATTCGAGAGATCTAGGGGTTCAATGTGACCTCTCTTCCTAGTTCGGACCCTTTCATTCCGTCTTTTTGTCTAAAATTTATGACCTAACCGGTTTTTCAAACAAGTAAATTCTTTATGCAACAAGTTATTTCAAGATGTACTTTTACTTTATACACAGAAAATAAAATGAATTTTGGTTTACTTGAAAAACCGGTTGGACTATGTGACTTTCGTTCGTAGTGTAAAACAATTGTATAAGGGGGTGCGACAAAGTACGTATAAAAGTCTGTATATTTTTTCAACTTCATTAAAATGTCATTTGTGGATATGTGGATTGTGATCTCAGATGTTAATTGTTGAAGGATACAGAGGAAATAGTGTGCAGAAACATTGTGTGTTAAAAATGTAAGAGTCGGAGTGAAACCTTCACTGTCTCTATTTCTTACTTAATGAACTACATAGCTGTTAAAAGGGATATAAGTTGTTAAAAACGGAGAGAAACTTTATTTTAGGTATGAGTACAAGTCTTAAATCTTTCATTTTAAAATAAATTTTACATGGTACATAATCTTCCGTTAACTCATAGACAGTTTGGTGCGGTACCGGCCTTTCATAAAACCAAATAGTTTAAGCAATAGGATTCCCTTTATTTCTGAGACTTGAATGTCTACAAAGAAGACTGGGCGAGATCCCAACTCGAGATCAGTGTGCACCAACTGGAACTAGGTATAAAATTTTGTCCTTTATGGGACTCGTGGTGGATGCGACAGAGAAGTCCTTTGTCCGTCTGACTCGGGTCGGACAGAATTGGTGACCTGGTGGTCCCTTTAAGGATTATTTACTAAAGACGTCGACGACGACGATTCAGCGAAGTCAGCACAGGTTGAGACACGCTAGGGTATCTGCCGTCGGGTGGTCCGAGGGGGCAGGGACCCTAAGAGGTCCGTTCTTGTGACCTCACCCAACGGTAGAGGAAGAGGTTACGTCCTTTCACTTTTCACTTTCACTTCAGCGAGTCAGGGCAGGCTGAGACACGCTGGGGTACCTGACGTCGGGTGGTCCGAGGAGACAGGTACCCCAAAAGGTCCGTTCTCATGACCTAACCCGACGGTAACGGAAGAGACTTATTTACTGAAGATAACCCACTAAAAAATCACTTACCCCATTTCCGTCCTCTACCTTTCTCCATGATCGTCTTTGAAGTCCTTGACGAACTTTGTAAGGTCAGCGTTCCCGGAGTTGTTACCCCACTGTCGCCCTCCTCCGTTCTCGTCACGACACTCACCAGTGGACGGTCGACCCTCGTGTGTTCAGTCCCGGTCGGTGTCGTACGTCCACGACTAAATAGCATACAGACTCGCACCTGAGCTCTACAGATACACACGTGACCCACACGTGAACCCAACACACACACACACATACACACAAGTCGGTACAGACTGACAAACGTTGGAGTACCCGATATCGGGCGGTCCGAGGAGACAGGTACCCTACAGGGTCCGTTCTTATGACCTCACCCAACGGTAAGGGAGGAGATCCCCTGGAAGGGCTTGGTCCTAGTTTGGAGATAGGGAACACAGAGGACGTAACTGTCCACCTAAGAAATGGTGACCGTGGTGGACCCTTCGGTGTGTGAACCTTGTCGGTTCTTATTTTATGTAGACTTATTTTTTCTACTATCTTCTTAAGCACTCTTTTTAATTTAAAGTTCGTAAACGTACTTGAATCTCGACTTGCGATCGGGCCTTGAGACGATATCTTACTGGATCAAATTCAAAGGGGTCTTGTCTGGTCTTTCTGAGTTTTCGTTCAAAACCTAAACCGACTACTAAGGTCCTTTATGATCCTCCCTTCAGTCCTACCCTCTACTCTTGGTCTTCTGTCTTTTATTTCCCGCAGAATAGTGTTGTCATCCATTGGTCTCGAGTTAAGGTGACTCCCGGAGAGTCTGTACCAAAGGTCCCGTCCCGAAGAGGTTAGGGGAGTCCGAGGTCGTATACGACTAAGACTTCTAAATCGGACTATAGACTCTGAAACGTAAGGAATGTACGAAGGTCTGATCTTTCTACGACGACGGTGAGAAGTCTTGTGAAACTTCTTGTTTCTACGACTATGAAGTAAGAGTAAGTTTAAAAGTTTTAAACGTAGGTTTTAACTGTCTTAAAGAGGACGGGTGACGAAAGTAGTGGATAGTAATTTAGACGAAGTAGCGTACGTTGAGAATAGGGACCGTGACGTGACAGTCGGAAAGGGTCGGGGAAATGTTTGTGTCGGATTTGGTCTTTGATTGTTACTAGACTGACTGGTGACTTCCGTACAGTGTTTTATAACTCGTAAACGAATTTTTGCGTCCGTAAATGAATAACGACACCATTCAGTGACACCTGGATATTTGACATGGGACGGTCCGAGGAGATAAGAACCCTAAGAGGTCCGTTCTTATGACCTCACCTAACGGTACGGGAAGAGGTCCCCTAGAGGTGTTGGGTCCCTACCTTACGTCACAGTATGCAGATTGGACGTAACCGTCCGACAGGAAATGGTGATCGTGTTGGGCCCTACGAGGTTTCCATAAGTATATATGATCCGTAGTCCAGTGAAGTCCAGTCGGCGAGTCAGCACAGACTGAGAAACGTTGGGGCACTTAATGTCGTGCGGTCCGGAGGGACAGGTAGTGGTCGAGGGCCTCAAGTGAGTTTGAGTGCAGGTAGCTCAGCCACTACGGTAGGTTGGTAGAGTAGGATACAGTAAGGGAAGAGGAAGACGGAAGTTAGAAAGGGTCGTAGTCCCAGAAGAGGTTGCTCAGTCAAGAGACGTAGTCCACCGGTTTCATAGTCTCAAAGTCGAAATTGTAGTCAGGAAGGTTACTTATAAGTCCTGCCTAAAGGAAATCCTACCTGACCCATCTATAGGAACGTCGGGTTCCCTGAGAGTTCTCAGAAGAGGTTGTGGTGTCAAGTTTTCGTAGTTAAGAAGGTACGAGTCGGAAGAAATATTAGGTTGAGAGTGTAGGTATGTACTGATGACCTTTTTGGTATCGAAACTGATGTACCTGGAAATAGTCCTTTCATTACGGAGGCAAAAAGTTATACGACAGATCCAACCAGTATCGAAAAGAAGTTTCCTTGTTCACAGAAAATTAAAGTACCTAGTTCAGTGGGAGACGTCACTAAAACCTCGGTTTTTTTTCGACAAAAGTAAAGGTAGATAAACGGTACTTCACTACCTTGGTCTACAGTACTAGAATCAAAATAGTTACAACTCAAAATTCGATTGAAAACGGGAGAGGAGAAAATAAATGAAAGTAGTTCTCCGAGAAATCAAGAAGGAACGAAAGACGGGATTCCCACCATAATAGACGTATAGACTCCAATAACTATAAAGAGGACCGTTAGAACTATGGTCGGACTCGAAGTAGGTCGGGTCGTAAAGTGTAGGACATGAGACGTATACTTAATTTATTTGTCCGACTGTTATATGTCGGAACTATCTAAGAAAAGACTTAAACCTTGTTCATATAACAAGTTACACGTCAAGATTGATAACGAAGAACTGGACGTGTGTCTAAAGAGTCCTCCGTCCAGTCCACCAGACCATAAGGGTAGAGAGAGTCTTAAAAGGTATCACACAACACTAGGTGTGTCAGTTTCCGAAACCACATCAGTTATTTCGTCTTCATCTCCAAAAAGACCTTGAGCGAACGAAAAACCTACTAGGTCACCTACAACCGTTAAACTAGAGACCAAGGAGACGGAAAAGATTTTGGTCGAATTTGTAGACCTTCAAGTCTCAAGTGTATGACGACTTCGGACCGAATTTTATTAAAATTCATAATGAAAGGATCACACACTCTACTCAGGTTAACACGACATCAAACTTGTAAGAAACCGTAACGGAAAGAAACCCTAACCTTACTTTTGACTGGAAAAGGTCAGGACACCGGTGACGACTCAAAAGGTTCAAACGACTGTATAACTCACGTCATGTAAGTGTCGTAGAAAATCCTAGACTTTATCGAGTTGACCTTAACGTAGTGAAGGTGATCGAAACAAGTATCACTACGAAGTATTCCGGGGGAACTGAAGCGTAAGGTCCCACAGACCACTAGTGTGGTAGTACCAATAGACCCAGTACTTCTAGAAAAAACATATTAAGAAAACCCATAAGAACGGTGGTGAAGAATTAAATATTAAGTTCATGGTGTATAAAGTCTGACCGGACAAATAGATATACGTCTACTATACCAGTAATATAAAAGACTATAAAATTTGGGTCGTTAGTCCTTTTTCTTATACCAAATCGAATCTTTTATTCGTTATCAGGGTTCTTCGTACCATATGTCACAAATGAAAATGGATAAAAGTCGAGAGAGGTAAAAGGGTTCAGATAGATATCCCGTTTACATATAACGGTCTTCGTTTTTCCGGTTACCGGCATGTTCGAAAGTCTTCAGGTGAAGTCCTTGTACTTACAGTACTATTTCCTTCAAAATTCCTTTAAGATACGTTAAGTTTAGGTTCAAGTCTAACTTTTCTCTGTAAAGATCTTAGGGAAGACTCGTCTTTTTCTTGAGTGGAATAGATTAAGTAGGAATCTCTTGAGGTCCAGTTTACCGACTCTCTGTCGACAAAAATCGTTACCGTTCGGTGAGGTCATGAGAACGGACCTTTTGGGGTACCTGCCTCCTCGGACCATCCGACGTCGGGTACCCCAGCGTTTCTCAACCTGTGCTGAAGTGAAAGTGTGTAACCTCTTCCTTTACTGTTGGGTAAGGCCACAAGAACGGACCTCTTAGGGTCCCTACCCCTTCGGACCACCCGACGACAGATACCCCAGTGTGTCTCAGTCTGTGCTGACTTCGTTGAATCATCGTCGTCGTCGTAATTTCTGTCACCCCGTCTTCTTATTTAATCCCCGTCAGGATTGACCGTAGTATTACTCAGTGTTACGGTCATGATCAAAAAACACTTGAACTATACGTATAAACATAGATGTGTACATAAGGTCTAAATATGTTAGTCAAGTCAAGTCAGCGAGTCAGTACAGGTTGAGAAACGCTGGGGTACTTAGAGTCGTGCGGTCCGGAGGGACAGGTAGTGGTTGAGGGCCTCAAGTGAGTCTGAGTGCAGGTAACTCAGGCACTACGGTAGGTCGGTAGAGTAGGAGACAGCAGGGGAAGAGGAGGACGGGGGTCAGGGAGGGTCGTAGTCTCAGAAAAGGTTACTCAGTTGAGAAGTGTACTCCACCGGTTTCATGACCTCAAAGTCGAAATCGTAACAAGGAAGGTTTCTTTAGGGTCCCGACTAAGGAAGTCTTACCTGACCAACCTAGAGGAACGTTAGGTTCCCTGAGAGTTCTCAGAATAGGTTGTGGCGTCAAGTTTTCGTAGTTAAGAAGTCGCGAGTCGGAAGAAGTGTCAGGTTGAGAGAGTAGGTATGTACTGGTGTCCTTTTTGGTATCGGAACTGATCTACCTGGAATCAGCCGTTTCATTACAGAGACGAAAACTTATATGATAGATCCAACCAGTATTGAAAAGAAGGTTCCTCGTTCGTAGAAAATTAAAGTACTGACGTTAGTGGTAGACGTCACTAAACCCTCGGGGGTTTTTATTTCAGACTGTGACAAAGGTGACAAAGGGGTAGATAAACGGTACTTCACTACCCTGGTCTAGGGTACTAGAAGTAAAAGACTTACAACTCGAAATTCGTTTGAAAAAGTGAGAGGAGAAAGTGAAAGTAGTTCTCCGAAAAATCGAGGAGAAGTGAAAGACGGTATTCCCACCACAATAGACGTATCGACTCCAATAACTATAAAGAGGGCCGTTAGAACTAAGGTCGAACACAAAGAAGGTCAGGTCGTAAAGAGTACTACATGAGACGTATCTTCAATTTATTCGTCCCACTGTTATATGTCGGGACTGTATGAGGAAAAGGATAAACCTTGGTCAGACAACAAGGTACAGGTCAAGATTGCCAACGAAGGACTGGACGTATGTCTAAAGAGTACTCCGTCCAGTCCACCAGACCATAAGGGTAGAGAAAGTCTTAAAAGGTGTCAAATAACACTGGGTGTGTCAGTTTCCTAAACCGTATCAGTTATTTCGTCTTCATCTACAAAAAGACCTTGACAGAACGAAAAAGGTACTAGGTCACCTACAACCGTTAAACTAGAGACCAAGGAGACGGAAAAGATTTTGATCGAACTTGTAGTCCCTCAAGTGCCAAGTGCATAACGACTTCGGACCTAACCTCTTAAAACTCGTAATGAAATGATCGTACACTCTACTGACGTTAACACACCATCAAACTCGTAAGAAACCGTAACGGAAAGAAACCCTAACCTTACTTTTAGCTGGAAAAGGTCAGGACACCGGTGACGAGTCAAAAGGTTTAAACGACCGTATAACTCACGTCGTGAAAGTGTCGTAGTAGAAAGTCCTAAACTTTATCGAGGTGACCTTACGGTAGTGGAGGTGATCGAAACAAGCATCACTACGAAAGATTCCGGGTGAACTGAAGTGTAAGGTTCTACAGACCGAGATCTACTCACTAGTGTGGTAACACTAATAGACCCAGAAGTTCTAGAAAAACATGTCAAGAAGACACATAAGAACGGTGGAGAAGAATTATAAAAGACGAAGACAATCCAGGTATGGTAAAGACAGGAAAGAGCTCGGGTAGAAACGTACTTTACAAGGGAACCATAGAGATTAAAAGAACTTCTCTAGAGATCAGAAAGGGTAAGACAAGAAAAGGAGATAAAGAAACGTGACTAGCGACTTCTTCCGAAAGAATAGAGAGGAGCGATAAGAAACCTTTAGACGTAAGTCTACGAAAATAGAAAGGAAAAGAGGAAACGAAAAGTGGAGAGAAGAGGAGTGTCGATAAACATTCCGGAGGGGTCTGTCGGTAAAACGAAAAAACGCAAAGAAAAGGTACCCCTACCAGAACTAGGGACAGAGGTCGTGTTACAGTGTTTGAAGTAAGGTATCAAGTAGTCCGTGAGATAGATAGTCTAGATCCGGGAATTTAGATAAAGAGTGAAGGTGACATATTAGTATTCCGTAAACTAAATCCAGTATGGACTTACCAGATCGCCAAAAGGGATGAAAGAAGTTAAACTCAGACTTAAACCATTATTCCTCAAGTACTAGACTCGGTGTCAGTCGAGGACCAGAACAAAAACAACTGACATATCTCGAAGAGGAAGAAACCGACGTATTTTATATTAGTTAGACTAAAACGAACTACATGTCAACAGGGAACTTGTTATGTTTCCAATCCCCGTAATTAGGAGAACGTCAGTTTTTAGGTGGATATTAAAAGATGAACAGGAAAAGTCGACTCCAAGACTCAGAGACCTAAGTTGGTTGGTACCTGACACAAGACGTCATGTATAAAAAAACCCTTTTTTTTTTTTTTTCTCAGACGTACATTCGTCTGGGTGTCTCAAGTTTGGTTCACAATTATTTTCCGGTCGTTATAAAGTTTTTAATTTTTAAACTCATTGGGTATTGCCCTATTGACAAGTAAAAACAACTTTGGGAACTATTACGTAAGTATAATCGTGAGTACGAAGTCTTGAACTACTAATTGTTTACTACACCAAAACGAAGTCTTTGGAGTAGGAGGACGTGTCAGGAAAATTGTATATAGTGTGTGTGATTTTCTTCAGTCCGTCTAAATCTTTTTATTTCGTGGTACTTTACTCAGATTGGAACTTCTTATACTTTCTTATTTCTCGACTTAGATAGGATTCGGAGAGAAGATACCACTAAATAGAAGTATAAAATAGAATTCTTCTGTCTGAAAATTAGCCAAAGATTGTATTTGTTAAAGTTCATCAGAAGTTGGGGACACTCTCATTAGGGTCATATAAAGACAAGAGGACGTGCTACCACAAAATGTACCACAACGTTCTTTTACGTTGTTTCCATCAGATTTAAATTTTAGAGTCGTGCGATTTATTTATCATTTCTCATACGATCAAAATTTGACTATTTCGTCAAAATGAGAGATTTCGTCACCGTTGGTATTCACCCGTTCTCAAAAGTTATTTTAATAATCTCGTCGGATTGTGTCAGTATAAGTCTATGTGTGGACCCAGTGTGGAGACGTACTACAGTTGTCCTTTCTTTTTTTTTTCTTGTGTTGATCGGGTACCCGTTTCTGTTACTGCTTCTCGAGTCACAGTAAATGTCTACTACGAAGGAGCTTGGACGATGAATTTGAACTAAAATTAAGGTGTCGTAATGTCCCCGACGGGAACTTTATTGTCCGAACAAGGTCGGCTGAGTAATCTTTTCTGGGACTACGACCCTTTCTGACTTTCGCCCTCCTCTTCCTCTGTTGTTTCTTACTCTACCAACCTACCGTAGTGGCTGAGTTACCTCTACTCAGACGCAGTTGAGGTCCTCTACCACTTCCTGTCCCTTCGGACGGCACGACACCAGGTGTACCAGTGTTTCTCGACCTGTGCTCACTCACTGACTTGTTGTTAGTCGGATAAGAAAAGATAAGTATTTATGTTAGTAAAGAGAGCAAAAGGTACTAAAAGGTGTAGAGTTTGAGTAAGTGATGACTTTATTGACAGTAGAGAATCTTTCTTTCTGTGCTACACAACCCTAAATAGAACTCAAAAGACCTAGCGTGACACTTTTATTACGGCTTGCACATTTTCTGTACTAAAAATTTCACTGTTTGGCTCTACCGTGGGTAGAACCTGTACAGGTATTTGTATTCGTGGAGGTGCATTTACGTTATTATGACGAGTAAGGAAAGACGAAATCTCTTATCTCTTTGTTTTATCAAGGTTGTCCAGTAAGAGATAAATAACATACAGTGACGGTGTTACAGTTTTACACATAGGACGATGGAAAAAGTCGTCGTGGATCATTTAGTGACTGATACTGTTTCTCAAACCAAATTATGTGTTCTATAAACATCTCGTTTTTACGTCACAGGGTCCCGACAGACCAGTCGTTTGACGACGTCACTCTGATTGTCGTTCTAGTAGGCTCGACACGAAAACTCAAGTTCCAGTGTTCATTAATATATGTTCACTGTAAACATGGATATCCCGAATGTGACGAGACCCTCGAAAATGTCTTTATTAAGACGTTTCGTTATGTTAATCACCTTTCATTATATGGTCGAAGTGTCCGTAGTCACTCGTTTGTGCCCAGTCTTCCATTTCAAAGGGTTTTCTTTGTGGAGTAATGTCCGTAGGTCTTCAAAACGTTACGGTAGTATTAAGACGGTGGACCCTGTAAGGTCTTCAGCTTACGGTTCTCCTCCTAATACACGGTTATAATTGACTTTCAAGATGACTACTATTAGTATCCTTAGGTTTTTCTGTTACCTTAAGGTGGATCAGGATGTGATTAGGTTCCACTAGACTTTAAGAATCTACATAAGAGTCAAGGATATTCTAGGTGTAAAGACCGAATAGGTATTACTTCTCGTGAAGTCATATCCTAAACATCTGTATTGAAAGATTGAAAGTTCATACAAAAGGAGACAAGTCTCAATCACTCTACTACTCCATGATAAATTTTCTTCGGGTTCTTAAGTGTGTGTGTATGTGTGTGTGTGTGAAAACTTGATAATCAAAACTTATTATCACACACATACATACATAAACGACGACGACGACGACGATTCAGTGAAGTCAGTACAGATTGAGACACGTTGGGGTACCTGACGTCGGATGGTCCGAGGAGGCAGGTACCCTAAAAGGTCCGTTCTCATGACCTTACCCAACGGTAACGGAAGAGGCTACATACACATATATATTCACACATATATATATGAACTCTTGACTCGTAATACAAATATCCTGGTTGATAGAATTTCTCCATTTTTTGTCAAAAATAGAAACGTACTTCCATGTAAGAATTATTTACTATTTCCTGGTTCGTACACGGTCCATCTGTCATTTCACTTTCACTCTCAGTGAGTCAGTACAGGCTGAGAAACACTTGGGTATGTGATGTGTGAGGTACCTTAAGAGATCGGGTCTTATGGCCTCACCCATCGGGTCGGGAAGAGGTCTTCTAGAAGGGTTGGGTCCTTAGCTTGGTCCCAGAGGACGTAATATCTGTTTAAGAAGTTGTTGACTTGATAGTCCCTTCAGGGTCCATATATCATTCATGAGGTGTTTACTAGAGACTATAAATGGATGAATAACCCTATTTTGTCTGTATGAGTGTTTGAGACAAAGTCATGAGATTTTCAAAGATGACCCTTCGTCTCTTATTCATGTTTACGTGTGTAAAATTTAATTCTTGTTTTCAATCACTCGATAGATTCCATTCTTGTTTTCGATCACTCGATAAATAAGTGATTTGTTCTTTAACCAACAAGTCTCAAGTTTTATTTTTGGATCTGAGTTCGGTCAAGTTATGTAGGACGAAACTTCCAGATGGTACACAGTTTGATACTTTTCGTGTGTAAAAAGTCATTACGGTTTTTTTTCAAAGTGGTGACCTAAAAGTTCAACATTCAATCTTAATTACTTAAAATAAGGTGAAGACACTTTGTAACGAGGACAAATTACTTAAGTGGAGTTTCCTGATGTTTGTGAATCTCATTAATGTACTTACTAGAATATTAGAGACGACCGTTAACACACCACAGTCTCGATACAGGTCTCGAATTAGATACTTCCAAATACTACGTTGTAAAGTAAACAGAGGAATTATGTTTGAGTGTTTTGACAACAATCTTACCATAAGGACGACTGTACATTGTCTAAAGGTAGAATGCATGACTGGTTAGTTGTGGACTTAAGGACTGAATAAGTGACGTTTGCGGACGGGGTTAACCCGTCAGAATCTTGGGACAAAAGGTAGAACTATGACGAATTGCTTTTACAAGTAGGGAGGGTGTAGAGGACCGGTTGATCTTCCATTCCGTTATTCCTAAGAGAATGTTGTGTCGTGGTTCGACAAGAAAATACAACAAAAGGTGTTTTAGTACCTAGGGGTATCAAACAGGTTTAAGATAATGATAAGAGATACACGATTTGTCAGGAGACACTTAACCGGGTCCGTTGATTCATACTGATGTCTGGTGACAAATTTCAAGGTGAGTTCTTTAAGAGTTTAATGAAAATTTTATGTAGGGTGACGTTAAGGAAGGTAAGAAACCAGACATGAGGGAAGGCATAAACGTTTTTAGAGAAAATAAGTCCTTTACTTTCTTATTGTGTACGTCGTCATGAAACAAACGGACGCTCTTTTCGTCCCGACGATAGTCTTTAGTCTTGGGACATCGTGATTGACGAATGGATTGGGTGAAAGGTACACATCTCAGAAGAGAGCACAACAACCTTCTCCCACAAACCATACTGGTCACACAAGAGAACCGTTTTGAGATAATCGGAAACTGGACGAGACAAAATATGAGGTTCCGGTTTACACGGACAATAACATCGAGAACTGAAGGATGAAAATGAAAGGTCAGGGGATATTACTTCTCCTATAGAAAAAACCCACAATCAAGATACTCCAGAACATCCAGAAGTATCTTGATAAGTTAAAATCGAAGAAGTCGTAATGACCAGCCCCGTGTCCGAACCTAATGACAGTTATAGGTTATTGGACCTTATAACTTACCAAACGGAACCTTTGCTTGTCTCTAGTAAGACAGTAAAAACTCTGACGTTGGTTCATGACGTCAAACCTGAGAAACCAACTGATACTGCCGATGAGGTAAAGAAGATTCCCTAAGAACGGGTGTCCTTATCTATATTACACCTCCATTACTTCTATTACCGCTGGAGGAAGGTTTCGAAGGTACGCACGTGATGACGTGAGTCATGTAGGCTGGGACGTCGTCCGGGGGCGGCTGGGTGCGGAGGCGGCCTCTGAGGACCTGTGAGTACCCGTACAGACCCAGTCAGAGAACACCCCAGTGACGAGGAAAGAGGTCCCAGGACCACACGTGTTCGAAAACAAACGCGGGAGGTTCTCAGACAAAGGGTCAGGACACATCGAGACCGTCGAGATACCACCCCAATTACCACTGGAGGAGGCTCTCCCGAATACGGTATCGGTCCGGACGACGTGGGTCTCGGGGACGTTGTCCGGTGACGACTGGTTATGTCGGTGTCCCCTGTGAGTCTGGGTCAAGACCGAGTCAGAGACAATCAACCCACACTTAAAACACGGCAAGGGTCCAGACTTGTCGAGTCCACTGGTCCACGAACCACTTACGTCACAGGGTCCACCTGACACGTAGAATTAGTGGAAGGGTCAGGGTCGACGGGTCAAAGGGTCATGGGGCTCTTTCGTGACAGAGTCCACCCGGTAGACAGAAGAGACCCCTCGACTAGAGTCCGGCACTGGGAGGACCGTCTACAGTTGGAAGGTCCGAGGGTCCTTCTGAACCAATGGTTGACCCTCGGACGAGAGTCAAACTACCTCCTCCGGTAGAGACCCCGATCCTAACGTCATCGGGGAACGGAAGGTCGAGACCGACAGTGTTCGGACAGAGAGACGGAGACCCTCAACTGACACCGAGTCTAGTACTTAAAGAATAACGGTTTAAGTCTGAATTTAACTTCTTTCATTCCTTTTGGTGATCTGGTAAGTCCATACTAGATTTAGTTTAAGGAATGTTAATATGTCATCTTCACTCTTTATCTGAGTTCCCTAATCTAGACTATCTCACAGACTTCTTGATACCTGGTTCCGAATACTGTGACATGTCCTCCGTCACTCGTTCTGGTAGGGGTTCTTTTACTTTCCGTTTTACAAACAGACTACTCCGGAATGTTTATCTATTCTTTTCTTCTCTTCGTTTTCCGTTCTCTCTTTTCCTTTCCATATGGGTAAACTTACCTCTCAAGGTTTCTCGTCGTTCCTCTCTATTCTTTCAGAAGGAGTCGCTGGTTACCTTTCTTTATCTCCTTTTGTTATCTTTTTGATCTCTAGCGAAGTTCTTTTAATCTCTATGGTTCGTTTCCTTGTAAAGTACGTTTCTACTCGTGTTATTTCCTGTCTTTACCACACCTGGATTTTTTTCGTCTTCCATAATTCTTCTCCACCGTTCTTACGTGTCTTCTGGACATGTTTTTTCTCGAAGTACTGGGTCTATTTGTACTGTCACACTAGTGAGTGGATCTCGGTCTGTAGGACCTTACCCTTCAGTTCACCCGGAATCCTTCGTAGTGATCCTTGTTTCGATCACCTCCACTACCTTAAGGTCAACTCGATAAAGTTTAGGATTTTCTACTACGATACTTTCACGACGTGAGTTATACAGTCGTTTGAACCTTTTGAGTCGTCACCGGTGTCCTGACCTTTTCCAGTCAAAAGTAAGGTCAGGGTTTCTTTCGAGTTTGATACGTGATAACGTGAGTAGAGTGTGCGATCGTTTCATTACGAGTTTTAAGAGGTTCGGTCCGAAGTCGACATACACTTGACACTTGAAGGTCTACAAGTTCGACCTAAATCTTTTCCGTCTCCTTGGTCTCTAGTTTAACCGTTGTAGGTGACCTAGTAGGTTTTTCGTTCGCTCAAGGTCTTTTTGGAGATGAAAACGAAATAACTGATACGGTTTCGGAAACTGACACACCTAGTGTTGTGTGATACCTTTTAAGACTCTCTCTACCCTTATGGTCTGGTGGACTGGACGGAGGACTCTTTAGACACACGTCCAGTTCTTCGTTGTAAAACTTAACGTGTACCTTGTTGTCTGACCAAGGTTTAACCCTTTCCTCATGTAGTTCCGACATATGACAGTGGGACGAATAAATTGACTATACGTCTCATGTAGTACGCTTTATGGTCCGACCTACTTCGTGTTCGACCTTAGTTCTAAAGACCCTCTTTATAGTTATTGGTGTCTATGCGTCTACTGTGGTGGGAAGACCGTCGTTCACTTCTTCTTGATTTCTCGAAGAACTCCTTTGACTTTCTCCTCTTCCTTTTACTACCGAATTATGAGTTGTAAGTCTTTTGATTTTATCTAGTACCCTAGACCAGGGTAGTGAAGTACCGTTTATTTACCCCTTTGTTACTTTTGTCACTCTCTGAAATAAAACCCCCCGAGGTTTTAGTGACGTCTACCACTGAAGTCGATACTTTAATTTTCTGTGAACGAGGAACCTTCTTATCGATACTAGTTGGATCTGTCGTATAATTTTTCGTCTCTGTAATAAAATGGTTGTTTTCAGGTAGATCAGTTTCGATACCAAAAAGGTCATCAGTACATACCTACACTTTCAACCTGACATTTCTTTCGACTCGTGGTTTCTTAACTACGAAAACTTGACACCACAACCTCTTCTGAGCTCTCAGGGAACCTGTCGTTCCTCTAGGTTGGTCAGGTGGGATTTGCTTTAGTCAGGACTTATAAATAACCTTTCTGACTTCGACTTCAACTTTGAGATTAGGAAACCGGTGGAGGACGTTTCTTGTCTGAGTGACTTTTTCTGGGACTACCACCCTTTCTAGCTTCCATCCTCCTCTTCCCCTGCTGTCTCCTACTCTACCAACCTACCGTAATGACTGTATTAGCTGTACTCAAACTCGTTCGAGGTCCTCGACCACTACCTGTCCCTTCGGACCGCACGACGTCAGGTGCCCAGTGTTTCTCAACCTGTGCTGACTCACTGACTTGACTTGGTTTAAGTAAAAGGAAATCAGTCTACTTTTTATTAAGTTTTGGATTTTGAACTCTGAATACAAAATAAGCTCGTCTGTTTTGACTTCTGAATTCGGGTCCTGTGTGGGAGAGTCTATCGAGATTCACTGACAAAGTTTTTCGATACCCTCTTCAGTCCTATACTTCCTCGAAAACGTTGTTTCTGGTCCATCAGTCCTATAGCCTTCTAATAGTAATTAATTTCTTTTGGTTTATGACTTCAATTCCTTAAATCACGAAAAGAGATATATATCCTCCTCCGTTCTCAGAACCGAGCGACCCTAGTAAGGAAACTATACGTGGAGTCGATAGACCCCGGTCGTAGGACCCGAAAAAGTAGGACTCAGAGGAGTCCCATGTGTGGTAGTCCCGGTCGTAGGACCCGAAAAAGTAGGACTCCCATGTGTGTAGAGGAGTCCCATGTGTGGCATGGACTCAGACGAGTCCATGTGTGGTAGACGACATCACCGTCTCCCAACTGTCGACGTTGTGGGAACCAGATAACTGTACCGTCCGTCATCAACAGTAAGTGTAAGGAGTGACCAGGCTATGTCAGCCGTTTTAAAATAGTAGTCACACTTTCTGTAAAAATCTTTACACCTGTCTCCTTTGTCTAATTCACCAAGGAAACATCAATTCTTAAACTTCTCGTACGAAATCTGTCTTTGAATGGAACGGTTGAAAAAGTCTAATTGTGGGAATGACGATTTCTCGTTCCCTTTTTTTTTACTACTGGTAAATTTTGTGTTTGTCGTAAGAACCATTGTGTGAACAAACACGTCCTTAAATATAGGTGTTACTTAACTTTTGTCTAAGGTCGGTAAAACCTGAAATGTTATGAATCACAAAAGGTTCTGAATGAATATGACTTCCATCAGAAGTACCTCCTGGGTTTGACCCGTATTTATTAGGTAGGTAAAGACGGGTTTGACGACGTTTTTCCTAGGGACATCGGGGGTAACATCACCGTCACCAGTGTTTTAGTCTTGTTTAAGTATTCGATAACTGAGAAGAACCGAAGAAGATTTAAAGAATGGAGATTTTGACACTTTCTCGAGCAACGTAAGACCCTCATGTTTCACGCGTCATTTATTAAAGGCTCTGTCTACATTTTTGTTTGGAATTAGCACAGGGACTTTAGGTCGAGATTGATTTGTAGAAAGACAATAGAGCGATAAGGAACGAAAACACGGAATCGGGGACCCAAGGGTGTTCGGAGAGACATGATTACCTAAGTTACTTTCCGTGGTGTTTTCTCTTGCGTAAAGTAATTCTCATCCGAAGGAGAGGGCCCCTGGTAGGGACTGGGAAGACGATTCACGAGAGATCTACCAAGGGTGTTGTCATGTTGTCAAATCGTCCATTCTCAAAGAGTTTTCCATCTTTTTACTCCAACTTTACGTCGGGAGTCCTAGTTAAGGGTCGAAGGGAGAGTCTTCGAGAGATTCGGGTAAAATTTTTATATATAATCGAGTCAGGAAAGAACTATAAAAGGCAATCAACGAACCTGTAGTGTGTACTTCTCCGTTTGGTATCGAGTGTCAACCGAGTACTGAGAGAGAGATCCGATCCACCCTTTGATTCTCCAACTACACGGGGCTCCTGTACTTTGGTCTCTTAAAGTTTACGGTTGATTCGGAAGCTTCTCGTTGTCGTCGTTCCGTGAACAAAAGGACATCTTGAGACAGAGCGAGGCAATGAGGTCTCTACGGGGTGTTGAGAGTGAAGTAGACCTAGACTCTTTTGACAAGTGTACGTCAGTCTGGTCGTTCAATGATACTTGTCTTAGTTCAGCCCCACTCGTTTGTATCATCTTAGGAAATGTTTGGGTAACCTACCTACTTAAGTCTTCTGAAATCTTTGATTTGGTGATCGACTATTACTTTAGGTCCGGGTCTCGTTGTGAACCGATGTACCGTCCTAATTAAGAGTACTTTATCGTACGATAAAGAGTCTCGTGTAAGTAAAAGTTGAATGTCAGAAGACACATTCGTTTTTTTTTTTTTTTTCACTGGTTCGTTTTCCTTTACATAGACATAATGGAAAAAGACTAGAAGATCGAACACTGAGTGACCCAAGAAGGGTACAGACGAGTAGAGACTTCTATTTAGGTAGTGTAATCCAAGAACGGGAAGTGTTATCTTATAGAAGTTTTTTCGTCGTTCGATTAGGTTCTACGTTAGTGATCCTTTTGTGAAGGGTAGTGCGTGGTAGAGACTTAAAGTAGTCGAGGTTCCTTACTACTTTTTGAGGTAACTAACTTACCTTTTTCACCTAAAACATTAACTGAGGACCCTGAAAGGTTTAGTTGTATAGCAAAAATTTACGTCTGAAGAGTTTTCGTTTTATAAGTAGGTCCTTAAAATTGACGTTGACGATAGAAAAAGAAAGAAGTCTCAAAAGGTAAAATTATTTATTAATGTCAAGAACATTCGGATATTATTTTTTTCTTCGTGTGTCAATTAAGATCATCGGGTGGTAAATATCATGTTAATTACTCTTTTTAAATAGACTTTACAGGTTAAATCTTTTTTTTGACATCCGTACCTAATATGAAGTGTATTATCCTTACCCTTATTTACTGTAATAAGAAATTGGGATCCCGGAAATTTTGTGGTTAATATTACGGGTTTGGTTTTATCTTATAATTTTGGTCCCTAACTGTCCCTAACTTCGTTTTTTTTTTTTTTTTTAGTTGGATCTTTTGTGTGTGTAAGTGGTTTACACATGTCCGAAATACCAGGGTGAGTAATTAAAGTCGTAAGTGTCTCGATGTTAAATCTTTTCTCGGACTGTCTGTAATATGTTCTGACTGTGAAAAGTATTTGTTGAAATAAATTTGGAGGTTTACTTAGATATTTTACCTATTATAATAAGGTAAAATGTTACTCCTCCAACTCTCCCATTCATTTAAAACATTCAGATCAATCTATCCACATTGTCCTGATCTTAAAGTTAAGTCTATGGAAACTTAGGTTTTGTGTGAGAAACAGGGTCTGTGTCAACAGAGTCGAGTGTCATACATAAAATAACAGGTGTTCCTATGGTGTTTACTCAAGTAATTCACGGAACAGTCTACTACTTGTGTGTTCCGGGAGAGGAATATTAGGTCACCAAAGGTTTGGGTCGGTCTTTTCGCTTAGTTGACCATTATTAGAATTAGTGTATCTAAGAACCCCAGGTGGGATGGGACGGTCAAGTCCTCGATGTCCCATCACGAGTGTTTGTGCGACCGAAAATAACAAAAAGGTAGAAAAGATTTGGGAAGACTACGTTCTTTTGGTGACTTCTCAACTTTGGAGGGAGATTACGTCGCGTGAAAGGTTTGAAAAAAAGACGTAAAACCTTAATAAACCCTTCGAAGTCTTTGTTGACTAAGAACACAGAGTAGGGGTCTCTGACACTAAATTGATCAGACTCTATACCGGACTCAGAACCTTGGTGACGAGATTATATATTTAAGGTAAATGTGTTAACTGGTCGGTGACGTTCTTATGTAGCTTGTCCTCCTTTGAATCACAGAGTCCTCCGTCGAGAAAGGTCTAACCCCATCAAGGTCCGAAATCTAACAAGAAGGATTAAACCTTTGCTTCAGACGTAAGGACTTACACAGACATGTAACATTAATAAGTATAGGAACATCAGGAGTTACATGTGTTATAGAAAATTTAAAGGGGAAAGTAGACTGTCAAGAAGTTCATAGTGAAATCGTCCCAATTGATACGGAACACGGACGTTGGCAAGGAGTGGCGGGGCCAATAAATGAATTTTCCGAAATGAAAACTGTACTGGGTATTTGACAAGATAGATCTTTAC
The DNA here is from genome assembly GCA_006410555.1 of Capra ibex. Lineage (NCBI taxonomy): Eukaryota > Metazoa > Chordata > Mammalia > Artiodactyla > Bovidae > Capra > Capra ibex. The sequence goes on along the minus strand of SJYO01018757.1, from coordinate 4,474,541 downwards.
TCGCGTTCTCAGCTTGTACCATACAAGGGAAATTCTTGAGTGGAGGTCCATGGTGATTTGTACGGTTCGGTTCGTATTTTATATACTATTTCATCTGTCTATTACAAACTGTTTAGTCGAGGACCTTACAAAGGACTGATCAGTAAGAGACCGGTTGGGAACGAGTAAGATGCGGAGGAGACGAGACGTCGTGTCCATAAAAGTGATTTATGTTACATGTTTCAAAGACAGGACACACTTGCAATGGTCGTTTCCTTTGACGTGTCCGTTCCTGGACATGTACCCTCTTTTGTATCGGATAGACTCCTTAGGTTTCTTTAAGTTACTCTTCGGTGACTGTAAAAATTTCTTTCTTACATTGATTTTTCTTATATATATAAAAAATGAAAATTTTCAGATAGATTGATTTCATACCTTTTATCCACCCTTTCTTGTTTTGAACACCTTGTCTTTGAAATATCCCTAGTAATCTTGTTAGTTTCTTTATCGTAAGACTTGTTCACGTCCTCGACTGTCTACCCTTTTCTACTGGGCTGACTCACGATGCCACACGTCCACCTCAGCTGCCTTGACCATTGACGAACCTACCCTCTTACCTACACACTTGTAGGCACTCGTAGTAGACACACACTTGTAGTAGTACTCTTGTGTACTACTATAGTGATTCTCTCGTTTGGGGTATTCTCTTCGTGAAACCTGTGTCCTTTCTAGTGTCTTAAACATTTCGTTTGGTTTCTACGAATGACTTCGGGCTTAATGTTAGAGTAACCACCTGTGTCTTCGGTTTCAGGATTTCCTTGTGCGCGCTCGACTTAGGTCATTTCATATTTTACTTAGTATGTAGTTAAAGTTCAACCATAGTGGGACACTTATTTTCTGACCAAATTCTAAATTTTTAGGTAGTCAGATTAAGTGGTGTAGTCGTTCCTTCTTTTTACTACATGAGTAGAGATAACCATGTCTTTATATTAAACTGTATCAATTGTAACTAAGTACTAGTTTTTTTTTTTTTTTTTTGAACCGTTTACTCCTGGTTTTTCCCTAAAAGTGTCAGTAGGAAATAGACTATCTCACATAAGTATTTTACAGATATCGTTTGTGTATGAAATACCTACTTTTCGATTTCTAAAAGGTAAACGAGTCCTCATCGTGTATTACGGACGATGACGCTACAGACGATTTATAACGTGGATTTCAGGATCGGTACGTAACTCTTTTCTTTTATGTTCTGTCCCTCTCTCCGTCTCCCTTCCTCTCCCTCCTTCCTCTGTCTCCGTCCACTCACCGTATTTCGTGGTTTTTCTTCTTTTATCAGAATAAAAAACGTTTACAGTCCTACTACGTACGTCTTTTGTGATTTTTTTTTAGTTCTCTATTTAATGATCTTAATTACACAAATCGTTAAAAGGACCTATTTTTATATATTGTAAGGAAATATAAGAAATATTGTCGTTGTTTATGAGTCTTGAGATTTTTATATGATAAATACCACAGTGTTTTTATTGTTTATAGAACCTTACGTAGAGTATTTTCTACTATTTTTGAAATACTCTCTCGTTATTTTGTGGTAGTTTTGATTTATAGATTTACTTTCTCCGGATGCGGTATAATTATTTAATTCTAAGTCATGACACCTTTACGGTCGAGTACGGATCTCAGTCACGTAATGATTGGTTTTGGGGTAAAAGAAAAATATTGAAATTTTCTACAAACATTTTATATATACCTTTACATTTTCTAGCACCTTCAGGTTCTGTGAGTACTTCTTGTTCAACGTTGATAGACGAAATGGTCTACACTTCCGGATAATAGGTGGTTGTCATTCATTTTGTGTTAAAGTGAGCATGTTCCCATCTGTTCAAGTGGTTACCTTACGTTTTTAGGTTTCTTCCTGAGTATTGTGTATACGTCAAGTGTTTCCACCTTGATGTTCCGGGACCCCTTTTTCGGAAATTATTCTCAAGGCCCAGTTGACCTATAAGTATTCCTTTTTTTATTTTGAACTGGAGTCGAAGTGTGGTCATTAGTTAAAGTCCACCTGACGTGTGTTTTCTTATTCCGAATACCCTTTTGTGGAAGTACTAGACTCCCTTCCCCTTCTAAAGAATTTGTTCTGTTGTCAACGATTTGTATTTCTTTTTGATATTTATTCTAATATAATTTTAGTTCTTGAAATAAGTAATCTAACAACTACGACAACAAGTCAGTGGGTCAGCACAGGCTGAGAAACACTGGGTTACAGGGAGTAGTAGAGGGTCTCATACGGGTTCAAGTACAAGTAACATAATCACTACGGTAGATCGGTAGAGTACGAGACTGTGGGAGAAGAGGAAGACAGGAGTTAGAAGGGGTCATAGTCCCTGAAAAGGTTACTCAGGAGACACTCGTAGTCTACTGGTTTTAGTAGTCTAACATGTTTCTTTTATATTTGCGTTGGGTATCGTATCCTTTTACATGAACAATTTACATTTTAATGTACATTTTTGTAGGTTTTTAGTTCGTTTCTGTCCAATGTTATCTTTTATAAAATTGTCGTGAGGTTTTTATTAGCATCTCTACTTCTTGTCTGATCACCAATGATACCCAATGTCTACCTCTCTCTTCCAGTCCACGTTTTCGTACTATGTTTCTTCAGAACGTCATTCCTTGGTTACAACTTAGAACTTACATCCGCATATACTTTGATATGTACACTTTTTGACGTACTTTGTTGTGTATGTGTGTGTGTGTATTTACGTATATGCAGACCACTTTATACTTAGTTAAGACCATAGAGACTACGGTTAAAGTCCGAAACTGTAACACGATGTCAATACGTTCTACAATGGTGACCCCTTTTCTCCACCATTGACCAAGTTGGTGAAGGACGTTTCGACTTTAATAAAAAATTTTAAAAAATCTTTTTTTCTCCTATATGTTTACCGGTTATTGGTTAGACATGTCAAGAAGACTACAGATTGTACGAAGTATACTCTGAAACTGATGCAGTATTAAACTGATGTAGTATACACTGATACGTTTTCGGAAACTGACACACGACGATGACGTCGATTCAGGGAAGTCAGCACAGGTTGAGACACGCTGGGGTATCTGTCGTCGGGTGGTCCGAGGGGACAGGGACCCTAAGAGGTCCGTTCTTGTGACCTCACCCAATGGTAAATTGTTTGACCTTTTAAGACTTTCTCTACCCTTATGGTCTGGTGGACTGGACGGAGGACTCTTTAGACATACGTCCAGTCCTTCGTTGTCAATCTTGATCTGTCCCTTGTTGTCTGACCAAGGTTTAATCCTTTCCTCATGTAGTTCCGACATATAACAGTGGGACGAATAAATTGAATATACGTCTCATGTAGTACTCTTTGCGACCCGACCTACTTCGTGTTCGACCTTAGTTATGACGACCCTCTTTATAGTTATTGAAGTCTATACGTCTATTGTGGTGGGAATACCGTCTTTCGTTTCTTCTTGATTTCTCGGAGAACTACTTTCATTTTCTCTCACTTCTTCAACCGAAGTTTCTCGACTGAGTAACCTTTATTCTGGGAATACGACCCTTTCTGACTTCCGTTTTCATCTTCTTCCGTCGTCTCTTACTCTACCGATCTATCGTAGTGACTGAGGTTCCTATACTTAGACTCGTTTGAGACTCTCAGTCCTTTCGGACCGTACGACGTCAGATACACCAGTGTTTCTCAGTCTGTGTTGAATCGTTGACTTGTTTAAATATCCTCATATTTTATCTTAAAGGTTTCATAGTAATTACGAGATTTAATAAATTTACATGGTTACAATAGATTAAATGGAAAGTAATGTCACAATTTTCTGTAAATTTTGTGTGTCGTGACTCACGAATTATACATGAGTTGTGGTACATCTATATTTCCTCAGTTTAAAGTTTAGATCAGGAACAGAAATGTCTCAAATGTCAGGTCACCCCTCAGTCTAAATTGACTTTGGTTCCTCGTGGTCTTTTGAGAAGTCAAAGCAGATTGTAGTTTTGGAATCTTATGGATACTCTTCAAATGTGGTCACTATTTTCCCTTAAAGTGTACCTACCTTACTTTACTTATAATTTATATGAGGGACCACTAAGTCTGTTATTTCTTAGACGGACGTTACGTCCTCTGGGTCTGAGGTAGGGACCCAACCCTTATGAGGGACCTCTTCGCTTACCTTTGGGTGACCAAAAAGAACGGACCTCTTAAGGTACCTGTCTCCTCGGATCGCCCGATCTCAGATACCCCAGTGTTTCCCAACCTGTGTTGATTCATTGATTGTCAAGTAAAATTTACGTATTTCTTAGATTATGTTGAATACGAATGAAAGTACCTTATTTTTGGTAAATATTATTTTGATTGACCGAGTTTTCCTTATCTAATACATATAACTTTTTTAAGAGTCTCCAATAAGAGAGCAAACCTCCAGCGTTCATACGGTATAGTTAAGAGACGAAGAGAATGAGTTATATTAAGTCACCAGCCCAAACCCTCACTTTAAGTAAATGAAATACGTATTCATATTTATCGAACTAAAAATATATCGAATTATTCAAATATAGAACGAGTTTAAATAGATTTTCGGGGAGTGTATTTACGTCCTACTTTTTCTACTTCTTATACTCTAAACACTTTCCTAAAAACCCACTAGCCCTATACACGATGAAGGACTGGATCGGAAGAGAGTCCCTAAAATTCCCCTAGTAGTCTCTCGAAGGGACGTAAACATCCAGGGGAACGTGCATTCTTTTGGGTCTTCGAGTCATGGATTCACACCATTCCACCGGACACCGTCGTCCTCTCCCGTTCCGTAGACTCCTCATTTAGTACCAGAAGAGACTAACATCTAGTTTCTACATAGACAGAATCTTGTTCTTATCCTTAAACACCATCCTTACAAACGGACTTAGGTATATTTTCTCCTATCCCTAGGACGAGTCTTTTCGTTAAACGGTCCTACCCATTCCCTGAGGACGTCCTCCGTCGATATCCCCGACGTCTTTTCTGTTCGGGTCCACTGGACTTTACGAGTTCCTCTCTAGTAAAAGGTCTAGTTCCCTCCACTCTAGTCTCCCTGGGTTGTCCCTTCAGGAGTTTGTAGAGTGTATTTATTGGTTCTCAATCAAAAGTTAGGGGGTCAGGATGTCTCTTAATCCGGTAATCCAGTGATTCGGTTATGACCGGTAATTCGGTCCTCGTTGGTTATTCTTTAAAAGATGGAGATATGGAGAAGAGAGAAGGAGTTGAGGGAATGTTTCTAGGATCACTTACCCACTCCTCCACTTTTTTCTTCCGAGAAAGGTTTACCGACTTCACACCATTTCTCCCTTTGACCATGGGTCAGAACCAAACCACCTTGTCCTTCTCGAAACTCATTACTACACAAATATTTACATAACTTTATTTATAAGATTTAAAATTTAACTTTGAACGAAACACTGGATTTCACTAGTATTTCTAATATAATAAATTTCCGCTTGTTTGTGTACTTTATTCTGTTCAAAGATAGGTCCCCGTCTCTTTATTGAGATGAGTCTCACACTTCTTTTACCTCTGCAAACCTTATCTCTAAACCTAAATTCTCAGTAGTCAGATTTCTCTATTGAGTATTTTCAATGTATTTAACTCTTTTCGTGGTTTCCGTATGGAGGTCCCTTCTAGTTTTAACAGAATCCAAAATGACGGTTTTAATAGAGTTTTTTACGTTTGTATTAGTACTGTGAATTAATTTTAAGAAGCTGTCAAGGGATTGGGGATTTCGGTTTTCCTTTTAGTTTTAGTTTTAAGGAATCGTACAGTAAGTTGTAAGATGGGATAAGTACTAGGGAAGAGTTGAAACGTCGAAGTATATCATGGTGAAGACTCGAATATAAAAATATTCTTTATCTCTCAAGGACTCATGTTACGGAGTAAGATGTCGAACTCGTAATTGGATGGGGATTCACGGTGTGAAAGTGAACTGTTTGAGGATGAATAGCAATTTTACAGAGGAGTTTAGGTAGAGGAGAGGTTTCAGAGATGAAATACGGGGGTTGGGACGAGATTTGTGTGACTGGGGAAGAAAGGATTCTCGGATGACCGTAAATATCTGGAGGTGGTATGGTAGTGTCAATGGATCAATAAGTCGTGGGTGACCTGCCAGTCGGGATACATGAAAGAGTCTGAGGGGGTTCCGGACTGTGTTGCGGAAGTCCGACCGTCGGCGAGCATTCGCCTAAGTATACTAACACTTCGTTCGTACACTTTACCCCGTACGAATGTATGTACGTGCGAGGTTGGTTATGTCGGCTAGAGCTGGTTTCCTCCAAAGTCCTAGTCGTTGGTAGTGTGTCAACTTTTCCGTGAAATGTCAGTCGGAAGACGTAGGTACCTAAGTTGGTAGGTGTCTAGTACATTTTCGCCTCATTGACAACCTTTTGTAACGTAGATTCACCTACACACGTCAAGTTTGGAAACAACACGTTCTCAGTTGACATTAAAGGATGCTTGGATTTTTCCAATATAGACTTGACACAAAATAGTTTTTGCATATCAACTCGGGAAGGACTTAAATAAAGTCGGTAAGAGAAAAATTAATTCCGTAGTGTGTGTTTCATGTTTTTAGAATTTCCATATATCGGGTACTAAGTGAATCAATTGGTGATGGGTATAGTTTTATGTTTTACAAAGGTTCTGAGGAACTCTGCATACCTAAAGGGGAGAGGGTGTCGTCACTCTCACGCAGACACTCACGAGTCGACACAGGATGAGACCCTGAGGTACCTGACATCGGGCGATCCGACGAGACGGGTACCCCAAAAGGTCCGTTCTTATGACCTCACCCACCGGTAAAGGAGGAGGTCCCGTAGAAGGACTGGGTCCCTAGTTTGGGTGCAGAGGACACAGAGAACGTGACCGTCCACCTAAGAAATGGTGATTCGGTGCACCTTTCGGGTTTCACTTCGACACAAGTGAGCCTACCATTCGTGAGGAGACGAAACAGTGGAGTCTAAACAAAAGACAAGAATTTTGAAGCGCAATTCACCTTAGTGTGTCACACACCGGAGACACACAAAAGGTGTCGTGAGTAGACGTAGTAAAAAAACGTCGTCGTCAAGTGATGAAAGAAACGAGACACCTCACCACTTGCGCGAATATGTAGGGTTAAGTACATGAACGGGTTTCTTTCGGATTTAAGTAGGTTCTAAAAATTGGTAGGTCTTGAGTTATAGGATTATGTCCGAAAGGTCTACGGAACACAAATGTTTACTTCTTTTATTTCTCCGAGTCAAATAAAGTGTATAAAAGGGGTCCGAGATACTGGAGATAAGTTCCGTTTCTCTTACGTTTTTCTTAGTTGTCAGGGACACAGGTATGACGACTAACTCATTATTTTGGTCTAGGTCTTTAGTAATTCTTTACTGCCCTTCAAAGAAAACCTTAAATTTGGTAATTAGACTCCACTTTGCCGGTAACAGACACGAAACTTAAGACTATTACTTAACAATTTATGTCAACGGGAAACTTGTTTCACCCCCAATTCCCTCGGGTGCGGAGACGTGTCGTCTTTTAGACCCCTATCGAAGTGTCCGACGGGAGGTATCGGTACCACGACGTTCGTCTGAGTTGGTTGGAACCTATGATATGATTGTGACGACGCACAAATCATTTTATTTAGGTATCATGCACCTGTAAGTGTCAAGTGTGGGTACAACGAGTTCCCGGTTTACAGTAGAGATGCATCGAGTCGGTCATAAAGACTTCGTGTTTCCTCGGTTCCGGCTTTCCCGACTCTTCAACGAAGTCATCTTTTACCGAAACCTCGGTCTTCGCGGTGAGGAGGAGGGCAGTCACCCAGGGTCTGGGCACTGAGGTCACAAGGGACATTGTTGCCTGAGCTGGTGACATGTTGTTGATACTCCTTTGATGTCCTTCTCGTACTGACGACATTTTTTTTTTTTTCAGGTGTTAATAAAAGTTATTTATACTTATGGGTAAGTACTAAATTTATATTTTTCTTTTAAATTTATTGTCTTTGTCCTTATCTTTCTTCAGTTTTTGATGTCATCTCTTCTGGTATAATTACCACTTGTATGTCTCGTACTAGGGTCGTCTTCCCCGACTGTCTCCCACTTTACCAAACTACCGGAATTACTGAGTTACCTGCACTCGAACTCGTTTGAGACCCTCTGTCGTTTCCTGTCCCTTCGGACCGCGCGACGTCAGGCACCCCTGAGTTTCTTGACCTGTACCGAATCACTGACTTGTTGTGTATGTTGAGTTTTGTTACGTTCAGTAATGATTCGTAGCAGATATTTACATATATTTCAAGTTTTAGTACGTACTTTACTATTCAGAGATTTCCGTCCTTATTCTATTTTTGCAGAGAGTGGGCAAGGTATTTGGAAATACGGTGTCCGTGAATAGTGATACCACTCTGTTGTATAATTTTGTTTCATTATTCTTATCTTTCCCATCCTTTTTATAGTCGTATATTATAATGGTTAATATACCTCTCAAACACTTTTAAATAGAACTTTACTAAAGTTTCTTTATTTCGATATTAAATGTTTTGTGGTCGTTTTATATATGGAAACATAGTCCTTGTTGTTATTTTTGTCACTTTCTTTTATGTTATAATTTTGGTTAAGGTAATCATTCTCTGTGTATCTTGTGTTATAGGATCTCTATGTTGATCTTCTTTTACAAAAAAATTATCTTACCAGAGTAAAATTTAACTTTGTGTACTTCTAAAAGATATATTTATCTCTCTATTGTACAAGTACTCATCCTCCCCACTTATCGTATCTCTACAAAATAATAATAATAATTATTTGATAAACAATTAATCTCAAAATAAGATTAATAAAACATTCAAATTAAGTCACGGTCAGTTTTAAAGTTACATATTGAAAATACATAATTATTGAATTTTCCTAATAATTTAAGTATATATTCTTGTTTCCCTACCCGAAGGGACCACCGAGTCACCATTTCTAGTAAGGACGGGTACGGTTCTTTGTGTCGAAGTTAGGGACTAGATCCTCCTAGGGTGTACGGTGTTCCGGTTGATACGGGTACACGGAATTAATGACTAGGACACGAGGCTCGGGTCCTCGACGCTGAGGCGTCGGATGTGCGACGTTCATGACTTCGGGCGTGTGGGAGTTGGGGCCCGAGGCGTTGTTCTCTTTGGTGCCGTCACTCTTCGGGAAGGCCGTGTTAGTCTCTCCTCGAGGACGAGTGGTGTTGATCTCCTTTCGGGCACGGCGTTCCTTCTGGGCCCCAGCAGTTTCTTTTATTTCCTCATTTCATATGCCGATCGGTTCTGTTAAAACTTTTTGAGTGTAAAAGTATTTGTGTCCTAAATAGATTTTGTTTCTATAAATCCATTATCTCCATAACCTGTTTCCTTTTCTATTTATAGTCTTATTTTATATACCGAGTCTTTATCTTTATTGTGTATTTCTAATAAATTATACGTTAGGTTACACCTTTTTTTACTGTCAAAAATTTCGACTAAGAACCTGTTGACCGAAAGGTGGATCTTTTTTATTCTGATTATATTTTTAAAAAAATATGTTATGTCCTTTTGACGATTGAGATTATTTTTTCTGACTATTTTTAACCGGAGTCGGTAAACTCGTAGACGGACGTCACACCCTCTGGGTCAAAACTAGGGACCCAACCCTTCTAGGGGACCTCTTCCTTTACCGTTGGGTGAGGTCATGAGAACCGACCTTTTAAGACACCTGATTCCTCGGACCATCCGATGTCAGTTACCACAGCGTTTCTCAGCCTGTGCTGACCCGTTGAAGTGAAGTGAAGTGAAGTAAACATGGTGCTTTTCGTATATTGTATGTTTTCAGTCTCCGACCCTTTTAGACAAATTTCATATGTATATACATACATACACATATGTATGATTTTTGTCTTTAGACCGAATTTTTTAGATGTTTCTGATTTCTGGGTCCTCTTTTTTCCTTTTTTAGTATACTCGTTCCGGGTGTTCTCCTTGGTGCCTATGGACTAATGGTATGCTTTTCATCATTGACCCTTTTATGTTTCACAATTTTTGTTTGTTACTGGGTGTGTTTCCTAACAATTGTAAAAAATTACAACGGTTATCATCGTCAACGTTTTCTATTGTGATTTTAAAGTCCTTGAAAGTCACCCAGGACGTTACGAAACAACCATGTGCGTTCGTGATAACTCATTAGAACGTTTGGAACCATATAATTTGCAGTCGTCTAGGAGTGTGGACGTTCGACTTAAAGATCCCTGTTTACGTATGTGATTTTCTATACATACTCTTGTAAGTTATATCGTAACCATAACTCAAGATTTTTTAATCTATATAAGATTTATATGTTCATAGTCTTCATATCTATTTAGTTAACACCGTACATAAACATAATGGACCGCATATCTAAAAATTTTACTTATTAGATTTCGCGGGTATAGAGTATCTGTTTAGAACTATTGTATAGTACGTAGTTCATTTCTTCTACGTGTTCTTATCCGACATTATAGTAAATATTATTCAAAATTTTATACATTTATTTATGTTTATGGTGATTCTTTATATGTCTTTATACCATTTTAGTATTTTTGTGTACTCTTTAATTTTTAGACTTTAGTTCCGTCGTCAAAAAAAGGACCCCATTCCTATGTCTTCTGTCTGACTACTCCTGGTGTTTCTTTCGAAATTATTGCTACGTCACGGGGTACCGACACCTTTTAAATCTTTCGGTGTACGATTTTACTCCGTTCCGATCTACGACTCATGTGTATTCACAATTAAGACATATAAGCGATACGAATAAGTGACACGAAAAGAATTGTGAATTTGATCAAGTGTTATTTTTATTCTTTACAATTTTATTTTTGTTTTCTTAAATGTCTTACATTTTAATAAAGATTATCTATTTAGTTGGTTGGTTGGTTGATACCCTGATATCGTTCACTAAAAGACGTCCCTATCTTGGAGAGATATTCACTGTAAAGTGTTGCATGGTCCTCCTTACCCGAGAAAAACCAACAGGGTACTTGACATCTGTGATGACCGTAAAGGACCCTCCCTTGCCCTTGCACTATTTATAGAACGTTACGTTAAACATGGCAAGTCGTGTCTCTTTTTAACAGGGATGTAGAAGTGTCAGTGATATGGTTCGTCGGACCCTATACAGACTGAACTAGTGTTATATTCAAGTTCTAGGAGTGGAACTCTTCTACCGGAGAGGGAACCCTAAGAAAATATATATATATATATTTTTTTTAAAAAAAAGGATCCCGGAGGGTACACAGTCTCTAAAAAGATCCCGGTCCTTCTTTCATCTACGAATTCCGAGACAGAACGGGGAAGGGGCATTCCACTCAAGGGTCGAGTAGGAGAGTCCGTTTCTGGACCCGAGGTAGTTCAGTTGGGGTCCTGTGGAAGGACGAGGTGACTTGATCCGACATGTGTTACTTTGTCTCGGAACCATGATGACCAACGGGGTATTTCCGGGAACGTGTGTATTTACATATGACAAAAAATCCACGGTGTCTCTTGGACCGTTGGTCTTTCAGTTGTTTCTATATTACGTTTAAAACACCCAAAAGTCTTTTAACGCTGGGTTAAAAGTTTCTGTTTTGTTTAGAAAGAGAACATATGGTGTATAAGTCCTTTTAATGAAAATTTTTTATGACGGAACGTAGTCCGAAGTGTTTGATGTAAGAATATGTTAGGGTAGAAAGGGTGACCACTATGTGTCCTCTTTATTTTTGTCGTCCCCTTTTGTAATACGAGGAACGTTGTCTGGACGAGACGAAGTAAAGACATATTTTACCATACAATAAACGAAATAGTCTATTCAACCGAGACGTCAGGTGTGAATTTCTTGTATGTACCCAAAGGTCGTCCTTCAAACCTGAACTAATCAAGTTCTATTTTCTCCCAACTTATACTAAGACTCGGTTATTGGTATAGACATTACCTCTACTTTGTCATAGTTTCTAAGTAAGAATCCATGATTACTATTCAGTTTTTTTTTTTTTCGAACGTAGAAAATCGATTTAAACAAGTAACAGATTTTTGAGTTACATCATTAAGTTACGGTTCACTGTCCTTCAATGTCAAAGGACCGACTGTAGTTAAGCTAGAAGTTATTATCGAGACTTTACCTTAAAGATTCGAGACTTCTCTCTTCTTTTTGTGTATGTACGTGCTATAAAGGTTATTAAGTCCAGTGTTGGGTCTGCTATCTCGTGTGTAATACATTTTATGTTAATACTACACACGAATATTTGTACGTTCCGGAATAATACAGTAAAATTAGTTTGAAAGGTAAACTAGTTCAAGAGTGTAAATTAGACATGTACTTGAACCATAAATGTTTTATGTCCGAGGGTATTCCCTCTAAACTTTGTGTACCGACAAAGAACAACGTTTTTGTTCATCTGTTAGTAAAATAGCTCCATTAGTATATTCAATATGACTTCCGACAACTCGATTCTTTTCAAGTTTTTAGAGTAAAAGAACGATACTTTTCTGACAATAGATATGTCAAAGAGGATTCGTCTTCCCCCGAAAAAAGTAGAAAAGATGAGTACGAGTAAGGGGGTTTTATGTGTGTGTATGTGAGTATGGGTATGAGTATGTATATATTATATATATTCTCAAGTTTGAAAAGACTTCCATGTCTGACGACTAACAGTTATAGACAAGAGACAGCTAGGAGTTCTAAAATAAATGGACTTATGTCCCGGAGTTTTACTTTCCGATGTAGGTGATCAAAGGGACCAGTGTTTCAGGACGGTAAAATGTTACGATACCGGTTACCTTATTCTCGTCTTTAGGGAAAGTTTATTGAAGTTTTCCGGTATCGAAGACGCCGTTAGAAGAGAGAAGGGGGTTAAGGGTACACAACCTTACCCTGCAACACGACCAGTCTTATGAAGTTGGCACACTGCTCCTGTGGGTAGGATGCCCGTTACAGTCCCGTAACTCTACCTTTCTTGGACCCTTGGAACCCATGATGACCGAGTACTTCCTTCTCCTTTATGTACCTCTTTTGGATTTAGGTTGGGTGTCGTAAGACCGTTTGAGTCAGTTCGGGTCGAAATGGTCTGTTACCCTTTTGTTTACGAACGACAAGCAAAAATTTTTGTACATACCTAAATCGGTCTACCGACACGACCCAGAATCAACACCGCACCCTCTAGGAGAACAACGCAGGACACTGGAGACTCAACGTCGCGCACCCTAGGTCAAGGGGCTGGTCCCACCCTTGGGTCCGGGAGACGTAACCCTCGTGCCTCATAATGGGTAACCCGATGGTCCCTTCACGGTATCGACGACAAGACTCGATAACATAAACCCCCCTTCTCTTATCGCTGTCCAATCCGTTGTAATAACTTGATTATATATTATGACTTTTCTTTCTTCTACCCTACGATACAATTTCTTTTGTTAAACATGAAGTACTTGAACCTTGGCCTTCAAAATTTTTTAAAATGCACCAAAGTTGAGTTAGTGAACTAGAAGTTTTTGTCTTCCCAATTCATCTATAAGATTCTGACACCTACGACCGAGGATTAAAGGTGGTGAAAGAATCTATTGCGGGAAATGATCAAACTAGTCACCTGACGTTGGACATCTATTAGACTCATCTCATTGTAAGAGGAACAATGCTCTACAAACGCCGGGAGACACTAAAGTCTAGTAGGATTCTTCACTAGACAACTGTAAAATATCGGTTTACTCAGATGTCAAATGAAAGAGAATTATAGGTTGAAAACCTGTAGTCATACTGTGTTTATTTCCTCGTTTAATATAATATTTTATAGTATTTAAGATACACTTAATCTCTTAGTCTTAAGACCGGTCGTATATTTTGACACCTTTGAAAGATGATCTCTCTGATCATTATATAAAACTTCTCTCTAGTTTCTTTGTGGTCAGAAGTCACCTCCCGTAAGAAAAAACATCATTCTACACAATTTCCTACCTCTATGCTCTTCGGGAAGTCCCTTTCCGACATGATAAAAACACAGGTCATTTTTTTGGACGAAACCTGTATTAAGAAAAGAAAGAAGTCGTCAAATAAAAATGCATAATGATAGGTGTCCACTTATTCTTTGGTCCGGCACACGAGTGGTGTCGCAAAAGAGGAGGACACGTATTCGTTCTGGTGTTAAGAGTCGATGTGCTAACCCATATACAACGAGTCAAGAGTGGTTGTCGGTTTCACTCGACAATGAAGACCTTGATCTACCAATTTATGTTACTGACACTTCACACTCAGAAAGGGTTGACACATCGATTCTCCCTTTGTCGACCTTAAGGACTTTTGACAACTCCTTCTCAGTGGGTCCTCTCACCGGGTTGAGTGTAGTCCTTCACTATGTTGACTCTTTATTTGGACACGGTATAATTACGTCACTGTAGACTTTAAAGAATTATGGTCAAAGGGAGTGGGCATGTTCTAGTGACCGAGGATAAGGGTGTATCTAAACGTACCAAAAAGAAGAAGAGATGACCGTATAACGATAGTGCGTGACTTTTGGCAAGAGGAAACAAGTAGTTACTTTAAACCTATTTGGATACTTCATCTTTATTTCTTTTTACGGGGATTAAAAAAATTACAAAGATAAAGACGACTGTATGTGTTTTGAGGTGACGTGTTCTCATGAGTCCTCCTTCCTGCCATACAAAATATATCACCAAGTCAAAGGTTTACCTGATCTCAAAATGTCTTAGAATTAAAGTAATACCTTTTCTAAAATTATGAATTACTAAATTGGACGAGTAAGTACAATCCGTAATTCTTTATTTTTACTTTACGTTTCTGTATGAGAAAATACAGATTTGTTAGTGTTACTGATATTTATAGGCTCTTTATCCTTTATATCAATTTACTCTATATCGGTGAGAGCATAGGAAGATTGTGTTACAATGAACTCCTGTCAATTCTGAGAATAAAAATAAGAAGTCCTCATTCAATAGAATCGTGTCTCGAATTCTTTACTAATACCTTTATTCTTTCCTTTGTCTTTTCTTCTTTCCGTCCGTCCTTCCTTCTCATGTCATCGGTTGGTTTCTTTAAATGATGAGTTAATAAAACATTTCCTAATAAGATATAAACTGAAAGACTTTACGACCCAGACATGTATGATATTTCTATACATAGTTTTTTCTTGACAAATTATTACCCCTTACATTAGAAAATTTTATAAAGTTAGTGGTCACTGGGTGGTGTAATTATTAAATATAATTCTTCAATTTAATATAACCTGAATTAAAAAGAAATTACAATCGAACTTTCCTCAAAGTCTCGTTTAGTTATCATGTTTATCATGAAGTTGTTCGTGCTCGACGAAGTTTCGTGAAGTCGAGATACATTAAACAAATGTTCACTAGTTAGCCAATCAATGTTTACCGAGAATAATAAGTATTTTCGTTAAGTCCATAAGGAAGCAAGTTAATTATACGTAGTTCATGGATGATTTACGGTTCGTACTTGAGATGAAGCGAAATGTTATCGTGTTATTTCACCATAGAAGAGTTTATATAAGGTTTTCTGTCTGAAATCTTTTACCGTTTGATTAGGACTAAGGTTAGTAGATAAAGTCATTTTAAAACCATTTTGACAATGTAAATTTAAAAACATCGTACTGAAGTTTACTTTTTCCTACTATCCCTCCACAAGTAATTCTTACTGTCTAGGAGTCGAAGTAGAGCCCCTTTCTTTTCCTTGAAATAGTCCCGAATACTGTCGGATGGACTGGTCTTTAAATCGTGGTACCTCACATACAATCCGTACCCCCAATATACACCGAAGTCTCTCCAAACCCTTATAAAAGAACGACAACAAATTAACAATAGTACGTAAGAGTTAAGGGTTGTACAGACCTGTGAACGATAATAGAATTTTGATCAGTGAAGTGTGTAAATATTATTACTGGATTAGGGATTTATGCTAATGAGGTTCATGAAGTACATTCACCTTAGTGTGCCGTAAACGGAAAAGCACTGACCAAATAAAGTGAATCGTATTACAGGAGTTCCAAGTAAGTACAAAATCGCATAACGTCTAAAAGGAAAGAAAATTTCCGACTTTTTATAAGACTTATTGTTATAAGACATATAAGACTTATTATGTGTAGTATAAAACGTAAAGGTAAATACACAATCACCTGTGAACCTAACCAAAGTTCAAAATGGTTAACACTTATTACGACGAAAAAAAAAAAAAAAAAAAAATGACAACGGATCATAAGGTGAGTTACTGATATGTTATCGACTAAGTTGGCAAGGAAACATACACCCATAAACCCACAAAGGTGATCAGACATTAAGAGTAACTTCAACGTTACGTATTTAAACATATCCATAAAGGTCTCATGACGTAAATGTCCCCTCTAAGGATTTTCACGTCGACGACCAGTTCCTTTCATCGTGTACATTGTGTCGGTTCATAACAGGTTAAAGGTAAGTCTTTACGACATCATCCATGTAAGAATGGTCGCCACAAACTCTCACGGATAAAGAAAGACCGAAGTAGTCACCCTACACAATAGTGTCATAAATTAAAAGTGATTAAACTATCAACTCTTTACCGTAGAGTCATGATAAAAATGATCGTAAATGGATTAATACCCACTTGAACTTGAAGAAAAGGAGTACGAGCTCAGGGTAAAAATATAGAAATGAACGTCCAAACTTAACTATCAAGTATCGAAAAGGGTAAATAAAAAAACTACAAAATCAGAAAACAAAGAGTCGGAAAGTCTTCAGAAACATGTAATTCCTACATAATTCGAAAAACAAACACCGTATACAACGCTTATAAATGATGGTTAAGTATTCAACAGAAACTAAACGATTACCACAAAATAGGGTACTCGAGACACACACACCATAGGTTTAATAGTAAAAAAAGAAAATAGCTGAAACCTAAAACTTAGTATTCATCTGTACAGGAATATGGTTCCATTTCTCCTTTAGTGAACAAAAGAAAGTCACACACATACTGTTGTTAAAAATTTTTATAAATAAATAAACCGACACGACCCAGAATCAACACCATACACCCTAGAATCAACGTCGTACGTCTTGTGTCAAGGGACGGATCCCTAGTTTGGGTCCGGAGGACGTACCTCAGAATCGGTGACTTAGTGGTTCCTTAAGAGTTGAAAAAAAAAAATGTGTTTGTATAAAGATGTTTAATTTAATCAATTCACTATAATTGATTTTTTGTGACTTCTCCTTTAAGAATTAAAGAAATTTATCTTTTTTATAAAAACACTTTTTTCTTTTAGTTTTCATAGAAAATTAATGACGAATTAAAAATTATCAAAGTAGGATATAAAAGATAAGACAGACCTTCAGTAGTAATTTACTAAGCCCTGAACGTCTTTGTAGACTCTACTTTCGTGTCTTCTTTAAAGTTCCTTCAAGGAGTCTAGGAAACATGTGTTGTGTTGGATCCGAGGTATATGTTTTCCTTTTAATTGTCGTACGTATCTAAAAACACAAGACTTATATGATTACGATGAACGAAAGTATCGACTGTACACTCTTTGTTTATCAAACAAAAGATATTAATTCAAGAACACATGTTTCTTGAGTCTTGACTCATTTATTCAATTTTATATCTGTTTATGTTTCATTATTAACCATCGATAGTCTTGTTTTCCTAATATTGGGCGGTCCGAGGAGACAGGTACCCTAAAGAGTCCGTTCTTATGACCTCACCCAACGATAAAGGAAGACGTCCCCTAGAAGGACTAGATCCATAGTTTAGGTCCAGAGGACGTACCGTCCGTCTAAGAAATGACGACGTGGTGACCCCCTCGGGGTTCTTATTTTCCTACATCTCACTTGACGTTCTTCGTTTCTGTCACTAGTCTTGTTCCAACCCTAGGGGTGGGAGGAGACTGTTGAAGCACTGCAGTAGTTACTTTTCCTCTTTTATTGTCGTGGGAAGTTTAGGTTTCCTAATTTACCATATTATATATACTTCCGTAGATGGGACCCTATAATTGTCTTTATACGTTTTTGTAGTTTTATATAATAAGTTTACTTAGTCTATGTCTGTTCTGAACGATAAGTCCAGTCTCTTTTTTTCGATATTTTCTATACGGTATTTATCGTATAGACGTTTTTACGTATCATAAACATGTTTTATGTAATACCTTACAAAAGGACGAGACTGATATTAATGTCGTTTAACTCATACAAATTTGAAAGAGATATTTAATAGAAGGGATAAATACACGAAAAGTAACCTCGTACGGTCTTGTAAATAAATGTGTGTTCTTGTTTTAATTGATTTATTTAGGAAATCATGTAAATTTAGGAAATCATGTAAGTTTATTTAGGAAAACATGTAAATTTCCATGTTTTTTATATAAAGAGTCATTTCGTTAAATCGAACAAGAAACGGTTCACCTTTATAAAGGTAGGTGACATTATAGTCTGCTGTAGGTCAGTGAAAGTCTTGACGTCAGGAAGCCGAGGACGGTTCGTATCGTCCACTATTTACTATAAGGAGTCCGGGTCACTCATAGCCCTAGTCATCGAACCCGAGTGGATGACTGATTTGGCGTTCCGTGACCACCTAATCGTATGTGTTATGAAGACCTTCTCTAGTGACCGAAACGTACTCATACGTAGTAGAGGAAGAAAATTGTCGTTTTTACGGTTTAATTTTTGAGACTTAATTTATCCATTTGTTGTCGGATCGATCTCTAAAAGGTCGAAGAAAACGTAGATTACACTAGTACTGATTATGGGCCGATTACCTTGAATGTCTCTTAACTTCACACGATGACAGAATCTTCCTTACCTATATGCGAGTCGACTGGAAGGGAGAAGACTACTGGAGTTCATATGTATACTCCCGCTGTGAGAAGAACTTGGTAGTGTACTTTTGACGGATAACTCTTCTTTCATTTTTGTTCTAACTTACTCGGAGTCAGGGTCACACTTTTCAATGTGTGATCTGGACCAGATGGACAGCTCGTGGTACATTCTTATTTTGTGCGTACTTGTATATGTACGTAGGTGTAAGGGGTGTATGTGTACGTGTGTGTGCGGTGTGCGAGGTCTGTCTCCTACTCTACCGACCTACCGTAGTGGCTGAGCTGCCTGCGCTCAGACTCACTTGAGGCCCTTAACCACTACCTGTCCCTCCGGACCGCACGACGCCAAGTGCCCCAGCGTTTCTCAGTCTGTGCTGACTCGCTGACTTGACGTGACTCGAGGTGTCCCACTGACAAGATAAGTCATAAACCCAGACGAGATGAGGATGACCCAAGGTGAAGATCTGCCTTGATGATTTACTATAACGGTGTATTTGTATTAAATACTAAGTATTAAAACGGTAATTACCGATGAAAATTTTTGGGTACAACTAATGTTGATTCCTCATGGACCGTGTTGATTCCTCCCTAAAAATCAAAAATCAAAATCATAGAAATATAAGATAGTATAAAATGTTACTGAAAACGACATTAGACCATAAAAAGATTATAGTCTTCTACGGATTTGTAAATCATTTTCATAATTATAAAGGAGGTTTATAGTAAAGTACCATCTACAACACAGATGAACATAAAATTAAGAAGTTGAGTTTCAGATTCTTTGATCCTTTTTAAAATACATGAAACTTAAAAGTCAACAAAACATTATTTAATTAAAGACAACTTTTAAAGGTGATTAAGGACCTTGGTACATTTTTATTGTTATTCAAAAACTTTGTATAACGGTTTGGTTTCGTTCTAGCAGAAATTGGGTTGTGAATTCCAGTTGTCTGGATCCCGTGAAAGTTTTACTTCAACTATCCAACGAAGTTCATTACAAACTAGCTTAATGAGGAATCGTTATTTCCTTAGGACAATAAAGTCTCTCTAATTAAAAATTAATTTCAGTTCAAGTTTTTGTAGAAGAGACCTATGAATAAATACATAAACCGACGGTGAATCGGTACTGTAGGTCACTAGAGAGTAAAATTGGATCAGTGGTAAATTTGACGTGTAAGGTCCTGTCCCCCCGATCTTCCTCCGTCTCTCCCATGTCTTTCCCCCCGAATTTCGTCCTCTCTGTCTCCCTTCTCTTTCTTCTCTCCTTCCCTTTATTTCCCTCTTCTCTTTTCTGTCGTTCCTTTGCTCTTTCCCACTACTTTGTCCTCTCCTGTCTCTTCCCAACTCTACTCTCGAGAGTCAAGTTCCGAGAGACATCGAAACTCTAGATCTCTTATTTGGATTGTTCTTCACCTTCTACAGAATACTCCTATCCAATTGTCAATTTATTTACACGTGAAGACGGTAGTATCGGTCTTCTCCCTAATTAAGTTTGTAGAGTGTTTAGGGATACAAGGGTTTCTTTGAGTTTCGTTAAAATTTTTCGTTCCCCATATAGAAGGTGTAGAATCTTTTTTGGTAGAAGATCATGGAGCAGACTCGTTTAATTTTTCTTCACTGAGGTCCGTTTAAGGAGTCATTCACTGTCACAGGTCAAAAGATATTTTCGTTACAAAACAACTAAGTTAATAGTCTTTTATTATCACAAGGGAACGGTTCTACCTCCTTATTTCCCCAAATACGGAAATAGTAAGACCGAACGTTTGATTGGACATTATATCTTTGTTTACGAAAAAGGGAACAAGTTCCTTTTAAGTTACAGGTTATTTTACCTGTTGGACTTTCTTTACCTTTTAAGTATCTTTTCATGTTGGAAGGTTCTGACTTGGACCTTCTTTGTCTTTTATACTTGTCTGGTTAGTGTTCGTGTTTTTTTGGAAGGTTGTTGTTTTCGAGTCTCGGTCTATCGAAGTGTCCGTTTAAGACAATTTGTAAATCTCTTCTCGATTGTGGATAGGGAAGAGTTTGAGAAGGGTTTTTGTCGTCCCCCTCCTTGTGACGGTTTGTGTAAGGTACTCTACTGGTAGTGGGTCTATAGGTTTAGTCTGTTTGTCTAGTAGTTTTTTTTTTTTTTTTTTTTTCTTTTAATGTCCGGTTATAGTGACTNTTTTTCTTTTAATGTCCGGTTATAGTGACTACTTGTATATACGTTTTTAGGAGTTGTTTCATTATCGTTTGTCTTTGGTTGTTGTGTAATTTTCCTAGTATGTGGTACTTTTTTACAAGTTCTTATTGATCAGTACGTTTCCATCCGATCAGGTTCTCTGGACAGGACATAATTCTTTTCAAAAAGTGTCTAGCCGTCGGTAAACGAAGTACTTAGCTTGACTTGAAAGGTATTAGTTACTCTAATAAAAGGTATTGTCCCAGTTGTGAAAGGACATCACAAGACTTTTAATTGCACCTATTCCCAGTTCACGTGGTTCTTACGAAGAGTGTACGAAAATCCCATATTACAGTAAGTGTGTTTCAACTTCAGTACACTTGAAGACGATTTTTGGATTCCATTTTCTATGGAAATTTCATTTATTTTCTTGATATTAATTTAGAGAAATTTCCTAATAGAAAGATCTATTGAATGGATCGGTGGACATGTTGAGAAACTCAGTACGATGGATTCTTAGACAGGACCTTTAAGATAAAAGTACTGGAAAAAAAATAACGAACCCCATACCTTTTTCTTGAACATGTATACTTTACCTGTGTGTGAACCCGAATTTCATCTACTGTATCTCCCCGATCCTGTACATCCCCGTCTACCGTTAGGTTGAGAGTAAGGAGTGAGAGACTTTGTTTGGGAAACTCGAAGACGAGACAAAAGGGAGGTAAAGAAGAAAGTCTCCTTATCTCTCATTGTTAAGTTTTCCTCTCTCCTTTCTTACTCCATCGAAGAGATGAAAAGATAAACAAAGGTGTAGAGTCGGATGTCTTTTATAAATTCGATACAGATTCCCGAAGAACTCTCAGGAAACCTGTCGTTCCTCTAGTTTGGTCAGTTATGAATTCCTTCAGTTGGACCTTATAAATAACCTTCCTGACTACGACTTCGATTTCGAAGTTATAAGACTGGTAGATTACCCTTCTGGGTTGAGTAACCTTTTCTGGGATTACGACCCTTTCTAACTTCTACTCTCCTCCTCCCCTGTTGTCTACCAACCTACCGTAGTGGTTGAGTTACCTGTACTCAAACTCGTTTGAGGTCCTCTATTACTTCCTGTCCCTTCAGACCACACGACGCCAGGTGCCCCAGTGTCTCAGCCTGTGTTGAATTACTGACTTGTGTTCCCGAGAGTCCACCGAGTCACCAATTTTTTTTTTTTTCTTTTTTTAACCGGACGGTCTACGTCCAAGTTAATGACCTAGTCCTTCTCGGGGACGTCTTCCCGGACCGTTGGGTGAGGTTACAAGAACGGACCCTTTAGGGTGCCTGTTTCCTCGGACCGTCCGATGTCAGGTATCCCAGTGTCTCAGCCTGTATTGAATCGTTGATTTGTTGTTGTTTATGTCGTTAATTGACACAAAACCTTGACTTCGGGGGATTTACTCAAGTGTGCACCGAAATGAATGAGTGGTTTGGACTGGTAGGTTGTTGTTCAGTTGTTTAAAGTTTACCATGGGTATGTGTCCTCCGAGGGTCCGTAACCTCTCTTATTGGGTTCAGATGATTTGAGAACTCAGAGATATAATCCCACCATGTTAAAACGAATTTAATTTCTTTATATATATACTTACACACAATTCACATAAAGACACTTAGACAAAAATATCTCCTCTTCTTTATTAAAAGAGACTCGTTACCCTGATCTCTGGAAATAGTAAAATTGAAGTGTCTTTAATAGTTTTCTATGTTTTTATTTCACTTGTCGTGTTACTTGGTGATGCATGTGTGTTGAATGGTCCCGGTTATGTCAAAGTAGATCTGGGAGTGGAGAAAGGGATTGGTTTTAATAAAACTTCGTTTATAGTAGTACAGAGTAAATTAGTGTTTAAGAAAAGTAATTAAAGATGACATGGATAAAAGATTTATAAAATTGTACTGATAAAGAAAATATGATCTTTTTCTGTTATTCAAAAGAGTTATTTTTATACCTGAGGTTCCGTCCTGGTTTTCTGATAATTCACGATCTGTGACATTTGGTCATCATTGTTTCTTATCCGTATATTCTTTACGTTTCCCAGTATTACACATAACTGAACCGTAACTTCTGGAGAATAATGGTAAAGGACAAAGTTAATAGAAACTGAAGAATTACAAAAGTGTTAAAACCTCCTACATGTCCGGAAATTTGACAACCATTTGTTTTGTACTTTAATTCTACTTACGAGTGTCGTTTCTATGGCTAAAGAAGGAGTTATTGAGTTACACGTGAAGGGAAGACGGTAGAACCGAAACACACTATGACGTACAAATTGTAGATAAAAAGTGTAGGAGACATAGTAAGTTTTGATAGGTTTACGACTTACTCTGTTTTTGGACTCTATAAATGTTAAAATTTGGGATTACTCTTAGTTCGTGTTTAGTAACACATGGAAGTTTTATTTACAAAGTAAGATTTTACTATAAACCTTTGATTTTGTATAATTGCTATAATGCAGTACCGGGAAATTTTTAGTACAATTTAAACTCGACACTTCAACCCTCATTTTACTTGAAAATAAATTTTGATGATGGACTGAGGTTGTAACCGATGGAACAACCTTTTACTTTCCACTAAACATAATTCCATCCGAGGGTCTCTCTGCGAAGTAATGTTTCTGTAGCAGTTTCTTTATACGTAAGTGAGGTGAATTAGGACAGGAAGGTCGGACCCAGTTCCACACAGTCCTTATGTCATTTGACTCAAGAGTCTCCTCTGTCCTTTCTTGGTTCGCCCTATGATCTTTATTTTTGCTTGTATGCGAGAGGTTTTACAACAATCGACTGTCGTTTTTAGATTGGAGATCCAACTCCATCAATTACATTGCATTCGGTGTATTGGCTAAGTACGACGGAAAGATTGACACTGTGGAGGGTGACTCTGACTAAAGATAGGTACGTCAAGGGGATTTCTCGTATCGTCAAAGTGTCTCCTTACTTACCGACCTTTGTTGGTTTCTCCGAAAGATCGGTTTAGGTTTGAAGTTAATTTGTGAGTGTCTTTAGGAAGATCCATGGTAAAATTTTCATCTAGGAGACCTACTTGGGTGTCGGATAATATGTCTCACTTTATTCCGTCTTTCTCTTTTTGTCTATAACCTGCAGTTGTGCATACATACCTTAGATCTTTCTACCATGACTACTCGGGTAAACGTCCCGTCGTTACCTCTCTGCGTCTGTACCTCTTGTCTGACACCTGTGCCACCCCTTTCCTCTGCCACCCTACTTAACTCTCTCGTCGTAATTTTGTACGTGTAGTGGCATACATTGTATGTCTCGGTCACCCTTACACGACACACTACGTCCCTCTAGTTTGGGCCACGAGACTGTTGGATCTCCGTCCCCGACCCCACCCTCTACCCTCCCTCCCAGTGCTCCCTCCCCCGTATACGTAGGAATACTTACTAAGTACAACTACGTACCGGCTTTGGTCGTGTTATAACATTTCGTTGACAGGAGGTTAATTTTTGTTTATTTAATTTTTTTATTTTAATATGGGAAACGGAAGAAAAAAATCCCGGTGATTTTGTTAGATTTTCACTGTTGGGATCAAGAGGATCATTTTTGGTTTTCCTTAGTAACTACTTTATATGTTTATTGGGAGAGATCTCTCTGGACAGACCAGTAAACAAAAGGACTGATACCTTTACATCATCGAACACAGTGTTGGTTCGAGGGACGACTTCGTCTGGTACTTTACTTTGCTCCCAGAATGAACGTTAAGACGAAGACCAACAACGGCCGGAGTATTCGGGCCCAGGACTAGTAAGGCTCCACCTAAGTTAGCTAGTCAGAGGTCCGTGTATGTCGTCAGTCCCCAGTTGCCGGTAGTAACGTTAGTTGGTCTCTGTCATACTTTACATGTGTAGGAATTTGTACAACCCGTTCCCCGTAAGCGGTCACTGGGGGTTGGTGGAAACTATAATGTTGGGTTTAATTGTAGCGAGTGTATTTCGTTAATTCTTCCGGTCAGGACTGTCGACAGTCCGTTTTGGCGACTCTTCGGCCTTGTCATCCAACACCTTTGTGGACCGAATAAAACTCGGTTTGTCTAAGAATCTACCGTCGCACCTCTTTTCTCTTACATAATAAATAACTTGTGTGTATGATGTTCTCTCGTTCTCCCGTCCTACTACAGAATTTACTTTATTACTTAGTTATTTTTAAGTAAGGAAAGATGGAGTTCATTCTTAGAGTCTCCTCACGAGAGCCTAAGACATTATTTCCTCCATATAACGAGACGCGATCAACCGTTATTATCAAGTAGAGCATATGTAGAAGGAGAAAGTCCCCTTCCGTTCCCTAAGAATTGTAAAATTTCACTCGACTAAGTGCACCGAAGTCCACCAGTATGTTTGTCATATGAGTATAAAGTCAAGTATGTCGGGGTATAAAATTATAAGTACATGTAATCTAGTATAATGAAGAAACATCTAAAGTATTAAGAAGTTTATATTATGAGTTACATTGTTTCGGATGAAAATTTTTCGTAATATTCGCGTATTTTAAAGGTTGAATGGGAATGATTGTCTGTATCTTCTAAGTCTCTTACATACTAACAGACATGTGTAATAAACAAAAATTAACGATAGAAACTAAGTTTCTGAATTTCTACGTCTGAAGATTTCCGTTCGAAATGATACTTTTGTTACGAAACTCCCGTCCCAAGTCAATCGGAAAGGGATTATACATACCCAGGTGACTGTCCTTAAAATGAGAAAGGAATCCTGATAGTTTACAAAATTCGAGTCTACAAGAGTCCATGTAGATGTCAAGTAGGTGGGATTTTTGGTTGTGGGTTTCTTACTATGACAGACGGAGGTGAGTGTGTACCACAGAGAGAGGATGACCGTTTATTGACATAAAGAGATTGTGTTATAGGAATTCTTCGAGCGTGTACCGATGACATAAGGTCACAATGTGAAAATTAAATGAAGTCAATTTAAAATTTTGAGGATGTATATGTTTTGGAATATGTATGCTCTGTGACACTATGCTAGGAATGTTTATGATTGAGTTGAGTAGAAGTATCTTTGGGACATTCTATCTACAATAGTAATAGGGGTAAAATGTCTACTCCTTTGACTCTGTCTCTCGGATCTAGAAGGGTTCCAGTGTACCGATATTGCACCGAGTCACCTCTAATCTTAGGTCCTTCGGCTGAGGTTTTTTTTATTAAGATTCCGAAAGATGATTAGTACGTATTATAACTACCCTACTTTGGGAAAATGAAAAAAAGGTCTTTAGAATTCTCCCTATTTTACTCAGATTTTAAGTGAACTTCTAATTTATATATGTCTACTAAAAAATTTTTAAAATTCTTTTTTTACATTACGAAAAGGGATGGTCGACCAATTTTCTGTATTCGTAAATCATGTGTTTCTCAGTTAAGTTTAGTCGTTACTCTTCTTTATAGGTTATTCACCCTCTGTCCTCGTGGACCGATCATAAGTTGGACTCTTTCGTAAAATTCTATAGACATTCATAAAGTATGTCATATTTAACCATATGATTTTATGTGATTGATGTTCGTTTTGTACTATAAGTCTACGAAACGTCAGATCTAAGACGGTTTGGTTTCGTTCCCTTGTCAGTATGTAGACTCTTTCAAAACGTAGTTTTTGTGTTGTCCATCTATCGTTGTCTAATCTGTCGTAGACGAGATATGTGCGTTTTGTTGAAAATTTTTATTGGTCCGAAGGGACCACAAGGTAACCAGTCCTTAGACGGAACATTACTTCCCCTGTAGTCATTCTAGGGACCAGGGGCTTCTAGGGTGTACGGTGCTTCGTCCATTCGGACACACGGTGTTCACGATTCAGACGCGAGATTTCGTGGCCTTGGTGCTGATGACCCGGGTGACCGACGTTGATGCTTCGAGCACACGGATCGGAGGTACGAGATGTCGTTCTGTTCGGTGGTGTTGCTGTGTGGACCCAGGGTGTTGTTCCTTATCGGGGACGAGAGACGTCGGTCTCTTTCGGACTCACATCGTTGTTTCTGGGTGTCAACGGTTTTTTTTTTTCTATTTAGAATTTTGCCATTGGTGGCTAAAGATCGGGAGTGAGTATGTACCCAGAGAAAAAGGAGATCCGTGTACTTCAAACCACCCGTTTCTCTCCCCGAATTACTGACGAGGACCGGTCATTCGGTCTTTTTAGTTTAGTGTAACACCATTGACTATTACACCGGACAGGGTTCACCACGACCATTCTCAGTCCGAGGTAGTCGAAACTAGTGACTCACGGATACACCTTATCACGTGTGGCAGTGGTATTCAATACGTCGTACTCTTCTTTATCTAAGCGTAAATAAGAACGTTGTATCTGATAAAGTATGATAAATCGTGTTTACGATTCTTATTTTATATGATTCCCCCAACGTATTTCTTAGTATCTAGTAAGGATTTCGGTACCATCCTAAGTTTTCTTGTAATGTATTATGACATTTTTAGTTTAGTACTTAATAGTATAAACTGTCTGAAAGGTTTTTGCCTTTCCTTCTTATGTTTTCAACTGAGACTGTTTCTCTCAATTATTGCTATAATCTATTGACTAAAAGTCGAGTGCCTATCGTCCATAAAAAACCTCCTTCTCTGATTCTCTGTTTATCTTGTTTATATTATTGGGTTGTATAATTTTGTAATTTCGATTTATTATTGGACTACTAGCCGACTCTTGTGAGTTGTGCATGTCAAATTTTACTTATTTTCTGTCTTATTATCCTGACTTAACCTAAATTTTTTTGTAAAATTCTTCCTGTGTACGTTCTTTTTTCTTTCTTTAGTCCGGTGTCAATAAACGAGACTTTATTGTGTCATACTTTCTATTTATTTATTTTTCTTATGGTTCATACTGGGACCTCGAGTTTTAAAATTTCAGTTGGATATATGTATTACATTAAGACAGATTTTTACTTATATATTTATCCGATACATCTTTCCGTCTTAAGTCAAAGAAAGGAGAATAAATAAACAGTTTTTAGAAATTTCTAGGATGTCACCTTAGGGTCCATGAAGCATTACTTGTTGTTGTTTTTCCTCTAGGAAATTCTTTTTTTTTAGTTAACGTTTTACATTTTCTCGTACTTACTAAGACTCACAAACTCGTAATTTAGTCTGTACAAAACGTACATTCTCGAACATATACATTCTGACAGGCAAGCAGTTGTAAATACGAGTCGATTCTTTTTGCATTCTTTAATAGTATGTAAAGTAAAAGAAGTACATCAAAAAAACTACGATGTCATTGTATGAAAATGTCGACCGTTCCTTGAAGTTCGAGTGGTACTCGTCATTCTTTGTGAAACCACTTTGTTAAGACTAACCAAACCTAAATGAGTATCTCTAGACTCATATCAAATAAAGTCTTTCGAAATACACAACGTCATTACTTTTTTGTTAATCACACGTTTTTGAGAAGTGTTGTTTATAAAGAAGAAAACGATAAAGTATTAAGTTTTGACTGTATGGACACGTCATAATATTCAAATTTACGGTTTATTTTTAATCAGTAAAAATTTACTGGTTTTAGTCCTTCTGAAGTTCATTCTTAACTTTTCTATACAGATTTATATAAGAAATACAAATGCCTATAATCACCATAACTATATTTTGAATTTTACATTTTGAATTCTTGTTTTCTCGACTATTGTAGTATATATATAGAGTGAAACAGTCCGTGTTTACATAAGTGGTACAAATACAGGACCTCTATCATGCCCGCAACTTTTTCTACCTCTCCGTAGTAAGTTAAATACCGGTAGTGTCACCGACCGTAATTTTTAGTGTCAAAAGATCCAATCTGTGAGACGTAGTTAGGGGTTTCAGGGGAGAAGGATTGGGTGACTTTTTCAGTATCACAATCAATGAGTCAGGGCAGACTGAGAAACACTGGGGTTCTGACATCGGGTGGTCCGAGGAGACAGGTACCTTGTGAGATCCATTCTCATGTCCTCACCCGTCGGTAAGGGAAGAGGTTCCCTAGATTTAGGATTGGGTGACTCCAGGGAATTTGTGTTTCGGGGCGACTAAGTTGGACACTTCGTGAAGACGATTAAGTTAGCCTGAAGGTCGGAGGGAATGAAGCTAGTTTGTTGTGGAAAGTTTAACAAATCGAATGGAAGACTTTAGGTGATAAGTGCCTCCTCTTTCAGTGGGGAACGTCCATACCTAAGTTCTTACCGTTAAGGAAGAAGTTTTCCGTAAGTGACCGAGGGATAAACGAGGTTCTACTTCAGTGTTGAGACCTCATATTGAATGTTTCCGGGAATTCTTAGACCGCGGCCCTCAGAGAGGTGGGTGTAGGGACCCATAAGACGTGACGTGGGGTGGTCGGTCGGGACGAGGTTTGTGTTACTGTACGACTTGCATCCCGTGTGCGTTGGTTTGACAGGAAGGAGCGGAAGAAAAAGACCTTTGAGAGAGACGATGGGGAAAGATGGCATAATGACAATTTCTAGTTTGAATTTATAATGAAGGAGGTCCACGGACTGTGTCGGGAGAGTGAGAACCAATCTAGGAGAGGATTGGGTCCGAAGGTGCCGAGGACCACACGGAAGGACAGTAGTATGAGTGGTGTGATATGAGGCATGTCTGATTTGTAAACACAGGGGATGTGGGGCTTAAGTGCAAAACTTCGGGACTAGTGGTCGCACCTGCCTCCGCTCTGTACGCCGTCTATTAGTCCAAATGTGCTCCAGCACTTTCAGCTCGGGGGCACCGCCCTAATTACGGGAATACTTTTTAATATTCTGAGTTCCCTGAAGGAACCACCAGGTCACCGTTTCTGAGACACGAGGGTTACGTCCTCGGGGTCCAAGTTAGGGGCTAGTCTCTCGATCTAGGGTGTGCGGAGTCGATTGTGGACTGTCAGTTTATTCATTTACTTCATCGTAGACCAGGGTAGGGCAGTGCCGTTTATCTACCCCTTGACCACCTTTGTCACAGGCTGAAATAAGAAAACTCGAGGTTTTAGTGACGTCTACCACTGACGTCGGGACTTTGATTTTCTGCGAACGAGGAACCTTCTTTTCAATACTGGTTGGATCTGTCGTATAATTTTTCGTTTCTGTGATGAAACGGTTATTTTCAGGCAGAACAGTTCCGATACCAAAAAGGTCTCCGGTACATACCTAAACTCTCAACCTGATACTTCTTTCGACTCGCGACTTCTTAACTACGAAAACTTGACACCACCACCGCTTCTGAGAACTCTCAGGGAACCTGACGTTCCTCTAGGTTGGTCAGGTAAGATTTCCTCTAGTCAGGACCCACAAGTAACTTTCCTGACTACGACTTCGACTTTGAGGTTATGAAACCGGTGGACTACGCTTCTTGACTGAGTAACCTTTTCTGGGACTACGACCCTTTCTAGCTCCCGTCCTCCTCTTCCCCTGCTGTCTCCTACTCTACCGACCTACCGTAGTGGTTTAGTTACCTGTACTCAAACTCATTCGAGACCCTCAACCACTACCTGTTCCTCCGGACCGCACGACGTCAAGTACCCCAGGGTTTCTCAGCCTGTACTGACTTGAATAAACTTTTGTTTATAATAAACTTTTGTTTATAAATTTTGTTCATAAAGAATTCTTTGACTGTTAATCTTTTCTTTGATTCTGAGTTTCTAAAGAGAGGGGAGGGGAGAGCTTCGTGGTTCCCTTCCGGCACACGGTTGTGTTAGTTCTCCTCCCAAAAGTGGTTCTTGGACTGGTACGACCGTTGGACGAATGTCTGAACGTCCGTGGTCTTGTCCTAACAAACAACAGATTCGGTGAGTCAGGGACTATTCAATGTCGTGAGACTTGTCTCTGTTATAACATAAGTCGACGTATGTGCAGGTGACCGTGTCTCAGAATGGGTAGACCTAAGTTGTGGTATAAGAGTCGTGCCTGCACCAGAGATGTACCGTCACATATCACTTATTACTCTGAATGACTGTTATCGTTCGACTACACTGTGCTTACACTGAGTTAATATAAAGGCTCATCTTAGAGTTAATTTATTATTATATTTTTGAACGAGAAACCACGAAAGAAAGGGACGCTCTAGTCGATAATTTCTTAGTCGGACGTTACGTCCTCTGGGGCCAAGTTAAGGACGTACCCCTTCTAGGTGACCTCTCCCCTATCCGATGGGTGAGGTCATAAGAACCCGAAGGGACCACCGAGTCGACCATTTCTTAGGTGGACATTACACCCTCTGGACCCAAACTAGGGACCCAACTCTTCTAGGGGACCACTTCCCTTTCTCATGGTGAGGTCATAAGACCGGACCTCTTAAGGTACCTGACATATCCGGTCCCCCAACGTTTCTCAGTCTGTGCTGACTCGCTGAAATTGAAAATGTATAATTTTTGTGAATTTTCAAACCTCTAATGTCACAATAGGATTCTCTTCTTCTGACAATTTGTACAATTCTTTTCTTTTTATTGTCTTTCCGAAATATCTCTTCGTTATTGTGAAACGTATTAAAGCTACTTTTTGTTGTAAGTTCTATTTACAAAGGAATTTGTTCCGTGAGATCGAAAGTTAAAGATGATGTAAATAAAGTGGAAACGGGTAAGTCATTATCCGTTCCATCTAGTATTTGAACTAAAGTCGAGGTTTTTACTCTTTCTTAATCAGATGTAGTTCGTGTCCCTAAGACAAAGGAGACAGTTTTTAACATAATCCCTACCTTGACACTAGGTTAAGACCGGTTATTCGATCCTTCAAAGTCCCTTGCTGGCGGTTTATCTTCGTTCCTTGTATGGCAAGGGGACCGGTCACACTGGCAGGTCGTTGGTGTCCTCTTCACTCGAGTCGCTGTACAACGAGTCCCCTTCCTTTCTCGCGTCATTGGTCCCTCTCTGTCTCGACGCAGGATTGACTCGGTCTGGACTTTGGGAAACGGAGAGTTACAGGAGAACTTCCTCGGTTATCATAAAGAATAATTGTGTCACATGTCGACAAAAAACAATTGACGTCGGAAAGACTATCAGTGGATTATTCATTCACAAACTTCATCTGTTTCAGAATTCAACTTTAAAAGAGTTACACCAGGCTATGAACGTAGTTTTAGTGGACCCCCATGTCAAATTTTTATGTTCAAATCGTCCGGAGGGTAGTCTGGTTGACTTGGTCTGAGAAGTCTCTACACATACTTCGGGTGACATTTCGTTATGAGGTCCGTCTGTTGTTTAAAACTCTGAAGTGAACTGGGTATAAGTCTACACGTTCGCGAAAAGTGTCTAGATCCTCGAAGACCGAATACATCGTTCTTGTAAAGAGAATTTTACTAATACTACATACTTATATGTACGTTTTTATTTACTATAAAATTTCTTTAATATCTGTCTTGTTGAGACTACTTCGTTGTCAGTTCGAGGGTTTTCCCGGAACATTTCAGTGATAATGTTTCGATAGTTCTATTTCACTCTAACCGTGAGAGTGGAACCGATTGTCGATACTGTTCCCTAGTGACATAGGGACAGTGATCAAATTGAACAGTGACAGTCCTGATTGCGATCGGATCCCGATGAGACCGTTTGAATTTTATCTTTCTGACTGATGTAGATTGAGTATACTAAAAGATAAGACACGAAAAGTGTTGAGGTATTTGTATTGTGTTGCGATTATCCTTTCTACTTTCACAGATTATACATGATTTTAAGACGATTCACACAGACTTCATGTTCCATTATATCTTTTCATTTAACCACCACCGTCTTATCACCTTAAAGAATAAAGTTGTACTGAACAATAACGATGGTAGTAAAGTTATATATATATATGTGTAAAGTTATATATATATATGTATATATATATATATATATGTAAACTCTTTATTTTACGTTCTGGATTTTCATAAGTTGATTTCAGATTTGATTCTAAATGTAATAGTTGATTTTATTTGTTAAAAAAATTTAAAGTGTGGGGTACATTAAAAAATAATGTATCTTATATAAGTGTTCTATGTAAAGATATTAGGACTTTAAGGGTCCGAAGACTTATTTTTGTTCTAAGGAACCAGGAAGACAATTTGTAAATAGGTATAAAGAACTCTTTGAATGTCTCGTGTCTTATTTATTCTAAGGGAAGTTTGTATTAAATAACCGTGAGTTGCATTTCTATATGTTTGGTTCTGATAGTGAACTTATTGGGTCTTTAAAGAAATTCCTTGTGGAAAATTTGTCTATTAAACCAGAGTTTTTGACAGGTGAAGTTAACCACATCATCTATAAGTTTCGATCTCTACCTGACTAAGGTCATAGAATATTTTCGACATCGTTAAGACAGATTAAAGTCATCCAACAAGTATGGTGACGACCCTCTGATACAAAGTGCTTATCCAAGTGTAAAGACGTATGAGTCCTGAAAGACCCATTTTTAATGGTCGTTGGACCCAATTTTCTACTAACTTACCTTCAATCTCTATCTCTTAAAAAGGTCTCTCTAAATTCCCGAATAGACGGAGTCTCTATAAACGAATGTACAAATCCCATTATTTTTAGAGATCTGGAAAGGGAGGGGAGGAGTCTGTCTTGAATAGAGAGGTACCCCTCTCTCCCCTTTTGTACGAAAGACGGAATATCTATGAGACTCAAAGTATTAGATCCCCAAGGAGAGGGAGCCGCGTCAGAGACGTACGTGTCTACCCAGATCAGGTGTTACGTACCGGGGTGCTCCTTGACCTTGTGTCCCCTTAGTGACGAAGGTTCTACGACACACTTGTTTACCAGATTAGAGACTAGGTCTCCAGAGGAGGAAACATCACAAATATGTCCGTGTGATGTTACCGTCCACTCGAAAACCGAATGTTCTTCGACGAAGAGAAAAAAATTTTTTTTAAATTAACTTGATTTCAACTACAGGTTATAATATACAACGTTAAATATGATTTCATTAAGTGTTAAGAATTTCCATACGAGGTAAATGTTAATAACATTCTACAACCGTTGCACCGAATGGACCACCGAATCGACCACTTCTTGGACGGACGGTTGCATTCTCTGAGTTTTGTGTGTCCAAACTAGGGACCCAGTCCTTCTAGGGGACCTCTTCCTTTGCCGTTCGATGAGGTCATAAAAACGGATCTTTTAGGTTACCTGTCTCCTTCGACCACCTGATGTCAGGTACCCCAGTGGTTCTCAGTCTGTACTGACTCCTGCGTGTACGTCATGCCCGATATAAGGGGCACAACATGTGATTTAGGAACATTCAATGAGATATGTAAATAGTCAGACACGGCGAATTAGGGGTGGGGAATACGGAGAGGGGACGAGGACAAAGAGGACGATTGATGATCGAACTAGAGACACTCAGAAAAAACAATGTAAGTGATCACACTCATACCAAAAAAAAAATCCAAGATATATATTCGTCATAGCATATCGAAACAGAAAGAGACAGACTTAATAAGTGAATAGTATCAATAGTAGGTACGATAACGTTTACCGTCCTAAAGGAAGAAAGAAGACCGACTCACCGTACGATAACTCCGCCGAGTCTACCAATTCACAGACGGACGTTACGGTCTCTGGGACCAAACTAGGGACCCAACCCTTCTAGGGTACCTCTTCCTTTACCGTTGGCTGAGGTCATAAAAACGGACCTTTTAGGGTATCTGTCTCCTCGGACCATCCGATGTCAGGTACCCCAGTGTTTCTCAACCTGTACTGACTCGCTGAAGTGAAAGTGATACGGGAACACAATTACATATACACACACACAGACACGCACACACGAATAGAACGAAGGTAGAGTACCGATGATATTTGTTACGACAGTACTTGTGACCCCACGTATATAGAAAACTTTAGTCACAAAAGTAATAGAAACCTATATATGAGTCCTTACCTTAACGACCCAGTATACTATCAAGACAAAAATCGAAAAACTCTTTGAAGGAATGACAAAGGTGTCACCGACGTGGTTAAATGTAAGGGTA
This sequence comes from Capra ibex, assembly GCA_006410555.1. Taxonomy (NCBI): domain Eukaryota; kingdom Metazoa; phylum Chordata; class Mammalia; order Artiodactyla; family Bovidae; genus Capra; species Capra ibex. The sequence goes on along the minus strand of SJYO01018757.1, from coordinate 4,439,593 downwards.
GTTGTCACATGTGTCCAAGGGAAAAGAGGTATAGGAACAATGGAAAACAATAAACACAAGAAAAAATACTGTCGGTAAGACCAAGGTTCCCCTCCGTCCCACCCAAGATCCTCATTTCTCTCCTCAGTGTCCGTCTCTCTTTCGAAGAAGTCATTGTCTGAGTTGTTAAAGGGTGGTTGCAAAAATAAACCTGAGTCCTAAAAAGTGGACGTGATGACGACATCGGATGGAAAAGGAGGTCTCCGAAGGAGGTGTAATAAAGATGTTTTAGTAGGAATTTGTCTAGAGCGTAGTTAGAGATAGAGGAGAGAAATTTTTGACAATTGTCTTCGTCACTTCATGATGTAATTCTCGTCTTCGAAACCTTAGACTCGGACACACCGAGGTTTACGTCGATGCGTCCAGTGGCTGATCCACTGAGACCAATTCAATGAATTGGAGAGTCAAAGGAATAGATGGTTAATCGTTCTTCTATTGTGTACGTTTATTGAATTCGTTGGGTGACGGGTACCAATCGGGAGTTATTTACCACCGATAATAGTAGTGAGAATCGTGTCGAGGAGTAATGGGACTCTTATTTCATACTTGGTGTAATTTTACGGGTAACTCTCGTAATTTTGGACCGAGGTTTACAAGAGTGAAGACGTTGCGTTTGAGGTCTGGACGAAGTGAAGAGGAGTAGGAGTTCCGTACAAGAAGAAGTGTTGAGGTCTCGAAATTAACACGAGGAAGAGTAGGGATTTCCGTAAATAGGAGGAAACGGTACCTTCATTGCCGAGTAGGACTGGGTCCAGTAGGAGACGGACGGAGACCAACCGTCAGTGAGGTAGGTGACCCGAGGTTAAGGTGGAGAGATAGATTCGAGAGGTTCGTGACTGACGTTAGTAATAATAAATAAATCTGTAAACAAAGGGTGTGATCTCCTCGATATTCACACCATTGTCGGAATTAGTTCTACCTCATCGGGTAGACGATCCAACCTAATACATTTCATACCTCAGTACCATCGGCCTCCGGTTCCCCACTCTCCCACTTTTAGAACGAACTTTTTCCTCCGTTTAGTCACATCAAACGTGGTTTTCATGGGTATCATGGTCCTGGTGGTACCTCGAGGTTTACGTTTTTACTTAGTCTTTTTACTATTTTGTTAGGGATAGTTTTTATGGTCACCGTAAAAAGTTTCTTGATCTTGTTTTAATAAAAAATTATGCATTCCTTTGTGTTTCTGAGATCTATCGATTTTGTTAGAAATTTTTGTTATCTCGGACTTTATCGTAAAAGGGACTGAAATCTGATATGATGTCTCGCTGTCATTAGTTTTGTGATACGCCGACCGTGTCTTTGTCTGTATATCTATTTGCCTTGGTTTGTCTCGGGTCTTTATTTGGGTGTGTATTTAATCAGATAATTTTTTCTACGTTCTTCCGTATTGTCTCTTTTCTCAGAAAAAGTATTCACCACGACCCTTTTGATCTCTCGGTGTACCATTTTTTACTTTAACAATCTTGTAAAAATCACGGTATATTTTTTATTTGGTTATTACTACATTTTTTTAGTTGTTCGATGTTCCTCTATGACGTGTGTCCCTTATATCAGTTATAAAGATTATTGATATTTACCTCATATTGGAAATTTTTATCACATAGTGATACGACATATGGACTTTGTACATTGTGATATTTGATTGATATTACTTTCTTTTTTCTTACGTTTAACTTTCTATTTCAATTTAAAAATTTTTCTATAGTTTTGAATATCACAATACAAGTTATTTATGTATAATTTGAGACTTTGTATGAAGAATAGTTGTGATTAGAGAGAGGAGGAAAGAGATGAAAGGGGAGTAGGAAAAATAAGAGGAAGTGGAGGAAGACACATAGACGAAGAGGAAGCAGAGTGAGTATTACATCTATGTGACTACAACTTTTATAGTTTATATGAGAACTCGGATTGATGGGTGATATTTTTGTAAAACACTATAAAATATCGGTACTGGTCTTAGGTTCTTTAATATGTTGTGTACTTAAATTTTGATGAATGTCATTGTAGACGTAGGAAAAGTTTTACAAGCCTATATAGTTTGCGAGGAACTTGTCTTATAGTTCGTACCTCTGAGATAATAACCGATTTGGGTGGAAAGTACATAATAGTATTTGGTCACGATTTTGGCACTACAATTTTTGTTTTAATTTTCATATGAACTATTTCGAAAACAGATACATTTTTTTTACACCATTCACGGTTTAGATCTTCACTCTTAGACAATACATACGTAAAGTATTGTAAACGATATTCAATACCTCAACACTTGTGAGTTGTATATATTGTTTTATAGTGTGTCGCACTTATCACATGATTGTGGTTCCAGAAGGAAAATGGTGAGAATGGTCTATTGGAGATTTCCTAGAATACGGAGTAATATTTCTGCTTTTGTATCGGTAAAAGATTATAATCATATCCTGTATAGTAACCATATCGGTGCCTTTTTTTCCATTTAAAACATAGAAACTCATGTAAATATAAAAACCGGTTACTTTAATGATTCTATTTTATCTAAAATCAGTAGAATCTAACAAACGTTTAGAAAAAAAAAAAAAAAACGGTTGTCTTAGTCTGTACACTAATATAATTCGTTACTTTGACTGACGAATATATGTTTCAATCGGTAATATGAATTATTGACACACACACACACTCATTCACATGCACACAAGTCAATGATCCAGCACAGGCTGAGAAACGTCAGGGCACCAGACGTCGGGCGGTCCGATCAGACAGGTACCCTAAAAGGTCCGTTCTTGTGACCTCACCCAACGGTAAAGGAGAAGGTCCCCTACAAAGACTGGGTCCTTAAGTTTGGGAGTAGAAGTCACAACCGTCCGTCTAAGAAATGGTGATCGTGGTGGTATGTTTGTTTTTCAACGAAAGTGCTAATATTATAATCTCATATGAGAAATGGAAATGATTTTTCAATGACTTATCATCTATGTATTTTAAGTTTTGCTGGTTTAGGGTGATCGTCTTTATGACTATCTTTCGTTGATTCATATACTTTTGTATGGTCTCACGGGAGTTTGGACAAGATGTAAGTAGGATTGAGTAAGAAGGATGAAACAGTGATTAAGTAAATGTAACGAATGAAATTTGAGGGAAGGATCTGTTAACATAAAATAAATTACTTATGTACACAGTTTTATTAAATGAGTATAGAGCAAGAAGTAGAAAAAAAGACACGACTCTTATTACACACATAAAAAAGGTTTTTTATTTTTACCTTTATTCTATTATTTTTCGTTTGTGGATGTACTTCTTTTATCTAAAAGAAAATCGACTTAATTTAATGTTTCGTACTACTGTAATTAATGAGAATTCATTTTGTGTTGTCTTACAATGTTAAAATAAGGTTTGTATGGTAATAGAAACTTGATAAAATTTGTATGTCTAATTTTTGTCTAAAATTGGAAATTATAGTAAATTAAAGGATCTTTATTAAAGATAATAATTGTTTATTTGTTATGTTGTGTTCTTTACCAGAAATGCTAAAAGCAACGTAATGACATTTGTCTTTTGTTCGATGGTCAATGACCTCGAAATTTTTCGTATCGTAATTTAGTGGTTTAATTCACTTATTTACATAAGAATTATAACTTTAATTACTGACACGAAATATGTCAAATAATAGAGAAAACTCGTACAAAAGTTCCAAATAGACATGACATCATATATAGTGATGAAGTAAGGAAAGGTAACGGTGTGACGGAAGATTCGTATTTAATAATGTATAATATTATAACTAGTTATAATCCCAACAAGACTAAAAAACCGATGACATTTATTACGACGATGTTTGAATACATATGTTCAGAAGTACCCTGTATCCAAAAGTAAAGAGAACCCACCCCTTAAGAAATCCTCTTCTTAACGAATTGATCCAGGAATTGTACACTTCCTTGACGGTTGGACGAACGATTTCACTGACGTGGTAAGATGTTAATGTCGTTGCAAACTCTAGGATGACAGGGGTATAGGTTTGTTGTAGACAATAACAGAAAGACTATAATCGGTAAGATGACCCATACTTTACCATAGAGTTACAACACAATTGAACGTAAAGAGACTACTGATTATTACAAAAGTCCCTGAATTGTAAACGTTATAGAAGAAATCTTTTTGTAGGAGTATATATAAAGTGGATAAAAATCAACTTAACAGAATTGGTAACTTAACATTCTCAAGAAATGTATCATACCTGTCATCAAAGAATAGTCTGTTTACTCAAAGTTCATAAAAGAGGATAAGATACCCAATAACTAAGGGAAAGAACTACCATAGGGAAATTCTTGCCAAAAATTATAATTATTTCAGATTAGATAAAAAGGAAAGTAACGAATATGAAAACTACAGTATGGCAAAGGATTAGGTTCTAGTAATTTCAAATGAGGATGTAAAAGAAATTTTTTTAAAATATCAACATCGAGAATGTAAATAGAGGCATTAGGCAAGACTCAATTGAAAAATATGCCATACTTCAAATGGTTTAAGTAAGAAAGTGTACACCAATAGACCCAGTCCTTCTAGGGAGTCTCTTCCCTTACCGATGGGTGAGGTCATAAGAACGGAGACAGGTTAACGTGCCTGTCTCCTCGGACCGCCCGATGTCAGGTATTCCAACGTTTCTCCGCCTGTATTGACTCGCTGATTGTGCAAGTGTAGGTTAATCAGGTCGTGATAAACAACTTTTCTGAGAAGAAAGGGATAACTTAATAGAACCGTTCGAACAACTTACGAGACATCGAAGAATTTCGGTTTATAAATAGAAAATCTGTCAATGTTTTAAAAGATTAACGAGAGGGTAATCTAAATTCCAACGTCAAGTACAAATATACTAAAAGAACACCAAGATCGGAGTTTAAGACAAATTTGACCCTCGTTGGGTTAAAAAAAAGTAAGGTTTCTGTCATGAACAAAATTATAGATTTGAGATAAAAGATCCACATAACACGATTCGTATCATATCATAGTGTCACTCAGAAGCCCTGTTGTAACACTTCTTTCAAGGTCTTGTGTATAAATAAATCAAAATTCGATATCAGTAAGTGAGAAAATTTCTTCTTGACACTCGTCTTCGTCCTGAGTAATACGTTTCGGTTTGACGGGAATTTAAAGGACTTTGTCGGTCACATCTCCTGTCGAGAACGGAAGCTCGACGGACTATCTGGGGACGAAACGATTGTTATAGATCGAAGTAAAGTCCTTTGTTGAAAAGGAAGAGACGTCCCACAGAACGACCTCGTCATTCAGTTCCACGATGTGCAAGGGTGATGTCTGGGAGGGTTCCTCGCGGATTTCCAGAGTAGTACCCAGAAAAAGAAAAAGGCAGGTATATTCCAATTCGACACCCTTGTTGGATTTTATTTTTAAGTTCTTTCCATTGCGTTCCTGTCTCGTTCGTACTCGAGTGTTTAGGGTCCCTCGACGGTCTTGTTCTACTAATCACAGAGATGAGGGTTTTCGGTATAATTATATGGGTCACGACCGGATAGACTTCGAACCAAACATAATAAGGAAAGTTATTACCTGTGATGTTGTATTTAAAGTTTATTTGAGTAAATAACCAAATTCGGTTAGTATTAAGTAACTAACTTTCTTTCTTGGAAATGAAATATGTCAATTAAGGTTTCTATAGTGATCTCTAACGTTAGAACAAAAGATTATACTGAAGAGGTACTTATTTTTGACCATTCGAAAGAATCTCTCAGACAAATTATCGACCCAGTTGTGTTTAATGCGTTAACGAACTAAATTACTCGAACAAACTCGTCCACCAAAGACCTTAGGAATTACAGTATCGAACAGAGGAACAGACCCTTTGTGGTAGGGTAATTGAACGTGTGTCGAAACACGTACATATATAAGGAATCTACCACGACTGAATTCAATCGGTGCGACGAAAGGCTCATGAAAAGTTCCGTTACAATTAATTACTTTCACTTACAGCGAGTCAACACAGACTGAGAAACACTGGGGTACCTGATATGTTAGGTACCTTAAAGGGTCCGGTCTTATGACCTCGCCCATCGGGAAGGGAAGAGGTCCTTCTTCTAAGGGACTTCTAGGTTCCCTAGGAGGGTTGGGTCCCTAGCTTGGGTCCAGAGGTGTTACGTCCACCTAAGAAATGGTCGACTCGGTGTTCCCTTTAGGTTCTTATGACCTCACCCATCGGATAGGGAAGAGGTCGCTTAGAAAAGTCGGGTCCTTAACTTGGCCCCAGAGGACGTAACGTCCGTCTAAGAAATGGTTGACTCGATAGTCTCTTACCTTCTATGGTTTTTGTCCTTTTGTTAAAACCGTGTATAAAAATTAAATTTCTATTTTTTTCACCCCTCAAAATTCTGAGAAAATAAAGGACGGTTTTATAATACCTATTTTCAAGTCATACACCGTTGAACCTTTTCAACACAAGACAAAACTTCTCCACAATCAATTTGATTTCTTTGAAAAGGATGGGCCCTCACAACCGACACATACAGTTGCGTCCACACATGGCTGTCTAGGTCCCTACAAATTGGCGTTACACGGTAAGACGGAATACTCATTGAATAAAGACAAAACAACGACGAAGGAATGTTTAATTTAATTCAAAACGACCCGAAGGGAGCACCGAATCGACCATATACTGTGATAAAGTGTAATGGCCCGACGGGATGCTGACAAAACAAACAATGAACCAGCACCAAAAGAAAAAAAACCAACAAACAAAAGTAACAAAACAGAAAGCGAAGAAAACTCCCTACCAGTCCTCTATCCTGGCACATAAACAATAGGATACACATTCCGTTTAACTCAGGGTTCCCCGAGTCTACCATTTCTTAAGTGGAGGTTACGTCTTCTGGGCTGAAACTAGGGACCCAATCCCTCTAGGAGATCTCTTCCTTTACCGTTGGGTGACGTCGTAAGAACGGACCTCCTAGGGTACCTGTCTCCTCGGGCCTCTCCTCGGCCTCAGGTACCCCCACGTCTCAGTCTGTGCTGACTCGGTCATTCGTGTCGTACACCCCCTTGATGGTGTAAGTGATGACTACTCGATTTAAAGTTACTAGAACTCGATCTGTTACTGGAGAGTTGTGGTTTCCATGATCATGTTATGTCACCGTTATCCTTTTCTTTTTTTAGTTAACCTGAACTAATTTTCATTTCTTTATCCTTCGGAAGTTTCCTAAGGTAAAAGATCGGTAATTTTATCGGGGACGTACAGAGTAGAAAGATGAATTCTGTTGGTTGTGTCACCTCGTCTCTTTTTGTATAGGTGTAAACGTAATACAGGAAAGGTTTAAAGACTAGATACATAAGTTACTCGTATGTTTACTACTGACAAAAGATGGTGATTCGAAACTCCCAAAATTTTTTTTTTACCATTGTCCTTGTCTAAAACTATGGACATTTGTGTCACGTTGACTTTGGATTTTGTCCATTGTTATCTATGTGTCTTGCTGTCTATACCAGGGTAAGGTACGGTAGGGAATGTCCGATGATCCTGAAGGGATCACCAAGTTCGTCAGTTCTCAGACGGACGTTACGTCCTCTACGTCCAAGTTAAGGACCCAGCCCTTCTAGGGGACCTCATCCTTTATCGTTGGGTGAGGTCATAAGAACGGACCTCTTAAGGTGTCTGTCTCCTCGGACGTCCCGATGTCAGGTACCCCAGTGTTTCGCAGTCTGTGTTGGCCCGTTGATTGTGAAAGTAAATATCAGATAACCCTCCATATCTCTTCCTTTATTCGTTGTCGTTACTTCTTGATTTTTCGCGGTCCTTTTCTACCTTACGGACGTGACCCTACAATCGTTCTTGTGGAGAGGAGCAGACACCGAGAGTCCCTTCTAAAGGAGGTACATCGCGGTGGATTTAACTCCTATTCGTTCGTCCTTCCGTCGTAGACTTTGGTTTCCGTCTAGTACGCACTTCCGCCCCCCACCCCCACCCCCTACATCGGTACGTTCTAAACTCTGGTGCGTAATTCGAAGTCTTTCACTCCTTCAATTCTTCACTCAGACTACGACTTGTTTCACCCCCCCTCCCCAGTTCGGAACCTGTGAAAACGTTGTAAGATTCGTCAAAACAAGAATGGGATTCCCGTTCTGGTGACTACGAAATTCGTGTCTCCGACGCACTGTCATGTAGGACGACTGATTGCACCCTTCGTGCGTGACTTTCATCACCGTCCCTCTTACGTCTTTCGGTGGTGCTAGTAGGTCCCGCTATCGGCCGACTTCATTCACCACCGAGACCTCTACCCCTTAGGACTGGTCTAAGATCTTAATCGAGTTGGTTCTCTTTCTCCCTGAAGGGACCACCAGGTCACCGATTCTGAGAAGGGAGGGTTATGTCCCTCGGGTTGGAGCTAGGGACTAACCCCTTGATCTATGGTACCCAACGTTGAATCTGGTCCATGTCGGTTTCTTTAATTTAAAAAAAAATTAATCGATTTTAATTTTTGTTTGTTTGTTTTTCTCTTTTTATGCTCAGTTCCTACTTCAGGTCCAAAAACTGAATATGTTCTCTAAGTCACCATCTTGGTTTCAGACACTTTCCCTTGACTTTTCTTCTTGTCGACCATCCCCTTATACCATTTAGTATTACTTACAAACCGAGGAAAATTTATATTTTACCTTTTTTAATATGTGAACTCTTTAACTGTCTAAAGAGTGTATATCCATATAAGGAAGACCCCACAAAAATTTTATCTACGAATTCCTTTTTTTAAATTATTCGTGGTTTATAAACATGTAATTTATAATTTTGTAAATCCTTTACTAAAAGTGATACAGTCTTTCCCTAGTTCGGAGGGAGAGGTTTTAGTTATCAACGATAAAAGTCAAAATTATAAGTCATATATTTATAAGGGTAGTCTTCTTTCTTTGATAGGAAATTCTTTGACGGAGAAATTTTTCTTTTCTATGGGTCTAAGTCGTTAGAATAGAAAGTCTTTTACCCTTTAGTTACTCTTAGAAGTACGGTCCCACAAACCTTAATGAATTGTTCGGTAGTGCACCAGTAACTCGGTTTAATAGAGTATAGTATCGGGTCGTAGGGATGTGACTCTCCGTCTAATCGATATGAGTAACTGATTTTTATTTGTGAAGGAAGGGCTGGTGTTAAACGGAGACTTGAGTCGACCCATTCTGTTGTGTCATAAGTAACACTGACTGTCTCATGAAAGTCTAGATTACTATTAAAAGTGGTCAAAAACTTGTACAACACAAAAGTCGTACTTCAGGTTGTGTTAACTTACTAAGAGCGTAGTTGTACTTAACTCCCTAGACCACTATTGTTTGTAGACACGACGACACGTACGTCTACTGTGCGACCATCCTAGTCTGAAACAAATAAAACATTGTCTTGTTACACTTATTCCGGTTCAAGTTCTCGAGTCAGGAAAGCCCTCCTTAAGTTTTAACGAAAGAAAGGAAGTGGGGATTGTACCCGATTACACGAGTATTTGCGTGTGTTGACTAAAGTTCCCATAGGAGCATAAATCCGATATAATACTTTTTGGGTGACTGTGAAGGTCTTTTAGTTTAATTACAAATACGGACCCACTGACACATAGTCCTCGAGGGTCTGACCGGGTGTATGACAAGTCAGCCATGATGTGTTTTTGTTACAAGATTGTGGAACCGTAAAAAGTCAGAATGACAATTTCGTAAATGGAATTATACAAAGGACGGTATGAAGTGATAAAGGATGAGGATTCCGACATCTGAGCAGTACAAGAATAATGCGTAGAATGAGTAAAAACGTGAACCTCGAGATGGGACTGGGACCAAGGGCTGTTACTCGCGACGGAGATATCGATGTGGGGAGACGAAGACCATCCTAAGTCTAGGAGAATGGGGAACGGGAGGTCGTTGGTAGTGAGGTATACACCGTATTAGGTACGATCGTCTACCTAGAAACAAGATAGAAACAAATCTTGGGATGCCGTAAAGGGGAATATCGAGGAGTTCGTTTCGGTCGGTTCCAGGGGAAGATTTGAAACCCCTACTGAACAGTTACCGGAAACATTATGACTGTGAACTTACAGAAGGTCCGTAGAATTTACCTTTTGGTGTAAACACGGGACAGAGGGTAGAAGGGTGGGCAGATAGTCAAGGAGGAACGAATGTGGTCTTTACAACCTCTGTAAGAACCCTGGGAGGAAAGGGAGTGGTGTGTGGTCCCGGACAGAACAATTAAGATATAGGTTATGGGTCATTTTCGTGAGAATTGATAAGTGATCAATGGACCAATAGTCTCATTGACTATAAAAAGTGAAGAAGATATTTTTCTGAACACCGGTACTTTGTGACGTACGAATGTCGGTTGTGTTCCAAACGGAGCTCGTAGTGGGATGTGAAAGGGAGGGAGGTAAATTTGCTGTAGCCACGGTCTTCAGTCAACATAAAAAGAGGTTTGAACGGCTATGGTCATGCGTGAATAATGACTTTACTATATAAAGGTAATTTGTGATGTATTTGACCAATTAAAGCTTAAAATTTTTCAAACCGAAGTATTTCTGTTCCATCTTTCAAACCCGTTTAGAGGTTCTTTTAGAAGATATACTTAACAAAATTTTAGGGCAGTACCCGTTTTAAACCCCCCCCCCCCTTATTTGATCTTTCAAAACACGAGAGTAAGAGTAGGGATTAAGTATTTCGGTAAATGTCTACTGAAATTTTAAGAACGAAGTATATTCCCTTTGTTTTGACCTTTAGTACCTTCTACATTGATATCCATACCAAGTGTGTTTTCATTTGGTTTGTTTTAGTCCAGTCTTAAGGTCAAGTGTTTAAGTGGGAGTTGTTTACCAGGGTTCGACATGGTTTTCTGACCGTCACTCACAAATGTCAGAAATTCAATTTTATTTTATATCCTAGACTCATGTATAATAAATTATAAAGGGAAATTAGTTGAAAAGTTAATTGATTGGTTGATCGCATAAGATAACCCATTATGTTTATTGTTGTCATCCATTATAAATGAATGTCCTTGAGATATGGTTTGTGCTGATAAAGGTAAAAAGTCTATTACTTTGACTTCCGATCCAGACATATAGGACTGAGAAAGGTAGTAAAACTGGCGAGAGGATAAGATAGTTATAGGAGAATCGGTCAGAGATGTGATGGGAGAAGTTAGGAAGTGGTTTAAAGTAATTAGTTACTTATCATCTTTTATAAAAAATTGAGTAGACATTAATACGGTAGTGGATGCATTTTGAAAAGTCACAGTAAGGTGAAGACTTATCTAAGTTTTAGGAATGTTTCGTGAAGTGCTGGACCGTGATTGTATAAAGAGGTAGAAATGGATTGTATAGGTAGGAACGAGTAACGTGTGGTCAATGGAGCCGGAAGGAAGTGAAGAGTCCTATACGGCTCCAGAAAAGGTAAAGATTCTTACAAGGGTACGACACATGAGACAATTCTCACAAGAAAAAACTCAAAGAGAAGTAGGAAGTCTGGAGTTGAACTCGAGTCGATCAGAAACTTAAGGTTAAATTAATGGAGAAAAAGGATTGAGTATCGTAAGTTAACAAAAGTAAGTATTCTGTACTGTTGACTTTTTATACATAAAGAAACTTTAATAAAATGAGGACAGAAAGGTTACTATGGAAATTAAATCTTGTATTCGAGTGTTTATTTGTGAGTTACTTAGTTAGGTCGTTACAAATATAGGCTTCATCTCTTCTCCGTTGCGGTCTCTTGAAAGTTTGCCGGTATTTTATGGACGATGGTTTCTCGTAGGGGTTTTACCCACTCAGTGAGAGGTCACTCCGACACTTTATAGAGGTCCCTACCTCTGAAGAGGTGGTGAACGTAATCTAAGACAAGGATAAGATTGGAGGCCCGAAGGGAACATCGAGTCAGTCATTTCTCAGACGGACGTTCCGTCCTTTGGGCCCAAACTAAGGACCCAACCCTTCTAGGGGACGTCTTCCTTTGTCGTTGGGTGAGGTCATAAGAACGGACCTCTTACGGTACCTGCCTCCTCGGACTGTCCGATGTCAGATACCCCAGCGTTCACAGTCTGTGTTGAATCCCTGTTTTGGTGGTGGATAAGATTGGTAGTAATATAAACTCTACAGATTAAGTACTTAAGCGTCAAGATAGCGAGGAAGAGTGTCTAAATCATTTAGTCCGAAGGAACCACCGAGTCTGTCATTTCTTAGGTGGACGTTACGTCATCTGGCCCCAAGTTAGGGACCTAGACCTTCTAGGGGACCTCTTCCCTTACCGATGGGTGAGGTCATAAGAACGGATCTTTTAAAGTACCTGTCTCCTCGGATCACCCGAGGTACCCCAACGTTTATCATCCCGTATTGACTCGATTTATTATAGATATATTACAATCGTAAACACGAGTTCAAGAGTTTAATCCGTATATAATTTTTATAATTTGTATATCCAGTAAACTAACTTATATCCTTTTGTCACAAGGTCTTTAGTTTCATTAAGGATTCCGTCAGAAGTCGGGTAGATGTTTGTGATTGTAGAGGGAATAAGGTACTTGACGTGAACTCTTTTATAGTTCAGAAGTGTGTTCGAGACCACAATAGAATCTGTGTTAGGGTCGTTCGTATCGCACGTCAGTCTTAATCGTTTATTTCTATTCGAAAGATTTTCATCCGTATAACGGTCACCACTCTTTATTGTCATCTGTACTCTTAAGTGTTGTCCTGTCGACAGACCTAGGTAAATCGTGTACCAGTTCGTCCGGATGTATAAAAGTATGTAGACTCCTGTCATAACATAGTGACTCGTCACATTATTTTTTACGGATTACTACTGGAGCATAATACTTCTTTCGACTATGATAAAAGTGACGTATGACATAGTTTTCTGTTCCTTCTCTCATGGTGTAGTGTCCCTCTTTAGTGGACTTTTTTTCACATAAATAGATCTTATATAGTAAAGGACTGTTGTACGGTACTTTAGTTTAATAATGGTATAACATGTCGAAACGTAGGGTACGGAATAATTTTATTTTTATCCGAGATATTTCAAAGTTTGAAAGGATAATAAAGAGATTTCTTCCCCGTATTGCATTTAATGGTTTAGATTTTCTAAATTAGTAAGAGGAAGTCACTAAAACATTGACACTTCACGAGTAGAAAACTCTTGTTTCGTATCGAATGATTCCTCGTATTCTTTTCTCACGTCGTATGTCATAATTGTCCTTAAAAAGTTTCATGATTTCGTGAAACAGAATTTTTGTCTACTTGATCCATCTTTATCAGATAGTAAAGGTTTTATTATTATGTTTTACTAATATATACATGAATATATAAATCTAAGTTAACGGTGACATGTAATAGAAACCTAAAAGAGTTTCTTATAAGAAGTGTTTAACGATTTCCTCCTTGGGTGTCATTTAGGTCATTTACCTTGGGACTAACTAGTTCTGAGTCCATCTGATCTACTGATCTTTAAATTAATAGTTAGTTTTGTTTTATCTCTACTATTTTAGAGTTTCTGTTTTTGGTATTATATTCAATACAAAGGATACACGGTCTAGGACAAGATTCATTCGTATGAATCTTCCTAGAGTAGATTAGGAATCATGTTCCGATCGTTCATCCATGATAATATTGAGGGTCAATTTCGATCGTTTGGATTCCGTGTTTCGTCAAATATGTAACGAAATTTTAGAGTGTCGTTCCCGAAGGGACGACCAAGTCCCCATTTCTTAGAAGGACGGTTATGACCTCTGTACCAAAGTCAGGGACTCGACGCTTCTAGGGCGTCCGACGTCTCGTCGATTCGGGCACGCGGTGGTGCCGACTCGGACACGAGACGTCAGACCCCTTAGGTGTTGTTGGGTCGGGTGCGCGGTGTCGACGACTGCAGGCTCCTGTGACGGCTCAGAGACGAGGTGTGCTCTCCTCGGTGGCGTTACTCTTCGGACGTGTGTCGTTGGTCTCCCTCCCGGGCGAGCGGTGTGGGTCTCCTTGCGAGTGCCTTTGCCTCTGGGCCGTGTCGGTTTGTAGTGCCGGAGACTTTTGGTGCGTCGGTCGTTTGCGACTTCAATCGTACACTGAGGACGTTCGGGTAGACGTCGTCTATGAAAATTGGCGTGGTTTTGTGGTAGTTGCTTCGGAAGTTAATACGGGTCTTTTCTTTACCGAAATAAAGTACAAATCTATCAACAATTCAATTTCTCCTTCAATTCACCTTCTCTGTATTTTCACTACATTTTGTTTTAAAACTCCTTACGAAAAAAGGAGTTCATAAACAAAATGCACACTTCTTTTCGTGTTTCTCGGTTACTAAATTATGTTTTATCCTACGTAGGTTGTCAGAAGTTTCATAAGATTAAGTTGTTGGAGTTTTATGAAATGACAAAATTTATTTTCCAATATCCTTCTTACGGTCATACAAGAGGAAGTTTGACAGAGTTCCGGGTCTTCGGACATCAGATATTTGTCACATGATGACATATTCAATTGTTATATCGTGTCAGTATTGGTTACAAAATCTTAGTCGTCTCAGTTTTCGTATGTGATCACTATGTTTACTCCTACTCTTAAGTAAAGAAAGTTTTACAGTCTATTTAAATACATTTTCGTGGTAACTTATATTGTCCGTATAAAACGGATCGTTGATTTTATGACATAAAGGTCGACTTATTGATGTCGGGAGATTATTTCTCCGTCATTATAAACTATGTGGAACAATCACGATCTTAAGAGTGATCTTTAAACCTTTTCTAAGACTTTGTCGTACACAAAACGATTTATCTAGGAAGTTTTCATAAAACCCTCACAACAACCGATGAAGTTAAAAGAAAGGTATAAACTATGATAAATTTATAGGTTATTGAGTTTTAAGAGATTACGTCTATTTTTAATAATTTGAAAATCTACTAAATGTCGGAAAATAATAGAAGTGAGGTGACAGACCGGTTAAGGGAATCACTAAAGATCACTTTCCTATGTTTTCCCTTTATTTTCCTAGTTTTAAACTTCCACGGGTTCACACTATGACTTGGACAATAAGTGACGTTTCTTACGGAAAGGAGACGGGAACGGGTAAAGTCAGAAAACGAGACTAGACGGTATAATTTCTGGGGAAGATAAGTTCTGAGGAGGATAAGGTCGTGGAAGGACCTTAACGTAAATTTATCCGACGAGAAGAGACTTTAACTGACAAAACTAAACACTCGAGGGGTTCAAAACTGTCATTTAGTCCAAGACTCGGTCTGTTTCGTGTCTTGTCTTAATGTATTTATATTACGTAAACCTTCGACTTGAGTGTTCCGGATTTCTTACTGTGTCCGTAAACTTAGTAAGTAAGTGTGTCTGGGTACGAACCTCTGCTCTCAGAGCTCTTGGAAACCACTGTTCGAGAGTACTGTATTACCTCTCCCTTCTGAACCTCTGACTGTCGATATGTTCGTCCGATCAGAGGTGCCACACCTAGGTAGATCTTTGGACTACGGTAACCGAAAAAGACTAGAGGTGTCTACGATACCTCTACCTCTTGTCCCTCGTCACAAGTTTCAGTGGAAGAGGACTCATCGTTCACGTTAAGATAATAAAATTGGTTTCCTTGTTTGAGAGTATTCGGTGCATCGGATCCCTACCGACGACGACGACGATTCAGTGAAGTCAGCACAGACTGAGACACGCTGGGGTATCTACCGTCGGGTGGTCCGAAGGGGCAGGGACCCTCAGAGGTCCGTTCTTGTGACCTCACCCAACTGTAAAGGAAGAGGTTACGTACTTTCACTTTTCGCTTTCACTTCAGCGAGTCAACACAGACTGAGAATCGCTGGGGTACCTGACGTCGGGTGGTCCGAGGAGACAGGTACCCCAAAAGGTCCGTTCTCATGACCTCACCCAACGGTGACGGAAGAGGTCGGATGTCTACCGACTCGTTATTTATGTTCATTTGTCCCGTTGTTAAGTAAGTGATTTGAGTAAGAAAATAGTACAGTAGGTAGGTGAATTATTGGTGTACCGTCTCACCTTTGTAAATGTCGAAACTTCGACATATATGAACTCGAGTTTGTACTATGATGACTAATGATCAATTACTGGAACATTTTCAATGGACAAGCATTCGAAGTCAAAGAGGTAGATGTCTTCTCTTCATTATTGTCTAGACGAGTCCTAACAAGAGTCCTGCTCTTACTAAGTAACTTGTATCCGTATGGAATAAAATGGCACGAAGTAAAATGACACAAAAGATTATTCAACGAAACACCGTCAGGACTTAGTCCGTTCAGACAACCACGATAAAGGTTATCTTAAAAGAGTGAAACACAGAGACATAGGGTAAAACCATTAAGAGTGTTATGAACTTTGAAAAAGTAATATAACGATACCACTAGGTACTAGTCTCTAGAAACTGTAGTGATAACGTTAACAAAACCCCATAGTGTTTAACATAGGTGACTTCTAACACTTGAACTAGTCATTTGTGCACAGGGCTGACGAGTCAATTGGAGGGAAGTGGGTAGAGAAACAGTAACACCCGAAATGTGTTGTTATGACTGTAATCCGGTTAATTATTAAGACGTGACCGGAAAGTTACAAGGTCACGTTTTCTTCTCGACGTTCAGAGAGCGTAATTTTCTTTTCGATCTTTACTAATTCGAATCACTCCTTCCTTGCAGTTTTCGACTCTGCCCGTCTGTCGATGCGGAGAACACGGTTTATCAATCGGTTCGGCATCTACGTTTCCTTTTCAAGAACTTTCTTCAAATTTCACGACGAGGTCACTTGTGTACTTACCATTCACATTGTCGGAATAACGACTATCCGCAATTCAGACCTATCTCCTAGTTTGGTCGGTCTTGTGACGGGATTCGGTTTCGGAGGGTCTCGTTCCAGGATTGAGAGAAGTCATCGATCGTCTCAAACTCTACTCTAATTGAAGTGTAACATGAAAAATTTTGACCTAATTTAAAATTTTACTGACTACTCTAAATTCTTTTCTTCAGTGGAGACATTGTATTTTCGTGTTTCACTTCGTCGTTGACGACTACCTTTTCGACGTCGCTCAGTAAGTCTTCTAGATCGATTCAAGTAATCACTTCCCCCAGTGTGATTCTTCGTCGAAAAGTTACGACTGTTTTGTCGAAAGGTAACCTTCTTCTACGGTAGATCTTAAACGTTTCGATCTCTCCTCTTCAGTAACGGACCCAAGTTTCGTAGTTTCCTGTCCGACTGCGAAAACAATCCCCGATTGTGTCGACCGTGGGATTTCAACTTCGGTTTCAAGTGAATGGTAAGGTTTGTAGGATCCCGGAATTCCTAATACGAGTTAGACGAGACGGACGCGAGATATGTGTCTTGTTGTTACGGACGTACTGTTTTGTAGACAATTGTTACACCAATGATTTATAAAATTCGAGTTACAACTCTGCGTGACGAATCTCTTCTTCTAAGGAAAGTCTTATAGTAGTGAGTACTTGTTACGTGGACCAATGGGTTCTCGATATTACCTCTACAGGTTACTGTCACTACAACAAAAGTATGATGTATGATGTAGGTAATACGTCGGGCACCGGTAATGTTGAAAGGTCAGAGTAATAGATTCTTTATACAACCCCCCTGAAGGGACCGTCAGGACGTCAATTCTGAGACGCGAAGGTGGCATCGTCCGTACGCAAGTTCGGGACCAGTCGGGACGTTTTGGTATACCGTGCTGGTTTATAAAGTTTCTTTTCTTTTCTTTTTTTGTCTGTAAATTATACGATATCAAATTTCCGATATCAACGGTATCTATCACTAAGGAGACTTCTTACACCCGTAGGAAGATCTACGGTAATTCCCGTAAACACTCAGTACCCTTCTCCAGTTTTATAGTTGTAATTGTTTTCAAATTTTCTTCAACTAAACTTGGGAGTACCTACTGAGACTCCCCGAGTTCTGAAGTCACCTCCTTTATTGACGTTATACCACTTTTATTTTTATTTTAATCTTGATCTCCACCTTTGAATTCTGACTTAACGACATTAGAGTACTATTTTGGATTTACCTATTCCTCGACGAAGAACACCTCTTCGTTTCTCTCTCAAGAGATGTCTACTTTAGATGGGATTCAACTTTCCTACTGTTTCCTGAATTTTATAATGTATTTAGATCGACAAAATTGTTGTCGTCCCAAACTTTCTTAACTGAAGTTAAAACTTTCTTCAAGATGAGACGCATTTTACAATAGTTTGTCGTAACTACGATGTCTATTTAGTAAGAACTTGTCTTCTCAGATAACTACGTCGTTTGAAGTGACAAAAAAATAAAATTTTTTAACGATTTCGGTGGGGTGGAAGTGGACCCCACTTCCCCTGGTGGTGGGACTACCTAGTCATCGGTAGTTTGAATCCGTTTTGGACGGTGGTCGTTTTTCTAATGTTGAACGACTTCCGAGTCTCTGCCAGTCCTAAAGAAATTATTGTTTCATAAAGATTTGATTCACACTTCTAAAAATCTGTTACGATTGCGTGTAAACTATCTGATTATTTTGATTGTATTTGATTTATATTTGTATTTGAATACAAAGGAAGTGACGTAACTCGACCTTTGGTTTGGGAGTTACAGAACTCCACACACACATTTGTGAATAATAATTGACGGAAGGTGTAGTGTCATTGAGACGGTTCCTACCCCTGTATCGTCACTTATTCTCTCTGCACCAAGGACTGCAGTCTTATAAACATTTTACGGACCTACGGAAAACATTCATGTACCGTCCATGAGTTTACCATTGACTATGACAGTGACAATAATATAAGTAAACGTAATAAGAGTTGAGTCGTTTTACGACTGTTATGATCCTACTCTCGTTCCATGGAAGGGGATCACCCTTGTAGATACGGTAATGAGAGATGTCACACAGAACTTTATTTCCTTCGAATTTACTTCCACATAAATACTCTCTTCTTTCCCTCTTTTGGAGACTCGTCTAGGTGGTTCTGGGCTGTTTGTGTCTATTTTGAGGCGACACTTTTCGTCGGACCGGAATATATACCTACGTCTTCGGAAGAGGAGACCAAGACATAAACTCGGACCCTTTTATAAAGAGTTCCTGACTAGTCACTTTGAGAGAGATCGCAACGAAGTTTTGGGGAGAGGAGACACCGACCCGTGAGTAGGACGAAGACATTGGTCTCATATCCCGAGGAGGAAGCAAAAATTATTAAACACAGAAATCAAGTCTGTTGGTCCACTAGGAAGAGTCCTCTCTCTTGTACATTGGGTAAGACCCACTCCTTACAAAGAGAAGTAGGATAAAAGAGAACAGGTCTTGTTCATGTTCAAAAGGAAACCCCTAGGTTTCCCATCTCACAAACCCATTTTCTTCCAGTACCTGACCGGACTTTGGTAAATGATTTTAATATCTTGATTCATTTTTACGTGTTATTAGTAGGTATACTTGTAACGTTTCCGATACTGTAGTAGAGTGATATGGTCGATAATGACGAGGTAAGTCTAAGTGTCTATACTTGGTATGTAGGTACCTTCCCTTTTCCGTAGTCAATATTATTTCCTTCGTTTGACTTTAAAGTGTTGTGACACTTTCCATAAAAATATATACGGTTTTAAAGTAACTCATAAGTTTCAAGAACGTTGTAAGTTATCTGACTATAAAACGACCCTCGGTCGCACCTCTTAGGGTAGGTACCGTTTCCAGTACTCCTTCTCCGGACTGCCCGTTTCCGCTCTAGTCTTGAGTTCCCTGGGGACTTGAACGAGCTCGTAGATGGGGGCTTGGTCTTAGACAGAATAATAAAATACAGAAAGTGGTCGAGAAGACTGTAATCGTCCCCAGACAGGGACTGCTTTTCTCAATTGTAACCCGAAATCAAAGATTTAGAGGACCCGTACTTTCCTCACAAAGTTTGGGAGACAATCGTAAGATCGAATGTACCGTCGAAATAGGTCTGAGAACGTTGTAACAACTCGGATACGTTACGGACGACGGTTCAAGAGTGTAGGGAATAGGTAACACGAGGACCCTCACGTATATCAGTCCTACATCTACTTCGTTCATTATCGGAATCGTAATCGTTGTAATCTGAAACTCAATTATTCAAGAAAGAAACGACATTGGACGACTTAGAAACGAGGTATTTTTACATTGACATGAAGTTCCCACTACGTCCGATTCTTAAATTCTTCTTTGTGAAATTCCCTTTTAGTAACAAGACCACAAGACCGACTGGTTAGAAAATAGTTTTTCTCCAGTACCTTATACTTGTCCGGAGACCTTATCTTCTACTACATGTCTTTTATTCTGAAAACGTCCTTCTTTGGACTATGACTATTTTCAATAATGACTACCTTATAACTCAACTGAGACGTAAAAAGTGGAACGACGTACATATTGAGTCCCATATTTTCGGGGCTCTTCTTATTTCATTTACCCGGAGCGAGCTTCTTCGACCCAGTGGGGCACAGAGAAAGAAATAGAGAAATAGATAGAAAGAAGTAAGCGGCTGTAGCAGGTAGGACTCCGATAGGGACCTGAGACGACTCCGACCTGGAGCCGTTATAAATAAGCTATTTGTGACACGGTCATTGACACTTTGAGATCATCCTCTTTCAGGTAAATTAAACTTTAAATCTCTGCTAACCACTGTTTCTGTTTTGTTACAGTAATTTCTCTATAGCCATCTTTAGTCTTTCTTTGACCACATTTTAACCGTTTACTCCTACGATTTCTCTTTTACGTTAGAGAAGAAAATTCTCTAAATCCCCTCCTTACTGTCTAACTCTCTGTGTCTGTCTGTCTGCTTCGAGAATTCGGAGTTCTATGAAAAGACACAAACGGAGGTTCACGATCTTATGCGTACGTCACACGTGCACACACATGTACGTGTGTGTGTATACCCCCGAAGTGTATACGAGTGACATTTCGATTCGGTCAAATAAAGGTCGAGGTCACTTCTTCGGGTATAATTTCCTCTCCGACTTTTAATTTATTTTTTCTCCTTGATTGACTTCCTTAGTTAAGAACCTCTCCTTTCCTCCATTGACCTGGTTCTCCTTAATCGGAACCTATCCTTTTGAGAATTTAGAATCAGAATCTCTATTAAAATTAGAGCCCCCCCCCGTCCCTTATGTTAAGAACTACATCTTGAACATTTCATACTACCTCATTTATTTTTTATGATAAAGGTTCCTATTTCTCTTGAGGTATTTACCTTTCTGTTTGTGTCCTTTTCATGTACATGTATAGAAGGGTCTATGTTGTGTTTCACGTCTGAAGCTCATAAAAGGGGTGTGAGTACTTTCTCGAAAAATTAATCTAACGGGATTTATATACAAGGAAACTATACTCTTAAAAAGTAGAATACAATTGTGAAAGTGACAGTGGTCATTTTTCGGTGACTTGAATGTCACCTTAGAGACCACACGAGACTTTTGGTTAAAAGTGAATTCTTAGTTTTACACATAGTGAACTTACGAAGTTACTTTCTATTTTTTCTTAGAAGGATGACGTGTCTAAATGTTCCACATAAACACAGATCTATTTTGTCTTTTTATTTTTACATCGAGAACAAAATAGTATATTTTAATACGAGAGTGGAGGTTTGTTATCTTATGTGTACCCCGTTTATCCTTGAAAGGTCAGTTCTTTAGATCGTTTGTGATGGATTCGGTTCACTAGTTTCAATAGGGTCCTCATTCACTACGACTATGAGACACGAGGACTATCCTCGACTCTTCCTCCCTTATACCAAAGACACTATAAGAAAGGGTTCGGAGTTTTGAGTTCAGATTATAAGTCAGTTTTAATTCAACTCCTTAAGAAAAGAAAAAAAGTGTACAATTTTTAAAGATAAAAAAGGTCTTAAAAAGGTTAGCCCTATATTAACAAGCGTTACAACACAATCAAAGACAACATGTTACTGCACTTAGTCAGTATACGAATGTATATATATATGGGAGAGAGAATCTGGAGAGTGACTGGTCATGGAGAATTTTTCACAGTTCCAGTATACTTTCTTCCGATTCATGTTGTGGTAGTGTTCAGTCTCCTTTGATTCTTCCGTACTACTAAGTCATGTTACACTATTGAACCTGACTTAGTGTCTTTTTCCCTGTAATCGTCTTTTTGAATTCTTCAGGTTTGTTTGAGACCTTGAAACATTTGTAATTACACGATTATATCCAGAGGATCAAAACTGTTTATGGTACCGATTGCAATTCCCCTTTACTCATCCTCCTTCTTTCTTTGAGAGATGGTAGAAGTGTTAAAAAGATGTAATTTTTTATTGAAGGGTTTATGTTTCAAATAAAACTTTATTTAAATAAAAGTTTTTTCTTTAATTTAATTATAGGACCATAGAGAAAGAGACGCATATAATCAGTGAGTCAGTACAGGCTGAGAAACACTGTGGTACCTTACTTCGGGTGGTCCGAGGAGACGAATACCTAAGAGGTCCGTTCTTATAACCTTACCCAACGGTAAGGGAAGAGGTCCCCTATGAGGACTGGGTCCTAAGTTTGGACCCAACGGGGGCACCGTCCGTCTAAGAAAATGACATACTCGGTGGTCCTTTCGGACCATAGATGAAGACTTAATGAACTTTAACGTTAATTTGACGACGTTCTCTTCGTTAGTACAGGGGTCAATTTCGTACTCTTGTCCTATTTTCCAATTCAGACTTCACATCAATGTTTTTAGAACTTAATTCTAATCTTTGTACTTTAGATGACGGATGTAACATTTTTACTAAGACAAATATCAACGAAAGGAAGACAAGAATTTGATAAAACCGTTAAAATAGCCTGAATCAAAATCTACAGAAAGACTTTTATGGAAAAGATAATTAGCCGATATAAGAATGCCGACACGTTCGACGATACGATCAACACACGAAGTTGTACACTTCCGTGGGTCGCGATGCTGGTGTTGCACTATTCATGTATACATGTGATATGACGTTTGTATTCCTGACGGTGAACCAAGTAGTTTGATAAGATAACAACGGTAAATCTGTGATTCGACACAAGTTAAGAAAACACTGTGGCACCTGCCATCGGGTGGTCCGTCTTAAATAAATTATGAAGGTGTACTAGGAATTTATATATAAAGGAAAAAATTTATCGGAACGACGACGACGATTCAACGAAGTCAGCACAGGCTGAGCCCCGTTCAGGTATCTGCCGTCGGGTGGTCCGAGGCGGCAAGGACCCTAAGAGGTCCGTTCTTGTGACCTCACCCAACTCTACATTAAGTATGTGAGATTTTAAGTGGGTGAATTTCACATGAACTTTCACCGAAAATAATATAATGATCTCAATATGTTGGTAGTTGTACTAGATTGAAATCTTACAAAAGTAGTAGATGTTGTCTTTGAGGTTTGTGTAATTGTCGGGACGGAGTGAGGTGTGGGATGGGAATCGGGTCTGTCGGTAATTAGATGAAAGATCGAGATATTCAGACGGACAAAATCTGTAAAGTGTAGTCACTTTAGTACGTTATCCACCAGGAAACACTGACCAAGGTTAATCTTACTGCGAGAGTCCTAAGTGAGTAGAACATTATATATTGTCCTGTAGGGAGGAAAGACACCGGTATATTATAACGTCACTCACTCATATGATACTAGACAACTAGGTAAATAGTCGGCTATCTAGACCCCCAATAACACTTAAACCCCGATAATATTTATCTCGATGGTACTTATAAGTAAGTGTATGTTCAAAAACACACCTGTACATAAAAGTAACGACAGTATACGTATGGGTCTTCGCCTTGACGACATAGTTTACCATTGAAATACAAGTTGTAAAACTTCTTCTCAGTTGACGAAGGGTCTCACCGACGTGATAAAATGGAAGGGAAGTCGTTATGTGCTCCAAAGGTTAAAAAGGTGTAAGAGTGGGTGTGAACAGTAACAGACAGAATTTTGTACATAAAAGTTATGAATATTAAAGAGAACAAGGAAAATGAGGGATAATTTCAGCAAACAACAGAAGACTAGAGGAAAGGTTCCTTTGTGGATACAACGGTTTGTTGAGATACTTTGTTGGAAAATTTACTATGTTTTATATGATTTCGATATTAGGTAGAATTAGGATAATAAAAGTTTCACAAAATGAAGTAAGGGGAGGCTGGAGTAGTAATAGGAAGAAAGAAAGTAATTATTACTGAAATTATACTGAAAAGTTTTATTTTTAGGGGTGATTTCATTAAGAATCGTTTCGTTAACACTGTACGTAAATATACCCACAATCCTCGTTTTAATAATTAAATCGGTACAAGTATCTGAAGAGAAAAAGAGTAGTTTCTATTAATACACTAAGTCAAAGAATAACGACGGGTCTTGTGTAATTACTTAGTATTTTAGTATTGACCTTCAAAATTTATCTCCTGTCTCCTCTTATCTCCCCACCCCTTCCCACCTCTCGTCTTACCTTACCTTATTTTATCTTTACAATCTCAGGTTATGTAATAAAAGACTATGAAAAGTGAAAAGTGAAGTGAAATATACAAGTTCTTTGAAACTTTCGGTGTTTAAACTAATAGAGAATGGTGAATTTGTCCTTATTGGGAAAGGATTTAATTGACTTTTTCTATCCTTCCCCTTATAATAAATATTTTCTGTCTACCACTTTTTGCTTAAACTTCTTAATTAGACTTCCCCCTTCTCGACACTCAATCTTTTCCCTTAAATTTATCGTTCGGTGTATAGATCCAATAAAAATACAGACAATTTCAAATCTCGTTTATTTCTTATATAAAAATTATTATAACCTGATATTTGGAACCGAGAAAGTAGAGTAAGACGACACTACAATTCTTTACTTGAAGATCCAATAATTCTTGATGTATTATATAAGTATGAATGTTTATATACAATTAAATATATTTGTCCATAAATAATACTACCCTTTTCTGAATTGTTGAGAGATACCTTTCCCTTGAGTAGAAAAATTGTCTACTGTCATTAAATGTCATTTTTCGTATTTGAGACCTCAGTTCGTCTAAAGTCGATTAGGTTGAAAATGAAGGTCAAGATATAAAAGGGTCCTTCTGACCCTTTTACAGAGTTGGATATATTCTGAGTCATAAGAAATCTTTTAGGTATTCAACGAAACTTTTAGTTTATTATTTTTCGTATAATTTTGTTTCTCATGTTAGAGAATCTTGGGTCGTGTATCATAATCATTTACCTTCGATAAAAATAAATTTTAATATTAAGAATTTTCATAAAATTTCGTCTATTAGGTTTCGATATCAGGCAAAATTAGTTCTCTTTCACTCACCTACGTAATCTTATGCAACGAAGATATTCGGTAGTCTATTCTTGGTCCTAGTAAGTTACTAAGTCAGAACTAATGGTCAAGTGCACCCGAAGGGACGACCGAGTCTGCTATTTCTTAGGTGGACGTTACGTCGTCTGGACCTAAACTGGGGACCTAACCCTTCTAGGGGACCTCTTCCGTTTCCGATGGATGGGGGGCTTAAGACCGGACCTCTTAAGATCCCTAAATATCAAGTACCCCAGTGTTTCTCAGCTTGTATTGACCCGTTTAAAGTGAGTGGTCAAGTGTATTGATGATATAAGTAGTAAAAAATTTAACTGTATACTGTTCGTTTTTTGGGTCTGACAAGACCCACAAGGTTAAAGGTTATTACTTTCCATTAATATTGACTTTAGTTGAGATATTGTCAGGTGACTGTCGTGTCTTTTAGTCACACGTAGTTGGTCCATTTTAATATTCTGTAGTTCTGTATGTGCCCTTATCCTATAACTTTTGAGTCAATATTGAATCCGAGAAATGTATTGGAACTAATTTGATGTCAGCGAGTCAACACAGTCTGAGAAACGCTGGGGTACCTGATATGTCAGGCACCTTAGAAGGTCCGGTCTTATGACCTCAATCATCGGGAAGGGAAGAGGTCCCGTAGAAGGGTTGGGTCCCTAGTTTAGATCCAGAGGGTGTAACGTCCGTCTCAAAAATGGTCGACTCGGTGTTCCTTTCGGGTTCTTATGACCTTACCCATCGGATAGGGAAGAGGTCGTCTAGAAGGACTGGGTCCTTAGTTTAGCTCCAGAGGGCGTAACGTCCGCCTAAGAAATGGTCGAGTCGATGGGGAACTAATTTGATGTCGTGTTGAGATTTTCCATTCGTCCAACCGTATTTACGGTAAACAATTTACACTTCGTTAATCCATTTTTACCTCTATCTTTCTCGACTAGTTCTTTCAGATCCTTTAGTTGACGTTTAATTTTATAACGTCCTTGAGGAAATTTAAGTACGAGGACAATATTGCGTCGACTTCAGGAACGGTTGGTCAATCAAGTGGATCTTTCACAGTGATAGGTTCTTGGAGATTGTGAACGAGTGTGTTCCCTTGACGTGTGTGCAGTCTCTCCAAGGCGACACTGGACATTAGGAGGGCTCGGACGACGTTTCTCCTCCGAACTCTGTCGAGATCTAGTAGATCGTTTGACGTATAAGGTGATCATAGACCAAGATTACTATTTGTCAAGTATCTAGACTACTGGTTGTCATTCAGACGATATTTTGAACATGGATCAGACTACAGAACTGTGTGTTATCCCGGAGTTGTTCATTCCGTTCTGTAGGTCTTGTCACTCTAGATAACGGGATCCATTGTTGGGGATAAATTAAGAGATTCTCTTGAAAAAAGGTGTAAGATTTTATTTTTAACGAAGAAACTAATAATCTTTTTTGATATTTGTAAGTAACAAACACCTGTTTCCAAACATAATTTATAACCTTCTGTAGGTAAATGCTCCATTGTCTATTTTTTCGGTTCGTGAGTATTATTGTCCCCCCTTCCTTCTCTTCCCTTTTTCCCTTTTTGTGTTAATTTAAGTAACCTAAGGTGATTTCGTACAATTCCGTGGTGACATAAAGAGGTTTTTAATTACTTATTTCTCTTTTTTATTTTAAATACGATGATAAGGACAAATTCAACATAAAGTGTCATTTATATTCCTTTCAACTACCTCCCTTTAGAATGGGTCATTCACGTTTGTCTTACTTTACTAGTCTGACGGTGGTAAAAGGTTATAAATTATTTATTGACTAAACACGTTAGTCATCGGTAATTACTTATCATTTTGGTCATTCACGTTTCAACTAACCCTTCAAGTCTGACAGTGGAGAGTCGTAGACCTGGGCTAAATTTATAACGATTTTGACTTTGGTGGTCTGTGGCAAACGTTGACTATACTACTGTGTACTTTTATGTGTCGTCGGGAATACTTAACAAGAACGTTTTTCTGTACATTTAGATTCGTGAAGATAGTTGAAGGTCAGACGTCCCTTGTACGTCTTATCCCCTTACTCGATTTATGGACGTGTTTCCTCGGCAGTCTTTTGAGATGTGAGGTTTTGCCCTGAAAGATGTCCTGTTGATTGACTAACGAAGATGTTTTAGTGACTTCCCCTCGCTCTCTTCGATCCTTCTCTCCTACCGACCCTACTTCCCTCTTTCCTTTCCACCTCCTTACCTCTCTTTTCCTCCCTTCTTCCCCTCTGCCTCCCCTTCTACCTTCTTCAACCAAGAATCTCGTAGTTTGGGTTCTCTGAAGTTTCTCTGAATTTCTTGTGTTGGTGGTTGTTCCATACGTAGAAAAGATCTTTGACTAAACTTCTTTGTTGACGAATTTTGTGCGTGAATAAAAAATCTGTTCATTTACACTTAAACTATACTTGACTCTTATTGGCATTCATAACGAGTAAAATAAACTTCACTATTAATTTAACGTAAATCACCAGATGATTGTTACCTCACTGTCGAAGTTCACGATCTGTCGAGATTCGATCGATGTCGTCTACTTCTGTCCTTGGAGGTTCCCTCCTTGGTGTAAATAAAATGAGAGACGACACGGAAGGTCCGGATTGTGCCGCGAGTGTGTCGAGTGAGTTCCAAATAACTCACTGACATTGATCCTATCAGATTCTCGTGTAGAGTCTTAGAACGGACCCTGGAAATTGTCCATTTTATGTCGTTTATTGTCTTACGAAAACTCCTGTACGTTTAACAAATTTCACCGACCTTAAAATACGTGTGAACCTTCTTTTTACTTTCTACATCCATTTCATAGTTCCTTCTTCGTTTAGTATTGATAAGAGGTATACACTGTCGTGCTTGAAGCAGAAAATGGGAGAACCATCGCCCGTCAGTGACTATTCCAAACTGATATGTATTTAATCTTACTCCAAAAGTCTTCCAGTGAGATCTTCTCAAAAAGATGTGGACACGACAACTGTAACACCGGTCCATTAAGAAGCAACAGAACGAGTTACGTCTTATAAATCGTCGTAGAAATCAGGGAAGGTATATCTACGGTCATGTTGGGTGTACACTGTTGGTTAATTATAGAGGTCTGTGACTGTTTAAAGTGGGCCTCCACCTCTCATTTTAAGGGAGGTCCTTTCTTAGTGACGTGACCTTCAAAACACTTAATCTTCCACTTTGAGTTCTGTCCCTCTATCTAGTCTTACGATGAGATGTTTCTTATTCCCGTACAAGATAAACGTTAAAAAATTCCTTAGAGGTGTGACAAGAGGTATCACCGACATGATCAAACGTAAGGGTGGTTGTCACATCCTCCCAAGGGAAAAGAGGTGTGGGAGAGGTCGTAAATAACGAACGTCTAAAAACCTAGCGTCGGTAAGACTGACCACACTTCACCATGGAGTAACACCAAAACTAAACGTAAAGAGATTATTACTCACTACAACTCGTAGAAAAGTACACAAACAATCGGTAGGTATACAGAAGAAACCTCTTTACAGATAAATCAAGAAACCGGGTAAAATACTAACCCAACAAATAAAAAGACCTTAACTCGACGTCTTCAACAAACATATAAAAACTCTAATCAACAAACAGTCAACGAAGTAAACGCTAATAAAAGAGGGTAAGGCTTCCGACAGAAAAGTGGAACGAATATAAAAGGAAACAACACGTCTTCGAAAATTAAAATTAATCTAGGGTAAACAAATAAAAACGAAAATAAAGGTCTTAAGACCCTCCACCTAGTATCTCCTAGGACGACACTAAATACAGACTCTCACAAAACGGATACAAGAGGAGATCCTCAAAATATCAAAGACCAGAATGTAAATCTAGAAATTAGGTAAAACTCAAATAAAAACACA